>JBBCBC010000008.1:37445672-38063541 GCA_037126765.1 Stenogyne calaminthoides | reverse complement strand
GTTTGTTTGGTTTCTAATCAAGAGATTTTCTCACATTTGTTTAAATTTCAATGCTAAGGTTGAGAAAATTTCTAAGGTCGGGATACAATCGGGTTGCTTAGGATTAAGTTCTAACACCCTTGAACATATTTGTATATATCTATGACTTGGTTCTGCGGGAATGCTTTCAGTATAACTCTTTCGCTCTATAGCATCTCATGCTATAAATTCCACGATCCACACATTAGAATGATGAAAGACCTGCATTTATAGTAGGATTTGAAGTTCACCGAGAGAATCACATTCAAATCCATACTATTCTGTAAGTACAACAACTTCTTCAGCCGGCCGCCTTCCTCCTCATCGTCCACGCCACCGATTCTAACCACTATTCCTCAGACCTCTTGAATCATTTCGATTCTTCGAGTCCAGTTTGCCTTCAGAGACATACCACCGAAGCCTCGCCCATCTCGGATCCGTGCTATTTGATTCAAAGTTGCATTTCTCTTCAAATGGGACTCGTCTCGATCAGCATACCGACATCAGTCGACCGAGTCTTTACCGGATTGCATATCCCACCAGTCATCAATTCAAAGTATCCGATGATTACCGACCATCAAATACCTAATCGACTACATCTTCGTATCAACATCTCAGATAACATCAGTCAAGAGCATTAGGTTTAGTATACGCTTTAGTTACATCCGATCTCAATCATACCGATTTGATCTATCCGCTTCATCTTCATATCTCGATCTCGACCACGCCCTGACCCTCGACTGCGCTCCGATTCCATTCCTTTCCGACCGCACCTTCTTCCGATCTTCCGCCGGCTTTTGATCGGGTTTCATTCGCTTCTTCCGATCACCATATCACCGATCGCTTTTTCCGATCATCCGATCAGTTTGTTCTGGCCATCCGACCTTCCGATCACCGGCTTAGCTTTTCTTCTTTTTTTGCATAATTCATCAATTAACTCTAACTCATCTAACTCCATCCGGATTCGATCACTTTCATCTGGTGAACCTCGGCTCGATCTCGATCATCTACGTTTAATTTCGCGAGTTCCCCTCAACTTGTTATCTCAGAAATTACCAATAATATTGTTGATAATGTTTCGCATAATTCATCAAAACTAAAATATCCCAACAATTTCCTTTTGATAAATGAAGCTAAAACATTAGAAAATACGCATTTTTGTTAAACCAGCTTTTTTCTTTTTTAAAAGATCGGGCCAGTGATCACTTTAAATGATCTTTGAACTCCTCGCTTCGACACTAATTGATGGTCCTGGAAACCTATTTTGATGCGGAAGCAAAACATTTCGTATGTATGAATATAAAAACAGTGAAGGAATGAGGATTATGCATTTTCTTAAGCTCATGTGTCGTTTTGCTTATAATCGAACGCATATGACAATATAAGAACATAAAGCAATAAAATAACACAACAAAGATAAATGAGATCAAGACTCCCTCACATCCACTCCTCCCTGCTCCTAGGGAAATTCCTTCCAACTCGACTTATCACCTTCCTGTTCGACTAGACTCACCCCTCCACGTTCGACGATGTTTACCGAAAGTTCACCCAATCCGGACTTATCACCTCACTGGGATTGCCTTATACCCTCCCTTTCGAGATTGCTGATGTTTCACCGAAGTTCGACACTCACCCACAAACTTAACCAACCTGACGGGTAAGGTTTTGTTTGTTTCAACTGGGCTGAGATTTTCCCCTTACATTTGCTTTAAATTTCTTTGCTATTGGGGAAAAAATTCTAAGCTTTAGGATACATCGGGTTGCTTAGATTGCCCCCAGAACACCTTGAACATATTTGTATATCTACAGACTTTGGTTCTAGGGTGGAATGCTTTGGGTATAACTCTTTTGGCTCAGAGATCTCGCGGCTATAATCTCCCACGCATCCACACATTAGAACGATGAAGACTTTTATTATAAGGTAATTGAATGCTACTGCTTGGAGAGAATCATATCTAAATCCATACTATTTCTGTAAGGTCAGCAGCCTCTTCAGTCAAGGTCAGTTTCCTCTCATCAGTCCACGCCACCGATTCTAATCTACTATATTCCCTTTTATTCCCATTGAATCATCTTTTCAGGATTCTCCCCGAGTCTCCAAGAGTTCAGAGACATAATCGAGTCTTCGCCCATCCGATCCCCGTTACGGATCTAAAGCAGACTTCTTCAATGGAGCCTTTGTCCGATCAGCATAATCGACACTCAGTCGACCGAGTTCGGGCTCGAATTCGCACATCCCGAATTTCGTGTCACTTTCGACCGTGCTATCCATTTCTTTCTTCACCGATCCGATCAAATTGACCGACCGGGGATCAACACATCTTCGATCAACATCTCGTGATAGCATCAAATAACATTAGGTTTAGTATATCAAGAAGACATCCGATCTCAATCACGCCTCGATCTTGATCATCCGCTTCATCTTCATGTCTGATCTCGATCCGTCTGTCTCGATCCATTCAGTCTCATCCTGCTCCTTTCTGATCTGCAGACCTTCTCTTCTGGTCATCAGTGGTTTCTTTTTGATTGACATACTGTACGATCACCCATCAAACATTGTTCTTCTGATCATCTGATCCGGGTCTGTTCTGGTCATCGATCTTCTGATCAGCTGGCTTAAGCTTTCTTCTTTCTGATTTTGTGACTCATCAGTTGCTCGGAACTCATCTGATCTCGGTCTTCGTCGGTCTAAGTACCTCCTCGTCAGTCTCGATCATCTACGTCTGATTTCGTGAGTTCCCCCTCAACATTTCTCTCGTCCCCCCTCAACTTGTTATCTGTAAATTAGCTTCAATAACACAAGTTGATAATGTTTTAACATAATTCATCAAAACTAAAATATCCCAAATACTTAGTAATCATGAAAACCCGATTACTTGTGGCATTGTAGACTTGATCATATGAAATAAGAAATGAATTGCAAAGGTTAAGAAAAGTTAGACTACTTAACCCCATTCGACTTCTTTGAATTATGGAGATTGGGCGTAATCTTGTCTCAAGGGCAAAGATGATCAACAAACCTTTTTTCGGGGAAGGGCGCTGTGGTCAAAAAGTTCTAGAGCCGATCCACAACAATGTATGTGGACCATCGCCCACTTCTAGCTAGGGGTTTTCTGGATACTTTTTCACATTTTATCGATGATTAAGATACTGGATACGTATCCTATGAAACACAAATTGAATCTTTTGGAGAAATTCAAAGAGTTTAAGGTCAAGTAGAGAAGAATCAAAGAGTATCAAGACTTTTGGATCGATCGAGGAGGTGGTGAATACCTTAGCCATGAATTCATTGATTACTTGAAGTTACATGGAATCCAAATACAATGATTCCTCCTAACACCACCTCGATGAATGGTGTGTTCGAGAGAAGAAACCGAACCCGCAGAGACATGGTAAGGTCCATGATGAGCTTTTTTCTCTTTCGACATTCCCATGTGGATACGTTAAAACCTCAATTTATATTTTTCAATAGAATCCATCTAAATTTGGCTTGAGCATACACCATATGAACTATGGTGGAAGAAGTCAACTTTACACATATCAAAACGCCAAGGTCTTTGACAAGAAAAAGATGCTAACCGATAAGTTGAATTCAAAGGTGAAAAGAGTTACCTTGTGGGATATCCTAAGGAAACTAGAGGATATTACTTCTATCTACCCGAGAAACAAACAAAGGATTATTTCTTTAGGCAGTGCCAAAGTTCCTCAAAAAAGACTATATGTCTTTATGAACAAGACCAGAAAAGATGATAGAACTTAGAAATTCAAGAACCATGTTTAACCTAGAGATCGATGACTTGTCAAAGAAACGACAAAGAATAAGTGAGAGAGCCTTCAAAGAATTTTCATGGCGGAGTCTTCACTTGGTGATCGCCTTTTCAACCAAATACGGGAGCTGTGAATTGAGTTGGCTTGCCTGCGCAAGAAACCCTCAAAGTAATGAATGAGAACAACATAGTTCAAAACTCCCGCCCAAAGAGGCATCCGAAGAATAGAGTTTGAGATCTCCTCCTGACATTGATGAAATCAATGCACCACAAAAATTTTCACGATCGTAATGTATGTTTTACACAACCACAAAATTCGTAAGTCAATTAGGAATCGTGAATCCGCTATTGGACACTTAAGCCTTGTGGAACTCGATATTATGGACATACCCTGACAAAGGACGATCCTAAAATCTTATTCCTCTAACATTAGATATCGATTCGTAAAGGGTACGAAGCCATGAAACCGGAGATGGACTCGATGTACACCATTCAAGTTTGGTCTTGCTGAATTGTTTGAAGGGTTGGACCCATATGTCATGTGATTGGGTCTTTTGCCGTGAAGACCGATGCAAATGGCAAAGTACAAACCACAAAGCTAGGTTGGTGGCGGCGGCTATAATCAACGCCAAGGCATCGATTATGGTGAGACCTTCTCACCAGGCCAAAGATCGTTTATTCGATTTTATTTATGATAGCAAGACACCATGATTATGAGATTTCGATAGATGGATGTCAAAACAACTTTCTTCAATGGAAACATCGATATGAAGTGTTTATGACTCAAACCTAAGGTTTTACATATAAGTCAAATTCTAATCTAGTATGCAAGCCAAAAGAGATCCATATATGGGTTGAAGCAAGCTTCTAGAGTTGAATATCCGAAGTTGATGAAGCTATCAAGTTTTAAACTTCATCAAAATTCAAGATCTCGTGATTTATCGTGAATGCAATGGGAAGAATATTGTTTTCATAATCGTATGTCAATGACATATTGATTTTGGGGAAACAATATCCCCGCACGCAGTCCGCTGAAGATTGGTTGTCAAAGACCTTCATGACGGCGTCGCTAGAAGTTCTGCTTACATCCAGGGATCAAGATCCACAAGGATATCCAAGAGGATGTTAGCCGGGCACAATCCACCTATGTGTATAAGGTGTTGAAGCCGCTTTGCGATGGAGAACTCTAAGAGAGGATCTCATCGCTGAAATCATGGATAAAGCCATCAAAGAAGGATTGTTCTTTTAGAAGTTCGACATCAAACACACGAAAGATGTCCCATATGCATATCCAATCGGGTCAATCATGTACGCCCACGATTTGCACCAGGCTAAACGTGGCCTACGCTTATCAACAACATCAATAGATACCAACATAATCCCGGCAGTCTCATCGATTGATGAAAGACCATTCTGGTATCTTAGATTTAACTAAAGAATGCTTTCCTTGTTCTGGTGACAAATGTAACTAGTAAAGATCGTTGTCGATTAAAGTTTCCAATCCCACCGATGATTACAAATCACAGCCAAAAAGTTATGTTTCACTCTAAATAATGAGGCGGCCGGGCTGAATAGTTCCAAACAAAACGACCGCAGATTCAACAACCGAGTACATATTGTCAGATCAAGCCTCAAGGAGGCAAATGATTTTATAGTTTCTTAAGAGAACTAGGGTAGTTCCAAAGGCTATCTAATAAAGTCAGATTGAGACAACGTTGGTGCTATTATACAAAGCAAAGGAACCGAGATCAAGAAACAAAACGAGTATGTACCGAGGTTTATTATTTGATCCGAGAGATCATAAGGATAGAGAAATAAAAAATAAAAATGATCCCACATATTTAATTTGGAAGATCATTTCACTAAAACACCGAGTGTTCATGTACACACTGTACATTTGATGGTCTTCAGGTTTAGACATGAGGTGATAGACTTCTAGTCCAAGTGAGAGATTGTTAGTGTTAGGTGTCCTAAAGACAATCTATTGTAAGGACATAATACTCTATGATATTCAGTTTGATTTAATATTATAGTTCACTTAATATTAATGTATGTCAATACACTTTGTTTGAATATTATGTTTGATTGTTTGCATTTATTCGCCGCAAGCCCCATGAGTCATCACATTATTGAGGTTGTGAGAACTCGATGACTTAAGCTTGATTCTCAAATAGTTCCGATCATGATCATCAAGAATGGGATATTGATGATGCAATGGAGATTGATGCTACGATCTCAAGATCATACTTCTTAGAGAGTGTAAGAAGATCTCACTTTACTACGAGATACTAGGTATCTCATGATGGATGCACAAATACCTTAAAGGGTATCAGTATACCCATCCGAGAAACCGTCAATGATTTCCAATTATACGTGTTCACGGTGTCTCTGGGCTTAGTGGAAACGATGCGATAATTCTTCGACTTGAGGTCAATACGCACGACACATGCGTGGATGATGAACTTCGACCATGACCGACGCCAGATCCTTCCATGGGTAGATACGGCTCGATTGGGTTCATCACGAATGCAATATGTAGTCGAGTCAAGAATATGATTCATTCCTCAATGTGGATTTAGAGAGAATACTGCCTTCTCATCATAATTGATCTAAGGCATCGATCGATGCACGCCAACTTAGACTTTGCGCTAAGTGACACATATGATCAATTAGTGATTAGAGATAATATGATTGTTATTTGAATAAACACTTCATCATGTTCAAGTTTTAATCGAGTATTCACGAACGAAAGGAGGAAATCGAATAGCCCATATTTCGCCCATAGTAGTTGAATGTTTCTCGCAAAGAACGTCCTCATATAATGAAAATGTCTCGATTTATTGTCTGTGGTTCAATTAAGACCGTTAGTTTGACTAATCACTGATATATGAGGGCCTACGGGTCACACAACAAGTAGTTCCTTTTACTTGATTAGAAGTTGGTTGATTAAATGTTAAATTGATTTAATATTTAATTTATGAAGAATTAATTAATAATAGATTAATTTGGAATTAATTATTGTTGTGATCGTCAAAGCATTTCAATATCTTACATGATGGATGAACAGTGGCATTATTAAATTATATACCTTTTTCCGATGGACAAGTAGTTGCCACCGAGCATGATATTATGCTCGTTATGATCGTCACCAAAGGAGGCGAGAAGAGGAGGAACAAAATGAATCAAGTTTATATTATGATGCTTTTGTTCGCCTTAAAGGCTTAACAAAGCACCAGATAAATATATGTTTACAAACCGCAAGAAAAGTCGTCGTTTATCCAATCCCCAACACCGACAACAAGTAGAAAAACTTCATAAGGTGTAAGTCCGTGTCGATCGTGAGACGAGATAGAAAAACGTGGCGATATACACATAAAGTCTTGCATGTCATGAAGTCACCACCATGCTTACTAAACCAAAGACATGCTTATCAAAATGCTATAACAGTTCCCGAAAAATCATAAAGAAGGTTGACAAATATTGGGCTACAGATCCAAAGAAAGGAACATCGCAACACGATGGCCCATACAAGACTTTCATGATCAACCACACCACGAAGGGTCAGATATTCCGTAAAAATCCATCGCAATCTGCTATCCATCCATCATTGATTGGGTAAAGACCGCTTACACTTTAAGCGGGATCATCCCCATCGCGAGCATGACCAACTCGTCTCTCACGATTTTAACCCAAATTTTAGCCAAGGTTCAAGAAGTTCCGCGAGATTTGCAAAGACGCAGGCGGCTATAGAAAGTTTACAGCCGATCCGACGCCATTTAAAGGGGCTCTCGAAGGGCATTACTCCCATGTTCGCCGCTGGCCTCCCGCGATCACGGCAAAGGATATACAGAGAAGGTGGTAAAAAATCGCCACCCATACCTACATTCGACGCAATAATCGATCCACATGTCCACCCCAAGAAGTTTTCGTGACTATATGATAGCGATGGGCGCCAATCGATGCCACTCAATGTCCTGGGTCCAGTCCAAACGAAGTCTCACACGGTACGGGGAATACACGTGTTCGATTTTTAAAACTTTTCTTTCACCGAGGTCGATGGGTCAGTTGTCCCGATGATTTGGCCCTCGGTAAACACAAATATTTCCCGAGTCAAAGTTTCATCGAGATAATGATCCCGAGTTCCGTAAGCTTTGGATTCTCCCAACCGAGCCTCGAAGTTTTATCGTAGATCCTCGAAATGCTGATCGATAATCATCTTATCGAACCCTCGCAGAGTTAGTTCATTTTGGTAACTATCGGTTCTAGCTACCAAGTGCTAATGGTTGGCCCTAAGTTTATACTCGTTTTAGCTTTTGTCAAGATCTTTAATTTTAATAAAAAAAAGGATTAAGGCCAGATCAATTTGATGCAAGTTCAGCGATCGTTCCAACCCAATATCGCGAATTATGCTTTTCAAAAAAAAACATGCAATGTATAATAATGCAAAGACAAAAAAGTAAACAACACAACAATTATAGTGGTTCGAGACTCAAGCTCCTACGCCCACTCTTTTCCCGACCTTCGTGAGAAATTCCTTAACCACTTCCTAAAGCTTTCTCGGGTCGACCACAAAGAGCTATTAACTTTTTCTACTTTTGAGTTTTTCTCGACCGATCACCGCAAATTACTAACTCAAACACACACAAGTGTTCGTACTACCACAAGTAGCTTACTAACTTCTTCTAGAGTTTTCTCGCTAACTCAATCGTGAGCTTACTAACTCTTTACAACTCCAACTCACCAACAAACACACTCAAACTACCTTGCAAAAGGGTTTGGGTTTCCGTTGGTTTCCAACTAGATGAGATATCCTTTACAATAAGAACAATGCAAAGTTGCTAGGATATCTCTACTAAGCTTTGATATTTCTTATCAATCTCAGCTTAGTGAATGAGCTCTCTTCAATGTGAAACACTTTGAAATTCTAGTTTTTCGATTGCTTCAATTTGCAATAATACGAATGAGCTCTTAAGTTGCCAAATTTCCCCCGAACCTCTAAATGTAAAGGGTCACTAGTATTTATAGTAACTTCACCAAGGTCACTTTGAAAAACTATCCGCCGAGAGATAAATTTCATGAGTTTCCTCTATGGTGTTTGATGAACGACTATTTTTAGTGGTTTGAATACCCTTGCATGTTTTAGGAAATATAAAGGTAAAATGTAGCCAATCACCACTTTTTGCGGTCCTCGAATATAGTACTAATCGACATGCTTCAAAGGACTGGTCAGCTTTCGATTAATTAAAGTCTGATGTTATTGTCTTCTCCGATTGGTTCTTTATTTTGATGAAATGTAGGCAAACATAACGGTTTTTTTTTCAATATCTCTCAAGTGAGATAACCTTAAATAACACTTAGACTTAGTTCCTTTTGTCTCATATATGAATGTCCGGGGCAATATCTATTTTTCTCCTCAATATTCGCTTTTCTCCGGTTTGTAGTCTTCAGATGATATTATTCAGTGCCTCGAACATTCGGGTTATAATCGGCATTTAAGATCTTAAAGTCTTATTCGAATCATCACTATCTTCGTGATCTTACGTGTCTTCGAGTCTTCCGAAGTCTTACCGTGTCTTCTCGAGTCTCAGTTGTCTTCCTCGAGTCTTCAAGTGACTTCTCGAAGTCTTCAAGGTCTTCGAAATTCTCATGGTCTTCTCGTGAGTCTTCGTGAGTCTTCTGAAGTCTTCAAAATATTTCTGACTTATCGAAGTTCAAAGGACATAACGAGTCTTCGCAGTCTTCACACATACCAGTCTTCAGATCTTCTCGACTTACACCTAGCCTTCGTCTTCAAAGCGACATACCCAGTCTTCAAAAGATTATACCTAGTCTTCGCTTTCTTCTTAAAACTTATCACTGCCTTAATCTTCTAAACTTATCAGTCTTCGCCTTCTAAACTCATCGTAGCTCCCCGCTTCTTCGTAAACTTATCGAGCTTTCGCCTTCGTAAACTTCCAGCCTCGTAATCTTCTTAAACTTACCCAGCCTTCAATCTTCTTCAAAATTCAACTCCATCTATATCCGGCCGACTATACATAGTGCAGAGATAACATCCCGAACACTCTATCATCAATCCTTTCGACTCTTTTCAAGATTATCCCGAACATGTCATACCAGGGGTTTTGGGATCTAATCAAAATCATCTTTATTAAATTCATCTCCCAACAATTTCTTTTTTGATGATGCTAAAACCATCTTGTTACAAATAACCTAACCTATACTGTGTTTCAGCTTTTGTCTATTACAATCCAAAATGGCAAATCTTCCAACAATTTCAAAACATAAGGCATATCAAACATAAAAGACATGTAAAAGATAATGAGATATTATCCTTGAGCATAAAGATAAAATTTTCATTGATGTAAGATCGAGTTACAGATTACAATGAAAAATCAAAAACAAAAAACAAGTACAAAGAGTCTTCGGCCTTTCATCATCTTCGGTTTCATCAACTTCATCCTCAGTACCTCCAAAGTTAAACATCCCATAGTATCTCTTTTCAATTCATCCCTTGCTTTGATGATATCCGGGTTGTTTCCCCGTTGGCCAAGTCGACGGCATATCGAGCAATCTCTTGAGAAATGACCGCCTCATTCACATAGCCATTTTCAAGTCTTGAGCTGGGTAAGTATATGGACCAGGTAAACTATCTCAGAGATATCTTCATCATCCGCCAAGTTAATCCAACTTTGCGTGTACTTAGGATAGAATGTCAATAAATACTCAATGAAGGCTTATTCATATCTCGAGCCGCCCCTCCATTCCTCGGGGACTTCATAAGAGAACCGTATGTTCATTTTAATCTCCTCCCACGATCATTGAACCGACAGGCATCCATTTGTCAACGTAAGGTCATTTCGAGCTTTCAGACTCTCCTTGCTTAAGAACTTATTGAAAACCACTTCTTCTTTTTTCTGCTTTCTTCTTTCTTTTTTCCCGATCACAGAACTCCCCGACATGGGCACTAGCTTTTCTTCTTTTTTTCAACTTGAAGGGTTTTCGAGCTTTTGGTTGAAGACTTTTTTTCAAATTTCTTCTCGCGATTCTTCAAAATCAATTATCGCCTCTCCGAAAGGGATTTGAAGATTTAGCTCTTTTCTTCTCATGCTCTACAAACGCCACAAATTTTCTTTTTAATAGGTTCGACTTGTTCTTCACCGCTTCGCTTGTTTCACCATCCTTCTACCACTTTCGGTTTTAGAAATCGCTTCCCTAATAGTCCGCTCAGATACTTGAGTGTAGATAGTTCTTCGCTTTTGAATTTGAGCTTTTCAAATGGCTTCCACTTTTTTAAGGCATCACAATTATTTTCTCGTCTTTTTTATCGCCTTTTCTTCAAGGGTTTGTGCCAACAATTCACTTAGCTTGCCACCGCCTTTTTCCTTTTTGCACCATACCTTGGAAGTGTTGGGGAATGAGTTGCATTAGATCTATTCAGGGTGAATATTTAAATACAAATTTAATTCATTAATTATTACTAGCATGAATTAATCCTATATTAATTCAAATAATAATTGCAACAACATATCATGCATATAATAATTCACGAAACCCACGAGATGCGAATTCTACGAAGTTTACGCGAACGCATTCTCTGGGATGGCAACGGTGTAATTAACAGACTAACCACCCTTAGCCCTCGCTCGACTATCCGGAAGGATTCTTGTGAACGATTTAACAAAAAGAAAATAAATATGTTGCACCAACTTTGTGGATTTACTAATTTTTCTAGCACATGGAATTGTACACTACTATCAATTGTCGCTTTTTGGAAAAATACAATCACGCCGACGCTATAAAAATATTTGATATTTTATCGACAACATATTTTTTTCCTAAAAACCAATTTCGTGGTGTTAATGAAACGAACCATTCATCCCATATTTATAGAGGCTAAAGTGGGACTAAAATTTTGGCAAAATATGATGTGGAAAATCTTTTTCGATCTCCAAGAAATCTTGAATATATCTCCTATATTCTTTTTCCCATAATCATAATATTCCACAAAAATCCCACCTTATCTATTTACATATGGAATTCAAAAATATTGGGGTCCAAGATTCCAAGATTTGGATCTTCTTGAATTTATGAGATATTCTTGTATTTCAAGAAATACATATCTTCCATAATATCTTTTCAAGAAAAATCAAGAAAATATTTCTTGCCACTATATTTTCAAGATTTTCAAATTATCATTATAGATAACTAAGGGGAGATTTCTTTGAATTTAATGAGATAATCTTATATTCCAAGAATACACATCTTCATTCCATAACAAAATTCAAAGAAAATCTTTCTCCCATTATATCTATAAATTTTCAAATTTTAGTTGGAAAAATAAGCAACAATATTTATTTTATTTTAATCACCTTTTCGCTATTGGACTATATGTCATTACCAGGGGCCTTTAGGAGAATTAAGATTGGACCTTCTAATGGACCTTGAATATCTAATATTGAGCCACAATATAATTCAAGCCCATAAATATTAATTAATCCCACTACATAATTAATATTGCACTATCCATCTTAACCCATATTATACCAATATGGCTCCCCTGTCATTATTTCCCGTGTTTAAGATTATTCAGCCCATTAATTAATTCAAGCCACCGAAATAACTTTCCATTAATTAATATCTTATATCCTTGGTCAAGGAACGGTTCAACATTATTATCCATACCGAAAACTAATTCCACTTGCAAGATTTGGTATGATAAAGCTTATGAACCTCCCAAGGGGGCAAATCGAACAAAGTCATTTTACACACGACTTCAGATAAATCTTAGCAATCACATGTGACTAATAATATTGCCCAAGATAAAAAGTATTGAATCTCTCTCGATTCGCTACCCATGATAAGTCAAAAGCAATAGTTACCAATCCCACATGATCCTATTTAAGGAATCTAAGATTAAGAAATAACGAAACCATCGAGGTCTAATTCTTCCTTGTTCACCAAGAATTTATCCTCCCAGAGGTCCTATTCAAATAATCACCATGCACTAGTGTAATCTCTTGGTCAAGACAAGCCAATCCGATCCTTACACTTCAACCTTTCACGATGGGTTGTTCATTTCCATCTAGGTCGAATGGCGACTTTTTAGTTACAAGGACTCATAATTTAATCTTCCGTGATCCGGTATCACTAAATTAACTACAATGTAACACGCGACGAATTTATTGAACAATTATGCATTAAATATATGTAACATTCGATAATATTTAAAGCAAATAAAGGATAAACAATTTATTTCAAAGAAATAAGTTTGAAAATTCAGCTTCGATACAAAAAGTAAAAAGCATACTTTCCAAAGATAATCCCAACAATCTCCCACTTATACTCAAAGTCCGCTTTGGTATACTATAACATGTCTCGTGTAGTCCGTGACATCTAATGTCACCTACACCTAACCTAATAATTTCTCCCACTTATACTCAAAGCAGATTAGGCAACGGTCTTGACACCCATTCCTTCCACATGTCTCTCGAATGTATTCAGAGGCGATTCTTTGTGAATGGATCTCGCTAGGTTGTCCTCGCACGCTATCTTTGCCACATCTATATCTCCTCTCTTAACGATTTCTCAGATAAGATGTTTTTCCTTTAGTGTGCTTTTGTTTGACTCGTGGACTCTCGTTCCTCGAATTTGCAAATCGCCTCTAGCAAATATTGCTGTACAAATTTAACTCCATCCAAGTCCACTAAGAAGGTCTAGAGCTAAAACAGCTTCTTTCATCGCTTCACAAGCGCCCATTACCCGACTTCCATGGAGTCAAGATTTACGCTTCACACTCGCCCATTTGATGGCTACACTTCCCAAATGAAACACATTAACCGAGGCAAGATAGTTTCGAATCTAAGTCCGATTGGAAATCCGGTTCGTGGTAGCCGATGGAGATCGGAGTATTCGATCGAGATAAATCAACATTCTACCCCGAGTTCTTTTTAGATACTTCGTAATGTTTTTAACTCGCCGTCCAATGCTCTTTTCCTCGGGTTACTTTTGATATCTTGCTACCATGCCTACGAGAAAGCAGATATCCCGGCCTCGTATTAATAAAGATTGCATACATAAGGCTTCCGACAAATGGCTACAAGGAATGCCTTTCATGTCATCTATCTCCTTTTAAGGCCTTTAGGGACATTTTCTTGATAGATGGATTCCAAGTCCGAAGGGTACAAATCCTTTCTTGAATCTTGATGCTGTCAATCGCTTTCAAGACAAGTTTCTATGTATGAAACTTGCGATAACCCGATCATCATTTTCATGAATCTCGAGTGATCTTGATCCCAAGGATGTGTCCGGCTTCCCTAGTCTTTCATATCAAACTATTTTGAAAGTCATGCCCTTACGATCGATAACACCTTCACATCGCTCCCGATGATCACAATGTCATCTACGATAGTACTAAGAATACCAATGCGCCTCCGGCACGCTTTTTATACACACAACTTTCAAACTCGCTTTGATCAAACCCATAAGACTTTATAACATGATCAAAACATTGGTTCCAAGCTCGATGCCCGCTTGAGTCCAGAAATGGACCTCTTGATCTTACAAACTAGGTGTTCTTGGCATGTTTCAATGAAACCTCGGGTTTGTCAGATATAGATCTCTTCATCAAGACTTTCAAGTATGAAAGTCGCCTCGACATCCATTTGCCGATTTCAAAGTTGAAATGCTGCAGAATCGATAAGAGAATACGGATGGACTTAAGTATGGCTACTAAGCAAAAGTTTCCTCATAATCGATCCTTCTTTTCCGAGTATAACCTTTCGCCATTAGCCTTTGCTTTAAAGGTTTCAACCTTCCCGTCCGTCCTTCTTTTCCTCTTATATACCCACTTGCATCCAATAGGTTTGACTCCCATTAAGGGTTCGACTTAGCTCCCACACTCTATTATGAAACATAGAACCCATTTCTTTTCATTGTTTGCCAAGAATCAGATCCTTATCTCGGAGTGCCTCCCATCATATGTCCACGGTCTCGATCCGCCTTTGTCCGAATCAAGTCCGAGGACTCTCCTATTCCCATGAATCTCTCTCGCCTGCCTAACAACCCTCCCACTACTTACATTTGGTTCCCTGCCAGAAAGCATATCGCTTATATATCATCTAGTACATATTGGCACCGAGGTTTGCCCTCTAAGCTCATTTAAGGTAATCTCACTGGTTTTCTTTGGTTCATATACTTTTCTTCCAAAAATCTAAAGTGGGTGCCGATGACCACCTTTTGATCTTCGACCATAGAACATACACCCTTTTGTTCCTGCATCCTACAAACAACCTTAATTCTCGACGAGGATCCAATTTATCGCGCTTTTGTCCAACACGTAGGCCTTGACACCCCCAAATTCTCATGTGTCTCATACTAGGCTTCATACCTCGTCCACAATTCTTTTCAGTAGTTTTGGGAACCGATTTGATGGCACCAAGTTCGTAATGTAAGATGTTGTTTCAAGGCATAACCCCGTAACGACTTGGGAAGATCCGCATAACTCATCATTGATCTAACCATTTCTAAAAGAGTTTTGTTTTTTCGCTTTAAACCCCGCTTTGTTGAGGGGTTCCGGTGAAGGAGTCGATACAATCCTTCATCGATAAGTAGTTCAAAAACTCATCGCCGAGGTATTCGCCCAATATCGATCGATCGTAGAGACTTGATACGCTTTTTTCCCTATGATTCTCTTTTGAGCCTTAAATTCTTTGAATTTCTCAAAGGTCTCAGATTTATGCTTCATAAGGAAAAATGTAACCGCATTCTCGAGTAATCATCAATAAAAATACTCATAACCTCCTCTTGCTTTGCTGACATCGACCACATACATCTGTGTGAACGATCTCTAACACTCCTTTGGCCCTATTCCCTTGTCCAAATGCCCTCTTGGTCATATTACCCTCCAAACATGATTCGCAGTTCGAATCGGCTCAACTTGGAGAAGCTCCAAAGGAACCATCTCTCACCAACCTTTCGATCCTCTTTTGATTTATATGACCTAATCTTAGATGCTAAAGAAGTGTCTCGCTCACGCTTTTTTTCGAAATAGTTGATGTGCTATAGATGCATTTCGTGAGTGGTGTGCATTAATTAATTGTATAGAGATTTTCCATCAATGTCCCATAATAGATACACTCATCATTTCAAAAATGATGTCATTCTTATTAGAAGAAACTTAGTGTCCTTTAATCGAATTTAGAAACCTAAAGTGAATTCTTTTCTAAAATGGGATCATAAAGATAATCTCAAAAAAAAAAATATCTTCAAAAGATAGGTGCACTTCTCCCACCGCTTCACCGCCACTTCTCGTGAAGATCGCCCCGAGGATGAGATGAGGATCTCACTCCCCACTAAGTTGTTGGGTCCGCTTTGAACCCGTGAAGCCAACATGATTAGTGGATCTCGTGATCAACCACCCACGAATGAGAAGTATACGCCGCTAAACAAGTTTCAAATAACTAAAGCGTGAGAATTACCTTTTCGTCCATCCTTTGGGTTGAACAGCAAAACCTCCATTGTCTTTCTCTCACCGTAGCTTAAGCACTTCCTCTTTCGATTTTCCTCGACACAACAAGCATTCCTCATCTTACCATTGTCCTTGGCAACAGCTTGAGTTTTTATTTATAGCCTTTGGTCCTCTTTTTTTTGCCTCCTTGGCCTAAAACTCAAGACGACCACTTACATCACAAAACTTGAGTTTGATGCCTTATCAACATCTCTCTCGCCGAGACCAAAAGCTTGCAACAAATTAGCTAATGAGGCCAAAAATGCTCAAAAACTTTTGGGCAGAGAGTGAAGTACCAAATTTATCTCGAGTCTCCGATCATAATCTGCACTCGAATCTCAAGTTTGTTCAGATGGGCCATCTATTTTGAGGACGAATCCCTCACGGTTTGCCTCCACCATTCTTAGCTTTATGACATCTCTCGAAGGTGATCCGACGAGTCCCGCATATTTTAACTCGGCACTGGTCATCCGATTTTGGTGTGTCAAAAAAATCCACTTGTGGTTTTTAAGGCGCTAGAATATTATAATTTTCCAATCATTATAGTTTCCATATCAGATTGACTTTTAAGTATAATAACAAAGGATTAAAAAGTAACGAATACATGTTTAACTCGAATAAATAACTATATGCAAAAGCACAAGTATATCACAAGATTCGATCACATGCATCATATTTAAAATCTCAAAAAAATATGAACATGCATCACCAATATCTCAAAAACAGCTTTAAATAAGCCACGCCAAAGGGTCATTATTTAAAAACACATTTAAGCAAGTTACAAACAAGAACAAATTAAAAACCTTTAATATCCATATTAATAGTTGGTCTTCACTTGACCAATATAAAAATTGACAGGACTTCTGGAAGTATATGCATATCAATTTTATACCTAAGTAATAACCATGATTAAATACATGATTATTATTTCACTTTGAACGAGCCTCGTGGAGGTCATCGTCGCCACTAGTAATAACCCACAATCATCCACTTGGAATTCATTCATGTGAAAGCTATCTTTTGAACGTCCCGTGGGGGAATTTCTCCAAAAGAATTCACAAATAAATAAATCATGGAGGTCAAAATTAATTCAATTTTATTATCCTAATAAAATTGTCAATTAATTATTTAAACATACTTAGTAATTTTTGAAGGTGAGATTTTTATTTGGGCAATTTCATGCAAAACACATTTAAACAAATTAAATAAAGCATAAGATAAAGACAAAATAAATCAAGCAAAAACAAAAAAATAAACATATTGGGCACAAATTATCCAATTGTCATGGTTTGATTTTTTTTCGGGCTTGATCTTCAAGAAACACCATCTCGAATTTATCCCACTCGATCGTCTTCAAAAATACTGCCTCGAATGCCACGCCCAGCGGCAACAAGCAATAAGGATGCACGCCAAGATCCGCCGCCACTTGGCCCAGAAAGCTCCAAATTTCCTGGCAGACCGCTGGCAGCCAAGGCCACAAGGCCCTAAGACGCCAAAGGTGTCGGCAAAAGGCCGACAGATCTTGGCAAAGCGACAAGATCAAGATCCAGAAGACGCCTGATTCCCGCTTAGCTCATGACCTCAGAAGACCTCCAGATCCGCTCAGTATCCGCACACAGATCGCCGGTCATTCCCGCCTGGCCTGCGAGCGCCAGACCGCCTGCAGGCGTACACTTTCTCCTTTTCATCGGCAGGCTGCGCCTGCCGCCCACGCCAGTAATACATACCACGCCACGCCTCGGTTCTCGGTTTCATCCTTTAATTCTTCGTCTTTCGTTCCCCCGATCCTGATTATAATTTATTTACAAAAATAAATAAACCTAGATCTAGACTAGTCTATTACATTGATCAAATCAAACAAATCCTAGTCTACTCGTGGATTTTCTCACGAGGCAAAAACAAATCCAAACGAATCCAATTAAAAACCACATTTATATGCATGCAAAATAAACATTAAAATCCATGACAATTGATACCCGCAAAACAGATCTAATGTTTCTACTATCCAATCTCAAATTTAATGTCCATGAATTAAATTACAATTTAAAAAATCAGAGTCCAAACCGTGGCTCGATACTAGTTGATGGGGAATGAGTTGCACAGATCTATTCGGGTGAATATTTAAATACAAATTTAATTCATTAATTATTACTAGCATGAATTAATCCTATATTAATTCAAATAATAATTGCAACAACATATCATGCATATAATAATTCACGAAAAACCCACGATGAATTTCTACGAGTTTACGCGAACGCATCTTCGGGATGACAACGGTGTGGGTCAATAGACTAACCGTAAGGACTTAAGTATTCCCTTAAATTTCGCTCACTATCCGTGGAAGGATTCTTGTGAACGATTTAACAAAAGGAAAATAAATATGTTGCACCACCTTTGTGGATTTACTAATTTTTCCAAAGACATGGAATTGTACACTACTCATTAATTGTTGTTTTTTCAAAAATACAATCTGTCGACGTTACAAAATATTTGATATTTTATCGACGCTGATATTTTTCCGAAAAACCAATTTTCGTGTGTTACTGGGAATAAACCATTCATCCCCTATTTATAGAGTCTAAAGTGGACGAAAATTTTGGCAAAATATGATGTGGGAAAATCTTTTCTTGATCTCCAAGAAATCTTGAATATATCTCCTATATTCTTTTTCCCATAATCATAATATTCCACAAAAAATCCCACCTTATCTATTTGCTATGGAATTCAAAAATATTGGGGTCCAAGATTCCAAGATTTGGATCTTCTTGAATTTATGAGATATTCTTGTATTTCAAGAAATACATATCTTCCATAATATCTTTTCAAGAAAATCAAGAAAATATTTCTTGCCCACTATATTTTCAAGATTTTCAAAATTATCATTATAGATAACCAAGTGAGAGATTTCTTGAATTTAATGAGATAATCTTATATTCCAAGAATACATATCTTCATTCCATAACAAAATTCAAAGAAAATCTTTTCTCCCATTATATCTATAAATTTCAAATTTTAGTTGGAAAAATAAGCAACAATATTTATTTTATTTTAATCACCTTTTCGCGTTATCGACTATATGTTGGGCTACCAGCGGGCCTTTAGGAGAATTAAGATTGAACCTTCTAATGGACCTTGAATATCTAATATTGAGCCACAATATAATTCAAGCCCATAAATATTAATTAATCCCACATATAATTAATATCAAGACTATCCATCTTAACCCATATTACACTATTATGGCTCCGGCCATTATTTCCCGTTTTAAGATTATTCAGCCCATTAATTAATTCAAGCCAATCGAAATAACTTTCCATTAATTAATATCTTATATCCTTGGTCAAGGAACGGTTCAACATTATTATCCATAATTTAAACTAATTCCACTTGCAAGATTTGGTATGATAAAGCTTATGAACCTCCCAAGGGGCAAATCTAATGTAACGCATTTTGCATTCTTTTCAGATAAAATCTTAGCAATCACACGTGACTAATAATATTGTCCAAGATAAAAGTATTGAATCTCCGATTCGCTACCCATGATAAGTCAAAGCAATAGTTACCAATCCCACATGATCCTATTTAAGGAACGAAGATTAAGAAATAATCTAACCACCGAGGTCTAATTCTTCCTTGTTCAGCTCAAGAATTTATCCTCCTCAGAAGTCCTATTCAAAGGCATCACCATGCACTAGTGTAATCTTCGTCAAGACAAGCCAATCCGATCCTTACACTTCAACCTTTCACGATGGGTTGTTCATTTCATCTAGGTCGGGAATGGCGATTTTTAGTTACAAAGGACCGTTAATTTAATCTTCTCGATCCGCATCACTAAATTAACTACAATGTAACACGACGACTTTTATTGAATCAGCTTATGCATTAAATATATGTAACATTCGATAATATTTAAAGCAACATTGATAAACAATTTATTTAAGAAATAAGTCCGAAAATTCACTTCGATTATACAAAGTAAAAAGCATACTTTCCAAAGATAATCCCAACAGAAGAAGTTGAGAAAGTGCCAGATCCATATGATATCGCTTTTGCTTATACATCGCACTTCCCCGCCAACCCATCGTGCTCATCTTCCAACCTCTTCATATGATTCTACCATCGAGAACTCTTCGTAAAGAGGCGCAAACCGCGTGAGAAGACATTTTGCATCATCTTCGCTATCTTGGTCATGAGCATAGAGCCCATTTCCTCAATAAATATCTTGATCATCGATCATTCTTCTCAACCAAATTTCGGCTTCAAGATATGTTGTTCTTTCCTCGATACATGTGTTTCATCTCTCAGATCGAGCTCAAATTTTCGACTACATCAACTTTCCCTCCATGGTAGTCATTTTATCAAAGAAGAGATGTTTGAAGTCGATCATGTCCGGTCGCATCATGTCCGGCGATGAACTCGTATTTTCTAGCTTCGAGATTGTCTTGCCAATGTTTCTTCAAATTGAAATATTTTCTCCAACATCGCACCACTTTCTCCAATTTGTCCAAGATAGACTTAGATCAATCTATGGAGCGATATACAACTTTTTTCCACTGAAATGGGTGCCACCACTGAGCCTCTTTATATCAAACATAACAGATTTAAAGATAGGAACTTCAAGAGGCTTTGCATAATGTTTACTAGTGCCAAAAGTTACCCCAAGAGTGCTAACTTCACCGAGGATGAGATATCAACACCAAAGACGCTTTGTTTCTCCATCTCGAGATTGCTTTTCAACATCATCTTGTTGGCCCCTCTTGTCTTGATCCTAGAACTCGGAGGCATCACCAACAACTTCCTCCTCAAATGCACCTTCTTCTTGACTAGCCATCAAAATAAGCATTTTCCATCCTCAAGCTACTTTTCCCGAATCCGTGAGAACTCACAAGACAAAGAAATTCAAAGATTGCACCAGTCCTTCCTCTCAAGGGAGGCAATATTCAAAGATCTCCGAAGAGTCCGATCCAGATATAACCGTGGTCCCGAAGTCAAGAAGAGATCCCGGCTGTCAGATATGAGCTCACCAGTATCCGGCCCGTAACGAACCGTTCCCCCTGTCGCTTAACTCCTGGCTTCCTTTCCTCCTTTCTTCTGCCTTTGGGCTCTCGTGCCAAGAGGGATCAGATTGAATGAGTTCAAAATGAGGATCTAGAAGGTTCACTCAGAGCGCATCCAAATTCAAGAGATTTCGAGGTTCATTTTGTTCCGAGGTCCGAACGGTATATTCAAGAGAACTCCCGAGGTCCCTTGAATATTTCCCCGAGATATTTTATCCGAGCTCGAGATGTTCCGAGTACCGTGAGAAAAACCTATTCCTCGGGCTTTGTTCGCGGGTAATGGCCACAACCTCGAGCTGTAACTCCGCAAAGGAGATTTCATCCTTGGCCGGCCCTCGTGTTGATTCTCAAAGGTCACCCGACCTCCTCCTCGGAATAGTTTGATTTTTTTGGCGCTTCGAAAAATAAATGATTTCTTCTTGAGTTTCTCCCTTCTCTTTTACTTCCATCGTGGGCTTTCCGCTTGTTGGGCTTCAACAACTCCCTCTTCAAGAGTCTCCTCCCGAGACTTCGAGCTTTTTTTCCTTCCTTTCAAAGTCTCTTTGTTGTTGGTGGCTTGAAATTTAATTTTTAGACTTTGGAAAGGGGTGAGGAATTACGAAGATATCCTCTTCTTCTCTCAAGACATTTCCAAGATATATGCAATCTTGGTTGCATGAAGGATCTTCCCTTGATAACAACCCATCCATTCACCTTTTGAACTTGCTTAGCTTGGTCACTCACCACTTTGATTAAATAATGTAACCAAATGAATGCAAAGGTGGGTGAATCTTCAATCATCGCCATTAACCTCAACTTCCCGCATTTATCTCGCTCAAAGTCGCTGCATCGACTCATTATGCATTTACTCACAATGTCCAAAGAACACTGATATTTAGGGCTTCAAATGCCTTTTATTTAGAGTTGCTTCAACTTAATCGATGCTCTGCAATCCTATCCGCATATTCTTGCTCCCTACCCATCATATACACCGTAGGGGTCTTCTCCTCTATCGCTTCAATTCAGATATGACATTAAGATTCTTAGAATAATGTACAATTCCCAACAAAATCCACATACTTTGAACTATGCTCTAAATGAGAGACCGTAATATGCGATTCTATACAATCTTCATCATCTAATTTCAAATTCGAGATAAATTCAATTACCTTTTTGCATATTCTCCTCCGGGTTGATTCGCAAGGTGCAAAGTGAGCTTTGCTAATCGAATCATGTGCAACGCTTCTTCTTCGTGAGTTATGCTCGATGAGCTTTCGAGAGAAAATGACGATTCATACCATAGTTTTTTAGAGATGGCAAGCTTGTCGATACAGAGAACATCATTTTTTTTTCGATAATTTCTTTGTGAAGGGTTTTTGAGAAAGATGAAATTTTGGGCAATCGAGAGTTTTTTAAAGCAGAATTATTTTGAAGACGGGCTTTTGAATTCCAAGCTTTGAAGGAATTCTTCAATAGATATATAGGATTTGATTCATGGAAAATCGTGATAGATGAAGAAATCGACAATGAGATTAAACAATCGACTAAATCGGGTGTATGAAAGGACGATTTCACAAATATAATGCCGCCAATTTAACCTTATTGGTGATTAATGAATAAGCAGTATTTAATTATCGCTCCAGCAGCACTATTGACTTTCTTCTTGTATTTCAAAGGTCACGCCTAAATATTCCTTCATTGTTATGTTATTTATTGCCAATGATTACCGAGATTCAGCTTAGACAATAAATGTGTTGCATGAAGTCAATAATTCTTTAGACTAATTTTCCATCGGCCATCGAAGTTTTGACCTTTGATAAAATGTCAAGATAATATCGAAAAATCGAAAATTTTAGGTCAAGATAGTACTAAGTAATCGATCTTCGTGATATCCGAGCTTCCCAAGACCTCGTAGTTCAAGATTTCAATTTTATCCCGAAGTTTTCAAGAAAATCCTCGAGAAAACTTCATGATCTGAAAACCTTTAATTTTTCATATTTGCTTCATACACCTGGATCCAACATACCTAATTCAACTGATAGTTTCAAATCTTGATTCAAATTAAAAAGGTTTAGTCAAGATATCACTTTCTCGCTTTATCAAGATGAATTTTCTCCATTCGATGTCTTTTCTTCTCAACATGATCTCCGGCGAAGTGATGTCCGATATCAACATGCTTACATCCGTGTGTAATAATCGGATTTTGTGTAATAGCAATCAGACCGTTATTATCACAAAATATAGGTTGTTGGGATATTTTAGTTCTGATAAATTATGCCTAAACATTATTAACTTGTGTTATTCAAGCTATTTTATAGATAACAAGTTAAGGGGGAACGAAAGAACAAATTGAGGGGGAACTCACAAAATTAGAAGAAGATGATCGAGATCAGACGAGGCTGCAGACTAGAATGATCGAGATCGATGAGTAAAGATGAGTTCCAGTGAGTCAACACGATGAGTCGGTAAATCAAATGTGAAGAAAAGCTAAAGCCAAAGAATCGTAAGAGAAGGTTGCGACGGAAGATGAAGAAAAAGAGATCGATCAAGATCGACGCGGATCGAGATCAGATATGAAGATGAGCAGATGAGACTGATCAAGATCAGACGTGATTGAGATCAGATATGATAACCTGATATGCTAACCTGATGTAATCGCCTCGATGCTATCCCGAGACGTCAATCAAGAAATGACGGTCCGATTACGAGTTGATCAGACGTGCAAAGAAGAAATTAGATAGCTCGGAAATGTGACCCGAGGGTCGTAATGTTTGAACTGTAAGAGCCAACTCGCTTAGCCCGAAAGTGTCAAGATGATACCGACATCGCGTCCGCGAGAAGTCATTAACCAAGGAACCTGAGACTCGAGATAACCTCAAGGCTCGATAACTCGGCGGCTCGATAACCGAAGGCTTTATAACTCGGCGTTCGGGGATAGCTCAGATAACTCAAGGCTCGAGATAAGGCTCAAGGCTCAAGGCTCAGATAAACCGAAGTTCGATAACTCAAGGTTCGGGGATAACTCGATAAAACCCAAGGCTCAGATAATACGTATAACTCAAGGCTAGATAGTTTAGATAACCCGGGCGTCAATATAGAATCAAGATCCCGAGACTCGTAAGAAATCAAGAATATAGCCAAGTAGATTCAACCGACGTGACCAATGAGAGGAAGACGACAAGCCCGAAAAAAAGCTGCAAAAAGTTACAGAGTAGTATGGATTTGAATGTGATTCTCTCCAATCAGAACATTCAAATCCACACTATAAATACAAGTTCTTCCTTCATTATCAAGTGTGGAAGAGTGTGGAAAATGTGGCAAATGATGCTACAGAGCTAAGAAGACATATATTCAAGATTTCCACCATAGAACACAAGAGCTAGAAATACACGATATATTCAAGAGTGTTCTACCCTAGATCTAAGCACAAATGCTATATCCTAGCTTAGAGAGATTTTCCCATCCTTAAGATTGAAGCTAAACAAATGTAAGGAAAATCTCAACCTAGTTGAAACCAAACAAACCTTTACCCAAATCAATTTGAGTTAGGGTTAAGTTTGTCACCGCAAGATTTCGCATCAGGGATTCTAGTTTTTGATTTCTCGGTTCGCTGAGTGTGAACTCCCAGAAACATCTAGCAATCCCGAAAGGGAGGGTAGGCAATCTCGTGGAGGAGATAAGTCCCGCTTTGGTGAACTCGAAAATATCTATCGGCGATCCCGCGAAGGGTGATAAGTCCCGCTGTTAAGTAGGTTATGTTGTTGGTGCCCCCAAAAGGAAGAGTGGATGTAGGGCGATTTCGGCCCAAACCACTATAAAATATCGTGTGTTCTTTATCGCTTATGTTCTTACTTGTCATATGCATTCGACATAAGCAAAAACAACACACATCGTTCTTAAAAGTGAAAAATTTGGTATCACCATTCCCTTACCCCTGTTTTATATGCATCACATGACATGTTTGTTTTCGACGTGCAAAATGGGTTTTTCCAAACATAAAAATCGACCATCAATTGGTATCGAGCGGGGTAGTTCAAAAGGTCACTGCTTTTTCAAATATGAACATCCGAATCGATACCATCAATCGTATCGTGAGCGGTAGTTCAAAAGGTCATCGTTTTTCAAATATGAACATCCTAATCGATACCATCAATTGGTATCGAGCAGAAGTTCAAAAAGTTCACGAGCTTTCAAAGTGACCACCGAACCGATCTTTAAAAAACCCGATCTCTCAGAATGATATATTTTTTAAATGTTTTGCATCATTATCAAAAAGGAGAAATTGTCGATATTTTAGTTCGATAAATTATGCCAAAAACATTATTAACTTGTGTTATTCAAGCTATTTTACGATAACAAGTTAAGGGGGGAACGAAAAGAACAAATTGAGGGGGAACTCACAAAATCGTAAGAAGATGATCGAGATCGATTTAGGTCAGCAGATTTGCGAGAATGATCGAGATCAAATGAGTAAAGATGAGTTCCCGAGTCAACTGATGAGTCAGGCAAATCAAATGTGAAGAAAAGCTAAAGCCAAAGAAATCGTAAGAGAAGGTTACGATCGGAAGATGAGCAAAAGAGATCGATCAAGATCGACGCGATCGAGATCAGATATGAAGATGAGGCAGATGAGATCGATCAAGATCGATTTGACGAGATCGATATGATAACCCGGACATGCTAAACCCGATGTACTAACCTAATGTTATCCCCGAGATGTCGAATCGAAGAATGATGATCCGATCACCGAGCTGATCGATCTCGCAAAGAAGAAATCGATAGCCCGGGTCAATGCGACCGAAAGGCCAAAATGTCCAACTCGAAGAGCTGAACCGCGCTAGCCCGAGTGTTAGTATACCGATCGCATAAGGTCCGCCAAGAGAAGTTCGCCGATCAAGAAACTCGAGACTCGATAACTCAAGACTCGATAACTCAAGGCTCGATAAACCGGAAGCTCGATAACCTCGAAGGTTCAGATAGCTCGATAACTCAAGGCTTAGATAACTCAAAGCTCGAAAATCGAAGCTCGATAACCTCAAGGTTCGATAGCTCGATAAACCGAAGGCTCGATAACACAGATAACTCAAGGCTCAGAAGGCTCGGGATAGAATCAAGATCCCGAGACTCGTAAGAAATCAAGAATATAGCCGCGATTCAAATTCACGACGGGACCAATGAGAGGAAGATGACAAGCCCGAAAAAAGTGCAAAAAGTTACAGAGTAGTATGGATTTGAATGTGATTCTTCCAACGAATATTCAAATCCACACTATAAATACAAGTTCTTCCTTCATTATCAAGTGTGGAAGAGTGTGGAAAATGTGGCAAACGATGCTATAGAGCTAAGAAGACATATATTCAAGCATTCCCACCATGTAACACAGAGCTAGAAATACACGATATATTCAAGAGTATTCTACCCTAGATCTAAGCACAAATGTTATATCCTTAGCTTAGAGAGATTTTCCCATCCTTAGCATTGAGGCTAAACAAATGTAATGGAAAATCTCAACCTAGTTGGAAACCAAACAAACCTTTACCCAAATCATTGAGTTAGGTTAAGTTTGTCACCGCAAGATTTCGTGATCAGGATTCTAGTTTTTTTGATTTCCGGGTTCGCCGAGTGTGAACCCCAAACATCTAGCAATCCCGAAAGGAGGGTAGCAATCCCGAGGAGATAAGTCCCGCTTGAGTGTGAACCCCAGAAACATCTATCGGCTATCCCGTGAGGGTGATAAGTCATGTTGGTTAAGTAGGTTAAGTTGGTGCCCTGAAAGGGAAGAGTGGATGTAGGGCGGGTTTCGTCCGAACCACTATAAAATATCGTGTGTTCTTTACTGCTTTTATGTTCTTACTTGTCATATGCATTCGACATAAGCAAAAACAACACACATTGTTCTTAAAAGCAAAAAAATTTTGTATCACCATTCCTCACCCCTGCTTTTATATGATCACATGACATGTTTGTTTCAAGACGCAAAATGGGTTTTTCCAAACATAAAAATCGAGACCATCATGGGTACTTCATCGGCTATAATCTTATAATCCTCAATTGTTGTCTCGAGCGAAAGAATTGCGGCACAACAAATTTCCCGCAAATTATGTATTCAAATTTTCAATAGTACTCAACACCATCGAGGTTTGTTTCTTTGAAAACCATGATATCGGGCCATTTCCAAGAAATTGACAAGTTCCTGTGGTAGACTTTCCTTTCAATTCTACATCCTCCATAATCAAGATCCGAATAACCAAGCAATCAAAGGATATCATCACCGATACCATAATCCTCTATTCACATTGTTTTTAAGATATTTCGTAATCTTTTTTGGCAAATTCCGTGACTTAGCCTTTTTTTAGCTTTGGTATCTTGCACATATCCCAACATCAAATGTTATATCGTGCCTACTTGTCGCGATATATAGCAGTTGATCCAATGATCCTCTATAATCGCAGTGATTTATCGATTTGCCTTCGTGATCGTGATCCATCTTGTAGTTAGTATTCATAGAATTCTAATCGCATTGCAATTCTATACACCATACTTTGCAATCAGATCTCTGGTGTATTTTGCTTGATTGATGAAAATTCCTTCCTTAGTTTGTTTCACCTGAAGTCCAAGAAAGAAATTCATCTCCCCCATCATTGACATCTCAAACTTTCCTTTCATCAAGGTAGAAAAATTTTCACACAACTGATGATTTGGAGATCCAAATATGATGTCATCTACATAAATCTTAACAAGTAAGATATATCTCCCATCTTCTATCCCCGGTCAGAGTCCTATCAACAGCCTTTGATAAAACCATGGTCAAGAAGAAACCGGTAGAAAGGGTATCATACCATGCTCAGGGTGCTTGCTTAAGACCATACAAGGCTTTATTGAGCCTGTAAACTTGGTCATTCTGTCTGAAACCAGAAGGTTGTTCCACATAAACCTCTTCCTAAGCACACCATTCAAAATGCACTTTTCACATCCATCCGATGATCGTGAATTTCATGTGGCATATGCAAGAAAAACAACTGATGGTTTCTAGTCTTGCAACAAAAAAAGGTTTCATCATAATCCAAGCCTTCTTCTTGGGAATAGCCTTGTGCAACTAGCCTTGCCTTGTTTCTCACAATGTTGTTGTTTTCATCTCTCTTATTCTTGAACACCCACTTAGTTCCAATCACATTGTGCCTCTTAGGTTTATCCAACTAGCTCCCAAACTTCATTCCTTGAGAATTGATTCACTCTTCTTGCATAGCAAGAATCCAAAATGAATCTTGTAGAGCTTCTTCAATCTCAAAGAGGTTCTTTTTAGACAGGAAGCAGCAGAACAAAAGCACTTTCTCCATGGAACCTTCTTGTTTTGACACCATCTAATAGATCACCCACAATCTGCTTATAGGATGACTATCCAACCATTTTCTCCTGGATGTTCCCCTTCAAGAATATCCTCAACATCGAAAATGTTAGGGTTCGTAGTTCATTAAATTCGGGAACAATGTAAAAGGAGAAAGAGAATCATCTTCCTCGTGGAAATTCCATTCGTAACATTCTCGAGACATTTGTTCCCCCTTTGGTTGATAGATTCGTAGTTTCCTCACCGGTGACTACATCTTCATCCAGATTACATACCCGAGTCCTAATCGGTGTATGTCGTGATTGGTCACCTTCAAAATAGTGTTGGCTTTCCTTCAAGGGAGAATTTTTTCCGAGTCTCACCATCCCGAGTTTTTCCATCCCGAACTTCTTTGTCCGAAGTCCGATTCACCCATTCATAGAAAGTGACCGACTTTCTTCTTTTCGTGTTCGGAGGATGTTTTATCATTCCTTTTCGCCAAGTCCGTGATTCTCTTGGTCAGCTTCTCCCGAAGTCATATTCCCCGCTTCTTCCGAACACAAGTAGATTCATCAAAAAACAACATGAGGTGTTTCTTCCACAATAAGAGTCCCTACAGCTTGTAAACTCAAGGCTTTATCGACTTCGTAATATCCTAAGAATATCCCTTCATTAGCTTTATCATCAAAAAGTTTTCAACCGATCTTTACCATTATTATGTATGAAACATTTGCAACCAAACACACGAAAGAAAGAAACAAGAGGCTTCCTTTCATTCCACAAATCATATGGAGTTTTTCCTTGGTTAGCATGGATCTGATCTCTCGAGAGTAAGATGCAAAGGTTGATAGCTTCAACCCAAAATCTTTTAGGAATATCGACCAAAGAATCATTATCCTTGCAGCTTCTTTCTTCGTAGTCCTATTTCTTCTTTCAAAGAACACCATTTCTCATAGGGGGTCCTTGCAAATGATGTTTCATGAGCTATTCCATTTGTTTGCATAAATAATCGATATAATATGATTGATAAACTCGGTTCCTTTATCCGATCCGATTTTGACCACACTTTATTCTTTTTCAAGATCGAGCCTTTTCAAGAGTTCAGTAGTTTTGTTCGAGTCTCTTTTTCTTGAGTAAGAATATGACCCATGTGTATCTAGAGTAGTCATCAACTACCACAAGTGTATATTTTCTTCCATTAATGCTCACAGTGTTAATCGACCAAAAAGATCCATATGTAACAATTGTAGTATTCTATCGGTAAGAAACATCTACTTTGCTTTTGAAAGATGCTCGATTTGTTTTCCTTTCCACGATAAGCATCACATACATGTTCTTTATCAACACTTCATTGGGTAACCCCCACAAGTGCTAATCTTGCAAGTTTGTTCGGGGTTTTGAAGTTTAAGATTCATTCTTTGTGCCGTAACCAACCGGGTATCAAGGAAACTTTTTACAACCAAACATGTATCTTTAAGAGTTGAACTCCAATCGTGAAGATACACATTTCTTTTCTAGTACCAACAAAGAAAATTTTCGTGAAGTATTGTCTTTCACATAACATAAGTTCTTTTTGAGAACTCAACATTGAATCCTTTTGTCACATAATCGACCGATAGAAAACAAGTTATGCTTTAGACCGCATACATATGAAACACCATGGATATGGAACAGAGTCAACTTCAAGAGTTCCATATCTTTCGGGTTGTCATTTGGAATTGTTTCCAAATGTGATCCGAGGGCCTTTTTTGCTCAACATAGTCAAGGATTAGTTGCTTATATCCCGTCATATGTCTTGAACATCCACTATCCAGATACCATACGTTAGAGCCAATTCATTTCCACTCATCAAATGCTATGTTGTTTTCATTCAAATTTCGGTTTCTTTTTCTTTTACCCTAAAAATGATCGCTTCTTAGGTACCCATTTGGTGTAGGGTCCTACCAAAGTTAGTTGTACCTTTTGGAACCCAAATCTGCCTAACAACTCTAATTACTTTAGAGTGGGATGATTTGTCTCCCATAAACATCTACATACACATTCACCACCCCAGGTGCCTTGACAATATCATGTGTATGAAAAGCCAACCTTAGCATGAACATGAGCCTTAGAGTTCTTCTTGGTTCAGTTTTGTTCAAGTGCCTTAGCTTTTTTTTAACCGGTCTCTCGTCTCTGTGATTGGGTTCGTGAAACCTTTTTACCCTTAGGCAAGTGGGGTTTAGGTTGTTCGTCTTCGAAATTGGGGTCTTTCTAACTGAGGACTTGGTCTTTTTTTTGAGAATATCTCTTCAAAGTGTTTCTCTTCCGAAAATTCCTCTCGATGGTTTAGTGCAGATCTTTTAGGTTGGTATTCTTACCGAGGCTTTGGGGCATCGGCTGAAGATTTCCTACCGAAGTGGTCGGGTTTTCTAGCCTTTCCCCGAGGTCCGGGCTTTCCCCCGAACCTTCGCTTTTTCAAACCATAGGTCCTTTACCCTTGTCTAAAACTTCGCGCTTCTTCAAGAAGAAGATTAGATGCCACTTGTTTAACAAAGATACCTTTTGGTGCTTTCTTTCGGCGAGATTCAAGACCTTGTGAGATTCCCCGAATGTATCCCAATCCAAATTTTTATAGTTGCGTGTCTTTGATAACTCAATTTCATCTATCACTTTAGATGCGTAATTCAATAGAGCTAACTTTCTCTCAAGGCAAGACTATCCTCACATTTCATTAGAGTTTCATGCTTCTCAAAGAGGTCATTGAACCTTAGTTGATAAGTTGAATCTCTTTAGTGGATTTCTAATTTTCCATTCAGATCTCTATCACCTTCTCTTTTTTTTAGAGAGTTGTACTTTCGTAACATCTAGTTCATCAAGAGTTCCCATCAATCGAGACGTGATCTCAAAGATCTTTGTAGTCTTTCCACTTCGCATTCTCGGCCCGGTTCCTTGTTCTCGCTTCTTGAGTTTCAAAGGAGCGCTTCTTGTAACACATAATAGTCCTTCATAAGATTCTCAAAAGAATCCATCGAGTCAAAGTTACGGTTTACGCTTGAACTTGAGAACTCATGTGCTTGTGGTAGGAGCAACAACAGAGATAGAAGAATTTACCTCCCTCTAAACCCATAAGACAAATATCATCAACGCCACTATCCGAGAAAATCTCATCCGAGGAACTGAACCTTCTTCGTATCAGCCTTTTCTTCGTCGAAATCATAGCTTTTTGGGCCGAGAACTTCTTGTCTCTTTTTGTTTGTCTTTCCTTTCTTTCTTTAAGACTTAGCTCAGATACATATTGAAAGTGACCTTTTCCGACAGTTTGTAGCATCTGCTGGCATCATCATCTTGATCACTTTCCACCTTGGTCTTGGAGTCCTTCTTTTTGGATGAAGATCCTTCATTTTTCGGGTCCTTTTCTTTTCTCAAAGGTATCCGTCCTCCTTTTGAGTCTCTCTTGTACTGTGATTCCCGTAATATTTCTTATATTTCCCATATCTGCTATTGAGTCTTTCAAACCTCCTTGCCATCAAGATTATATCTTATCCTCCCCGCCATCCTCGATTTTTGGCAAGTGAGTTCTCGACTCTCTAGACTTACAAGATTTCTCTTTGGCTTTGAAAGCCACATTCTTGCTAGATGAAGAATCATCTTTGTCATGTCCGATTTTTTAGACTTTTTGTCAATCACAAACTCATAAGCTTTCGCCTCGGAGAAAACTTGTTGATATGGCATGGAATCAATATTTTGGTGTTTTCAATCACCACAAAGATGTATATCCCATTTCTTAGAAAATCCTCTAAGAATTTTCAAAATGCCACTTCTCTCTCAGGGTATCTTTTTCCCAAGAGCATTCAGATTATTCAGATGCTAGTGAATCGACCTCAAGTTTGTCAATGGATTCACTATCTTCCATTTCAAAGCTATCAAACTTTCCAATAGCAAATGTAAAGTTTGTTTTCCTTAATATGATTTGTGTCTTGACACATAACAACAAGTGTGTCCCATATTTCTTTTGCGCTTCACAAAGGAGAAATCATCCCCATAACACCATCATCAATAGTGTTATACAAAGTATCTTTAGCAATGTAGTCAAGATTGACTAACTTTCTCTCATCGTGAGTAAGTTGATCATCGACTTTTGAAATTCATCTCTCTGATCATTCCTCTCAAAGATCGTTGATTCCGGATTCACAATAGTAAATTTGAATGGTCCTTCGTAAAACCACTTCCACATTCTTTCATGTTTTGAATACGAGATGGGCCTCGATTCTTAATCTCCATAGATCATAGCTCTCAACAGAGAACATATGAAGTTTCTTAGAAGGCATGATGACCGAGCCTTGTAAGATATCAAAGAAATAGATCTATTAAGAGACCACCAAAGTCTTTTAGTAAATTAAACTAACCATCGCTTCTTATACCACTTGTTGGTCCCAAAGAAGAATGAGTCTCACACGCAGTATGGGGGAATACACGTGTTCAGTGATTTTTAAAACTTTTTTTTCACTGAGGTCAGATGGGTCAGGTTGTCCTGATGATTTGGCCCTGAGAAGCATAGATTGCCCTAAGTCAAAGTCTACTAAGACAATGATCATGAGTCGCTTTTTTCTTGATTAGCCCAACCGAGCCTAAGTTTTATCAGAGATCTTGAGTCGCTGATCGATAACTATCTTATCGAACCCTCAAGAGAGTTAGTTCGGGCCATAACTATCTGTTCTAGCTTACTCAAGTGTCATGGAATGGTTGGCCCTAAGTTTATACTCGCTTTTAGCTTTTGTCAAGATCTTCCTTTTAATAAAAAAAAAAGGATAAAGGTCAGGATCGGGCTTGATGCAAGTTCAAAACTGATTGGTTCCAACCTCAATATCATTGAATTATGCTTTCAAAGGAAAAACATGCAACGTATAATAATGCAAAGATGTAAAGCAAAACAACACAAAGAATTATAGTTGTTCGTAGACTCAAGCCCCTACGCCCACTCTCTCCGACCTTCAGAGAAATTCCTTAACCACTTCCTAAAGTCGCTGACTCACCGCAGCCTTACTCACTTTTCTACTTTGAGTTTTCCGGGTCGACTCAACGCAGCCTTACTAACTCAAACACACACAAGTGTTCGTACTACCACAAGTAGCTTACTATCTTCTTCTCTAGAGTTTTCTGGCTAACTCACTATAGCTTACTAACTCTTTACAACTCCAACTCACCAACAAACACACTCAAACTACCTAACAAAGGGTTTGGGTTTCTGGTTGGTTTCCAACTCACGATGAGATATCCTTTACAATAAGAACAATGCAAGGCTAGGATATCTCTACTAAGCTTTGATATTTCTTATCAATCAAAGCTTAGTGAATGAGCTCTTCTTCAATGTGAAACACTTGGAAAATTCTAGGTTTTTCGAAAGTGCTTCAATTTGAAATAATACGAATGAGCTCTTGAGTTGCTTTCAAATTTCCCGTAACCTCTAAATGTAAAGGGTCACTAGTATTTATAAAGCAACTTCACCAAGGTCACTCTTAAAAACTATCCGTTGGAGGAGATAGCTTCATGAGTTTCCTCTATGGTGTTTGATGAACGCACTATTTATGTGGTTTGAATACTCCATTGCATGTTTTAGGAAATATGCTTTCATGTAGCCAATCACCACTTTTTGCGCTCGAACATAGTACTACATCGACACGCTTCAAAGGACTGTGGGCTTCAAAGGTCGAGAAAGTACGCAGTGTTGTCTTCCTCCGATTGGTTTCTTGTCTTCAAGAAATGTAGATAAAAATAACGGCTCTTTTTTTGGTCAATATCTCCTCGAGAGATATCCTTAAACAACACTTAGACTTAGTTCCCTTTTGTCTGTGATATGAATGTCCGGGGCAATATCTATTTTTCTCAATATTCGTGTTTTTTTCGCTTTTGTAGTCCTCGATAGATATTATTAAGTGCCTCGAACATTGGGTTATATCGAGCATTCAAAGATCTTCTTCGAGTCTTCGAGAACTACGTCTTTAGTATCTTACGTATCTTCGAGTCTTCGTGGTTCGAGTCTTCCGAGTCTTCATTCATCCCGAAGTCTTCAAAGTCTTCTGAGTCTTCAGAGTCTTCTGAGTCTTCAATGTCTTCTGAGTCTTGATGTCTTCCCGAAGTCTTCGATCTCTTCGAAGTCTTTAGTGTCTTCGCGACTTCATCGAGTCCTGGTGTCTTTAGTGACATAATCAGTCTTCGCGACATACCGAAGTCTTCAAGATCTTCGCGTGACTCTTCAATCTTCAAGTCTTCATGACATAACGAAATCTTCAAGATCATATCGAGCCTTGCTTTCTTCTAAACTTCATCGAGCCTTCTTCTCGTAATCTTCTTTTAAACTTATCGAGTCTTCGCTTCTTAAACTTATCGAGTCTTCGCCTTTAAAACTTCATCGAGCCTTTTTAGAATCTTCGTAAACTTATCGAAGTCTTCGAATCTTCAAAATCTAACCCGATCTATATCTGTGCCGACTATACATGGTGCGTATAACATCCTAACACTCTATACCTAATCCTCGACTACTATCAAGATTATCCCAACATGTCATACTCAGGGTTTTGGTATCTAATCAAAATTTTCTTTATTAAATTCATCTCCCAACAATGTCTAACATTTCCCATGACGTTGGGGACCGAAACACACAGATGGTTTTCAAATCCCTGTTTCTCAATCACCTCCTTCACACGCTTAGGACAGGTAGTTCCAATCCCATTTCTCATCAATGTGGCTCACCCAAATACTAAAGCAACGATCATGATTTTTCCCAAATTAAAAGGCGAGTCGATAGAGCATACGAGAAAGGTTTGATAAATGCTTATACGACAGAGTCTCTCGTCAAGAGGATGCTAAAATCCTTACCGTGGTGGGTGGTTTGACGTTGAATATGGATATGTGGAAAGCCGTGCATCAAGATTGGCCGAACACATATGCCGACTTCAGAGAACGTGCAGCCAAAATTATATCTATGCAAGAGCTGCTTGCCCAATCACGTTTAGGACAGGAGGTTGCAACTAAAAGAGTGGTCGCTAGTAAGAAGGTAACAAGTGAAGGGGGTTATAAGTCTCCGGGATCTTTTAAACCTTTTGAAGAAGGAGCAGAGGCGCATGCTCTCCGTAAAGATCGAGATATGTTAGAAAAGCCCCGGAAAATCACAAGAGATAAAAATCATCTTAATGCTTCTAAGTTTTGTTCATATCATGAATATATCGGACATAATACCGATAAATGTCGTGATTTACTTCGTCAGCTGTGGAAGTTGTATGAAGAAAACCGCCTTACTCAATTCCTCAAAAAACCGGCGAGCAGAGATTCCCGAGATGAAAAGTCGGGAAACCAAAGGGGAAAACGTAAAGTAGATGAGCTATCTGACAGTGATCAAGAGGAGTTTCGCAAGAAATTGGATTTGCCAAAGAAAGGAGCCCCTACAACAAACAGAGGTCGAGAGAGACAAGAAATTAATATGATTCGCCCGGATTATGGGCCAGTGGGTGGATGCAATCAGATCCCGACGTTGTCGAATAGACGGAAAAAGATGGAGATACGTGCTATGTAAAGCATACATCAGGTAAATGTGGCGAGCACGTCGGCTAATATACCACCATCTCACCAAATCATGTTTTCGGATGACGATCTCGACGGTATCATTACTCCCCACAATGATTCTCTAACCATTAGTGCTCGACTTTTGGGGTTGAAGGTACATCGACTCTTGGTAGACACCAGGGCGTATGCGAACATTTTGTTCATTAGCACTTTACGACAGATGCATAAATAAGTTGGTGATTTAAGCGGGTATGTCGAGCCTTGTGATCACAACCATTGATTTGGGGAATCAGAATCCTACCATATGGTATGATCGTTAGAGTCGAAGTTAGAGTCAACTAGTAATCCCAGAGATCCGGATTTAACTAGAATGCTAGATTTTGTAATTGTCGATGTTCGGCCCACTTATAACGGGTTTCTAGGTCTCCCGCTTATTCAGAATTCAAAGTCGCATGTTCGACTTATTATTATTGTGTTAAATTTCCAACATTAGAAGGGACGGGCAGCGTGAAGGGCGACCAGAAAAAAGCACGAGATTGTTTGTTATCATGCGGGCCAGAAAAACAAAATATTGTTGGCATGATGGAACAAAAATGGGAAATCGGAGGCTCAAGTCACCAAAGCTAACGATAAAGCTTCCTGACGAGCATACCTCCCTCAAAGCGAGCATACTTTCCCAAACAAGCACAAAGCCCGATGATCAGACAAGCCCGTATCCAATGAATATAGATCTATCCAATGGACAATTGCTCGTGAATTACCAAATTTAGAACTCGTGATAGGTTTCGATCCTATGGAGGTCGAAGATGAACACCAGGGATTAAACATAGATCCCAGGTGGAAACAAAAGAAAAGACTAGCAAAACCTGTCGAATAGCTGGAGTCCATCATGGCCAACCCGGTTAGACCAGACTTAGAAATTTTCATCGGTTCATAACTCCCAGAACCACTCCGAACCGAAATGATATCGTATCTTCGAAAAAATTTAGATGTGTTTAGATGGTCGCATGAGGATATGGTTGGCATCGATCCTAAGCATGCATGCCATCACCTCAACATCAACTCAACACAAGTCCCAATAATTCAGAAACGAAGAAAATTCGGTCCGGAGAAGTACGCAGCTATGAATGTCGAGGTTAAAAAGCTACTCGACAACAAGCTCATCCGAGAAGTTGAGTGCCCTAAATGGCTCGCGAACTCTATGCTCGTTTGGAAACCAAATGGTACTTGGAGGTTGTGCATTGATTTTACTGGTCTAAATAAGGCGTGTCCGAAAGATAATTTTCCTGTACCACATATTGATTACTTGGTTGATAACACTGCGGGACATGAGCTAATGACTTTTATGGACGCTTTTGCTGGGTATCATCAAATTCCCATGCATCCCGACGATCAAGAAAGTACCTCATTTTGCAACGGAAAAAATATGTATTGTTGGAAACGTATGCCTTTTGGGCTGAAGAATGCTGGAGCAACATATCAAAGGCTGGTGAACAAGATGTTCGACGAACACATAGGGCGGACGATTGAGGTATACATCAATGACATTGTGGTCAAAAGCGAGCACAAAGAAGACCACATCACACACCTAACACGGACGTTTGATATCCTCCGGGCATATAACATGAAGTTAAACCCGAAGAAATGCAGTTTCGGTGTTCATTCGGGAAAATTTCTCGGACATATGGTCAGCCAACGAGGGATCGAGGCGAACCCATCGAAGATTTAAGCTATGCTCGACATGCAAGCACCCCGAAATATGAAAGAAGTTCAAAAATTAACTAGACGTCTGGCTTCCGTGAATCGGTTTATCTCTCGAACAGGAGATAAATGTAAGCCTTTCTTTGATGCATTAAAGAAAGGGAGATTTCTGAGGACAGAACATTGCCAAAGTGCGTTTGAGTCTTTAAAACAATATTTGGCGAATACTCAAACGTTGTCCAAGCCTGTTCTAGGCGAGCAACTTTACTTGTACCTAGCTGCTTCAGAGCATGCAATCAACGTTGTGCTCGTTCGAGCTGAGGGAGCTACACATTTGCCTGTTTATTATGTAAGTCAAGTACTCAAGGAGGCTGAGCTCCGGTATCCTCCATTGGAGAAACTTGCATATACACTCGTTATGAGTGTTCGTAAGTTGCGACCATATTTTTTTGACCATTCTGTCGAAGTGTTAACTACTTTCCCGTTATGACAAGTTCTTCACCGACCAGATACGTCGGGCCGATTACTCAAATGGGCAGTGGAGTTAGGCCAATTCGGCATTACGTTCGCCCCACGTACAACAATTAAGGGTCAGGCAATGGCTGATTTCATGGTTGAGTTGACATATCCACAGTTGCCCGAGAAAGGTATCAATCAACCATGGCATATGTACATAGATGGTTCATCCAAAAGTTTGAGAGAGCAGAGCAAAGCGCGGTTCTCATCAAATTTTAACTCGACAAACTTTTACGACAACCATTCGTTTCGATTTCCCAGCCACCAACAATGAAGTAGAATACGAAGCTTTGATCGCTGGGTTACAAATGGTTATGACAATGGGAATCCAAAAATTGATGATATACAGGGATTCCCAGATAATTGTATACCAAGTAATCGCTGGCACGGCTCGAAGCTAAGCATGATGCAATACCAAAGAATTTAGAAAAGGAACTTCTAGAGCAGTTCCAACAAGTCTATATCGAGCAATTACCTCGATTGGACAACTCATTTGCTGATGCTTTGACTCGATTGGCAACAATGTATGAGGACGAGCATGACGGACGTTATGGTCGCCACAACAACCGCTCGCCATCAATTCCAAGAGCTGTGGTCGCCCATACATCAGAAGAACAAGAAACTTGGATGACCCCAATTTTAAACTACCTTCGGGGTGGTATTCTTCCTGAAAGTAAAGCGCTAGCTACTCGCCTTAGATTACAAGCTGCTCGGTATACTATTTTGAGCGGATGCTTGTATAAACGAAGTTTTTCTCTTCCGTTATTGAAATGTCTTACTCCCGGAGAAGGTCATGTAATTTTGGAACAAATTCATGCGGAGTATGCGAATCATACCGAGGATGTGTTTTGGCGCATAAAAATCATTAGACAAGGGTATTATTGGCCTACACTAAAAAGGATTCACTCGCTTATGCTCGCCATGTCATAAATGTCGATATATGCCCCACTTATTCATAGCCCCCAAGAACTAGTGTCTCAGATACAGCCTCGCGGCCATTTTCTAAGTGGGGGGATCGATTTGATCGCCCATTTCCTACAGCACGTCGGTGAAGTTCACTGTGGTCCTCCAAGGACTATTACACTAAATGGGCGTGTCGGGTTATCAGAAAGGCCACCGAGCAAATAATGTGAATTTTGTCCGAAAAATATCATTTGTTTGGGTTTGGGCTTCCCAAATATTAGTGACGATAACTAAAAACAAATATGGAAGTGAGTTTCGATAGAATTGTGCTCGTTGGGGAATAAAGAAACATTATTCTACTCCATATTATCCCCAGTCAAACGAACAGGTCGAAGATGTTAATAAAATCATCAAGCATACCCTTAAAGCTAAACTTGATAATTCCAAGGGGGGAGGATGGGCTGAAGAGTTGCCAGAAATATTGTGGGCATATCGTACTACTTTCAGAACATCAACTGCAGAAACTCCTTTTGCTTTGGAATTTGGTACGGAAGCTGTTATACCAGCAAAAGTGGAGATTCCGAGCCACCGGACCATGTGTTTTGGCGAACACACCAACGACCAAGCACTTGCTTTGAGTGCTGATTTATTGGAGGAAAGACGATTAGAGGCCGATTTTAAGAATGCAATGTATAAGCAAAGATCTGAAAAATTTTACAATTCCAAGGTTCGAATTTGCAGATTTAATATTGGCGAGCTCGTTTTAAGACGAGCAATGGGGGTACCAGGTGGTGTGTTCGGCCGAGCCTGAGAAGGACAGTTCTGGGTGATGGAGCGCTTATCAAATGGGGCGTATGATTTGGAAGATTTGAATGGAGTCCCATTGTCCTATTCGTGGAACGCATCAAATTTGAAAAAATATTATCAGTAAGAGGCTAGAATGTAAGTTTGTGTTCGCTTGCGAACAAAGACAAACTGAGCAGCCAATCGCATATGCTCGTTTGGGATGAGCACAACGATCAGAAAAGCCAAAAAAGAGGCACAAGACACGGAGATCTGAATCTTACCGAAAGAATGTTTTTCATTTTTATCGAGGCTAGAGATTACGTGTCAGTTCATGGTAAGAATGAGTGGCAACACAATGGGGTACGTGTCATTTTCTTAATCAGAAGTGGCAATAGCCGGAACAGGTGTCAACTTGAGGTCGTAAGTTGAGGGGCCAGCATCAACTAGCTATACCAACTCATGCTGAGTATAATGGTATAAATAGAACTGTCAATAGCCAGAAAAAGACACTGAAAAATAGAAGATAATTTTTCTATGATATGCTGAGGGAAAAACTTTTGATGGAGTTGGCTTGTTTGTTATGCCTCCAGACGTAATTCATAACATCGAATTCGGTAGTTCCCACGCTGACTCAGTCAGGTGCTTTGGCGCTTTGTTTTGCACGAAGCCGAAACCTCGCGATCCCAGCCGGGCGTAGTACTTTGGTCTCAATTTGAAAAGCCAATCCGAATCGAGAAGTATTCTCTTCGGGTCGAAATTTGTCTCATGAAAGCACGCCTGGGTGCTCACGACGAGCACGAATAGCTCGACAGAGTTATGGTTACCACATCACATTGTTTACTGCTTATGCAGTAGTAAATCACTAGTCCCCTTCGCATCCCAAAAATCTCCTCCGTGGGGGTGGGATGTCAAGGCACGCGCACGAGGCGACGCGCGGACGCTGATGCTCAGGCATCCGCATATGATCCGGATAAATAATCAGATGCACGGAAGGGGATAGAATGGTGCGAGCAGAGGCGTATGCCCGCACTGCAGAATAGGAGTAGAATTGCTAGCCATATGCTCAGATTTACAATAGCTTGCATAATCACAACTTGCCTGCGAGGGGCGAACCCCGATGTCTTTGCTTTTGAGCGCAGTTATTTGAAGAAGGGAGACAAAGAGTCAATTCCCAAACTTGTCAACATCGTAAGCTCCTGACGGATGTTGTTAGCTCATGTCCGCCCTAATTCAAAACCAAGGTTTTGAATCGAACAAAACTATTACTAAGCAGTTAGTGATTGTGATAGTTTGAAATTTATTGCCATGTGTAATTGAGGTAGTCTTTTCTAAATGTAAAAAGTTTTAATAGTATAGCAACGTGTTGTAAAACATTTTGTTTGTTAAGTTTTTCTAGTTGAAGCCTACAAATGGTCGCACCTAAGCCGGATGACCCGAACAAAGATGAACGAGCAGAGCCTTATGTTCACCTGATAAAAAAAATCATACTTACAGATGCCCGCAACAAAAAGCGAAAGCAATAGGTACGGGTCGCAGCCTAAATAAGACGAATCTTAAAGGAATAGTGATTGCGCTAACATAAGATGATCACGAAAAGAAAAAAGGGGGTTACACATAAGTTAACCAATCAAGCTGCGTACTAAAATAAGACAACTAATCTGATTGCAAAGAAAATAAGACAATAAAAAACCAAAGAAGTCGAGAAAGAGCATAGGCATTTATCATGTTCAACATTAAAAGACAAAGGGCATAAATTACGAAACAAAGCAAACGTCATCCATAAATAGGCAAAACCATCCATCCACAGTCAGCACAGAAGAAATTGTTCAAGAAGCAATTACAACGAAACAACAAATTTTTCAGAAGTAAAGGCAAAAATTACACAGAAAAGAAGTTAAGGAAAGAATTCATTATTCGGAGTTGGTGGAAGAGATTGGTCGAGCATTTCCTGTCTCGCTTGCTCATCAGCATCAGGAGCATCTCTTGATTCATTCGGCTCATCAACCATCGCACTCTGCTCGCCCTGCACTTGACCGCCATGCTCGCTCTGAACTTCGCGTCCCTGTTCATCATGAACTTGATCACCTTCCAGTTCGACCTGCTCGCCCTGATGAGGTTGATCTGCAGCATTTCTTACAGTTGCATCACCTTGATCCTCTTCTTCATCAGATACAGGATCCTCAATTTCAATTCTAGCTGGAAGCTTGGAAAAGTTGCAGAGATCCTGTAGGTCGCTTAAAGGCAAGTTGCCATCAGGAGGATTATCGACTATGTATTTCTCGAAGGCCATTTTTAGGGGGGAAATTTGGTCGGAAGAGAGAGTTTGCCTGGTTGTACGAAGAGCGTCTGCAAATGCACAAATATAAGAGTAGTTGGATATTGAATCAACGCATTTCACAAAGGTGCATTTTTAGTTCTCCGTGCCCAAAGTAGTATTGCTTTCTTCGGCGGTAAAGAGCTATTGAGCAAGCAAAACTTTTTCACCTTCCAAGACATCATTGTCGGTTTTAAGCTTCCGAATTTCTATAGCTTGCTGTGCTTGGGTCTCTTTCGCTCTCCGAAGTTCTTCCCGTTCTTGACGCAACACTTCTCAAGCTTGGAGTAATTCCTCCTTGATTAGGCGGTCTCTCTTCTCTCGATTTAATCTCACCTTGGGCTGAATTCATTCCTTGTTTAATTCCTCCATTTTCTCTCTGGCTAGCAAAGGAGCAACATATACTTGGAATTAAAGCTAGTTGTGGCCGAGAAAGCACTCTCCAAAAGCACAAGTGATCGACCATGGTGGATAAGGCCCAGTTTGCATTTTCTCCAACGCTGATGGGCCATTAATTGCTTCTTCCAGATCGGTCGTCCAGGACCGGATGGGGGTCTCACAGGCTTTCTGCACATGCTTGGGTAGTTCGGGGATATTGCTCACAAAGGGGAGAGCGTAAATAATCCTCAAGTCCGGCAAGATACGAAGTCCTCCGAAAGCAATGAACCTCACAACATTCAAGTATTAGACAAGCAAAATGACCGAGCGAACACAATATATGAAACGATAAAATGCAAACGGAGGTACTGTTTCGCCAATGGGATTCCATCCTAAGTAAGATCTGTCGTTAGGATCCCGGACTCGAGAACTAGAAGGGGCTTTTGGATCAGTAAACTGCAGTGGGGGTATAGTTATGCTCGTCCCGATCATGTCAGCCTGTTCGATAGGAGAAATTGATGGGGGAATAGCTGTGTTCGGATCCAAGGATGGTTCTTGAGTAACAGTAATTGGCATGCTCGCTTGGAGAGGAGTAGTCTGCTCTCCTGTTTGTCTCCTAATCCATTTTAGCGGGCGGGCTTGTACACTTTGGTCCTTGGTCGCCGACGGGTATTGCTTTTTGCATTGGCTCATCGGGAAGCTTTGTGTGCTTCACGTTCGGCTTGAATCCTGGCCATTTCGCTAGGTTTTCTCTTTCGAGTCATCTCGGTGTGCTCGGCTGTGCTTACAACAATAGTAACGACGGGGAGAGCTGTGAAAAGAAAGAGTCTATCTGGGAATGGGGTATAAAAGGCATAATATATGATCAAATAAGAAAGCTCGTTTATACCAGTTGGGTTAAGGGCTACCAAATGATGAGGAGGCACGTACAATCCTCCTTTCTTCCTTTGATCCGCAGTATTCAACGTTTTTACTGAGCGTTCGGAATAGGGCTCGAGATCGATCTGCCAGATACTGCTGAAATATCCATCTTTTGTTTCTTTATCAGTTGTTGCTTGGAGTCGTGAGATAGAGGAAATAAGTTAAAATCAGTCCCCTGAGGAAAGTAAAGCAATAAATTACTTACTCCGACAAATTCCAAAATTAGTGGGAATGTCTAGACGAGCATTTGGTTCACATCCTGAGATAGGACTTTTCCAATCACCCCCTACGAACAAAAAATTCTCTTTCCAATCCTTGATCTTATTGGGCACATCCTCGATGACTTTACACTTTGTGTTAGCTTGCATGAACAACCATCCATGTTCGCCTTTGGGGTCGAGATAAATAGACTAATCGAGTAAGTTCTCGCCGCAGATGATAGTACATGTGTCTTGTTTTGACTTAACGAGTTAGAAAAACTCATGATCATGTGCCACCCATTCGCATCAACAGCAGTAATGGTATTATTCCATTCCACGAGCAAGCTTAGTAATTGCCGGTGAAAAATCAAGACCAAATTTCCATGGTGTCTAGATTTACAAAGAACACAACCTTCGTGGGGGATCTGCCGCCATCGTGACCGGGCGCCTAAAAATACATCTTTTGAGTTTCATAATTTCGCAATTGACCGAGCATATCTTCATCGACACACTTGTAATTCTCTTTCGTTGGGTACTCATTTACAACTCCTATCCTGTGAGGTTGTTCGGGCCATTCGAGGTCATAACAAGCGCTATACTCGGCGTATGTTGGACTGTGGGGGCAACCAGTAGGAATATCTTGAGTTGAGTTCGCACCGAGCTCAATGTGTTGTTCGCGTGCGAGTGTAATATTCTGTCCGCCCCCAATTCTCTTGCCCGGCTCGTTGATTCTCTTTAATTGGGATTCGCTGATGTCACACTTACTCATAACCCTAAAGTTCATTCGGGATTGGGAGGTTTCATCATCCGAATCGCCTAAAAATCAAAAACGGGTTAGTTCTTTCTAATTAAATTCACGATATCCTAATCGAATCCCAATCTAAAGAATAGCGAATAGTTGTCAAATTTACCATCAGGTCTTTGATCCCGAGGCATCCGCCGTCGAAGCATTAGCCCCGCCGCGGGTAATCGGGCGATGAGACGAAGAAGAAGACCCATCATGATTTGACTCTCCAGAATTAAACAGAGAATCGTTAAAATTTGAATGGGTAGACATAATTGTAATTAAAATGAAAAGGGAAGCAATTACCTGGAAATAATTTCTCATCGGAAAAAGTATACTCTTGCCGGAAGTTTTAGAAAGAAGGAGAATAAAGAGAAGCGGTAAGAAGAAAAAATGGTGGGAAGTGGTATTTGTGGGGTTTTTCTGTGATAACGGGTTTTCGAAGGTTTGAAAAAATTCGAAAAAGACCTGTTATAATTTGAACCTCGAACCTGCAAAACCGAGCCTTTCCATCTTTACAAGAGACTATCTGCTTCGAGAAACATGTTACAAAAATCGAAGTAATGTTTGAGATTCTCCAAAAACATTGGACAGTCGGGCCCACATGATTGACACAAAGTGGCCCGACTGGGGGGGTATTATTGTGATCGGTCAAAGCATTTCAATATCTTACACAGCTGGATGAACAGGGGCATTATTAAATTATATACCTTTCCCGATCGATGGACAAGTGTTAGCCAACCGAGCATGATATTATGCTCGTTATGATTGGCCACTCAAAGGAGGCGAGAAGAGGGAGTGAACAAATGGGAATCAAGCAGAATAAGGGGCATTTGTTCTCCCCTTAAAGGCGAACAGTCGACCCAGATAAATACGTTTGGCCAGCTGCAAGAAAAAAGTCGGGTCATCTATCCAATCCCAGCCACCTGAACAACAAGTAGAAAACTTCATAAGCAGGTAAGTCCAGGTGTCGATCAGGGAGACGAGATAGAAAAACATGGCGATACCACATAAAGTCTTTCATGCCATGAAGTCACCAGCTCGTGCTTACTAAACCAGCACATGCTTATCAAAATGCTATAAATAGGCCCTGAAAAATCATAAAGAAGGTTGACAAATATTCTCCAAAAAACACATATAATCCATTATATCATCCTCGTAAAATGATGCCACCACAAAGTATGTTGTGCTCGGTTCACTTGTAATACATAAGCTAATATCCTCGCTTGGTATGCCCTTAGAGGTAGTCAATTTTGACGAACTGGGTCAACAATTACTTGTCATTTACAGTAATTTAGTACACATCATAATTTTGTTTGTAAGTTGTCGTTTAAAACGCCACATCATATTTCCACATAATACGACTTACAAATATTATTATTAATGTTTAATTAAATTGATTTAATTAAATAGATTCCCAATAATAATATATGGAATACTATTATAGGATTTAATATATATGAAATCAAATCCGTAGAGATTTGATATACATTGGAATTAAATCCGCAGAGATTTTATATATGGGAAATAAATCTAAGAGATTTATTTTATAAGATTAGGGATTTTATTTCCTAATCAGGTTAGCTTAAGATTTAAGTTGGGTCTCTCATATATATATGAGATCTTGGGAATTCACAAACAAAGTTAATTCATTATTCTCTTCATAAGATCTAGAGTTAGAATTTTCCTAGCAAATTCATCTCTCGATTCAACGCCGCAAATGCGTAAGTCCGTGATTGGGGATTACGTGGATACCACAATAGAGAAATATGATTTACTTTAAGGTTTCTCTTTATGTTTACACGTATTTAATTATGCAATTATACGTTCGTTGTTGGTGAACTGTTTAATTCTGCTGCGCATGTATTACGTGTTTACGTGCCTCTAAATTCCAACAACGGATACGTGTATCTTATGAAACACAAATTCAAATCTTTTGAGAAATTCAAAGAGTTTAAGGCTAAAGTAGAGAAGCAACTTGGTAAGAGTATCAAGACTCTTCGATCAGATCGAGGAGGTGAATACCTTAGCCATGAATTTACTAATTACTTGAAGTTACATGGAATTCAGTCACAATGGACTCCTCCCAGAACACCTCAGATGAACGGTGTGTCCGAGAGGAGAAACCGAACCCTGTTAGACATGGTGAGGTCCATGATGAGCTTCTCCTCTCTTTCGACATTCTTATGAGGATACGCGTTACAAACCTCAATTTACATTCTTAATAGGATTACATCTAAATCGGTTGAGCATACACCATATGAACTATGGTGTGGCAAGAAGCCAATTTTTACACATATCAAACATGGGGTTGCCCCGTGATTGTGAAAAGGATGCTTACCGAAAAGTTGGAATCCAAAGGTCAAAAGGGTTACTTTGTGGGATATCCTAAGGAAACTAAAGGATATTACTTCTATCTACCTGAGAAATAATAAGTGATTGTTTCTAGGCAGACCAAGTTCCTCGAAGAAGATTATGTCTTTAAGGAATAAGGTCGTAAGCTGATAGAACTTGAAGAAATTCAAGAACCACAAATTAACAAAGAGACTGACATCTTGTCAAAGCAACATGACAAAGAATCAATGGGAGCATTCATCAACATTAACTGTGGGAGTCTTTCACTAGGTGATCGTCTTTCAGCCAGTGGGAGCGTAATTGGAGTGTGCTTGCTAGTGCAAGAACCTCCAAGTGGGCTGAATGAGAACAACATAGTTCAAACTCCCACCCAAGAGGCATATGAAAGTGTAGCTCTTGAGGACTCTCCGGACATTGATGAAATCGATGAACCACAAAATTTTCACGATCAGAATGTACAGCTTGCACAACCACAGCTCCGTAAGTTAATTAGGAATCGTAATCCGCCGATTAGATACGGTTACCTCTTGGAGAAACTCGATAATAGGGACATACCGGATAAGGACGATCTTAATACTTATTCTGAAGCAATATCAGATACTGATTCAGGGAAGTGGCATGAAGTCATGAAATCCGAGATGGACTCGATGTACACCGATCAAGTCTGGGACTTGGTTGAGTTGCCTGAAGGGGTTAGACCCATATGTTGCAAATGAGTCTTCAAGAGTAAGACTGATGCAAATGATAAAGTATAAACCTACAAAGCTAGGTTGGTAACGAAGGGTTATAGTCAATGCGAAAGCACTGACTGTGACGAGAGGTTCTCTCCAATTGCAAAGATCAAGTCCATTCGAATTTTACTTGCGATAGCAGCACACTTTGATTATGAGATTTGGCAGATGGATGTTAAAACAGCTTTCCTCAATGGAAACATCGATAAGGAAGTGTTTATGACTCAACCGGAAGGTTTTATATCTAAGTCAAATTCTAATCTAGTATGCAAGCTAAAGATATTCATTTATGAATTGAAGCAAGCTTCTAGGAGTTGGAATATCTGATTTGATGAAGCTATGAAGTCCTTTTGACTTCATCATTAATTCGGAAGATCCTTGCATTTATCGTAAATGTAGCGGAAAGAACACTGTTTTCATAATCGGGTATGTCGATGACATATTGATTTTGGGAAACAATATCCCGTTAATGCAGTCCGTTAAAGATTTGTCGTTAAAGACCTTCATGAAGAAGGGTCTTGGTGAAGTCTGCTACATCCTAGGGATCAAGATCCACAAGGATAGATCCAAGAGGATGTTGGGGCTATCACAGTCCACCTATGTAGACAAGGTGTTGAAGCGTTTTGCGATGGAGAACTCTAAGAGAGGATCTCTATCGACAAATCATGGGATAAAGCTATCAAAGAAGGATTGTCCTTCTGTTAAAGCTGATATCAATCACATGAAAGATGTCCCACATGTATATGCAATTGGGTCAATTATGCACGCCATGACTTGCACTAGGACAAACGTGGCCTACGCTATCAACATCACTAGTAGATACCAACAGAATCCGGACGAGTCTCACTGGATTGTTGTCAAGACCATTCTGAAGTATCTCAAATGAAGTAAATAATGTTTTCTTGTCTATGGTGGACAGTCAGAACTAGTAGTGACTGGTTAAGCTGACATAAGTTTCCGACTTGATGATTACAAATCACAGTCAGGTTACGTTTCACTCTCAATAATGAGGCGGTCTGTTGGAATAGTTCCAAGCAAAACGATCGAAGATTCAACAACTGAAGTTGAGTACATTGCTATATCAGAAGCCTCAAGGAGGCTGTCAAGATTTTATAGTTCTTAAGAGAACTAGGGTAGTTTCGAAGTGTCGTTGTCTAATAAAGTTGTATTAAGACAACGTTGGTGCAAATACGCAAGCAAAAGAACCGAGATCAGCAAACAGAAACAAACATATACCTAGACTTATCATTTGTTCCGAGAGATCATAAGGATAGGAGAAATATAATTAAAATGTATTCCCACATATTTAATTTGGAAGATCGTTTCACAAAAACACTGAGTGTTCATGTACACACTGGACATTTGATGGTCTAGGGGTTAGACATGTAGGTGATTGACTCTAGTCCAAGTGGGGGATTGTTAGTGTTAGTGTCCTAGAGACAATCTATTGTAAAGACATAATACTAGATGATATTCAGTTTGATTTAATATTATAGTTCACTTAATATTAATGTATGGCAATACACTTGTTTGAATATTATGTTTGATTGTTTGCATTTATTCATACAAGTGTTCCCATGAGTCATTGTTGTCATTGAGGTTGTGAGAACTCAGATGACTTAAGCATGATTCTCAAATAGCCCCGATCAAGGGTCATCAAGAATGGGATATTGATGATGCAATGGAGATTGGTGTGCGATTTGCATCATACTCTTAGAGAGTGTAGTAAGATCTCACTTACTACGAGATACTAGGTATCTCATGATGGATGCATAAATACCTTAGAGGGTATTGGTATACCCATCAGAGAAACCGTTTGATGTATTTCCACTATATGTGTCTACGGGTGTCTCGGTTAGGGGGATGTGATTGAGGTCAATACGCGACATGTGGAGTGATGAACTTTGACCATGACCGACGCTTGCACCAGTCTATGGGTAGATAAGGCTTGGATTGGTTCATCACAAAGTGCATGTTCGTGGTAGTTGAGCCAAGAATAGGATTTATTCCTCAATGTGGATTTAGAGAGAATACTCATCTTCTCATCATAATTGGATCAAAGACATCGGCCTATGCACGTCAACTTAGACTTTGTGGCTAAGCGTGACATACATGATCAATTAGTGATTAGAGATAATATGATTAAGTTATTTGAATAGATACTTCATCATGTTCAAGACTTAATAGAGTATTCTCGAATGAAATGAGGAAATCGTAATAAAGACATGTTTCAGCTTCTGGTGTAGTTGCATCGCGTTTCTAACGCACTTCATATATTGAGAATATCTGATTTATTGTCTAGGGTTCAATTAAGATTGTTAGTTTGACTAATCGCTCGATATGTGAGGGCCTATGGGTCACATAACAAGTAGTTCCCTTTTACGGATTATAGTTGGTTGATTAAATGTTAAATTGGATTTAATATTTAATTTATGGATAATTAATTAATAATAAATTAATTTGGAATTAATTATTATTAATGTTTAATTAAATAGGATTCCCAATAATAATATATGGAATATTATTATAGGATTTAATATATATGGAATCAAATCCGTAGAGATTTGATATACATGGGAATTAAATCCGTAGAGATTTTATATATGGGAAATAAATCTGAGAGATTTATTTTATAAGATTAGGGATTTTATTTCCTAATCAGGTTAGCTTAAGATTTAAGCTGGGTCTTCCCTATATATATGAGCACTTGGGAATTCACAAACAACGTTAATTAATTATTCTCTCCATAAGATCTAGAGTCAGAATTTTCCTAGCAAATTCATCTCGGGATTCAATGCTGGCAAATCTGTGCAAGTCCGTGAACGGGGATTACGTGGATACCATAGTAGAGAAATATGCGTACAGTTTACTGTAAGGTTTCTCTTTATGTTTATACGTATTCAATTATGCAATTGTATGTTCGTTGTTGGTGAATTGTTTAATTCCGCTGTGCATGTATTACATGTTTACGTGCCTATAAATTCCAACACAAATACCTTAGAGGGTATTGGTATACCCATTCGAGAAACCGTTTGATGTAGTTCCAATATATGTGTCTACGGGTGTCTCGGTTAGTGGGAGCGATGCGATACTCCTTTGACTTGAGGTCAATACGCACGACATTTGTGGAATGATGAACTTTGACCATGACCGACGCTTGCACCCTTCCATGGGTAGATATGACTTGTATTGGGTTCATCACGAAGTGCATGTGCGTGGTAGTTGAGCCAAGAATAGGATTTAATCCTCAAAGTGGATTTAGAGAGAATACTCATCTTCTCATCATAATTGGATCAAAGTCATTGGCCAATGCACGTTAACTTGAACTTTGTGGCCAAGTTTGACATAAGTGATCAATTAGTGATTAGAGATAATATGATTAAGTTATTTGAATAGACACTTCATCATGTTCAAGACTAATCAAGTATTCGTGAATGAAAGGAAAAAATCGTAATAGTCCATGTTTCAATTACAGGTAGTTACACGTTTCTCGCAATGTACCTCATATATTGAGAAAGACTGATTTATTGTCTAGGGTTCAATTAAGACCGTTAGTTTGGTTAATCGCTCGATATATGAGGGCATATGGGTCACACAACAAGTAATTCCCTTGTACGGATTATAGTTGGTCGATTAAGTATTAAATTGGATTTAATATTTAATTTATGGAGAATTAATTAGTAATATATTAATTTGTATTAATTATTATTACCGTTTAATTAAATTGAATTTAATTAAATAGGAATCCCAAAATAATATTATGGAATATTATTGTAGGAAAATATATTCAGAAAAAACGATATCTATGAGATTTATTTTGCAAGATTAGGAATTATCTTCCTAATAAAGATTGTTTAATCTTTAAGCTGGGCTTCTCCAATATATAGAACATCCTAGGGATTCATTAACACTACAAGAAAACCTAAATTCTCCATAAAATCTAGAATATGAATTTTCCTAGCAAATTCCGTTTCAGATTCAACGCTGGCATATTTGTGCAAGTCCGTACGAGGTGATTACGTGTATACCGTAGTAGACGAAACTGCATACGAATTACTGTAAGATTCCTCGGTACTTTTATTCGTACTCGTTTATGCAATTAACTGTTCGTTATTGGTGAACTGTTTATTTCCGTTGCGCATGTTTTACGTGTTTACGTGCTAGTATATTCCAACATACAGCACCGCCCTGTTCCTCCGCAACGCCAGCAGCCGCGGTTGGTTGATGCGCGAGCCCTTCGTCCGCGTCCGGGAAGCCGCGGAGGATCAAATCGAGGAAAGGCAAAGCGATTGGAAAATGTATTCGCAGCCGCGGTCGGTCGGGATTTAGAGGGGAGCCAGAGGGGCCAAATTAGGTATACCCAGAATTACTCGAATTCGAGCTCTAGAAGTGATGAAATTTCAATTATATTCCTTTTGTGTGTTTATGTACTTGTTCTCTGTTCAAAATAGGTTGTTTTCATATTCAAATGTCTTTAATTGGTGAAGAACCGAATTTTTTCCTGATTGAATTGCTTTGAAACACCATTTATTTTTATCGTTTCTTTTCTTCAAATTTGACTATGAATTTATGCTTTAGATGTTCATATATTTATTGATATTATTTATAGGAAGTGCAAAGCTCCACCCATGAGAAAATTCTGACACTGGAATGTTAAATGTTTGAGGCTACGGTGAATTTGAATTTAATATTTTTTTTGTAGCAGTGACTAAGAATTAAGATTACTTTCAGCTCATTTAGCATGATGTTACTAGTTTCTACAAATGAGTTGAGGGTCATGACAAATATCAGTATCCTGCATTTCATTATTCTGTACTTGTGTTTTTCTTCTTATCATGAAAGCTCACGTACTGAGGCCCCATTGAATGTGAAATTTTTATTTATTCTGGTTGGTGCTCTGATTGTAGATGGAATGAATTGATATTATTTTGTTCAAGTTTTTGTTCCATTAGTTCATATTAGCACACCTACACTTTTTGTTCAATTGGTAGTTTGAGTTGTTCTATTTATATCTTAATTGGAAGGGAAAAAAATAGACAATGAAATTATGTTGATGGTTTTAGATAATTTGATACTGATGGTTTTAGACAATTTGACTATGTTGTGTTATGGTGTTTTAGACAATGGGATTTGTGATTGTTATTTTGTTGTTTAGACTATGTTATGATGGATTGTATTGTTCAGACTATTTTATGATGATTATTTTTTGTTTATACTATGTTATGATGGATTGTGTTATGTTCCGTTGAAAATTTGTGGAGTTGTTTTCAATGAAATATTGTTCTGTTTTCAATGAACAATAGAAGATAGGAGATAATAGGTGCCCACATAAATTGTGATTTTTACAAAATAGTAGTAGGTGCCCAAATACATAAGTAGGGACTTTTTACACATAGCTAGCTAGATTCAACCCATCAACTTGAAGACAGTAGGTACCCAAGACAGAATTATTACAATGAAAATAATGACTTTTAGCTAATTCACTTTAGAGAGTTCTTCAGCCATGCATATTATCTGCTGCTTCATTTCTTCATTCATTTCAATTGCATTACTTTCCCCATGAGCTGCATCTTTTAGCTTCTGAGTTAGGTCCAAGCTTTCAACAATTAGGCTATCAATTCTCCTCATCATTCCAAGAAATTTGTCTTGCTCAGTCACTTCATGTCCATCTACTCAAACAAAGAATTTGCAGCCACCACTTAGGGAGTCAACACAGGTATGGAACAACCTACCTATGATTCTTGGCCTTTGAGATACATATGTGACAGTAGGTATGCCACAATAACAGACAAGGTGATGTGCCCATTTTTGTGTTGTGGGGGATGATGAAGCTCCATCTTTACTAATGCTCATTTTTTTATGTTTTGTTGTTATGTATGAATGAGTGAGTTAAAGTTTTGCAACATATATATAGGTGGATATGGCGCCAATATTTCCCTCCACAAAAGCAAAAAATTCCCTCCAGAAATTCTGGAAAATTTGACTGAAAAATAGAGTAAAAATCCTATGGGACCAAATGTGTCATGTTTTTCCCTTCAAAAAATCACTCACGCGCTTCTGTTGACTGGAAATCCTATGGAACCAAAAAGTGTTAACGGAGTTAACGGAAAATGTGACGGCGGGACCAAATGTGTAAAATATTTCGGCTTTGGGACCAAAATTGAAAGGTTTTAGACCAAAACCGTGAGGTGTCGTGTCCTGTGAGACAAAAAACTGCATTAAACTCATGTCCATACATTACATGTTTCACAATTCCTTTCCCTTGTTCTATTTTCTTTTATTTCTTGGGGACAAGAAATATTCTAAGTTTGTGGGTGGGTGGGCGGATGGGAGGGGAAGGGTGATTAAGTGTTGTTATTGCTCACATTTATGTAATTTCCGTGCAAATCTTAGTCTAATATGAAATTTTTTGGCATTAAAATTGTTTAATTTGTGTAAGAATCAAGAGTTATGATGATTTACTTAAATTTGTAGGAATATTGGAGAATAATGAGCAAAGTAAACACATATGAGAAGGTAGTCAGATTGTGAGAAGAATCGGAGCAAGAAAACGAATGAGAAGGGACTTAGCTCTGCAAAAAAGATTAGGAGAATATTGCTAAAGAATGGAGAAAGTGCTTGATTTCAGTGATTAGACTCGGTTCGAGCAACCCGAATTCATAATTTCTCTGTGCTCGGTCTTACCTTTCCGAGTCCTTCGCCAAGTCCGTGTGCATTTTGGACTTGAAAATTTTGGAGAAAATGAAGAGCTCGGACCTAGTGTTTTGTGATCGGTCCGAGTGGATGATGTCGAAGAACAAAATTGTGCTGCGACTTCAAAGTGCTCGGTCCGATTGTTTTGTGCCCGGTCTGACTTCAGCAATTTTAAAATTTGATATAGGGGCACGTTCTCAACAAGATTAGAGAGTATATAAACCCTCATTTTCGATTTTTCCAGCAGTGAGCAACCATTGGGAGAGAGAGCAATAAATCCAAGTGATATATTTTAATTTTCAATTAATACCTTAGACTTTAAAAATTTTACAATTTTACAAGTAATACTTTTAGTTTTGGGAGAGAGAGCAATAAACCCTCATTTTGTTTTTCAATTTTTACTCCATAGATAGCTAAGATTTTCATAGATTAGAATATATAAAGCTTTATTTACATTGTAAGCAAGGATTCATGAAGATTTGTTACCTATTTCATGTTTTGGAGCAACAATTTCATCGAAGAGGTGATATATTTCTTCTATTTCAAGTGTTGGGAAATTTAGAGTTTTGATGAAAGTTCCAAAACACTTGTAATAGGACCAGTCAGACATGTTAGATGACTAGTGATCTAGATATTAGTTTAAGGTGACCAGTTCATAATAATTGTATAGAACAACTGATGTATTAGATAGGTCACATATTGAGGGGGAAATCAATATGTATAGGTTAAGTCTTTCAGAAGATCAGACAAGTCAGATAGTCAAATGATCAGGTGAAGACATGAAGCTAAAGAATCAGAAGACCTGAAGATCATATGACTACCAGAAGAACAAGACCAGAAGACCTACATCAGAAGAATGAAGAAGAGTCTGCTAGTTGAGCTAAGACAGCTTGTATTTGAAGACGCAATCGTAGATCGATCAAGATATCTAATCGTAGATCGATCAAGATATTCTCGATCAGTCACCACATCGGTGACAATCGAGGTTCACCAGATCATACGAGTTAATCAGATAAGAAGAATGTCAACCTTAGTTGGTAAAGTAAACACCGAACAAGTGTACTTGTTAACCAATGAGAACGAGACACGTATGGATCGAAATGAAATGCGGATTCGCAATGCACACAAAATAAACGGCTAGAAAGGACAATCACACATGCTTTTGGCCATGCCGCCTCTGTGCACATCAAATCAAGCCTGCAAGCTACCTAAAATAACCTGAAATTCAAATTGCACTCCAACTACTCTTTGATTTCAAGGTCTATAAATATAGGATCAACCTTCATAGTAAGGTTACAGAAATTATTATCAAGCTCAAGCTCAAGCAAGATTTCCGCAAACAGAACAAAAAATCAAAAATATTTTCTAGTGTTCATCCCATAGTTCTTAGCATAAAATTCTTATCCTTTAGCTTTATGCTATTCAAATACTAGGATAGAATTCCAGTTGGAACACAAAAAATCTTATACCCAAACCAAAAGTTAGGTTAAGTTTGCTTAGCAAGATTTCGGACTAGGGTTTCTAGTTTCTGATTTCTGGGATTGGTTGAGTGAGAACTCTTGAAACATATGTTGTATTGTGTTGGACTAACACATTAAACTAAGTCCAGTTGGTTAAGTTGGTTCCCCTGCTGATAGGGAATAGTGGACGTAGGACAAGTTGTCTGAACCACTATAAAAATCTTGGTGTGCATTATCTGATTTACCTGCTTTACACTTTGCACACTACTTGTTTTCTGTATTACATGCATATTCTGAGTCTGGATCAGATTTGCACCAAGCAACTGATCTGATCAGTTTGACACTCTGTCATCTGATCTAAAACAGATTACTCAGAATTCTGATTTAACAAACTGGTTTTCGCCACGGGTTAAACTTAGCTTCTGCACATCAGTTAAACTGATAGACACCGAACTGATCTGCCCTCAGGCGATCAGTAAGTTGGATATCAGTCCAAACTGATTCACACGCACTCTGATCAGGCATACTTGTTATTCACACCTGATCTCACGATAAAATTATTCAGAAGTCTATTCACCCCTCCCCTCTAGACTTCTGCCCTCACGAAAACCCGTTTGGGACCTACAAGTGGTATCAGAGCAGTGGTTCTATGAACCACTGGCTTTGATTATCATCGGTTCTTGAGGAAGAGCCATTGTGGTCACTTGAACAGATCTTGAAAAACCTGTTTTAAAACTCATCTGTTATCAAAACTCACAATCAGCATGGATAATACTTTGGGTATGTATCGTGATCTGCCTAAGTTCTCTATTGATGAGTATGTTGACTGGACCATACTCATGAGCAACCATCTGGGTGCGATAAGCAGCAGAATGATGGAAGTTCTTGAACAAGGACCCATCATCATTTATTACAACAACCCAGCTGAAGGAGGTGATCCAGAATATCCAACTTGAGCCAGAATCAGAAAGAGTCCTTCTCTGATGGATGCAGAGGAAAGAAAATTGTCCAATCTAGATATTGTAGCCAGACACATCATCATGAAGACGATGGACAAGATAACACGTGAGAAGATCAAGTATTTCAAGACTGCCAAACAGATGTGGGATACTCTTGCTTAAATGTGCGAAGGAAATGATTTGATTAAGGATAGCAGATTGCAAGCTGAACTGGTAAAGTTTGAGAAACTCAAAATGCTGCCCAATGAAACCATAAATCAGCTCGATGGAAGAATCACCATGTCAGTCAACAAGCTTCGTGAACTGGGACGAGAAATGTCTGACAAAGATATCAACTACAAGATCTTGAGGTCCCTAACCAAGAAATGGGTCATGAAAGTAACAGTGATAAAGGATTGCCAAGACATTGCTAAGATGAAGCTAAGCAACCTATTTCTCAGTTTAAAGGCTCATGAATTCGACCTAATTGAAAAAGGCCAAGAAGAAGAAGACGAGTCGCCTGCTGAAGTCACACCTGCCACATCAAAAGCAGTTGCATTCAAGGCAGCCAGCAGCAGTTCGAAGTCTACTGAACCTATTGGAAATATCATGAGTCAGGCTAAACAGATTGCTTTGCTGACCAGAAAGCTTGAAAGATCCAACATTCAACTGGGAAAATATCGAAAATTTTATAGAGACTGTTGTTGTAAGGGAAAATAACCCGACCTAATGGAGGCTTGGGGTTGGGCAATCTCATGTTTAGCTTGTTATCCGACTTCATCCAGCTGGAGCAAGGCGGCGGGAGGCAACTTTGAAGTCTCGGAAGGTCGCTAGCGGCTTGACGTAGCAAAGAAGTCGAGGAGCGACTTGAAGGAATCAGACATCGCGGTCGAAGAAGTCGCGACTTCGGTTAGAGATAAATATGGACAAGATTCAGGCAGTTATGGTGAGACGGATTTCTCGGGATGTAACCAGGGAAAGCATATCCGTGAGCGCGACTTGCGGAGCAAGGAAGGAAGCCCTAATCAGCCCACGAGAGAAAGCCCACGAAGACTGTAGCCATAGATTTGTGTCTATAAATATAAATTGTAATGCACATTGTAAAGGATCGAAATCTTAGTACTCTAGGCATATATTATACAGTACAAATCCTGGCTTGGTGCCCCCAGACATAGTTTATTCCAAAGACGAACTGGGTAATCAAATCGTGTGTCTTTCACTGCTTTTGTCGTTATACTGATCGGAGCTCTTAAACAATTAACTGTTTGTTCGCATGTAATCAAACCGGGTGCAACAATTGGCGCCGTCTGTGGGAAGAGACAATTCCTGCGAAATCACTTTGTTCGAAGGAAGACCCATCTTATCTCTGATCAATACCAATGGCAAGCAATCAAGCCAACCTGAACGGGTAAGATCTGGACGCTCGTGATGGGCGCGAGGCCTCTATGAGCTCTCATCGCTCCGGCTCCCATCGCGATCGCCAGCAAGACCCGATAATGACCCCTGAGTGGTGGAATTTGGTGCAGACGCCCGAGGACGCAAAGGCCGTGATGGCCATCCTCAACAAGAAACGTCTCGCGTTTGACTAGGAGAACGTGCAGCCTCCCCTTAAGAAGGCCGCCCAGAGGCCTGACCCTCCAGCAAAGGCTCAAACCCGAAGGGGAATTCGGCGCCAACTGCCTCTGACCCGCCAGACATGCCCTGGTCCTCAATCGCCAACTCCTCAAGAGGCCGGCAGGGTCGAGCAATGTGTTCGACCGACTTGGAGACCTCGGGGGTCGGCAAGCCCCGATGAACACGGAAGATGAGGCACAACCTGGCGCCGCTTATGCCGAAGCAAAGTGGAGCACGACCTCGCCTTGCACCAACCTCCACCACGACGAGATACCGAGGGGGTCGACCAGTATATTGCAGCGACCCCCTGGTGGCAAACGCGATCACTAATCGCCATGATGTTAGTCAGCCGCTTAACCCGCCGGCCAAGCAACCGATGGAGCGCATGGAGAGTCAAACGGGCACGGGGACAGACCAATTCCTCGCCATTCCCGACTCCCCTCGAACTTTGGTCACTCGGGCGGCTACCAAAGGAAGATCAATGTCGCGACCTTGGATCGCTCTGGGGAACTCACCCGGCGGTCCATGTAGCGGCACAATTCGTGCATGGCTTCTATGGGTGCCATCGATGCGACCAAATGTCGGTTGTTCTCCGACCTTGAGCGCATCAGTTCATCAATGGTTCACCTCTCACCGACCAAAGGACACTTTCGAAGCGCCGCCTATTCTAACGATTTCATCGCTCGGGCGCCGACCATGACTGCCAAATGATGAACACCCAAAGGGGGGATAATCGAATCCAATAGGTCTTACATTGAGAGGATCGACAAGCTAATTTTGGAAGGAGACCCCATTGGGGATGAAGCAAAATTGATGGGGGTTGTTTCCGCCCCAAGAAGGACCAAATCAAGATGATTTAGTAAAGTACCGACTAGCTACACCGACTTTCGGAGGCGGGCTAGCGACCTGATACACACGGCGAAGGTCTTGGAATCCCAACTATCTGAGACTAAGGAGGTCGCGGAGCCCAAGAAAAGCTCCAAAAAGTCATCTTCGAAGATAAGCCGCCTCCTAAGCTTCAAGCCTTTTGAGGAGAGCATTCCGGTGAAATTGATGGACGCTCTGAGCATGACCCCCGGAAACATTTTCACCCAGATTCGGGAGCAGGAACTACTTCTCCCGCCCCGCCCAGTGAAGAACAAGGGCAGGCAGAACCCCAACAAGTACTGCTATTTCCACGAGCAAACCGGGCACTATACCAGTGAGTGCAAAGATCTTCCCCTCAAATTTTGGAGATCAGATGAAGATGGTCCGCTTGACGAGTTCATCAAGCGACCTCGAGAAGAATAACGACCGCCCGGAGAGGCCAACAAGAAGAACGCCCGTGGAATGACAACCAGTGAGCGAGGCGGGAGAAAACGACCCATTCCGCCCATGCCACGTAATGTGGGGGATCGCGATGATATACACTCTCCCCAGGGACCGGTGGGGGTTACCACCACCTCCCTCCAACCGGAAGGATGAAAGCCGAAATAAGGGGAGTTAGAGAACGCCAGAAGATGGTGTTGCCTGCCCCCCCCATAGGGAAGAGTCCAAGATTATCGAAGTTGTGGAAAAGACAAGGCCGGGGTAGTCTACCCCAATGTCGATCCCTTGGTGATCCGGGCCAACATCATGGGGACTACGGTGTGCCTACTTCTGGTCGACGGGGGGGCTTTCTGCAACATCCTTTTTAAGAAGACCCTCGATCAGCTTGGGGATTATGATGCCTATGTCACCCCCTGTGACCCCCTCGTGAAAGGGTTTGGTGACGCTACTGTGAGGCCCACCGGGATGATCCGATTGGCCGTCGAGTTGGTTTCTACACTTAATAGTGAGGTTAGGGCAACTAGGTTGTTAGACTTTTTAGTAGTCGACCTCCCCAGCACCTACAATGGTTTCCTGGGGAGGCCTTTTGAACATGAATTTGAGGCTGCATCCTCCGCTTTCTATTTTTGTGTAAAGTTTCCCACCAAGAGTGGGGTGGTCGGCACCGTTAAGGGCGACCAAGTTGATGCAAGAGGTTGTTTGATTTACTCTTCGTCTCCTTTCAATTCTGCACTAGTACCTATCAAACAAGAACTTGTAATAGATACCAATAAACAGAATGAAGAATTAAGTGAGGCAAGGATAAACAGGAAAAGAACCTACAGCGACCTCGACCCAAGAATAGGGCACGAACCTGATGAATTCATGATCGAGGCTGAAATCGACGATCCCCGACAAGATGGCCCCAGAGCCATCCCGGGGGAAGAGCTAGATAAAGGCAAGGTCGATCCAACTCGCCCGGATCTGGAGGTCATTATCGGCTCCAAGATACCAAGCGACCTGAAGGGGGAAGTCATTGACTTTCTCAAAAAGAACTTAGATGTCTTCGCCTGGTCGCACAAAGACATGGTGGGGATCGACCCAGAGATTACATGCCATCGACTCCACATTGACCCATCCCGGAAGCCGGTTGCTCAGAAGAGGCAAAAATTCGGCCCTGAGAAGTATGTCGCTTTGGCGGAAGAGGTGAAGAAACTGCTGGATAACAACCTGATCATGCAGGCAGACCAACCACAGTGGGTAGCCAATGTAGTATTGGTAAAGAAATCCAACGGGACCTGGCGGTTATGTATCGACTTCACCGACCTCAATGAGGCATGCCCTAAAGACTTCTTCCCGATGCCACATATCGATCACCGATAGATAATACGCCGATACCTAAATGATGTCACTCATGGATGCTTTTCGCTATCACCAAATAGCCATGCACGAACCGCATCGACAACACACCTCATTTCCTCGACGGAAAAGAACCTATATTGTTTGGAAGAGAATGTCGCTCGCTTGAAGAACGCAGGGCAACATACCAAAGGCCGGGTCAACCACATGTTTGATGACCGATAGGGAAGTTTCAGAGAAGTCTATGTCGCATTTACATTGTTGTCAAAAAGCCTAAAAGGGAAGACCACCCGCTTCACCTCACGCAGACATTCGACATCCTCGTAAAATTCAAAATGAGACTCAACCCCAAGAAGTGTAACTTCGAGGAGCTCGGGAAGTTCTTGGGACACTTAGTCAAGAAGCGGGCATCGAGGCGAACCCAGGAAGGTCAAAGTCAGAAAGAGACATGGGGCACCCCAAATGTGAAAGAAGTTCGAAACTCACGGGGTGCCTAGTCACGGCGGAAAGTGTCATCTCCCCGGATGGGGACAAGTGCAAGCCAATGTTCGACACGATCCGTAAGAAGGCAAAGTTTGAATGGATGCCCGAAAGCCAGGATGCCTTCGAAAAAATCAAAGCTTACCTGGCGAATGTGAGCATATTGTCCAAACTTGTTCCGGGAGAGAAGTTGTTCTTGTATCTCACAGCATCGGAGACCGCCTTGAGCGCGGTACTGGTCCGAGCAGAAGGTCCGGTCCACCTACCCATTTACTTCATTAGCCAGACATTGAACGAGACGAAGCAATGCTACCCCTCGCTAGAGAAGCTGGCATACGCATTAGTCATGAGCGTGAGAAAGCGGAGACCGTATTTTTTCGACCATCAGATCGAGGTTCTCACTTCCCTACCACTGCGGAATGTACTCCACCGTCCTGACACTTCAGGCCGATGCCTCAAATGGGCCATTGAGGTTGGGCAGTACGGTGTAACCTACACGCCACGACCCGCCATCAAGGCTCAGGCACTGGCCGACTTCTTAGTAGAACTTACGTTCCGATGATAATAGAAAGTTCAGCAAATTTTACCGTGGGAGCTTTTTGTTGATGGGTCGGCGACCTCTCACAAGTCGGGTGCGGGGGTGGTTTTAATGAGTCCTGAGGATATCTCATTCCAGAACGCCATTACCTTCGATTTTCCCGCAATGAATAATGAGGCAGAGTATGAGGCTCTCATCAGCGACCTGGAAATAGCAACAACCATGGGGGTCAAGAGATTGCAGGTTCATACCGACTCCCAGCTCGTGGCCTGCCAAGTTTCGGGGGAGTACGAGGCTAGGGATGACAGATTGCGACCTATCGTGAAATTATGAAAACATCAGGCATGAAGTTCACACAGATCCATGTTAAGCCGATAATGAGAGCGGAACTCGCGAGCCAATGTTTTAGCCAGTTGGCGACCTCCGGATCACCGCACATGAAGGATGTCACCATCACGACACTTCCCCACCCATCCACCGCGCAAGTAACCGTAACAACATTAGAAAACCCGATGCCGAACTAGATGACACCCATCATAGAGTATTTGATAAGCGGCCTCTTACCACCTGATCGCGTCCAAGCTCGGTAGTTGCAATTACAGGCCGCCCGATACACAATGATAGGCGGGGAGTTGTATCTTAGAGGCTCGCATACCCCTACTGGATGTATAACACCGAACAAGGTCAAGACATCTGCGAGAAATACACGGGGGCATGCGAAACCACAATGGGGAGTCGCTGCCCACAAAACCACAAGGCGGGATATTTTTTGCCAACCTTAAGGGTCGATGTTATTGTCTTCCAAGAAATGCCACAAATGTCAGATCTATGCCCCCTCTATCAAGGTCGCACCTGAAGAGCTCACGAGTATCCTCAGTCCTTGGCCCTTTGCAAAGTGGGGGATAGACATCATTGGGCCACTCCCAACGGCCCCAGGATCGGTCAAGTATGCCTTAGTAGCGGTGGATTACTTCACAAAATGGGCCGAAGCTGAGGCACTGGCAACCATCGACCAAGATCATGTCATCAGGTTCATTTGGCGCAACATTATCTGCAGATTCGGACTGTCTCAGGCAATCATATCAGACAATGGGAAGCAGTTCGACGGAACGAAGGTTGACGCCTTCTTCAAAAAATGGAAGATCACAAAGCTATTCTCTACCCCATACCACCCCAATCGAACAGACAGGTCGAGGCCGTGAACAAAATCATAAAGCACATGCTCAAGGCCAAGATCGAAGGGGGAAAGGGGAAATGGGCTAGTGAGCTCCCAGATGTGCTGTGGGCGTACAGAACAACCTGCAGGAATTCAACGGGCAAAACCCCTTATTCGCTAGCCTTCGGAACTGAGGAAGTGGTGCCGACGAAGGACGATGTCCCGACTTTCCGGACTAGACAAGTCACTTTCGATCACAACGATGAAGCCCTGGAGAGGAACCTCGACCTACTCGAAGAAAAGCCATTAGAGGTTAATATGAGAAATGCCAGATACAAGCAGAGGTCTGAGAAATATTACAACTCTAAAGTGCGAGTTCGACGCTTTAAGGTCGGGGACCTAGTACTGAAGAAGATACTCGGAGACTCAAAAGGTGCCCTCGGCCCCAATTGGGAGGGCCCATTCCAGATATCGAAGGTCCTACCAAATGGAGAATACGAGCTCGAGAAAGCAGATGGGACCAAGGCTCAATATCCGTGGAATGCAACTCATTTGAAAAAATACTACCAGTAGATTTATGTCCTTGTATCGATCAAGCCGATGTAAACAAGTATTTGTAGTAACAACAATTCTCTATTTTTTTTGAAATGTGAGATTCTTGTGTAAACCAAGCGGGTCGCATGAAAAACATATGATCGATGAAATGCATACCACATGAAAGACATGATCGATAACATGCAGGTCTCATGAAAGACATGATCGATAACATGCAGGTCGCATGAAAGACATGATTGATAACATGCGAACCCGAGGTCCGACTTTAGAAATACTGGAGGTGAGATCGCCACCCTAGCGGTGCGGTCATCCCCCGACTTTATAAGACGGCTACGCAAATGTCCAAGAAACAAGTCGCGTAGAAAATAAGACGACAAGGACTAAGCAAAAGTCGCATAAGGAAATCAAGTCAACACAATGAAGGAATTAAAAAGGAGAATTTCATTAATAAAGACCCGGAGGTCGGGGAAAACCCCATTACAATAGACCCAAAGGTCGGTAAAGAGAGCATTCCACTACAATACATTTTTCGGAATTGAGCTAGCGACTTGGTCTGTACCATGGAGCCACTTGAACTAGCGACTTGGTCTATACTACATTGCTACTAGGGTAGCATCTCTCGGACGCGGAGGTCGCTGAGGAAGATGCTGCAAAACTATCAGAAAAGGATGTTACAACATCCTTGGAGTGTCAGGTGCTGCAATGGGGCTTCTAGTGTGAGCAAGCACGAGTGCCATCTTTACGACGCAAAAAACCCAAGGGGTTGTGAAGGGCATTTTGGCATGATCGAATTCGCATTAAATCCGTATTGTGTATCAAGGGGGGCCCATCACCATTAATCTCGTTCTCCCGATCGGCACCCAAGACACCGTGAGTTAGGGGCCCCGCCGTCACGGCAGCGGCAGATCCGCCGGCCGTGTAATAGCAAAACTTGGCAATGGCTGTATGGTCACCCTCCGATGAAAGCAGAATCCGAGATGGAGGAGCCGCAAAGATGGTCCGAGTGCCAGAAACAATGAGCACAGAGCCAGAGGGACTTACCGCCCGAAAGGGTTTAAAACGAGAGGATCGTCGGAATCACCCATAGCCGGAGCTTGGAGGCGAAAAGTGGGGAGATCAGAGAGGGACAATATGAGTTTTCAGTGTGAAATACCCGCCCTATTTATAGATGGAGGGCGGGGGTCAAGTTGCAATTTCCAACTCTCAAGGGCCCCCAAGGAAATCGGCGGTGCACGTGGGGCGCGTGGACAGAACGCGACTTTTGGTTGAGCTAATTTATGGTTCCCGGTGCCACCTAATACCCAGGCCATCATTGCGGATCTGTCAACCATCACACCGATTTGGAAAATCGAGGCAACATTTCGCCTTCCCGAGGAGGAGATGTCGGCGTAGGCACATTTCCCGAGTCCGACCTGCCAGAAGTTGATAAGTTGTACGAGTTCAAGTCAAGGACTCAAGACGAGCTTGCGACCTCGACTTGGGGGTGATGAAATATGGGAGTTTATTTTACATAGTAAGATGAGCACCAGACCAAAACATAAAATAACTTCCAGTAATAAAAGACCCGAAGGTCAGGAGAAGTACATCATAAACCAAAAGCCTGAAGGCTAGTACAACGGAAACCAAAAAAGGGGAGTAGAGCGGCAATCTCAGTCCTTCTCAGCTGGGACAGTCGAGGTCGGGGTAATGACTGTCCCGAAAGGAGGCTCCTATTGCGTAACCACCGGTGGATCGGCTTCTGGGTTTAAGACCCTCTCCACGACGGGCTCGACAAGCATGAAAACAGATGGAGGAACAACCTCCGACCTCGGTATCTCCTCCCCGATGGGCTCGGCGGGAGTGGCAGCTGCGGGAGGATCGACCTCCGAGCTTGTCAACTTCTCCGCCAAGGGCTCAGAAGATGTGGCATCCTGGAGGTCAACCAGTGGGGAGTCGGGGAGAGGGCGCACGATTTGCCCGGGATCGCGAAAGAAGGAGAGATCGATGCCCATATCCTCCAAATCTTGGATATCCAACAGAACATCGGGGGCCAGAGGGTTGTCTCGGACATACTCCTTGAGATCAACGACTAGCCCAGTAAGGTCACCGGAAGGGTTTGCCTGGTGACATATTCGGATGGCGCCCGCAAAGGCCATCACATACGGGAAATTAGCGTTCATCTCTTTGGCGACCTTGAACTGAGCCTCCCTAGTGTCCGGCTCCTTTGGCCTGGCCCGGCTCTCCCCCCAAATCGGCCTCCACCTCTGCTTGCCCTCTTTCTCTACGCTGGATCATCTTGACTTCTCGGCTGCCGGTCATGGTCTCCGCCCGGCCGACTTCAAACCTCCTCGGTATGCGCACGCCTCTAGCTGAAAGCTGACCCTCGAGGGTCGAGATCATAAAATATGCTCCCCATTGGCTTTCTCTAACCCTTTTTTGAGTCGGCCACAAGATCGTCCGGCTGTCGGACACACACGAGGAGGATCACGGAGATATCGAGGCTTCGGTTTGGCGGCACCGGTCCTCTCCAAATAAAGGCCACCTTTGAGAGTGTGGACCATGGCGAGTACATATTGCCCATCATTTTTCGGCAAACGGGCATTATCATGATCGATGCAGCGTCCGGCCGGGGCATGTTGTGCGCTTTGGGAAATGTACCCGACCATTATTGGGGAGGTCGGCGAAGCAAGGAAGGACTCTGAGGAAGCTAACCACCGGGCAAAAGTCGACGGGCCTATTTCGTGGTCAGAAAATAAAAAGTTCAATCATCGAGTTGTGAGGATTCATGTTAAAAAAAAAAAAGAGGATCAGTCAAACCATAATGAGGACTTACTTGTTCACCCGCTCCTCCTCCCAGCCTAAGAAGAAGTTCATCTTCATGCCGACCTCTCCTCCGGCCGCAAGGCGTCATGAAATTTGCTGGCGGGCGGGCGGTGTCAAGTCGCTTACAAGCAATTGGGGCGACCCGATCTTTCTTCCCCAAAATTTCCTATTGATTTTTTTTGGACTCAGACGCGTCGATATCTCCTCCTTTACTCTCTTCTGAGCGTGCCCATAAGTCGGTGGAGTCGACCCCGTAGCCTTTCTCTTGCCTTTGTCGGCAGCAGAGGGACCAGTGGGGACCGAACCTGGAGGGACGACCTCGGTGGGAGTCGGCTTCGAAGGGGCAGTTTCAGAGGCCGCTAGTCGCCTCATGTTTCCCAGAACAGATTTCCTACATGAGGCCATGATGTCCGCAGAAGGCTTACGGCGGTAAATGGGGGTGTTAGGAACTGCAGGAATGTGAGAAGCCAACCAGTTAGGTCGATATCGAAAGATGTAATGAGCATGGAGTAAGGAAACTTACAAGGGATCTTTAGATGATGCGGGTACGTGTATAAGCCGGCCTTGAGATGGTCGAGCTCGGAGTTCAGGGCGTTAACATCCCGGCAGCTCGAAGGGGTATCACGGACTAGTTTGAAGGCCTCCAAAAAGTCCCAATACAGGTCGGATTTTGAGGCGTGAACACTGCAAAAAGAAAAACGAGAATTAGATCAGTACGACTTTGGAATCAAGAATATGAGATTTACCGTGTTCTACTCAGTTCACATAGTCTATCGGGACATGTATGGGCAGAGTGCTTGAAGGGTCCAAGGACTCCCACACCCCTCTAATGAACCACCACTTCCTGTGCCAACCATCGACTTTGTTAGGGATCCCACTCATGAGCTCCTTGCCCCGGCGAAGTCGCAAGGCATTGTAGCCACCGGCTTGGGCAATAGGCATCATCACGAAAGATATTTCTCCCGAGTTTGGCAACCGATATAGCCCGGCCTGTCCCAGCACAGTCATTGTGGAAAGAATATAGCTCCATCCATTAGGAGTGATCTGGGTCAGACTCTGATTCCAAGCCGCCAAGGGTGAGAAATCATTTGGGTGGAGCGGGAACCGGATCCCGGCCTCCATTGTATGTTCGTTGACCGCAATCATCCCGGGTGGCGGTTGGTCGGCGCTCTCATCAGGTGTCGCCCCATAGAAGTGTACATCCCGGGGGACTTTATAAAGGCGGCGGAGGGACCGGATGTAGTAGTCGGTAAGAACCGACCTTTTTTTCTTCTGTGATGCAACAAAGTCCGACTCGACCGACTTCCGATAGTCGCGAGCTGGTCTCTTATAGGGGGCTCGGGCCTCATAGGAGCGATAATCAAAAACCCGCTCATAAGCTCCATATTGTCGGGGTGGGTTGGAGGTTCCGGATCCACCTTCAGCGGCTGGCGTGGCCTGGCGAAACGAGCTCGGTTCTAGAGCAGGGATATGTACAATGTCTTCCAACTCCCTCAAAAATTGATCGTCAGCCCCTTCATCGTCCCGACCGGCACCGGAGGCACCGGTGGTCGAGGGCATGGCTAGATTGGTGGTGGTGGTCTTGGTGTTATTACGACGGTATAACTCGGTAATTGCGGTATCATCGTCGTCAGAAGATGAAGAAACCAAGAATGGAGGGGGCGTGGGAGCAGATCGGGAACCGGAAGCCATTGATGTGAATTTGGGGAAAGACGGTTACCTGAAAAGCTTCCGAGTTCCTGAAGAATAGTCGGAAAGTTCAAGCCTGAGTTTCGAGAGACGAGAGAGAGGAAGGCTTTTGAGGAGGAACCCTAGACCTATTTATAAAGAGGCGAAGGGTCGAAAGTATAAATTTGAAATTCTTGGGGACCCCCGCGGAAATTAGGGCGACGTGGGCGATGCGTTGGAAGCACGCGATCGCCGATTGGGCGAACTCCCGGCTTGAAACGTCATCAGCCTGCCGCACCATCATTACCATCCTGTCACTTGTCACACCGATTGGGGAAACCTAGGCGACCATACGGCTCTCCAAGGATAGAGACTTGACTTGAACACAGATCCCAAGATCGACTTTCCGTAGGTCGACGAATATCAACGGTTCATGATAAGATCACGAAGCGAACTCGTGACCTCATCTCGAGGGGTAATTGTTGTACGGGGAAATAACCCGACCTAATGGAGGCTTGGGGTTGGGCAATCTCATGTTTAGCTTGTTATCCGACTTCATCCAGCTGGAGCAAGGCTGGAGGCGACTTTGAAGTCTCGAAAGGTTGCTAGCGGCTTGACGTAGCAAAGAAGTCGCAGAGCGACTTGAAGGAATCGGACATCGCGGTCGAAGAAGTCGCGACTTCGGTTAGAGATAAATATGGATAAGATTCGGGCAGTTATGGTGAGGCAAATTTCTCGGGATGTAACCAGGGAAATCATATCCGTGAGCGCGACTTGCGGAGCAAGGAAGGAAGCCCTAATCAGCCCACGAGAGAAAGCCCACGAAGACTGTAGCCCTAGATTTGTGTCTATAAATATAACTTGTAATGCACATTGTAAAGGATCGAAATCTTAGTACTCTAGGCATATATTATACAATACAAATCCTGGCTTGGTGCCCCTAGACGTAGTCTATTCCAAAGATGAACTGGGTAATCAAATCGTGTGTCTTTCACTGCTTTTGCCGTTATACTGATCGGAGCTCTTAAACAATTAACTGTTTGTTCGCCGGTAATCAAACTGGGTGCAGCAGATTGCAAGCTGAACTGGTAAAGTTTGAGAAACTCAAAATGCTGCCCACTGAAATCATAAATCATCCTCGATGGAAGAATCACCGTGTCAGTCAACAAGCTTCGTGAACTGGGACGAGAAATGTCTGACAAAGATATCAACTACAAGATCTTGAGGTCCCTAACCAAGAAATGGGTCATGAAAGTAACAGTGATAAAGAATTTCCAAGACATTGCTAAGATGAAGCTAAGCAACCTATTTCTCAGTTTAAAGGCTCATGAATTCGACTTGATTGAAAAAGGCCAAGAAGAAGAAGACGAGTCGCCTGTTGAAGTCACACCTGCCACATCAAAAGCAGTTGCATTCAAGGCAACCAAAGCAGCGCCTCAAGTTCATCAACCTATTGGAAATATCATGAGTCGAAATTTGATGCAGATTGCTTTGTCGACGACGTAAAGCTTGAAAGATCCAAAATTCAACTGGGAAAATATCAAAAATTTTACAGAGACTATCAGAACAGCAGAGGAAGAGACAGGAGATCTACTGATAGATCACAAGAAAGGAATCGATCTGATGACAGAAGAGATGATCATAGAGATGACCGTAGAGAAGATAAGAAGAGAGATGATCGTTCTGATGATAGAAGAGACAATATATCAGAAAAAATGAATTCTGATCACAGGCAAACTGGGAAGTCACCAGACAGATTCTACAGAAGAAATGATTCACCTGGCAAAAGAAATTCCGTGGAACCTGGAGCATGTTTCAACTGTCAGAAACCAGGTCACTACAGTGCAGATTGCCCTGGCCTGACTCCAAAAGAAATAGAAGATAAGCAGAACAGAAGAGAACAAAGATACAGAGACAGAAAAGCAATGGTTACTGATATATCTGGAATAGATGATTCTTATATGCCTTCAAATGATTCAGGTTACTCATCTGTAGAAGACTTCTGCCTGATGACCACAGCTGATGATTTAGACAACTTCGACGATCTGATGTTCTCATCTGATGACGACATCTGTCTCATGGCCAAGGATGCTGATCAAACTAAGGTAACTTCTAAACCTTCTGTGTTTTCTGTTTCCACACCTGTTGTGCTAAGCACACCTGCTGGAGAGATTGACCTGCAGCTCTACAATGAGCGATTGCTTGATGATCTCTCTAATGCAGTAAACACTTATACAATAGTGGAAGCTGAAAACGATAAGCTAAGGGCTGAGAACACTAGTCTTGCTAACGAAATAGCCTTAAGAAAAGTAACTGAACTGAAATCAGTTGATACTATTCAGATGATGAAAACAGAATTGGAGTTTCTGAAAGTCAGTTCTTCTGATCAGGGTAAACTAGTTAAGGAACAGCAAGCTGATGATCTCAAAATCCTTCAAGCTAAGTTTGATGAACTCTTCCGACTGCATGAGAGTCTAAAACAAAGTGAGGACAGTTTGCGAAAGAAAGTAGAGATTTTTGGAAAAGCTTCTAAAAAGGTTGATGAAATAACAAGCTACTTTCGGAAGCCAACTGATAAGAAGGGTATTGGGTTTGATAGCCCTTCTGGATCCTCATATGTCCAACCTGTATCAAAGAAGGGAAAAAGACCTGCTAAACAGGTAAGGAGAGTGCATGATCAGAAAGGGAACAGAAATGGACCTCACCTGATCAAGCATCAGCCGAGGAATCAACAGAAGGATCATGTTCTTTTGAAGAGACCTCAACCTAATCAGCAGATTAGGAATCAGAAAGGACAATCTCGCAAGGGAAAGTCAGATCTGGAACCTAATCAGGTCAAGCTGCCTAACCAGCAAGCTAAAGGTAAACTGCATAAACCATTTGTGCAAAATAGATATGAATCTTTTGATGGTAGCAGTCGTACCTATCCTTTCAACCAGAAATTAAGGACATCTTCACCAGAACCACACTGGATTAAAAGAAGACAAACTAATCAGAAAAATCCCAAGTCTTCTGATTCATCCAAGGTTCACACTCATAATCATACTGACCAGAAAGCACATGAAGAGATGTATGATTTTGTAGATGTTTATGGGAGACAAATCAGGTCTTCTGATCTTGATGATTACCATAGAAGTACCCTGTTTGTTTGGATCCCGAAAGGTAACACTAACCCCCCCTCTGGACCCAATCCTACAGGGGTACCTAAAGCCTGATTTGATTGCAGGATCGCGTGGGTTTGGCCAATAAAGGAGGTGTACAAGCAACTATCTGGTACATCGATAGCGGATGCTCAAGGCACATGACTGGAAACAAACATCTCCTCAGTTCATACACAGAACAAGAAGGCCCACATGTACTCTTTGGTGATGATAACTTTGATTTTACCAGAGGATTCAGAACCTTAGAGAATGATGATGTACAGGTTACTGGAGTCTCGTATGTCGATGGATTGAAGCACAACCTATTATCGGTTTCACAATTCTGCGATAATGGATTCAGTGTTGAGTTCTCAACTGATCAATGCACTATCAAGAATCGAGCTACTCAACAGATTTTTCTAACTGGTTCTAGGAAAGGAACGATCTACATTGCAGATTGAAACAGTTGTCCAAGAAATGCATGCCTGATTGTTAAGAGTTCCAAAAGCAGCAGTTGACTCTGGCACAATAGAATGAGCCATCTGAACTTTAAGACTCTTAAAAAGATAGCAATGATGTCTCTGGTTGAGGGTCTTCCGAATGAGGTATTCTCTAAGGATCAGACATGTGACGCATGTCAGAAGGGAAAACAGGTTAAAGCCTCATTCACGGGGATCCCAGGACCAGCATCCAGCAGAGTACTACAACTGCTCCACATGGACTTGTTTGGATCAGTTACACCACCTAGTCTCAGCGGACGCAAATACACTCTGGTAATCGTGGATGATTATTCCAAGTTTACCTGGATTATATTCTTATATAAGAAAAATGAAACTACAACAAAGATACCTGAGATGCTCAAGAGATTGCAAAATGAGAAGGGTGTCAGTATTGTGAAAATCAGATCAGATAAAGGTACAGAGTTCTGAACTCCTTTATTACTGAATTTTGCACTAAGTTTGGTATACAACATGAAACATCAGCCGCCAGAACACCACAACAGAATGGCGTAGCAGAAAGAAGAAACAGAACACTCAAAGAAGTTGCTCGCACAATGTTAGCTGAATATGCAACTCCATACCGTTTCTGGGCAGAAGCTATCAACACTGCATGTCACACTCAGAATAGATGTTCTTTGACTAAGATTCACTTCAAAACACCTTATGAACTGTGGAAGGGCAGAAAACCTCTTGTTTCTTAATTCCATGTTTTTGGGTGCAAGTGTTTTATTCACAACAATGGGAAGAGTCAGTTGAAAACCTTTGAGGCTAAGTCAAATGAGGGTATATTCTTAGGATATTCCTCAACTAGGAAAGCTTTCAGGGTGTTCAACAGAAGAACCCTAGTTGTGGAAGAAACACCTCACGTGGTTTTTGATGAGACATCTTCTGAACAAGAGAAATCTGCCTCAGAACAAGCAGTACCAAATCAACCAGTACCTGATGCTCAGAAAATGGATCAGTTAAGTACCAAAGAAAAGGGATCAGATCACGTAATAGTGTATGTTCCTAATCTTGACCTTAATGATTCACCAGGTCAATCAGATCCTAAGGTACGTACAACTGTCGATGAAGAAGTTGGTACAGCTGAAATAGTAACAACTGAACCATCCGGTCTAGGGGGAATACCTGATGTTCCGTTAGACAGACATCATCCTATGATGATTCCAACATCAGCTGAGACTTGTTCATGCCAAGTGGATCTTATTATTGTACCTATCCCAACCTCTAGTGACTCAATATCAGAAGAGGGTGAAAATGTCCAAACTGATATACATCAAAAAAGAAGGACTTGGTTGAAAGACCATCCAACTGATTAGATAATCGGCAATCCAAATGCCCGAGTCCAAACTAGACATCAGGTTGGTGAAAGTGCCATGTATTGTTGCTATATGTCTTTAAAGGAACCTACCACAATAGAAGAAGCTCTACAAGATGCCAGCTGGATTCTAGCCATGCAAGAAGAACTCAAACAGTTCGTGAGGAATCAAGTTTGGAAATTGGTAGACAGACCAACTCATCAAGATGTGATAGGCACCAAGTGGGTATTCAAGAACAAGAGGGATGAGAACAATGTCATCACCAAAAATAAGGCAAGACTTGTTGCGAAGGGGTATTCACAATCAGAAGGGATTGATTATGATGAGACCTTTGCACCAGTCGCTCGTCTGGAAGTCATTCGGCTATTTCTGGCATATGCTGCCCACAGAGGGTTTATTGTATATCAGATGGATGTAAAAAGTGCATTCTTAAATGGGGTACTAGCGGAGGAAGTTTACATTGAACAACCTCCTGGCTTTGAAGAAGGTAACCAGTTGTACCGTTTAAGAAAAGCTCTTTACGGACTGAAATAGGCTCCCCGAGCTTGGTATGATACACTATCCCAGTTCTTGATAGACAGTGGATTCACTAAAGGAACAGTAGATAGAACCTTATTCAGAATAGAAGATGGTGAAGACATTCTGATGGTTCAGATCTATGTGGACGATATCATCTTCGAATCTCCCAACAAGAGCTTATGTGACAGATTCAGCAAACTGATGCAAGGGAAGTTTGAGATGTCTATGATGGGTCAGATGAATTACTTTTTGGGTCTTCAAGTTAAACAAAGTACAGAAGGGATATTCATCTGTCAGGCAAAGTACACTAGGAATCTGTTGGCTAAGTTTGGATTTCAGAACAGTAAGGTAGCCAAAATTCCTATGATGACTGGATTCAAAATGGATCCAGATGAGAATGGTCAGAAAACTAATCAGAAAGAATATAGGGCTCTCATTGGATCCTTACTATACCTAACTGTCAGTAGACCAGATATAACATTTGCAGTAGGTGTATGTGTCATATTTCAGGCAAATCCGATGCAAAGCCACCTGGAAGCAGCTAAGCGGATTCTTAAGTATCTGAAGGGGACAGTAAATCTTGGTTTATTCTACCCATCAGATGATAATCTAGAGATTAGTGGGTATTCTGATTCTGATTATGGAGGTTGCAGAATAGACAGAAAGTCAACCTCAGGTACATGTCAGTTCTTAGGAAGCAAAATGATCTCTTGGTTCTCAAAGAAGCAGACATCTGTTGCCACATCTACTACTGAAGCAGAATACATGGCTGCAGGAAGCTGTTGTTCCCAACTGCTCTAGCTTAGTCAGCAGCTGAAGGATTATAACATTGTAGCTACGAACGTGCCCATATTTTGTGACAGTAATAGTGTTATTGCAATCACTCAGAATCGAGTTCTACATACAAGATGCAAGCATGTGGATGTCAGACATCACTTCATAAGAGATCATGTGGAAAAGAAGAATATCATAATGGAAAAGATCCATACTGATAAGCAGAGAGTTGATATCTTAACCAAGTCACTAGCTGAAGTCAGATTCAGAAAACTATGTAATGAGCTAGGACTTCTGGATCTAGGAGAAAGTGCACCAGAATTTTTTGGTGGACTGGTCTCAAAGACCAGTTGGTTAAGAGACTGACCAGAATCAGTTGAGAAATTGAATCTCAATTGATCAGGGAGGATCAGTCAGGGACTGATCAGAATAAGGATAGCAGTTGATGGGGGAACTTCAACTGATCAGATAGGTTCAGAAGGAATCTGATCAGAAAAAGTGAGATATTGTTGAGAAATACTAAGGATTAGGCAGAAATTAAGATCAACAGAATTCAGTCAGACCTGAACAGACTTCATGTGGTATTGACTGATTACAACATCAGTCAATCAGATACGCACTTTTGTTCCTTTGTCTTTCTGTTTATTCTTATGCAATTATGTGATAATATTTGCTCTTACTGTGCACATATTTTTATGACGCACACCCTGCAAAGCATTTAATGCGGACGTGGGGAATATGTATTAATTGCTATTCATTGCATTTTTAAATCTAAAAGGGCAATCGTGTTTAAAGTCTCTGACCGCACGATCAATTCCTTTTAAAACTGCTTAATCTCAATCGTCCATCTTGCTCAAACGCTTGGATTTCCAATCTCGATTTTTCCAAATTAGTTTTCCCTCCTTTTCAATATATATAGCCTTCGTCAAAACCCTTCAAAACTTCTTTACCCTAAATCTTCTAAAATTCACTTGCACTCTGAAATTTCAAAAACAACTTCTTGCGATTCATCTTTTCTAAAATCAAACAGCAAGAATCTAGTAATTATTGCTTATATGTCTATTTAGTTTCATGTATTTAAGTGCTCTTATAGACTACAAATTTACCATATGTGTTATGCATTCCCTAGTTTGGAGTCTGTGTGTTTATTATGAGGAATCAAACATCGACTATCTGTTTGAGGAGTCAAATACGTGATTTGTTCTATGTTTTGATTGCACAATTTCTCACACAGATCTCTTTTGTTTTAGATGGCAAAACACGGAATGGGAAAAATCATATGTAACTACGCAAATCTATCCAATCAGATTATAGAGGATAAATATGTGGTATTTAGGATTACTCGAGATCCAGAATCTATGGAGGTGGAGCAACTACTAAAGGGATGTGGACTTGAACAATATTGTGCAGCCCACTCCAATCCTGTTATGCAATATGAAGCCTTGGAATTTCTATGAAACCTGGAAGTAGTGACACCTGGCGATGAACTGTCATCATCTGTTAATGGTGAAGAGTTTACAGTCACCAATGCAGACATCATTAGACTTTTTAACTTGCCCAAAGGGAAAATCTCACCTGCTCACTACAGAGAAAATAAAGATGAGCAAATCAGAGATCAATTGTTCAGGAGAAGCTGACAAACAACATATTGCAAATTTTGTCAGACCGATGCTGAAGAGGAAGTATCGTCTGTTGTTTGATATCCTCTCAAAGACAATAATGGGAATCTCCTTTAGCCCTGATGGATTGATTGCGGTCAAGATGCATTGTATGGCAGCAATCGTGGATGGAGCCACAAACATCAATTGGGCAGGGTTCCTGAAGGTGATTATGTTGCAAGAACATGCAAAGTTCGGAGTCAATGAACAGAGAGAAGTTTTTCTGCACAAAAGAATCAACAATTTGAATAAAGTTGCAGTCATTTTGAGGGAAAAATTTCCCACTACTCAATGGAACCAGAATGGGTTAAAAAATTACAAGGCGTTTCTAACCAGTACTACTGCCATTTTTGGCCCTCCTGATGACGACTTGAGGATGACTGTGAGGAAAGGCAAGGGAAAAGAAACTGCCTCAGCTGTGTCAGGTCAACCGCCAAAGAGGAAGAGGACCTTGACGAAAGAACTGGCAAAGAAGCCGAAGAAAGTGAAACATGCACCTATGACTCTTTTCTTGGAAAATGAGTCAGATGAAGAAGAAGCAGCAGCCCAGCCTGATGAATAGACGAAATCAGTTGAAAGATCTGAGAGGCATGCTTCACAGGTGGAAAGCTCGCCTGAACAATCTGAAGGAGATCACGAAAAAGACAAGGGAAAGGCAAGATCTCCCTCACCCCAATCTCGCACTCAATCACCAGTCCGAACTCTATCTGCTGAGCGCATGACCCCATCTCCTTCTCCAACAAGTGGACACATCAGATCCCCTGTTGTACAACCAGACCGGACACAACCAATCAGCCAACAGCCTGCTAATCTGCCACCATCAGAAACTTCATCAACTCATCCTCACATTTCACCTGTTCAATCTGAGCATTCGATTCCCGAATCCAGATCATCCAAAATAATCACTGGGAAGATGGCACAGATGCGAATTGAGAGAGATATCGATGAGTTATATCCTGAATTGGAAAGCTCATCCAGTTGTAAGGGAAGAAGTGTTGTAGATCCTGACGTGGAGAGATCTCAGATTAAAGAATTTCTCAGATTTCATGATTATCATTGAGCAGATGGGAGGTGCTGATGAGTTTGCCGATTATGACTTTGATATGAAGAAATATGCCTGGGTTGGTTCACCAGCTGAGTTAATTTCTGATGAGGCAGTTAAGGCCTTGGTATACAGAAAGCTGGATAAGCCATTGGAAAAGCCTGTCTTGGCATCTGACAAAGAAACTCTCAAGAAAGATGATGTTATGAGAGATGTGGGAGCTGCCGATGAAGGTGGTCTTGGTGACGCAGTTCAAGACCAGCCACTGGAGGCAAAGGCAACTGAGGCAACTGTTGAACCTACCACTGCCACTCAACTTCCAACAGATCAGGCGATACAGGGTATATCTGCTACACACATTACTTCCTATCAGTTGCGAGAAATCAGATCATGTTTTAAGGATCTGTTGAAAGAAGAAGTTGAAGGAGTATTGGCTAACTCGGTTAGCAATACCATAACTAATCAACGACAAGCCTGTATCCGCGAGCTAAAGGATCATAGGGAATTTGCCATCTCCCAGATTGAAGCTTTGAAAGATCAATTTCAACAAACGATGATTGGGCTAAACGATGAATTCAAACAGTCCTATGGTGAGAAGATGGCCATAGTCGATCAACTTCAGGTATCTCTCCTTATGACCACAGAAAAGCTGGAAAAGACAGAGGAGAAGATTGATAAACTGATTCTCACCTTCTCAAATGACATTGAAGCCGCAAAATCTGAGCTAGTATCCAAAATTCAAGAATTAACTACTCAGACACAAGGGCTTACTGCATCAGATCTCAATCAAGCCATTGCCGTCAGTTTTGGCTCCCTGACTTCTCACCTCAATTCTCTTTTTGATCAAACCAAAAAGGGGGAAGGACAGGTTGAGAAACCAACTGACTTCATCAGAACTACAGAAGAACTTATTCAAACTGTTGAAGCATATGGCCAAAGATTAGATCATCTGGATCTATTTGCAAATGAAGTTTCTGATAAGATGGAAAAATCAAGAACAAGGAAGATGGTCGGAGGAGCTGGACCTTCCAAAGCTGAATCTGTTCCCAAACATGCTCAAACAAGAAGAGTTACAAGGAGCACAGCAAGTCAGATACAAGCTGATAAGGAACTTGCTGTAAAACTATCTGAGGAACAGATTGCAGAAGAAGCTCGATTGAGTGAGAAAGAAACAAAAGCAGAGAAAATGGTTGAAGCTGAAGAATTGAAGAAGAGATATGCTTCGAGAGTCAGAAAAGGTCAAGCTGGGAAACCAGTCGTGGAACCTCAGCTGTCAGCAAAAGTTGATGACATTATTCCTAAAACTGCTGCACATGCTGACAGATTCGAAGAATGGAACAAAATTAGAGGTGAATGGCTATTGGATGCCTTTGTTCTGGACCTGGTGCCAAAGGAAGAATCACCGGATGAAGAATTTCTGAACTGGTTGGAGAACAAGCATCCGAAATTTTTAAAATATCTGGAGAATGAGGCCAGAAAGATTAATGTAAGAATCTCTCATCAAGATTATGAAGTGATGGACTACACAAGAAAGGTGGATGGCTCATTCGATAGACTGGCCTTTCAAAGATTCTACTTTGACATCTTGAGTAAATTCCGCAAAACTGATCCCCAGCAGATCAACGATGTCAAATGGAAGCTATATCGAATCTTCAACATTCCACAGGATCTGCGAGAGATGCCAGAGGGTTACATACCCAAAGTTTGAAGATCAGATGATAGTTTAGGTTGTAATTTATGTTGAAACTTTTCATATGTAACTGACAACATCTGATGAATAAAAAGTTTATTTTTACTGATCCTAAGACAAACTCTCATTGTCTTCTGATTATCTGTTCTTTACAGCTTTATAATTTTATCAACTGTTTTTGGTTTCTCAAATGTTTTTGTTTCATCAAAAAGGGGAAAATTGTTGGGAAATTTAGAGTTTTGATGAAAGTTCCAAAACACTTGTAATAGGACCAGTCAGACCTGTTAGCTGACTAATGATCTAGATATTAGTTTAAGGTGACCAGTTGATAATGATTGTATAGAACCACTGATGTATTAGATAGGTCACATATTGAGGGGGAACTCAATATGTATAGGTTAAGTCTTTCAGAAGATCAGAAGATCAGACAAGTCAGATAGTCAGATGATCAGGTGAAGACATGAAGCTGAAGAATCAGAAGACCTGAAGATCAGATGACTACCAGAAGAACAAGACCAGAATACCTACATCAGAAGAATGAAGAAGAGTCTGCTAGTTGAGCTAAGACAACTTGTATCTGAAGACTCAATCAGGTAGACTGATTAGTATTATCTGATCAGGTCAGCTCACATCAGGTGACAACTGGAGGTTCACCAGATCATACGAGTTAATCAGACAAGAAGAATGTTAACCTTAGTTGGTAAAGCAAACACTGAACAAGTGTACTTGTTAACCAATGAGATCAAGACACGTATGGACTGAGATGAGAATGCGAGATTCGGCTATGCACAGTCAAACGGCTAGAAAGGACTATCATACATGCTTTCGGCCATACCGCCCCTGTGCACATCAAATCAAGCCTGTAAGCTACCTAAAATAGCCTAAAATTCAAATTGCACTCCAACGGCTCTTTGATTTCAAGGTCTATAAATATGGGATCAACCTTCATAGTAAGGTTACGGAAATTATTATCAAGCTCAAGCTCAAGCAAGATTTCCTCACGAAGAACACAAAATCAAGAATATTTCCTAGTGTTCATCCCATAGTTCTTAGCATAGAATTTTTATCCTTTAGCTTTAGGCTATTCAAATACTAGGATAGAATTCCAGTTGGAACACAACAAATCTTATACTCAAACCAAAAGTTAGGTTAAGTTTGTTTAGCAAGATTTCAGACTAGGGTTTCTAGTTTCTGATTTCTGGGATTGGTTGAGTGAGAACTCTTGAAACATCTGTTGTATTGTGTTGGACTAACACATTAAACTAAGTCCAGTTGGTTAAGTTGGTGCCCCTGCTGATAGGGAAGAGTGGACGTAGGACAAGTTGTCTGAACCACTATAAAAATCTGGTGTGCATTATCTGATTTACCTGCTTTACACTTTGCACACTACTTGTTTTCTGTATTACATGCATATTCTGAGTCTGGATCAGATTTGCACCAAGCAACTGATCTGGCCAGTTTGACACTCTGTCATTTGATCTAAAACAGATTACTCAGAATTATTATTTAACAAACTGGTTTTTCACACGGGTTAAACTTAGCTTCCGCACATCAGTTAAACTGATAGACACCGAACTGATCTGCCCTCAGGCGATCAGTAAGTTGGATATCAGTCCAAACTGATTCACACACACTCTGATCAGGCATACTTGCTATTAACACCTGATCTCACAAAAAAATTGTTCAGAAGTTTATTCACCCCTCCCCTCTAGACTTCTGCCCTCACGAAAACCCATTCGGGACCTACATCAAGTTTTTTATTATTAATTCCATGGGTTTTGTTTATTCTTCCTATTTAGTCATGGGTTATGCTTTGAGCGCCATGGCTAAGTATCTATGTATTTGTGTGTTGTGGATGTTGGAATTTAGAGGCACGTAAACACGTAATACATGCGCAGCGGAATTAAACAGTTCACCAACAACGAACACGTAATTTTATAATTGAATATGTATAAACATAAAGAGAAATCTTACAGTAAATCGTACGCATATTTCTCTACTATGGTATCCATGTAATCCCCGTTCACGGACTTGCACAAATTTGCCAGCGTTGAATCTGAGACGGAATTTGTTAAGAAAATTCATATTCTAGATTTTATGGAGAAATATGAATTAACGTTGTTTGTGAATTTCTAAGATCTCATATATATAGAGAATGCCCAGCTTAAATCTTAAGCAAACCTAATTAGGAAATAATATCCCTAATCTTATAAAATAAATCTCTAAGATTTATTTCCCATATATAAAATCTTTACGGATTTAATTCTCATGTATATCAAATCTCTACGGATTTGATTCCATATATATTAAATCCTATAATAATATTTCATATATTATTATTGGGAATCCTATTTAATTAAATCCAATTTAATTAAACATTAATAATAATTAATTCCAAATTAATCTATTATTAATTATTCTCCAAAAATTAAATATTAAATCCAATTTAACATTTAATCAACCAACTATAATTCGTAAAAGGGAACTACTTGTTGTGTGACCCATAGGCCCTCATATATCGAGCGATTAGTCAAACTAACTGTCTTAATTGAACCCTAGACAATAAATCAGACATTTTCAATATATGAGATACGTTACGAGAAACGTGCAACTACCTATAACTGAAACATGGGCTATTACGATTTCCTCCTTTCATTCGCGAATACTCGATTAAGTCTTGAACATGATGAAGTGTTTATTCAAATAACTTAATCATATTATCTCTAATCACTAATTGATCATGTATATCACACTTAGCCACAAAGTCTAAGTTGACGTGCATCGGCCGATGACTTTGATCCAATTATGATGAGAAGATGAGTATTCTCTCTAAATTCACTTTGAGAAATGAATCCTATTCTTGACCCAACTACCACGTACATGTACTTGTTGGGGAATTAATTGCCCGGATCTATTCAGGTTGAATATTTAAATACAAATTTAATTCTAACAATTATTACTAGCATGAATTAATCCTATATTAATTCAAATAATAATTCAACAACCAATCATGCATATAAACAGTTCACATAAAACCTACACATGCGGAAATACTACGGGTTTACGTGAACTAACCTCTCGGAGTGACAATTGTTGAGAAGATGGATCCCGTCATACGAACACACCAAAAGGTCTTCTCAAGTATTCCCTTATCCTTGTTCGACAATTCGGTGGTAGGAACTCGCAAACAATTTAACAAAAAGGAAAAAATAAAATTATGTTGCACCACCTTTGTGGATTTCTAATCTTTCCAACACATGGAATTGCACTTGGGAATGAAATATTCATCCCCTATTTATAGAGGGGTGTTGGTCGAATTTTTGTGCATGAATAAGATGGGAAAATCTTTTTCTTGATCTCCAAGAAATCTTGAATATATCCAATATATTCTTTTCTCCATATTTAAAATATTCCACAAAAATCCCAACTCCTCTTGTTATGGTATTTTCGAAAATAATAAGGAGTAAGAGTCCAAGATTTGGATCTTCTTGAATTTATGAGATATTCTTGTATTCCAAGAATACATATCTTCCATAATATCTTTCCAAGAAAATCAAGAAAATCTTTCCTCTCCTTATTTATTCAAAATTTTCAAAATATGCTTAATAAATAACCAAGTGGGAGATTTCTTGAATTTAATGAGATAATCTTGTATTCCAAGAATACTTATCCTCATTCCATAACAAAATTCAAAAAAAAACTTTCTCCCTCTTTTATTTATTATTTTCAAAATATTAGGAAAATTAGGCAACAATAATTTATTTTATTTTAAACACATTTTTCAGTTATTGGACTTTATATTTGAGCTACTTGAGGGGCCTTTAGGAGAATTAAGATTGAACCTTCTAATGGACTTTGAATATCTAATATTGAGCCACAATATTATTCAAGCCCATAAATATTAATTAATCTCACTACATAATTAATATTGCACTATCCATCTTAACCCATATTACTGTTAATATGGCTCCCAATTATTATTTCTCGTGTTTAAGATTATCTAGCCCATTAATTAATTCGAGCCACTGAAATAGCTTTCCATTAATTAATATCTTTTGTCCTTGGTCAAGGAATGGTTCAACATTATTATCCATACCGGAAACAAATTTCACTTGCAAGATTTGGTATGATAAATCATATGAACCTCCCAAAGGGGCAAATCAAACAAGCGTACTCGCACACGATTCTTCGTATTAAATCTTAGCAATCGCATGTGACCAGCAATATTGCCCAAGATATAAAGTATTGACTCTTTGATTCTCTACCCGTCATAAGTCAAAGCAATAATTACTAACCACACACGATCCTATTTAAGGGACGGAGATTAAGAAATAACGAACCACTGAGGTCTAATTCTTCCTGGTTCAGTGCTGAAGAATTTATCCTCCTGTAGGTCCTATTCAGTGAATCAGTCATGCACTAGTGTAATCTCTTGGTCAAGACAAGTCAATCTGAGCCTTACACTTCAACCTTTAACGATGGATTGTCCATTTCCATCTAGGTCGTGAACAGCGTACTTTTAGTTACAAGGGACTATTAATTTAATCTTCTGTGATCTGGTATCACTAAATTAACTACAATGTAACACGTACTGTTTTTTGAACAATTATGCAGTAAATATATGTAACATTCAATGATATTTAAAGCATCAGTGATAAATAATTTATTTCAGTAAGTAAGACAGAAAATTCAGTTTGGTTATACAAAGTAAAAGCATACTTTCCAGTATTACCCCAACAATCTTGCACTTATACTCAAAGTCTGCTTTTAAGTATACTACAGCATATCTCGTGTAGTTCCTAATACGTGACATCTAATGTCACCTACACGAACCTAATAATATCTCCCACTTATACTCAAAGCAGATTGACAACGGTCTTGACACCCATTCCTTCCACATGTCTCATGAATGTATTCTGAGGCAGACCCTTTGTGAATGGATCTGCTAGGTTGTCTTCTGACGCGATCTTTGCCACCTCTATATCTCCTCTCTTAACGATTTCTCGTATAAGATGGTATTTCTTTTCAATGTGTTTGCTGGCCTTGTGGGCTCTTGGTTCCCTTGAATTTGCAACTGCTCCGGCATTATCACAGTATATAGTGATTGTGCTGGGCAAATTCGGAACTACATCCAAGTCCACTAGGAAGTTCTTGAGCCAAACCGCTTCTTTCACTGCCTCGCAAGCAGCTATTCCATGGTAGAATCAGCGATGCATTTCTTCTTAATGCTTCTCCATGTCATGGCTCCTCCCCCCAATGCAAAACACACTACCGGAGGTAGATTTTCTGGAATCTAAGTCTGATTGGAAATCCGAGTCCGTGTAACCGATGGAGATTAGATTGTCTGACTGATAAACTAACATTCTATCCCGAGTTCTTTTTAGATACTTCAGAATGTTCTTAACTGCCGTCCAATGCTCTTTCCCAGATTACTTTGATATCTCGCCACCATGCCAATGGCAAAGCAGATATCAGGTCTCGTGCACAGCATTGCATACATAAGGCTTTCGACAGCCGAAGCATAAGGAATGTCTTTCATGTCATCTATCTCTTTTTGTGTCTTAGGGCACATATTCTTGGATAGATGGATTCCATGCCTGAAAGGTACGAAGCCTTTCTTGGAATCCTGCATGATGAATCGCTTCAAGACAGTGTCTATATATGAAGCTTGAGATGAGCCTATCATCCTTTTCTTGCGATCTCGAGTGATCTTGATCCCAAGGATGTGCCCGGCTTCCCCTAAGTCCTTCATATCAAACTGTTTTGAAAGCCATGCCCTTACGTCTAACAGCACCTTTACATCATCACCGATGAGCAGAATGTCGTCTACGTATAATACTAAGAATACCAATGCAGTTCCGACACGCTTCTTGTACGCACAACTTTTGTATTCATTTTGATCAAACCCATAAGACTTTATTACTTGATCAAAACATTGGTTCCAAGCTCTGGATGCTTGTTTGAGTCCATAAATGGACTTCTTGAGCTTACAAACTAGGTGTTCTTGGCCTTTTTCAATGAAGCCTTGGGGTTGTTGCATATAGATTTCCTCTTCAAGACTTCCGTTAAGGAAAGTCGTCTTGACATCCATTTGCCAGATTTCAAAGTCGGGATGCGCAGCAATCGACAAGAGAATTCGGATGGAATTGAGCATTGTTACAGGTCAAAAGGTTTCCTCATAGTCGATCCCCTCTTTCTAAGTATAACCTTTTGCCACAAGCCTTGCCTTGAAGGTTTCCACCTTCCCGTCCGGTCCTCTTTTCCTCTTGTATACCCACTTACAGCCAATGGGTTTGACCCCATTAAGTGGTTCGACTAGCTCCCACACTCTGTTATGATCCATAGAACCTATTTCGGCTTCTATTGTTGTTTGCCAAGAAACCGCATCCTTGTCTTGGATTGCCTCGTCGTAAGTCCATGGGTTTGATTCATCTTGACCGGGGACTAAGTCCGAGGACTCTCCTATCCCCATGAATCTCTCGGGTTGTCTCACAATCCTCCCACTACGTCGAGGTTCCAGTTGTGTAAGTGTGTCGTTTGGTATGTCATCTTGTACAGTTGGCACTGAGGTTAGCCGTCTAAGCTCATTTAAGGTAATCTCACTTCTGGGCTTTCTTTCGTTCGTGTAGTCTTCTTCCAAAAATCTAAAGTGGGTGCTTATTACCACCTTTTGATCCTCGGGACCATAGAACATACACCCTTTTGTTCCCTCGGGGTACCCTATAAACAGCCTTAATTCTGATCGAGGATCCAATTTTCCGGCTTCCTTGTCCAACACGTAGGCCGGACACCCCCAAATTCTCATGTGTCTCAAATTGGGCTTGCGCCCGGTCCACAATTCTTTAGGAGTTTTGGGAACCGATTTGGATGGCACCAAGTTCAGAATATAAGCCGTTGTTTCCAAGGCATGACCCCAGAACGACTTGGGTAGATCCGCATAACTCATCATTGATCTAACCATTTCTAAAAGAGTTTTGTTTCTTCGCTCTGCAACCCCATTTTGTTGAGGGGTTCCGGGTGCAGTTAGCTGGGATACAATCCATTCATCTGACAAGTAGTTCAAAAACTCATCGCTGAGGTACTCACCTCCACGATCAGATCGTAGAGACTTGATACGTTTTTCCCTATGATTCTCTGCTTGAGCCTTAAATTCTTTGAATTTGTCAAAGGTCTCAGATTTATGCTTCATAAGGAAAATGTAGTCGTACCTTGAGTAATCATCAATGAAGGTGACGAAATACTCATAACCTCCTCTTGCTTTGATTGACATTGGACCACATATGTCTGTGTGAACGATTTCTAACACTTCTTTGGCTCTATTCTCCTTGGCTCCGAATGCCCTCTTGGTCATTTTACCCTCCAAACATGATTCGTAAGTTGGGATTGGTTCAACCCGGAGAAACTCCAATGAACCATCTTCTACCAACCTTTGAATCCTTTTTGGATTAATATGTCCCAATCTAAGATGCCATAGAAGTGTCTCGTTCACGTCTGATGAACGTTTTCTTTTATCGGAAAAACAGTTGATGTGTTATAGGATGCATTTCGTGAGTGGTGTGCACAGTTAATTGTATAGAGATTGTTCAACAACGTTCCATAATAGATACACTCATCATTTCAAGAAATGATGTCATTCTTATTAAAAGAAACTAAGTATCCATTAACAGGATTTTAGAAACTGAAAGTGAATTCTTTCTAAAACTGAGAACGTAAAGAACATCTCTTAAAATTAAAACTCTGTCTTCAAAAGACAGGTGCACTTCTCCCACTGCTTCAGCTGCTACTCTCGTAATATCGCCCAGTGTGATGAGGATCTCACTCCCACTAAGTTGTCGGGTCAGCTAGGACCCCGTAACGTAAAACATACATGGTTAGCAGATCCCGTATCAACTACCCACGAATGAGAAGTATACACCGCTAAACAAGTTTCAACAACTAGTGTGTGAGAATTACCTTTCTTTCCGACCCTTTCGAGGTTGGAACAGGAAAACCTCCATTGTCCTCTTTCACCGCAGTTTAAGCACTTCCCCTTTGGATTTTCCTTGACACCACCGGCATTCCTCATCTTACCATTGCCCTTGGCAACAGTTGAGTTTGATTGCTTATGGCTTTTGGTCCTCTTCTTCTTCTTGGCATCCCTTGGCCTAGAAGATGAAGACGGACCACTTGCCGCCAAAGCTTGAGTTTGGTGCCCCATCAACGTCTCTGCCATGATCAAAGCTTGCAACAAATCAGCTATTGAGACCAAAATGCTCAAAACGTTTGGGCAGAGAGTGGAGTACCAAATCGATCTGGGTCTCCAGATCATAATCTGCACCAAGAACCTCAAGTTTGTTCAGATGGGCCATCTATTTTGAGGACGTAATCCCTTACGGGGTTGCCCTCCACCATTTTCAGCGACAATATCTCTCGCAAGGTGATCTGACGAGTCCCGCATTTTCGACTCGTCAGTTGGCTCATCTGATTTTGGAGTGTCAAGAATCCACTTGTGCTTTTGTGCAGTTAGGACAATCATAACTTTTTGTTTCCAATCAACATAGTTTCCTATACGATTCTATTCACTTTAAGTATATTAACAGTGGATTAAAAGGTTGCGACATACTGAACTGAAATAAATAACAATTTGTATAAGCACAAATATATCACAAGGTTCAATCACATGTATCATATTAAAATCTCAAAAAAAATATGAACATGCATCAGCCAACATCTCAAAACAGTTTAAATAAGTCACGTGGGGTGGGTCATTATTTAAACACATTCAAGCAGGTTGCAAACAAGAAACAATTACAAACCTTTAATATCCAGATTAATAGTTGGCTCCCACTTGACCAATATAAAATTGACAGGGACTTCTGGGAAGTATATGCATATCAATTTTATACCTAAGTAATAACCATGATTAAATACAGAATTATTACTTTGCTTTGAACGAGCCTCGTGGGGAGGGTCATCATCGCCACTAATAATAACCCACAATCATCATTTCGGAATTTATTCATGTGAAATCTATCTTTTGGTCGTCCAGTGGGGGGAATTTCTCCAAAAGAATCCACAAATAAATAAATCATGGAGGTCAAAATTAATTCAATTTTATTATCAGGAATAAAATTATCAATTAATTATTTAAACATACTTAGTAATTTTCGAAGGTGAGATTTTTCAAAACATATTCTCATGCATCGCGTATTTAAACACAATTTAAATAAGCACAAAATAATGCAAAAAATCAAAACAAAAATTAAACACATTGGGCACATATATCCAATTGTCACGGTTAATTTTTTGTCATGCTTTGATCTCGAGAAATTGTCTTCATAGCCTTCATTGTTCATCTCGAAAAGCTCCCACTCGTCCGCAATATTTTCTTTAAAACGTCCTCCGTCTAGGTCCGAGATGACGTCCGGCATTGGGTAGCTCGCGGCCCAGAACACGTACCCGCGTCCAGGTCGGCCATCCCCGCCCGTCGCTCGGCAGCTCTCGGCGGCTAGCACGGATCCTAGATCGCGCCGCCAAGCTTCTGCCCCGCGCCTCGCCTCGGCGCCCTCGGCCCCTGCGCCGCAGCGTCCGTTCGCTGCGCTTGCCCATCGCTTTCGACCTTGCCCCACAGATTCGTCCGCCCGTCCAGCGTATCGCGCTGTCTGAGCCGATCGTCGCCCGATCTCCCCCAGCGTATGCTCGCCCCGTTTTGCCCCATGATGCGTGTGCACTGCAAGACGTCCACATCGTCTTGTTGCCTCCCTTGCGCGTTTAAGCGATATGCACGCTTGCGATCCTCCGATCCCGTCTTTTTAATTCTTCGTTTCCGCCTCCATTTCCGATCCGATTATAATTTATTTACAAAAAATAAATAAACCTAGATCTAGACTAGTCTATTACTTTGAACAAATCAAATAAATCTTAATCTACTCGTTGATTTTCTCACGAGGCAAAACGAATTTGAACGAATCGAATTAAAAACCACAATTTATATGTATGCATAAATATAAACATTCATCAAATAACATGACAATTGGATACCTGCAGAAAAGATCTAACAATTCTACTATCCAATTTCAAATTTAATGAAAAACGAATTAAATTACAATTTAAAATTCAGAGCCCGAAACCGAGGCTCTGATAACAGTTGTTCGGGTTGAATATTTAAATACAAATTTAATTCTAACAATTATTACTAGCATGAATTAATCCTATATTAATTCAAATAATAATTCAACAATCAATATGCATATAAACAGTTCACATAAAACCTACACATGCGGAAATACTACGGGTTTACGTGAACTAACCTCTCGGAGTGACAACCGTTGAGAAGATGGATCTCGTTCACACAAACACACCAAAAGGTCTTCTCAAGTATTTCCTTATCCTTGTTCGACAATCCGGTGGTAGGAACTCACGAATAATTTAACAAAAAGGAAAGAATAAAATTTTGTTGCACCACCTTTGTGGATTTCTAATTTTTCCAACACATGGAATTGCACTTGGGAATGAAATATTCATCCCCTATTTATAGAGGGGGTGTTGGTCGAGTTTTTGTGCATGAATAAGATGGGAAAATCTTTTTCTTGATCTCCAAGAAATCTTGAATATATCCAATATATTCTTTTCTCCATATTTAAAATATTCCACAAAAATCTCAACTCCTCTTGTTATGGTATTTTCGAAAATAATAAGGAGTAAGAGTCCAAGATTTGGATCTTCTTAAATTTATGAGATATTCTTGTATTCCAAGAATACATATCTTCCATAATATATTTCCTAGAAAATCAAGAAAATCTTTCCTCTCCTTATTTATTCAAAATTTTCAAAATATGCTTAATAAATAACCAAGTGGGAGATTTCTTGAATTTAATGAGATAATCTTGTATTCCAAGAATACTTATCCTCATTCCATAACAAAATTCAAATAAAATCTTTCTCCCTCTTTTATTTATTATTTTCAAAATATTAGGAAAATTAGGCAACAATAATTTATTTTATTTTAAACACATTTTTCAGTTATTGGACTTTATCTTTGGGCTACTTGAGGGGCCTTTAGGAGAATTAAAATTGGACCTTCTAATGGACTAGGAATATCTAATATTGAGCCACAATATTATTCAAGCCCATAAATATTAATTAATCCCACTACATAATTAATATTGCACTATCCATCTTAACCCATATTACTGTTAATATGGCTCCCGATTATTATTTTCCGTGTTTAAGATTATCTAGCCCATTAATTAATTCAAGCCACTGAAATAGCTTTCCATTAATTAATATCTTTTGTCCTTGGTCAAGGAACTGTTCAACATTATTATCCATACCGGAAACAAATTCCACTTGCAAGATTTGGTATGATAAATCTTATGAACCTCCCAAGGGGGGGCAATCAAACAAAGCGTGCTATTTCACCACATTCTTCAGATAAATCTTAGCAATCGCATGTGACCAGCAATATTGCCCAAGATATAAAGTATTAAATCTCATTGATTCTCTACCCGTCATAACTCAAAGCAATAATTACTAACCACACACGATCCTATTTAAGGGATGGAAATTAAGAAATAACGAACCACTGAGGTCTAATTCTTCCCGTTCAAAGGTCAAGAATTTATCCTCCTCAGAGGTCCTATTCAAAGGCATCACCATGCACTAGTGTAATCTCTTGGTCAAGACAAGTCAATCGAGCCTTACACTTCAACCTTTCACGATGGATTATTTATTTCCATCTAGGTCGTGAATGAAACAGACTTTTAGTTACAAAGGGATTTGTTAATTTAATCTTCTGTGATCTGGTATCACTAAATTAACTATAATGTAACACGTACTGTTTATTGAACAATTATGCAGTAAATATATGTAACATTCATTGATATTTAAAGCATCAGTGATAAATAATTTATTTCAATAAATAAGACAGAAATTCAGTTTGGTTATACAAAGTAAAAGCATACTTTTCAGTATAACCCCAACAATACGTGATGAACCCAATCCAAGCCATATCTACCCATGGTTTGGGTGCAAGCGTCGGTCATGGTCAAAGTTCATCATCCCACACATGTCGTGCGTATTGACCTCAAGTCAAAGGAGTATCGCATCGCTCCCACTAACCGAGACACCCGTAGACACATATAGTGGAAATACATCAAACGGTTTCTCGGATGGGTATACCAATACCCTTTAAGGTATTTGTGCATCCATCATGAGATACCTAGTATCTCGTAGTAAGTGAGATCTTACTACACTCTCTAAGAGTATGATGCAGATCTCACACCAATCTCCATTGCATCATCAATATCTCATTCTTGATGATCCTTGATCGGGGCTATTTGAGAATCATGCTTAAGTCATCTGAGTTCTCACAACCTCAATGACAACAATGACTCATGGAAACACTTGCATGAATAAATACAAATAATCAAACGTGATATTCAAATAAGTGTATTGCCATACATTAATATTAAATGAACTATAATATTAAATCAAACTGAATATCATCGAGTATTATGTCCTTACAATAGATTGTCTTTAGGACACTAACACTAACAGTGGATTATGTTGGTACTTGGTTATTGGCTTTGATTGAGGGTGTTTGCTTTTGATTATGGTTGAATAATTAATTTACGGGATTTTTCATGTTCTATTGTGTTGATTATTTCAATTAGCTTATGTGTTGAATCATGTTTATCACGACAAGAGTCGGGTGAATGTGGTAAACGTATGAGTATGAGTCTTGATGATCTAATTATAAGTTTGTTATCATTTATCGTAACGAGTGTTGGGTTTATCGATTATAACCTTTTTAATTCACATTTGTTACTAAAGTAAACTCTTTGGTAACAAATGAGGAGATAGTAAAAGTTTAGACCACGGTATACGAGTGGAAAAGCATGTGCAAAGAGTAGTTAGTTAATTAAAGGATCTTGTATGTGTGATTATCAGGGTTAAAAAAGGTTTAATCTTCTCATCAATCTTAGGATCGTTATTGAAGTAGTGGCCCTAGGCTTATTAAGTATGGCTAGTACTAAGGTCTTGTGATTGCTCCTATTACCATACCTAATTAGGAGTGAACCCCATAGTTGAACAACAATCAAATGCCCCATAAGAAAGAACACCCGAATACCACTTTTCACACTAGAATTCGAATTTAGTAGATTGCTTATTTTCTCTTGTTCATTATTGTTGCATCTTTTAGCTAATTGCTCTTATGTAGTTGAACAAATAAATTTTGAAAATTATGATTAACACTATAACTGCGCGTCGACACATAACTTCAGGGCTACACTATAGTCACTAGTCCAGTGGTTTGTAAATTTAATTGGGCACTTACTATTTACTAGGACCCTTTTTCACTTAAGAGTTGAGTATCAAAATATACATGTCAAAGAATCAAAGGCGTTCTTCGCAACCTCAAGGCGTTCACATGGAAGTCATCCATAAATGGCATTTAATCCGAGATCAAGGTGTCAACCCCTTCGATCGGTGTTTCAGCCCAAAAGTGTTCATGAAGACTTGGAAGCCTTTCACAGACTCTTGAAGATTCAAAGGTGTTTTTCACAAGTGTTCATCCAGAAATTCTCCAAAAATAACGTTTAGTCCAAGACAAGGCTTCTAGCCCTTGGATTAACGTTATAAATCCTCAAATTCAACCCAGATAAGATCAAGGCGAGCATTTTTCCACTAGGCCATCCAAGTTCAAGGTCAAAGTTCGAAGGAAAGAATCAGATGAATTAAACTATAGATTGTAACCCATAAAATTCTACATTTAAATTTGGAGGAATTCGACTTGAGATTTCATTTCGTGTTTTTTGTATTAATTATATGAAATTTGTTGTTACAAATTTGGCATGCCCAATGAGACATCTCTTCCTCTCATCTCTTCTCTTCCGAAGAAACTTCAAGATCATCGGAATGACTCCTCACAAGATATTCTTCATAAGGATCGGTTCTTCAAACGTTTTAGATGCGATTGTTGTTACTCGAAACATGTCGAGAAGATTGAGTTTTGGGAGCTATTTAGGAGCCAACCTTTTGATCGAAACTATTGCAAATAGACCGTCATATATTGATGAAATCAATGATGAAGGCAACTCGACGAGCCCCACTCCTCACACTTTGTTAGAATCCTCCTCAACTTCAAGTATAACTTCAGTTATGATTGCAGATACCTTAACCATTGAGGAGCAACTTGCTAGCTTGTCTAAGTCTGTTGATGGAATTTTGAAGAAATAGCCAAAAATCAAGACTCTAAGTTTGTCCTCTTAATTAATAAAATAGATAATGGTAATGCAAGCCTCATCTAATAAGAAGCAAGTTCATGGGTATGATGGAGCTGAAACCTCAACCCAACATCAAGCAGTAGAAACTGAGCGAACTGAGAAAGAGTTACATATTTCTGTTGATGGAGAGATCAATATTGATCAACTCAAAGAGCTTATCTTCGGAACAATAAAGGGTAAGTATGAAGAATGGTCCAAATCTACTTCACCTACACCAAGTCGTAAACTAAAAGCGTCAACAACTTGAGGATGACAACATGTTACGAGCCCCCAAATTTCCAACAATTTGATGGCAAGGGCAACCCAAAGCAACACGAGGCTCATTTCGTGGAAGCGTCCAATAATGCATGAACTTATGGTGATCACTTGGCTAAGCCGTTTGTGCGATCTCTGCAAGGAAATGCTTTTGACTAGTACATCGACTTAGAAGTCAACTCCATTGACAATTGTGATCAGATGGAGCAAGAATTTATGAAACGTTTCTAGAACACAAGGAGAACAGTTAGCATGATCGAGCTAACCAACACTTTCTAGTGGAAATAAGAGTCTGTGATCGATTATATTAATCGATGGAGAAACTTGAGCTTGAATTGCAAAGATCGACTATGTGAGGCTTCAATTGAAATATGCATCAAAAACATACAATGGGGTTCTCCTTACATTCTTCAAGCAATACGAGGACCTTCAAATAATTAACAACAAGAGCTTTTGACATGGAGCTAAGTATTACAGGGACCGGGGCCGATGGATCACTAATTTAGCAACCATGAAAGTTTAAAGACAAGCAAGAGGTCAAGAAACGTGGCAGAACCTTTGTTAAGGTTCCAAACAAAGAATTCATGTAAACTAATGCAAAGCCCGTCACGTACCAAAGAAACAAGGAATATAAATATGACAAGGGGAAATGTGTTTATATTTCTTGTTTCTTTGGAATTATAGGCCCAAAAAAATTGGGCCTATTTGGCCCGACCCATATGGCCCGTGGGTTTAATGGGCTCGGGTCAATTTGGCCCCTGGGCTAATAGGCGGCCAGATTGGCCTGACGTCCTATTTTTTTAATAAATAATTTATCATTTTTACTAGGGATTAGACTTTATATTTTATAAAATTGTGTTCTTGTTCAAAGGATTTGGTCTGTTTGGATATTAATTTGAAATTTATACTTTCAAATATAAATTATTAACATGGAGCATTTGAATTTTTTTTTTTTAAATTATGTGCTTCGATTCAACACAAATCCTCGTGCATGAGAAAAAAGTTTATTTGCTCTCAGTTTCTTATAATATCAAGGACTTTAGATGTCTATAGTAATTTTTTTGCAATATTCAAGTTTGAATGATTTAACTATGTATATGAATTCTAGACGAGTTAGTATTTTCATGTGAATTCTTGTCTCCAAAAAATTAAATTTATCTAATATATGTTCTTTTAATTAAAAAAAATAAAAAATTAAGTATTGGGCTGGGCTGGGCCGCCCATTGGCCCGCTAGCCCATGTAAGGTTGGATTGAGCTACATATTTACAGGCCCAATGAGAATCTGGGATGGCCCGATTCAACCCATAAACATTAATTGGCCCGATGGGCTGGGCCAGACGGCCTAAATTACCAGCTCTAATTAATAGACTGAAAAGAATTAGATTTTTCTTTTGTCAAATGTCTAGTTGCATGGTCAATTCAAATTTGTCAAAATTAATTAAATTCCTTCATTTTTTTGTATGATTATGTGGTGAATTAGAAAAATTATTACCAAAACCATATAACTCGTTGTGCATACAAGATTGACATTTGGAATTTAGTAAAATGGTCTCCACTTTGTAACATGTTGGACAAAATATGGCAGCTAGTAGAGCAATAATTTTAAATTTTAAATTTTACTGATCAAACGAGCCAAATCGGCCTATACCATATCACAAGATTACAGTCTCTAACCCTGCGATCAAATGACAAATTCTTGTGTGACGATCTCGTAAGAAAGCATATCTTGACCAATTGATACAGAAGTAAACTAGACACATATCAAAACTTTAATTAAACAAAATTACCGTCTCGTATACCATTCTCACTCTATCTCATTCTTTTACAACTATAAATCAACTGCAAAAGTCATCTGTACACAATAAATGGTATGCACAAAAAGAAGCTCTTCCCGAAATATATGTACACTAATACACATTATTTTGACATTATGTCTCAGGAAACGGATTCATAGGCCCAAAAGGTATCAGGATCCTGAGTGAAGAGAGAAAAGTCTTTGACTTCGAGATTTGCAATGTTCCAATCATTCAATCGAGCTTGCACTGCTTTAATTAACATTAGAATAGTCGGCAAAAGCCACCATTTGTCGTCTTCCCTGCCATCAAAATCATGAGTCAAACTACATGTTCCATAAAACAAGATTTAACAATTAAGTTGATACTTTTCATACTTGGTTAAACTTCAAAGGAGTGTGTTATTGGAAGTTAATACGAAAGAGAATGATTAAAACATGTTTATTACGAGATGGTCTCATACACAAGACTGATCTATTTTACTCATGTTTAAATATGATCCGTGGGTTTATGGAGCCCCACATTTTAAAAGTAAATATGACCCAAACACTAAATTGGAGATCCATCTCATGTATGAGACCATCTCATACAAGACTCCCTCATAAAAGTATTAGTTGTTTCACTAAAAAATATTAGTTTGTTAGTATTTTGATGATTCACTAAAAAGTATTAGTTATTTTACTAAAAAGAGATAGTTGTGCACCTGTTGTATGCAACTGGTGCACAAGAGACCAACTCTATAACAAATTACAACAAATGAAACCAAAGCAAGCTTGGGAACTTAAACTATACATGAAACTACTATTAAATACTTGAACTGAAGACAATGAATACAAAATTCCATTAAAAAAAGGCACAAAGTAACTATAAGATACACAACTACGTCTCTTGTTTCTATTCACATGCAGTAGATCATCCAAGAAGTTCTTTGATCATTCAGTATCTATCAGTTTCACTATTTACTCTAATCTTCCACAATTTTTACAAAGAACAAGACACCAAATACACCTTATGAAAACAATTTTTGTACATTTTCTAACTGCATATCACGCGAATTCTCAACTGTGAAGTATCTTGAAAATATATAAAATAGGATGTCAGCAGAACTCACCTTGAATGCCAAATATTTGCATCTGCCGAGGAATTCACTGAAGTAATCACATAATTAATCATGCCACAGATGAATGCCATGACCTGCAAGCTCACAAAATGGTACAATTTTACAATATAGTATATAAAAGTTATATTAATTGGATTTGATAAAATCATATTTTATAGTAAAGGCAATAAGTAATAAGTCCAATTATTCTCGTTTTTTGTTGTTATAGATAAATTCAAGCTAGATGAGAAATCATATTTTAATTTCTTGAAAATCTCATTATAGAAACAGAAATTATCACATCATTATTTAAAGGGTAGATCTCTTGAGAGACCGTCTCATGTGAGATGATCAAAAGTTTAGTCAAGTCTCCACACCATTCAAATCCAACATTGCAAGTCTCCTACAAGTCAACATGGTCAAATTGAACTGGGCCTTGACTGCATGAAGTATAATCCATAAGACCGTCTCACACAAATTTTTATGTCATTTAATTAGTTAGTGTGTTGTAAGTTTTCATAATCTTGATTAGTTCACCAAAGTGGTTCAATATTCACTGCCCCATTATGTTATTGTAAATATGGAATTGAACTTGCAACGAGTTTAAAATCATTGAGTAATTTGTTCCCTTGTCTGAAAGTCTCTTCTTGCATCAAAGTTACAATAAAAAAATCTCAATTTTCCCCACCCCAACCCCAATCTCAAATTCAACATGAAAAGACAACCAATCACTACAATTGTTCATGAAATTGTAAACAACATATGTTGTCAATTACGTTGATGATTCAAATGGAATAGAAGCCTTTATTTCATATCTGAAATCGATCAAAATCAATAGCAATAGTTCAAATTCATTGAAATGAGATTCCAGCAAAAAAAAAGTGACAACAAATAATTTGGTTACATTGCAATAAGAAAAAAGTCGCGGACTTAAGGAAGCAATCAGGATTTTTTTTTTTTTTTTAATAGTACAAGTTGCAAATTGAAATTGACCCCTTTTAAAATTAGTGAATCTTCAAATCAAATGTTAATGATTTGGGTCCCAGATGAGTAACTCTGAGTTCAGTATTAAAAAGTGATGGCTATGGGAATGCCAAAAGACAAAAGCAAATGTTTTAGATGTTCGAATATAAAAGAAAAGACAAAAATATGATTTGAAAATGAAACCAAAATTGCATTGCCATAAACATCTAGGCTGACTGCATTGCATGATTCATGATATCCTTGAGACATAGTAAGATAAGTTATGGTAAATGGATAGAGTCAACAGAATGCACAAGCCTCCTATATTACTTCATTTTTCAAAGCAATATCAGTCATCAATGACTATCTATTTAAATCTAAGTACGGGATGCACTCTGTCGAGAACTTCAGAAGTAATTATTGTACCACTGCTTTAGTTTAACTGGGGATGTGAGACTTATTGCATTTCTTGGTTGTGGCCACAAATTTCTTAGCAGGACAAAACAACAGTTTATGTTGGCTTAAATGATTGGTCTTTTTGACATTAGATGGATTTTCATAGCAGTATAGGCTTTCAAAACTAGAAACAGTTAGCAGCATGCCACATGTAGATAGTCCATAGATTCAGAAACCAGGCTAACCAGCTAGTATCAAAATTAGTCTCACCAAAGGTTAGGTCGATCAAGAAGTAGTAGAGAAATTGTAAAATCCAATAAGAAGTGTATCCAACTTGGTCAAAATAGTAGCGAAGGACCTGGTTTATTTTGTCAATAAGTGCATTGTCCCCTCTTTCTTTTCCTTTATTATCATTTCATTTATTGTTCAGTTGTTTAGGTGAAAATGAAATTGAAAATGTTCAAAGGCAAACACTTATATGCACCAGTTGCACTATGCAACTCAAGTGCATTTTGAAAAGTGTATTAGTTGTTTTACTATAAGGTATTAGTTGGTCAGTATTAGTTGTTTTCACTGAAACAATATTAGTTATTTCAATTAATCAGTATTAGTTGTGCACAAGTTGTTACTAATGTTCATATTAGCACATAGCATGACTTACGATGTTTGCGACTGAGCTAGCATTCCACAAGGCATAGACACGAGCAAGCGAAGCTCTCCTAGGACCATAGGTGAACAGGGCATTCAAGCCTGCTGGAAAGGGAGAGAGCAATGATAGAGGAAGGATAAGAAGTACAGCAAGGAAAGCCCCAAGAGATATCCAGTAGAACAGAAAGAGCATAAGGAGAGAGACAAAAAGGTCAGCCAAGAGCATGGCAGTAATCAAAAGCTGTACAGTATCCTGAAACAAATGTAAGCAAATGTCAAATAGTGAAACTATAACAATGAACATATTACAGGGTTAAGCTGACTACCTGTCTGCCAACAGGCCGGGTATTGAGCAACAACAGAGAGAATGGGAAGAGAAACCCCCTTTTGCAGCCTAGTGATTTCAAGGTAGCTTCATTTATAATACCACCATTGAAGCCCCTAATAATCTTCTTACGAGACAATAAATTACTTGTGTAAACCTGACTCTCTTCTGGATGCTTGGAGCTATTTTGTGCTCCTGAAGTTAAGTTCCTGAAGATTGGGGTTGTGGGGAGTGGGGTGTGATAGTAATGAGAAACAATATGAAGTAGATGGCTAATTAACTTCAAGCATCATTGATAGATAGGAAAAACAAAAAAAAGGAAAAAGTCTTATGTAAACCAGTTTTACTTGGAACTATTTTGCATTTTGAGTATATACTTCAACAGTTTTAGTTGTTTCAGTACAAGGGATTAGTTTGATAGTAGTAGCTGTTTCATTAAAAGGTTTCTATAAATCAATAGTTGTGAAACAGTTGCACGGTAAAATTGTTTTACATAAGACCAAAACTCAAAAGAAAAAAAGTGATGCAGATTGCAGTATTTGAATGGCACTGAGCTGGTATGCCAAATTTCCATCATTAGTTAGCTAATCAACTGAAACACCAGAATAATGCTTCAAAGGTATAAAGGGAGCTTAGAATTCACAGATATACATAATGCAGTAGAATTGAGGTAGAGTCTCTTCTCTTCTACTAGAGAACAGAAATGTTCTCAAATTTGTCAACTGAATATCAGAACCAAATTACTCGAAGTGCATGAGGAAAATTTTAGAGAAATCCCCATGACAAATGCAATAAATAGAACAAACTAATCCTAAATACCAGGACTAGTAACTCTTGTAATATTTTAGCACATAAGTCCACCTATATGTTCAATTTTCAAACATGTCCTTCAAAGCAAGCATGATACTATGATGTCAATCAAACAGTATTACCTTGATGATGTATCACAGCTGTCCAAAAACTGAGAATGATGAAGATCTTGAAGAGAACAACCACCGGTGAGCACTAATATACCCAACTGATAATACCCACTAGATGTCACCTGGAACCATCCAAGCTCAACTTTTACCCCATGGAACTCAAGTTGGGGATTTCCATGAGTAGTCAGCCAATCTAAAACACGACCCAACGCAGTCCGGATAGAGCCCTGCCTCACAGTTCTCAACTGAGCATTCAAGCCTGCCACCAAGCGACTCCAGACAGTTGCAGGTACATGCTGAAAGTATGGAATTAAATCTTGTGTGGATGAGAACACAAACATAAAATCGTTTCCTAATGATTAAATTGTGTAGGCCCAGAGGCACTATTATTATTCTTCTTTTATATCAAAATTTATCTATAAGATACTGTTGAATATTAATTTTGATATTTTTTATTTTGTTGGGGACAAACAAGCAATTCAAGCTCACATACAAGCCTTCTTGGAAACATCAAGATAATCTTGCACAAAATAACAATGATGAAAACTATCCCATCACACATATCTTGTACTACCAAAACAACAAAAATTAAACAGCAAAGTTACCTGGGCGATAAGATTCGTCAATAATGTATCACTATACAGATTATAAGGAGACATATAACTTCCATCTCCCCCAAAAATAATTCGCATGGGAAATCTTTTTTGTATACTGGTTACCATGTCTATACGTTTCTCATCACCACCCAGGAAAAAATCAATGTAAGAAACCATCAAGTCAGGTGTTGCCCCAACCTGCAAAGAGATATATTGTAAGTGTCGGAATATATTTAGCCTTCCATGTACGATTATCATTATTAGTAGTAATAGTAGTATAATAATAGATGGTTCTTGTTAGTAAAGAATTAGAAACACTATAATATTTAGATTGTTTTATTTGAATGACTTGATAGGGAAAGTTAGTTTCTTTTCATCTAATTGAGGATCCTGACTTTTCTCCTCAATGTACATACGCAATACTCTCTTTGGTAAATTGACTTTATGAAGGAAGGACCATTTCTAGTTTTATGTGTGTCATCCTTGCGCAGGGGCCATGCTAATCTTCTTGTATCATTCCAATTTTATTGAATGTTCCCGAAGGGACTGACTTTATGTAGGAACAAAATTCTATTTCCCCTCAATTTTGAAGGTTGAATGAATTGCCAGATTATGTGCGTAATAAGGAAAGAGTTCAGTATGTAAAAGAGATCCCCACTCAGATGCTTACTTAATGAAGATATGGTGAATTTATTTGAGCATTTCCATTTTAATTAGATGATGGAACCTGCTCTTTTATATGCTGTTATTTCCTGACTTCTTTAAAACCTGCTAATAATTAGTTATCAAAAAAAAAAACTACTAATAATTAACTGATTGTATCAGGGAAAATTAATAAATGAGAACACTACTGTTCTTCTCAATTAATACTGTTCTTAACAAGGCACCAGATGTTAAAGATGTGTACAGGATGGCTCCAATGAGGATGACGTGTCTTTGAAGATTATATTATTCTTCTTTTTTCTTTGTACAGTTAATATATGTACAGTAGACAGATCTTCATAGTATTGGTTGTAATCTTACGTCTCTTTCTCTCACTATTAACACAATATAGACAATTTCCCTAGCTTTTTCACTTCTACTCAAATAAATATAATGATTCTATTGAATAGGAAACTTAGGACCTTTTCAGTTTTAGTAAGGATTCCATCTTTTGTCCTCAATAAGTATATGCGATCCTCTCCTTTAACCATTGAACCATGAAGGAAGATTTTCAGATTTCTTGTTTTATAACACATATTACATGATATAACAGAAATATCTCAAGGGCACGGATCATGGTTGTTTAAGCCACCTGTTAAGTCCTACTGTTTTTCACAGAAAACACAAATTAATAGAAAAACTGTAAACAATAGCCTATGTTTTGTTGTTTTTTGTACTAGTTGGACAATATTATATGTTGTGACTCCTTTCATGTGAATATTATACTTACACAACTATACATTAGGATACACGAATATACAACCAATATATCAGATACACTAAAATGTAAATAGGCACGAATTTTTTAAAGTTAAAACTATGTGGTGATCAGATTACAGCTAACCTTCATTCCTTTGTATAGAGCGCGTGATCTGCAAGACTTTAAGCAAGAATGGTCATATTCAGACTTGACAAATTCCTGCAGCCGTTGAATTTTTTTTCTCCTACGCCATTGTTTCCAGGACCAGGCACAAGGATATGCAAGGACTGAAAGTATGCTATGCACTGACCCTTCCCACCATTCATATGCAGCAACAGAATTGAACTCGTCGATGAATCTGTTAAAAGCATCTTCATACCTGAATGTACAAGAAGAGATATTTAAACCTTTAAATGATGGAAGATGAAGAAAACTTAAGACTTCAGACAACTTACAACATATAATGTTAACATTCAATTAATGGAACTAGATCATAAATCAGGAACATAATGAAACCTGTTAAGCTAAAGCGTAAGAATAACACTTGGGTGCACCAGTTGCACCGTGCAACTGATGCATAACAAATAATGTTCAATGAAAACAAGGATTATTGTTCAATTAAAATAACTAATACTGACCAACTAATACATTTTAGTAAAACAACTAATACCATCTAAAAATGCACTTGAGTTGCACAGTGCAACTGGTGCTAGAAGCATAGTTATTAATGGCGCAAGGCGCCACAAGGCGCGAAGCAGCGCCTAGCGCCTTAGGCGCGCCTGGCGCCTTAGGCGCGCGCCTTGCATCCCTGGAAAAAACAACATAAGACCTTGATAATTTCTTAGTAAACCTAACCATTGCTTCTGTAGCAATACCCCAAGTCAAATTTTCACCTTGGTGAACCAACTCATCTTCATCTTCCATTAGACCAACCATCCACTCATTGCTTTCATCTATATCCCTCAAAGAGATAGGATCAATGTGATTACGTGAGTCATACCGATTACCGATGCTTCAACACACGATTATACTTGATAAAAAGTGAATCTTGAAACCCTAAATGCGTTTCACTTAAATATTAAGACTTAAGAGATAGTATTTTTTATTATTCTGATGTTATTTGACAAATAAAAAAATGTTTATTTTTATTTCAAACCCTAGATGTACGCAAGGCACGCCTTAGGCGCGCCTTTGCCCGAGTCAAGGCGGCGAAAGGCGCCCCCAGGCGAGCGCCCAGAAAATCCCAACCGCCTGGACCTATGGCAGGCGAGGTGGCTAGCGCCCCGAGCGCCTTGCGCCTTAGGCGCGCCTCGGGGGCGCCTTTAATAACTATGGCTAGAAGTATGTTCCAAAGGGTACCCAATCAAGTGCTATTAAAAATATGTGACCTAATATCTTTCAGAATACCAGCTGACAATGAAGAAATATTCTTACACGATCTCAAATATTGCAGCTGGAGGTGAGTAAGGAAGATGCCAGGGTTCCCTAAATGTATTAGGACCCATAAAATACATCCTATGTACATGACCCTGAGTTTCGTCTGCCTTGGCACCACGAACCTGGACAAAAAAAAGATGCAACATGGATAAACTGACCAAACAAAGGCAGTAGTTAAACTGGGCAATAGTAAATTGCATAACTTGTCCCATATCTATTGGATGTTGGCAATTCTAGTCCAACACGAATCCATTTTCTCAATTAAGTCCCGTAACTTTTAAAAATGATACAATTTTGGTCCTACACTATTTTTTGGTTTTAGGATGATAATTAATTTGTGATTTTTTAAATTTAAATTAATATGTTAGGGTCTCATTATGCCACGTAAGTGAAGCCAAGTCATTAGTCCAGTTGCTACATGGAATTCCGGCAGCTCATATAAGCAACACATGCAAAAATCTTGCTATCTTGTCAACTTAGAACTAAAATTGCATCATTTTAAAAGCTATGGGACTTAATTGAGAAAATTGATTCGTATGGACTAAAATCGCAAACACCCAATATAGGACCAACTTTGCAATTTATTAAGGATTTTCTTACCTCAGATAATGAAAGAAGATAAGGAGACCGTTGATCATCATGATGCATGATTGAGTTTGCCCCATCATAGGAACATGATCCAATAAATTTGATTCTCAGAGTACTCAATATTAGAGCCAGGAGAATGACTACACAGAACAACAGAAAGGCAAAGGGCCAGGGGCCACCGAATGTATATATCAGCTCCTCAAATGGTGTATAGCACTTTGGTGTCCTGTACTTGTCAGATATACATTTATAAGGACAACTTGACTGGGTAACTCCACCTGCAGAAATCAGTCCCATGCAAAAGAGCAAGTAGATTTAGTTAATCTGTATGAACTAAATAAAATCGAGAGTTATTAACTAGGAACTATCATCATATCTGTCAGAATACCTCTTACATAGACAAACTTAGCACGAGTAGGAAGGTGCTCTAGAGAACAAGGCTTGCAAAGACTCGAATCAGATCCTTCATCATCTTTATACGTTCCAATGGGGCATTCCTAATATAGACCAGGTATAAAAATGTAAAGAAAACCATGATATCAAGACTATAAGTTACTACAGATGGTACAAAATGCATACATCATCAATCAGCTGACCATTTAGAATTTATGGTACACGAGATTAATCTGAGTACTAACATCTCTAGTTAAGCATGAATGCAGAAACTCTCTCCTACATCTGTTAAGCTTTTTAGGCAGGATAGGATAACAATCTTCTACACATCACCAATTGACAATGTCATAAATAACTGGGTGAGAATGATATGCACTCTGTCACTTGTAAGGTTATTATGTACAGGACAAAAAATCGAGCGAAATGGAAAACCTAAGGAGAGTTGATGATCATAGTTAACAAAAACACACTTCTTATGTTCCTACTAGTTGATTCCATTCATAAGTGCATAACACGGTTTTACGAACATGACAGAAAAGAAAAAAAGCCCACTGCATTAAGGGAGTGCCTTTCTGTCGCATAGGTGATGTTTGTTTTGGGTTTTAAACACCAGGATTTGGGTTTTGAAATTCAAAATCGGTTCTACTTTGAGATTTTGAAATCAGGTTCAGAAAAACCACCACGACAATACCTAAAAACCTACTATCACATTTTCCAATACAATCAATTCTCTCCCAATACACTCTAATATATTTAAATCATAATTCATATCATCCAATTTTTACAATCACTCAACAATAATATAATAAAACAACTTCATTCACTCTTACACATTGATTTGACTTAAAGTTAAGTCTCGCCCTACTCAAAACCCAAAACAAACACACACCTTACTATTTTATCAGGATTTCAAATTCCCCTGGATTTCAAAAATCAGTTTATAAAAGTCACTTAAAAACCAAAACAAACATCACCTTAGTGTCTGTCCTTTTCTATGTAGTTTCTTTTAGGTATAGAAGTATAACTGCACAAAAAGCTATAGGAGAAGAGAAGAACACAGGACATACTGTACAAAATGTACCATACAGGCCTTTAGGGCACTTCTTTCCAGTAATTGTGCCCTTTTCGCCGCGACGCCCATCCTCACTCCCCGCACCTCCACTGATACAGAATGCAAAGGTTTTGTTAATTAGCCAATATAAATATAATGTTAAAACAAAGTTGCTAATATATGCAATTTTATCATTGAAACACCTTCGATGTCTGTTTTTCTTGTCATGCTGCTACATTTTATTTTGTTATCGAATGGATGGAGATATTATTATTTCAGACACTTGTCCAGAAAGATTAAAACATCAAAGAATGAATATAGATCTCGATAACATTTTTAAGGAATGTGGCCTAATATAAAAACACTGGGGACTACATAGAATACAAAGCTTCTAGCACACGTATTGTAGAACAACATTAAACGCATTAAAAGACATACATGTATGATATTTTGGTGTTTAGTTTAACTGACAGTCACATGGAGGCAGGATATCAGGAGTATTTTCATATAACTTTGCTACTACATCATACAGTCTTTTGCTTACCTAGGTATTGCAAATGAAAATTAGAAGTTTATAGGAATAAAAAATAAGAGCATGCATTGCAAGAGAGTAATATTAGCCATAATGGCATAATCATTTGCAAGGGCTCACCAATATAAACAAAATAACTAAAATTAAGAATGTAATACTGGCAATGATTGAAGCCAGAGGCTTAGCACAGAATTAATTGGCACTGCATAAAACAAAATTTTGCTCTATAAAACTGAGGAAGATAATATGAATGTAAGTAAAAGGAAACCAGGCCTTTGGGAGATGTCTGTTTTTTTTTTAAAAACCGGGATTCGGGTTTTGAAATTTAAAACCGGTACTAGTCCAGGATTTTGAAAACCGTTTCTAGAAAACCACCACTACAACACCTATAAACCTGCTATCACACTTTCCAATACAATCAACTCTCTCTCTCTTTACACTTCAATATATTATATTCACATCATCCAATCATTACAATCACACACAATAATAACATAATAATACAATTTCATCCAGTCTTTACACATTGATTTTACATAAAGTTAAATTTCACCCTACTCAAAAACCCAAAACAAGCACACACTTTACTATTTATCAGGATTTAAAAATCCCCTAGATTTCAAAAACCGGATTTTAAAAATCACTTAAAACCCAAAACAAACATCACCTTAAAGTTAAAATGATACTCAACAAGATGTAAACACTCTTTAGTATCATGTTTATCAAAGTAAACAGCTATGTTATATTATAAATATTAGTATACCTGAAACTGATAGCACCATCGACAAATGCAAGTGGGACATACTCCTCTCCACCTGCTATCTTAGACCAATGGAAATGAATTCTTCCACCCCCACCGCCCCCACCCCCCAAAGAGCCACCGTAGCCTCCAAGAACAGACAAAGTGGAGTTCTCAGAAAGTGCAAGAGATTGAAGGAAAAGAAGGATAGTGCCTCCAGAACCTCCACCAAGTCCACCACCTATCAGAGTACCATTACTGTTACGAGCTGGCTTATAGCAGTTTTGGCCATCAGCACTAATAAACCCATAATTATCGAGCCTTATAAGCGGCCACTGTCGGGATCCAATGACTACATTAAATCATGAAACAGAATACTTCAGTTATGCAATCAAACGTAATAGAGCATTTAGAACTTCTCATGCATTGAATTCTCATTGTCTGATATCTATGATATTTTTGTGAGTTTTGAAGTTATTACTCCTCCATACCACCACTAAGATAGGCTTGGACAAATTTTCACACAGATTAAGACATTAAATGTCATTGGAATTATAAGTTTTCCTACATTCATCCTTTTTACCCTTGCACAAGATGACAAAGAAATTAAATGTTCCATTAAAATTTTGTTAAGTGTGTCGTATAGGCATGTTTTGGTCAATTGAAGAATATTTAATGCTTTCAATAAGAAACCAGTCCCCATAATTTGGGAGACAGAAAAATAGAAAGGAATCTTAGCGGTACTGCCGTACTGGAGGAAGTATATCTAAAGTAACATAAAATTTTCAAGTCAAACCAACTAAGGAGAGTTTATGTAACGCAAAATTAACGGAGGCATTTTAAACTCGGCAGGAATAAGTAGTCCGTGGAACATAATCTTAATCAGTAATCAAAATAAGAATCTAAAGATATTTCTCTGTGGATGCATAAACTACAAGAAAAACACATGCTACTCTTTTTGGAGTTCTCCCTGCTTGTCCCAAGCCAATAAAAAGGAGGAGAGTTGCGGTAGGCATGTGACAACTAGCGTAAAACTTTTTCACATCACCATGACATGAGCCAATTATTGAATTTTGTTGGGGCGTTAATTCATGCACATGACCCAAAGTGATTCTATTATTGTTTCATGTAGTCTACCCCAATTATTTGGGATGAGAGGCTCATTTGTTTGTTTGTTTACTCTTTCTGGAACACTAAGGTGATATTTGTTTTGGGTTGTAAAAACCAGGTTTTGGATTTGCTGCAAATCTAAATCTGGTTTTATAAAACCACCACTACAATACCTATAAACCTACTATCAAACTCTCCAATACAATCAATTCTCTATCCTTATATGGAAATTATAATCCACTAAATACAATCACACCCAACAACAATATAATGATACAAGTATACAACATCATTCACTTTGACACGTTGATTTGACATATAGTACTGTACTCAAAATTCCGAAACAAACACACACCTTACTCTTTATCAGGATTATAAAATTCCATAGATTTCAAAACCAGTTTTTAAAATCACTTAAAACCCTAAACAAACATCACCTAAAGTAAAATGTGAGCTAGTTAAAAACTAACCTATTAATCCACCACCAGCTATATATCCATCAGACTGATTATGACCCTCAGTTCCACTACCCAACTCACAGGGAAGATCAGCACTGCCATATCTCTGACCTCCTTCACTCAAGAACCCATTGAAATATCCAGATCCTCCTCTCCCTCCATGTCCAGCACCAGCTCCAGCTCCTTTGGAGTAATTTCCCTTACCAATACCAGTCTTACAACCTGGACAACATCCATTATAGAAATTCAAACCCATATATAGAAGGCTTAGTTGAAAAAGAAACAATAATGGTAAGGAGTTTATCAATTCAGGGCTTGTTAGGTTTTCCTATCGATTTAGATCCTGAAAAATAGAAAACTACCAATCCGGTACCTGAAAGATAGAAACTACCAATTTAGGACTTCACATATTCTATGACCATGTTTGAGATTTTAAACTTTTTAGTTATCCAACAACATTTTATAAATCACAATTCCAAAAAATAAAAAGATATATTCATTTCATGTGTGTGGAAAGAATAAGAAAAGAAAGTGGAAAAATGATAAAAATAATTATGTACATTAATAAATAAGGATATAAACTATAAGTTGTCAAATATGGTCTTAATGGAAATGAATATATCTTTTTATCTTTGGGTGATTCATAAAAACATTGTTGGATAACTAGAAATTATAAGATGCCAAATATGGTCTTAGAATATGCGAGTCCTAAACTGGTTGTTTCTATCTTTCAGGTACCGGATTAGTAGTTTCATATTCTTCAGGTCTTGAATTGATATGAAACATCTTTCAGATCCTAACTTAATAGTTTTATTAACTTTCAGGCGCTGAATTGATAATATTCCTAAATTTTAAAAGCAGATATCAGAATTGATCTACCATTGAGCACAACAAGGTATATACCTAATTCTGATGCTGTAATCATGCCATCAGAGTCCACAGTAATAGTTCTTGCCCTGTGGATGTGAACAATACTTCCCTTAATGACTCCATTCACCAGAATATCCTCAACACGACAAATCTATCCAAGAAACAGCTGTCAGCATTAGTCAAAAGATTAATTACATCCAAAAGTTTCAATTATCTGGGAACTGAGTTTGAGAAAAAAAGACAAGGGATAGGGGAGACAAGAGATTAAGAAGTTTCATAGAAACAGAGTGGATGCTTAAGCATCTCTTGAAGTATGTCGGTTATACAGTGCTCATGTCATGGAAGCAGAAGGTGATGAAAACATACTTGGTTGTACGTGAATAATTTCAACCCCTCGATAATTTTGACATACGTAAACATTAGTTTCCCCAATTCCCCTCCATTACATGATTAAGAGATGGTTCAAATTGCAAAATCATCCATAGGACTACCTAATTAGTCCAAAGTGCTATCCATTTAATCTAAAAGAAATGGGAAGTTATTTTGCATTTTGCTGATGGTTATATAAGCTCCAAAGATACTCATACACAGTACATGGCGCAATAGTCTGCACAAGAAATATAACTTACTTGCACAGTGAAGGAGAGAGTATAATTAACATGACAATCATCTGGTGGAGTTATCAGATCTGTTGGGCATGTTGTACTCTCACAAAGAGATTTAATCACCCTATTTAAGTGAACAGAGAATGATGTCATTTGACAATATAAAAATGCCAAGGAAATCATTTCAGAGTAACTGAGTAAGATATTAAATTTGTTAAATTTACTTACAGAGTTCTACTATAATCATCACCCAATGGAGCTTGAAGTAAAGATCCTGGGCCAACCTAACACATGAAAAGTTTTCTGATTTAAGAAAGTTACTGATGGCAGTGGCGGAGCCAGAAATTCGAGTCAGGGGGGCCCAACTTAATAGATAAAATATTTTTTTAAGTATATTTAAAAGATATATTACGTATTAGAATCAATTATTTATGAATTTAAATATATCTTTGTAATGTTTTTAATATACTTACATAATAACATTCAACATGTGCATAAAATTGATCTAACAATAAAACTCCATATACATAAGTTGAATCATCAAATAAAAGTATGCAAATTTAGTATATATATATTAGTCATGAAATGGATCTAAAATCAATAAGCAAATTATATAACCAAGTAATTAATAATGACATAACGAAATTAAAATAAACAGTTGTAGTAGAGTAAAAAAAAAAAAAGGAGAAATTGAGCTACATATATTTAGAAGTGTTAAAAGATATTAGAAAAAAGAGAAGAGATTGACTAATTGAGCACTATGTATTTAAAGTGATGAAGGAAAAATAAGCTTAAACAAAATTGAACCTTGGTTGCTAAAGAGGCCGGGACCGTCCCAACACACTAAAACCACTAAAGTACCATAATAATTAGTAATAATATTAAAAATAAATACATATATACTACACATTTTAAAAGAGCCAGGGGGGCCCAGTGCTCCCCCTCCACCCCCCTTGGCTCCGTCCCTGACTGATGGTCTATCAAGCCAACCAGATAGATAATCGGCAAACAAGAGAAAGCAGGAAAACAAGGAGAATGCTCTAAACTTTCAACTGGACAACCGTCCAGGATAACATGTATATATTCTACCGGAGAAGAAACATACATCTCACCTACAGTGACACAATAAATATCTGAATCGTGACATAACTAATGTAACATCAAAAAAGTAAGTTCAAAAACAAAACAGAGCAGAAAGAAGGAAGAGAACTCGTTTCTTTAGTTGATAACTTACAGTAACATTATAAAATAATGACAATGAAAGTCTCTGGCCTTTGATTGCATCACCCTGACCAGTCAGTTGTAAAAGTCCTTGCCCATACAGAGCCAAGTTTGCATTTGAACTGATCACAGAGTTGTCCTGCCACCAAAAGGAATACATAGTGGATTAGAGCCGTGTAATTTTAAAAAAAAAATCTACAGCAGAAACATCTTCTGTTAATTAAGAAGTCAGTTGGTCATCACCTTAAGAACTACAAGATTTCTGACTTCAAGGATAGATGTAGCAACTTCAGCATTTCCTCCTCCATCAACTTGGATTTGGGAGTTCAGCATGAGTAGCATTTTGACAGATACTCTAAAAGCTCCATAAACCTATAAACACACAAAAATTACTAGGTATAACAAAAGAAAAAAAAGGCATTTTAAGCACTAGATCCATAGGATAAGTGCATAAAAAGCTTACCTTTGAAGGTAGTGCATGTAATCAGAAATTCAATGAACAAATCAAGCACTCTATAAAACAGAATCTTTTTCACCACAAAATAATTAAGAGATTTTAAAGCACATTAGTCTGAAGAACGCTCATAAGTTATAGATTCTTAGTGCAAAGATAATTATATATTCTAACTAAATAATTTGATACCAAGTGGGCAATTTTTTGCATTTATACACATATACATACGTAACATATGCATGCAAAAACCCCTATAAATATACTTGTGCAACTTTCAACACACTCCAAGTAGTCAGAATCCCTAGGTTTATCCTTCGAGCCTACTTGTCAGCTTTGAAATTGTTACGATCCCACATCGGATCCACAAGAAATAGTAGATGGGTACTTAAGTGGGAGTCAATCCTCCACTCTTGAGCTAGCTTTTGGGTGGAGTTAGGGCTTCCATGCTTGAGTTCCTAACAATTGGTCCGACCTGCTGGATCCCGGACGTGGTACGGAAGAGGGTTACCTGGGGAAAGAGCGCTAGACACCAGGAACCAAGCTGCACGAGTCTGCCTGGGTAGCTGAAGGGTCCCCAGAGTGAGAGCCGTCCACGGACGTCCAGCTTTCAAGGGGGGTTGATTGTTACGTCCAGCTTTCAAGGGGGGTTGATTGTTACGATCGGTCCCAGAGTGAGAGCCGTCCACGGACGTCCAGCTTTCAAGGGGGGTTGATTGTTACGATCCCACATCGGATCCACAAGAAATTGTGGATGGGTACTTAAGTGGGAGTCAATCCTCCACTCTTGAGCTAGCTTTTGGGTGGGGTTAGGGCTTCCATGCTTGAGTTCCTAACAGAAATCATTGAGTCCAAATTTATGTCTATAATTACCCACCTGATCATTATTATCTTTCCCACAGCAGCTTCTTAGATATCATTCTTATGCGCTTCATCATTAGCTTAACAATTTTTTCAATGCCTACGACCCGAATCATTGTCACACCCCTGATTGATGTAACCTAGGCTGTGATGTATCGACATTGTACACTTCATCCTAGTGCAATTCTTGAGGCAGGTGGAATGCACCAGGAGTAGGATCTACCATTACCTTTAGTTATTATCATGACCCCTCTCTTATTAACTACATTTTGGATGATCAATCAAACACCAAAAGTATTTTTTTTAATAAAATAGGCAATATTCTTCTGAAAATAATTAAATTCCCACAGCTCCACATTATGTGGGCCCTATGCAAACCCAATTGTAGGGTATGGATCATCAACCTTCTGTAGTCCTAACATACATAGTGTTCAGAAGCTACTCAAAATTAGGTCCAAATTCTCCATAGACATTAAGGTGATGTTTGTTTTGGGTTTTAAGTGACTTTAAAAAACCGGTTTTTGAAATCTAGGGTATTTTGAAATCCTGATAAATAGTACGGTTTGTGTTTATTTTGGGTTTTTGAGTAGGGTGAGATTTTATTTTATGTCAAATTATTGTGTAAGAGTGAATGACGTATTATTATAATACTATTATTTTTGAGTGTGATTGTAATGACTGGATGATGTGAGTTATGATTTAAATATATTCAAGTGTAAGGAGAGAAATTGATTGTACTGAAAAGTGTGAGAGCAGGTTTATAGGTGTTGTGGTGGTGGTTTTCTTAAACCAGATTTCAAAACCCTGAACTAGAACCTGGTTTTGAATTTCAAAACCAAACTCCTGATTTTTAAAACCCAAGAACAAACATCAACCAAGACATCCCCAAGCTGTTAATTTTTACATATCCTTTTAGATTCATCATAGACATTCAACATTTAACAGCTGTTAAGAACTGTGAAACTTCTTTGGCCTTGATCCCTGGGTGTGGGTCATGTTAATTTTTGCATATCATTCTAGGTACAACGAGGCTCGGGAGTCCAAACTTTGCCCCAAAAAAACTTATTTCCTGTTTAGCCAACTAGTTCAACATGCTTAGGATAATGAGTTAGCATGAGTTGGCCCAAGCTACATCTCACACAGTCTTTCAACAACTGATACAGAACAGGGGTGCTGCAGAAAAGCTTCATATCGGCATGTCCCTTTCTGTTAGTTTGTTGTGATGTTTCAAGTTAACAATTTAAGCTGTTCCTGTAGTTTTATGTATTTTGTGCATTTCTATTTCTGGATGAGTCTTCAAGCACTGACTTGATCAAATGAAGGATGACAACAAGTAGTTCTAATAATATATATTTTTTAAAATTAAATTCATAGCATGCTGCTTGTATACAGTATACTTCTTATCAATAACGCTAAAAGGATTAAATATCTTTCAAGACAAAGATGGTTCTTTATGTGGACAAGTTAAGTTAATTTAATTGTTGTCTCTGGAGAAAAGAAGGGCAGTTAGGGATAACTTTTGAAAACCATCCATCATGTTTTCAGCCAGATGTTAAGAGAATCCACTATTTTTTGTTTCCTGAGAACAATATTTATCTCAGTCTTCTGACTCTCACATGCAAAGATCATCAAGTGACAAGAACTCATATTTCCAAAATCAACAACTATTTCAAGCAGAGACGTTGATAAAAAGGTAAATACCATTAAGCAGACTTTTTTACCTTTATAACAGAATCACTTATCAAAAGTTCCTCCGCGACTAGTTCAAATTCTGAGACAGGAAACTGGGACAACCCAAAAATAATGCTGCTTCCACGATACAAGCTTATTTGGCCTCTCACCTTCAAAATGAAAGTTCCAAAAATTATCAAGCATATCATCAGCCAGGAAAAGGGGAGGAGGATTGTGGTGGGCATGTGACAGCCTGCGTAAAACTTTATCACATCACCATGACATGAACCATTTATCGAATTTCGTTGGGGCATTCATGCACGTGACCCAACGTGATTATTCTATTATTGGTTCATGTAGCCTACCCAATTATTTGGGATTAAAGGATTTGTTTGTTAGCTTAATCATCAGCAAACATAAATAGCTCAGAAATGACATATTTTCACCGTTTTATTTAGCAAATGAAGCATTTCAAAAAAAAAGAGGAGACATTAAATTAGATCTACATCCATTCCATGTTAGCGACTCTTAATAGGGTAGGAGATGGTGAAACAGCAATTCAGTAAATTTCTTTGGATGGATTAAGGTATATAATTTAAACAAGCTCAAGAAGTTTCTGAACTTGCAAATGCCATTTGTTGCAACTCTACTTGCATTATTATTTCTTTAGAGTGTGCACCTCACCTTCATGGCTTTCAAATACAAGGGCTGGATATGTTTACAATTTGCAAACCATTTCTGATTTGACCTCAGCAGACATACAATTTAAATGCTCCAATTAATTTATGGATCTTTAAGTTCATATACACAAAATTATAGAAGATCACAGAATTATTCCGGAGAAGTGTAGATTATATGAACTTGAATTCTTAAGTCTTAACGCATTGAAATGCTAAACAATGATGCAAGGAAGGAAAGTTAAAGTTCCAGTAAGGTTAAAATTGCTTATCCTATGGATGCATAGATGGATATTTTACTGAAACTACAACCACATGTATGTATAAATGAATCTGCACATCTAGAAAGTCCATTATATACATCAATATATACACACACACATATATATGTTACATAATTGTGCATATCTATCATTGTATGTGTGCAGTATATGTTAGGGGAGTTCTTCTTAACAAATAAGGTAAATTACAGAAAACCCCCTTGATGTTTGTCCAATTAAAGGAACCCGTGGACTTGGTTTGAAATATTACAAATAACCCCTGAGTCTTGACCGAACAAAAAACTCGTTTGACTCAATGAGAAATGCAAAATCAAGAAACAATCCATTGATACAAATAGGAGTGAAACACAAAAAACTGAAATGATTTGCATTCTCGATCAATCAAATGGACTTTTCGGTCAGACAAGAGCATATTTGTTAATATTTCAAACCACGGTTTTGTTTTGTTTTTTTGTTTTTTTTGGGTAATTTGAACAAACCTTGAGGAAAATAAACACATGCTAAACTTTTATGTGAAAAAATAAATAAAGGAAGGAAGAGGCGATTGTGAACCTGCACTCTTGTCCAAAGGAGAGGCACTAAAACTTTTGCATTGTTCTCCACATAAACATTTGTCCACAATGGGCTAGTAGAAAAAAGAAGCAATGGGGTTTCTGATTCTGTTGTAAAATTGTCATTGCCAACTCGTAAACTCAGTACAGATGCATCAAAATAGGTACCAGCTGCCCCACAATTCCAAGAACAGCCAATACTCAACCCACCTGCAACAGAAATGACTCATCATCTAAGTTTATTCGCACGACCTCCACATCTAGTGGTCTCAATATTTGAAGGCCTAGCATAAGCATAAGCCATGTGAATGGGACTGATCCCTGCATTAACATCCTAGAACTCGATACGAGTTATTATTATATGGAAGTCCATGCTATCCTTGTTAAAAATTGTTAGATCCTTCGCCATTTTCGAGACTCTGGGAAATCTACCCTTAAAAAACAATATGTTGGAGCAACTTATGACCTTTTAACTTTGAATAAAGGCTACAGAAATTACACAATGTGGTATAGCAGTAATATATTATTCTAGTCAGCTATTTTCCTGAAAGCGTCAAAGCCTGCTATCTATAATCACCAAGATCTGCTACTGATGTAGACAAGGATTGCTTAAATACTAACAGATGCTATAATGCTAACAACAGCACGGAGGAGACCCACACCACTGATTTCAATTTCATTTTAAGGATCAATCCTATATTCAACCAAATGAGAGTTAGGCTAGTGGGTAAATGATTAATTGCTTATTAATGGTGAACTCTTTTCTATCATTCACAAGTTAAAAAAGAAGTCACATTATGCAGAGCGAACTGCAAGCCATAGATATAGGTTCAACATATGTCTACTTAGCTAAATAAGAATTTACTCTATGGAGGAAAGTATTTAAAAAATAGGTTAGGGATCAGGATCCTTCACTGATCCACCGCCTGGATTGGGTGTTTTTATTTTTGTGAAAAGCCTTCGAAGGAAAGCATATTATCAGCATAAGCAATCAAAAAAGGCAGGTTTGAACTGCAAGTAAATGTGTCAAAGAGTCCAAACCAAAATCCTTACAGAGTTGTATTCTGTTCAGCAAATAGGAAAGTGCTCACGATAAAAGTAATAGAAACCTACAATTATAGGAACTTGTATGATAATAGAAATCGTTTTGATCTAATTCTGATATGTTGGAGGTAAAAAAGATAGGTCCAGATACAAGATAGTCATGCCACTAGCCCAATAAAAGCGAAAAGAGTCAACGCAGAAGGAACATTGCAATCTTACAGGTAACCAGTACGTAGGTGGCTATCACATTTATAGGTTTTCTACTTGAACTCCCACTTATAAAAGGAAAAAAGATAATTAGGAACACTAAGGATAGAAGTTCAAAATTAAAGAATAAACCACTTAGGTGATGTTTGTTTTCAGTTATAAAATACCAGGATATGAGTTTTGTAATTTAAATTTGGTTGTAGTTTGGGACTTTGAAATCCAATCTTAACAAACCACCACTACAACATTTAAAATCTACTATCAAAATTTCCAATACAATCACTTCCCTCTCCTTATAAATCATAATTCATGTCATCCAATTATTACACTCAAAAATAATATAATAATACAACTTCACTCTTAGACATTGATATGACATAATCTCACCCTAATCAAAGACCCAAAGCAAACACACACCTTACTATTCATTATGATTTCAAAATCACCTAGATTTCAAAAACCAGTTTTAAAAAATACCCAAAACAAACATCACCTTAAGCATTTATTTAGCTTTATGGTCTATTACTAATTACTCGAAATATAAGGTAAGTAAATCAGTACGAACCATGCGCCGTGACTTTCACATCTTCTTGCTTGCTATAGCAGTTCAGAGATATCCTTCCACCTCCACCTCCTCCCCATCCTTTCCCACCAGCTGCACTTATTACACCAAAGCCTCTCCTGTCCAAAAACTGGATTTGTAAGAGTATTCATAAGAAATTAACAAATGGAAAAATTATACCTATATTTATATGCACATGTCAGTTGATAAGTAGATTAAGAAAGCCATTGAATACCCATAATTATTTGTATAAAATGACTAATATACTCTTTTGGTGTTCTACATAGATTCTTGTATCTCAATAAATAAGACATATCACAAAAACTAAGGCCAAAGTTGGAAAAAAGGTACTCCCACCGACCCACTTCGTTTGTCGATCAAGGATGTTTCACACGAATTAAGAAAGTCATTAAATAGAAATAAATATATGTATAATGTGACATTTTTACCCTTTTATTTACATACATGGTCATTTAATGCATATTTTTATAAAAAATAAGTAGAAGGGCAAAAATGGAACATGGCATTTTATTATCCTAGATTAGTACAAAATGACAATTATTTTGGGTCAAAAAAATTTCTCTAATTCATGGGTAACATCCTTAAATGACAGACAAAAATGGGTCAGAGGGAGTATTTAATCTCTCTTGAAAAACCAAAAGTGACGGATTTTTTAGAACAATTCTTTTCTCTAAAACAACAGTTAAATTGGAACACTGGGAGTAGCAAATAGCTCTGACAAGTTGTGGCATTACATTGCACACAATTTACTTGGGAGGTTACTCACAACTTCTGAGCTCGTATAACGATACTTCCACCAGATCCTCCACCTCCTAGTGATCCTCCATCCCCACCTTCTGCAGATACCGATCCATTTAAATAGAGTACATCTTTTATCTCAAGCAAAACACGCCCACCGCCACTTCCCCCGTATTTGTGGTCATCGGATGTGCCCCCGCCTCTGCTACCATATGCCCATGGGTCAGACAACGTAGACCATGAATAAACATCACCACCCCAAAAATTCAAAGTACTAGTTTTCAAGCAGGAAGCACCACGCCCACCATGCCCTCCACCGGCTCCATCAAACCCAACTGGAGTTCCGCTAGTCTGACTAGGCGGCGTTCCACCCAGTGATGATGTATTCAAAGAAGAATTAGTCTCCATAGTCAGACTGGCAGCAGAAAAAACAATCGTGCCAGCAATTACAGCAACATTTTGACCAACTTTAATATTGCCAGATAAATTGAAACTCATTGTACAGCCATCTACTGGACAAACAATTTTTATATCAGGAAGTATTTCCAGGTTTCCAGTACCAAATACATACACGTCAGAACTCCTATACAGGTTTGAATTGAGACGACAGGTAGTATCAAATGATCCAACACCCTTCAAGTCCTCACAACTAAAGAAATCATCTACCTGACTAGAAAATCTTGGTTCCCAAATTCTTGTAGTAGCATTAGATTGTGATCCACCATTAAAAAGAGAAAGGTCAGATACTCCATCCTGTGAGACCTGTCCTACAGTCCACTCTAAGCTGTGAGAGAGCACACACACCCAAAGACATCCACACAAAATGCACAAGTAGGTATGATACAGACTCTTCAGTAGAAGCATGACCATGATCTGATGAAACAATGTATCAACACATTAATGAATCAATACATTTTGAGGACCAATTTGTCTCTTTGCTACTTAGGATCAGTAAAGTCAGCATATCAGCACATCAGATTCTTCTCAAGTCATCCCACTCAACCTTCCAAATCTTAAAAGTAATCGCCAACCTCATGGAATAGTCTACGGATGCAAGTGAACATTTCCTGCAATTAATGCATTTGAAATATTAGGCCATCTCGAGAGCACACCTGCTGAAGAACAGACAAAATTCACAAAGCTTTTTACACCACTCGTTTTGCTAAATTATCGGCTGTGCTGCAATTTAGATACTCAAATAAATTTCCCAGGAGAATAACATAACTCAATTTCTTTGTTTTAGGTAAAGAGCCAATACACAACCAACAAACAAAATATGCGGAAAATAGAGATAGTAGAAAATCGTCAATTACTCAACAGGGTCTAGACAAGCAATGCAGATTGAAGAAAATGACAAATTCACCGATCAAAAAAGAAAATGACAAATTAAAGAGAGGACATGCATATCTAGTTTAGCACGCATATTATCATCTTCAAACCCTACAAACGGACTCGACTCTAGTTCAATATTATTTACCATAACTACATGAGTAAATTCAATTTACGCAAGCATAAGTCGCACCGTTCATATACCACGCAGTATAAATTTAGTTCACAGTATAGAGAAAAGGGAAATTAAAGCAGAAGGGAATCGAATTCAAACTTGAAACTGAGTTGCGAACTCTAAAACTTGCTTCAATTTTCCTTTTTCGAGATAAAACTTGCTTCAATTTTCCTTTTTCGAGATTAATTTCAGGAAGTCAGCCTCTAGACAGATTAGATTTCTCGGTCTGAGGGTAAAAAAATTAAGCAAAGTCTGAAAATGGTGGTGGTAGGGAAGGATGCAATGATGGCGACAGTGATAGTGAAAGGGGGGAGAGTAGTTTGGGAGTGAAGTGAGAGAGTGCAGTGTGAGAGGAGAGAGAGAGAGAGAGTCCAAAAAGGCAAACGTGCATCGCTGGATTCTGATTTGAGATCCACGCTCCGAGTGAGCACTAGTCATTCTATTTGGTATATAGAGTGTGTTTTGAAACTCTACAGAACAGCTTTTGGAATTACTTTTTTTTAAAAGCTGTGAGAGAGAGCTTTGAAAATAAGTGATTCCAGAAGTTGTTTTTAGAGTTTCAAAATACACACATAGTCCAGAACATTTCATACACCTTTCAACTCTACAGTAAAATTGCTTTCCATTTGAATTCCTCTTTAGTGCTACACTATTTTTAGGCTTTGTTTGTTAGGATTTAAGGGGATTTCAGGTTCTATTATGGGAATGTTTGTTTCTAGATTTGAGGGGATTTGAAATTGGCTAAGTCTTGTAGGCACTCGGGTGCAACGTGCACTCGTAGTGCATTTTAGAAGTGTGCAACGTGTTATGCTGAAAAGTGCGAATTACTTACATAGAAAAGTGTCACTGTTAATATGGGAACATAGTTACATGTTTCTATTTGGAATAGTTGCACGTTTCTGTTTTGTATAGTTGCACGCTTCTAAAATGCACTATGAGTGTCCGGTGCACATGAGACCCACCCTTTGAAATTTTGTTAGGGAAATATTTGATTCACATAACTAGATTGATTAGGTATTGATAGGATTGAGTAGGATTTAATAAAATTAGATTAATTGGACTGTATTGTTTGAATCAAGATATGTGTTTGGATTGTAGGATTGCATCTATTAATCCTTGTCTGAAAAATCAATATTTATGTTTGGATTGAGGGATTATACGGGATACCTATTGAAATGTCATAAATACCATAAATTGAATTGAAACAACCACACTTCATTCTTGTGATATATTCAAACAATATAATGACAATATTGTAATATTGCACTTGGGATATGTTCTATCTCACATTTCACATTGGATTGATATATCCCTCCACGGAGGGATCTAATACATAATGTATCCGGGCTGAAAATATATCATGGGCCCTCATCCACAAGTCAAACAGTAAATTAGTTGGGATTGAAATCATAATCCTGACCTATCCCGACTAATCCCGTGAACCAAACGGGGCATAAGAGGATTTGAAATAAAGTAAAATGTGCATGAGTGAGATGTTATATAGGGTGAATTATCACATGGGTAAAAAATTTATGCACATAAAAAGACTTATCCGTCCTTAATGTATTTTGGCTCCATTAGTTTCGGTTTTGGGCGACAAACTATCTTCCCCCTTTTCTCCAATGATAATCCGCTTAACTCGTCTTCTTTATCGTTTCCAGATCAATCTTCATGAACAAGATACAATAACTTTACCAATAATATCATCACTCATCAGATTTAACACACAACATCGAAAACCTCCCCACAAAAGTTTTTCAATATTGTGTTGAAGTCCTCTCCAAAATATTTATAATCATATCAATATGAACAAAGTTGTTGTAATACTCACGCTTTTAGTACTATTATTTGGTCAATATATTTAATGTGTTGCGTGTCTTTTATATTATTTACGTGTTAATATTATTTACGTGTTGTTGTGGGCATATAGCACGAGGTCGGGCCCGACCTGGAAGGAGGTATAAGGGGACCAATCCAATTTTTACACAAGTATAATACCTCGCTGAGAAAATGGAAGCATAGGTTCACCAAGTACGAGTATGCGTCTTTGACACACCTCGCAGGTCGCATACTGGCACAAGTACGGAGCATTAATTGAGATGGGACCCGTGGCAGGCGAGCAGCACCAGGGACCTTACCTAAGAATGGTCTTAATTAGAGATGTGTCAGTAAAGGACGGTAATGATGAGTAGCTAGGAGTAGTTAGACGGCTAAATCCTTGCAAATCCGAATTTGTCTTGGGCGACGTCCCAGCAAGGTGTGCGAGCTCTTAATACCTCGAGCGACCTCCCGAGTGATCTCAGACCTAGGTCACATCAATCATGTAGCATTTAATATTTCGCAGAGCTATTTCCGGCTACTTGTACTTGTAATTCAGGAGAGTGAGCTCCACTCTCCCAAATACTATAAATATGGGTCATTTATGACCAAGAATAAGGGAGACATTAATACCTTACCAAACCTCTTGCAAATTTATTGCTCAACACTTATCTTTCTCAAACATATATATCACATAAATGTAATCCACTTTACACATTTATTGTTTGTGTCACTAAGATCATTAAGCCACATTCCAAATCGTAATCCTCATATTTTAGTGCACAACAATTGGCGCTAGAAGGAGGGTACTCTTTAAGAAATATCGAGCTAAATTCTTAATGTTTTCTCATTGGGGTATTCCTCACGAATCTTCGATACAAACCCATCTCATATATCCAAATCTCTCAAAAAATCACTCAACCATGTCTCAAGCAACTCTCATCACCAAGAGAAGAGTCATTTCGGCTTCATGTCGCTCCGGCGGAGCAGGGGCTAGCAGCCCTGCCGTTAGCAACTGCAAAGCTGGGGGACCCACCACGGGGATTACTCAAAAGCTCGAGCAGATCCATACCCCGAAAGAAATCGATGAAGCTATCGCGGAGTTATGCCGAAAGCAGGCCGAAGTACAGATCCCAGATGGCGACCTACGCCACAACCTGAACCGGAAGGCCCAAAACAAGGGCAAAGGCCAGAGGCGCGAGGAGTCCCACCGCGAAGAGGCTTACAAGGAAAGGGCCAACTACGAGGGACCTCGCGACGAAGGGCCTCGCTGCGAGGAACCTCACCATGAGGGACCTCACCGCGAGGGAAGTCAGGAAGCCAATTCTCGAGGGACACAATGTACTCCAATCTATCGGCGTGATCCGAACGAGGGGTCAAATCCCATCCACAAACGTTTATTCTCAGAAGGTTTCAATAGCGGCCCGCATCGAGGTCGCGGACCCGAGCGAGAGCAACCCAGGCCAACACAGCGCGACTGGGCCGAGCCTGAGAGATCATTTTCAGGATCAGTGGCCCAAGGCGGACCCAGACAACGAGTGTCGATGAAAGATCGGCTCGAACAAAGCCCTTCACCTCGCAGGGTGGAAAGAACTCTTTCACCTTGTAGACATCATCGAACCCTGTCACCTCGCCGACAGGAAAGAAATTCTCCACCTCGCCGTCACCTCGACGAGGTCGCAGGACAGAATGAATCTCCACAGATGGCCGCTATCCTTCAGAATATCAAGGATCTCCAAGAACAGCTGGCGAACAAAGGGGGAGTGCCTCTCACCACGAAGATACCCATTTCGCCATTATCACCCACAATCATGCTCGCCCTTGTACAGATCAAGATCAATGGCAGTTCCATCACACAATACAACGGCAGCACCGATCCGATCAACCACGTGAGGAAATACACATCGTACATGAACTCCATGGGTGCGACCGATGCTACCCAATGCCGTCTTTTCCCACTCACTTTAGGCGAAGCCTACCGGTGGTTCAACACCTTGCCCTCGACGTCCATAGAATCTTTCCACCAGATGGCTCAATTGTTCCTCACTCACTTCGCCTCGTTGACCCCGCACAAGGGAACAAAGCAGCGCTTGGCAAACATCTATCAGTTCGAGGAGGAGTCGGACCGAGCATATATTGATCGAATAGACCAGCTCATTATGGAAGGTGAGCCGCTGGGTGACGAAGCCAAAATCTTGGGGGTAGTGCATGGGCTGAAAAAGGGAACAAAACTCTGGAAAATGATGAACAAGGATTATCCATCGAGCTACGCCGATTTTCGATACCAGGCAGGGATTATGATCACCAATGCCGAGATATTGGCTCAAGATTGGGTGAGCAGTGACCAAGCGAGGTGAAGGTCGAAGTCAAAAGCCTGATCCAAAATCCAAAAAACCTTACAGGAGACCCGGGTCCACGAACTATCGAGCCCCGGGAACTTTCAAGCCAATCGATAACCCTCTGGAGGTAAAACTCCTGGAGAAGCTGACCATGAATGCAGCTCGGGTTTTTCAGGCGATCAGAGGCAAGCAACATATCCCGTCGCCCAAAGAGATGTACCAGGACCCTTCCAGACTCAACCCGAGAAAATTTTGCGATTACCACAGCTCTATTGGACATGACACCGAACATTATCGCGACCTGCAAAGGAAGCTCTGGAGATTGTATGAGGAAGGGAAGTAAGAGAACTTCGTCAAGCCGAAACATCAGCAAAACCAGTGACAAGCGCCACCGCTAGGAAACCAGCCCGACCAAGGAAAGCAAGGTCTGAAGATCCCCGCAGGAGCGGAGAACAGGGTCATCCACATGATCTGCCCTACTGGGGGGACCCTTGGGGGTTTCCTCCCAGCGACCTCCCTGTCTAACCGACGTCAAAAGGCCGAGATGCGAGCTCTTGATAATGTCGTGCTGAGTTGCCTTCCGGTCAACACCATCGCCCCAAATCAGAAGCAACTCACTTTCACCGAAGAGGACAAAGATGGGGTGGTGTTCCCGAACTGGGACCCACTCGTGATCTCGGCCAGAATAATGGGGGCTCTAGTTCATCGCATCATGATTGATAATGGGGCTTTCTGCAATATCCTTTTCAAAAAGACTCTGGACCTGCTCTGCGATTTCCACTCTTACGTCGAGCCCTGCGAGGTCGGGATTTGAGGTTTTGGAAACCAGCCTGTTGAGGCCTATGGAATGATCCGCTTGTCTGTGGAAATCACGTCAACCTTGGACATCGAAGTGAAGGCGACAAGGCAGCTAGACTTTGTAATCATCGATGCCCCATCAAACTTCAATGTTTTCTTCGGCAGGCCTTTCGAACATGAGTTCGGGGCTACCACCTCGTCCTATTTCTATTGTATTAAGTTTCCCGGATCTAACGGGAAAATTGGCACCATCAAGGGTGACCAGATTGCCGTAAGAAAATGTTTAACTTACACCTGTGTCAATTTAAATTCTGTTTTTTATTTCGGTAGGAAATCCGAGGTGGGGCTAAGTTGTACGAGCCGAACTCCACCCCGTAAGGAAAAAGAAAATGATAAAATGGAGATAGACAATGTAATAGGAATGAATGTAACACCTATGGAAGTCGACATCGCCGCCAAAGAGAAGCAAGTACGAGATTTACCAGATTTGGAACCTCGCCTCGGTTTCGAGCCAATGGAGGTCAACTCCGAACAGCGAGAGTCCAACCTTGATCCAAGAACGAAAAGGAATGATCAACGAGCAACCCCTATCGAAGAGCTTGAAACAATCACGGTCGACCTCGATCGACCGGAATTAAGCGTGACCATCGGAACGCGAATTCCCAGCGACCTGCGAGATCAACTGATAGATTTCCTCAAGCAGAATCTAGACGTATTCGCATGGTCGCATGAGGACATGGTCGGTATCGACCCCAAGGTCGCATGCCACAAATTGAACATCGACCCGACAAAGAAGCCAGTGTCCCAGAAAAGAAGGAAGTTCGGTCCGGAAAAGTACGTAGCCCTGGCTGAGGAAGTAAAGAAACTTCTAGATAACAAGTTGATCGAGCAAGCAGATCAGCCGCAGTGGGTGGCCAATGAAGTGCTAGTGAAAAAAGCAAACAAACCGACCTCAATGAGGCTTGCCCGAAGGATTACTTTCCAATGCCGCATATCGATCACCTCGTAGATAGCACCGCTGGGCATGAGATGATGACATTCATAGATGCATTCGCCGGGTATCACCAGATCGCCATGGATAAAGATGATCAGCAACACACATCTTTTCTGACAGAGAAAAACGTGTATTGTTGGAAAAGGATGCCATTTGGATTGAAGAACGCAGGGGCAACCTACCAACGTCTGGTAAATCGAATGTTCGCTGATGAGATAGGAAGGACCATGGAGGTATACATCGACGACATTGTGGTAAAAAGTGAAAAGAAAGAGGATCATCTGTGCCACCTCGCCCGAACCTTTGACATCTTAAGAAAATACAACATGCGCCTAAATTCCAAGAAGTGCAGCTTCGGAGTTGGTTCGGGAAAATTCCTGGGCCATATCATCAGTCAGCGAGGTATCGAAGCCAACCCTACAAAAATCAAAGCCATCATGAACATGAAACCACCTCGCAACATAAAGGAAGTCCAGAGGCTGATCGGTTGTCTCGCGGTTCTCAACAGATTCGTATCCAGGATGGGGGACAAGTGCAAGCCTTTTTGCGAAGCCATGAAAAAAGGAAGGTTCTCGTGGACCCCGCAATGCCAAGCCGCATTTCTGAAGCTCAAAGTGTATCTCTCCGACCCCCAAATCTTAGCAAAGCCCGTGCCAGGCGAGAAGTTGTTTCTATACCTCGCGGCCTCGGAGTCCGCCCTCAGCGCAGTTTTGGTACGAGCAGAAGGTCAGTCCCATTTGCCCATATATTTTGTCAGCCAAAACTTGAATGATGCCGAGCTCAAGTATCCACCGCTCGAAAAGCTCACTTACGCCTTAATAATAATCGTCCAGAAGTTGCGACAGTATTTCTTCGATCATCAAATAGGAGTCTTGACTACCATGCCACTGAGGTAAGTATTGCACCGACCTGATATAGCTAAGAGATTACTAAAATGGTCCATCAAATTAGGCCAGTTCGGGATCACCTTCGCACCCCGAACTGCAATCAAAGCTCAGGTCCTCGCCGACTTCCTCACCGATCTCACCTTTCCAGAAAAGATACCGGAAGCGACCGACGTCCCTTGGACATTGCATGTCGACGGCTCCTCGATGAGCACCCGAGCGGGGGCTGGAGTGGTCATAATCAGTCCCGAACAACAATCTTTCACCACGGCTGTAAGTTTTGATTTTCACGCCACCAACAATGAAGCAGAGTATGAGGCCTTGATAAATGGCCTGGAAATGGCAATGGTCATTGGTGTACGAAAGTTGAAAGTTTACAGCGATTCCCAGCTGGTTGTATGCCAGATGTCAGGAGAGTACGAAGCACGAGGTGAGCAGATGGTGAAATACCAGCAGATAGCAAGAAGCCTCATTGAAAAATTCGAAGAAGTGCAAATAGAGCTGATACCTCGAGCGGAAAACACATAAGCAGATGCTCTAGCTCGCTTGGCCACATCTGAAGGCGCCGTAGATATGGACAACATAGTGGTTACTAAACTCAACACCCCTTCAGCTGTTCGCTTCATCATCGACATAAACGAAGTAACCTAGACAAAGCAAGCGAGTCCATCAAACTCGCGAAGAGAGATTTTTCAGATCGCTGCTCCAGAAGAAAATTGGATGACCGAAATCAAAGACTACATCGAGAAAGGAACACTGCTAGAAGACAAGGTCGTAGCTCGCTGATTACAACTAAGAGCAGCGAGGTACAACATTATCAATGAACAACTTTACAAGCGAAGTTTCTCATTGCCACTTTTGAAATGCGTCACCCCAGAAGAAGGCCAAGTAATCTTGAAGGAAATCCACGAAGGAGATTGTGGAAATCATACCGCAGGTCAATCTCTCGTCTACAAGACGATCAGACAAGGCTATTATTGGTTAACCATAAGGAAAGATGCAATTGCGTACGCGAAGAAATGTCAGCAATGCCAGTTTTTTGCTCCAACTATTAAGCGAGCTCTGGAGGAGCTCACGTCGATCTATAACCCATGGTCGTTTGCGAAGTGGGGGATTGACCTGATCGGTCCTTTCCCAAAAGCCCCGGGCAGTTCAAAATTCATGGTGGTCGCGATAGACTACTTCATCAAATGGGTGGAAGCAGAACCTTTAGCGACCATCACCCAGGAGAAAATCAAACTATTCATCTGGAAAAACATCATTTGTCGTTTTGGCCTCCCGCAAGCGATCGTTACAGATAATGGAAAGCAGTTCGACGGTTTCGAGGTCGATGCCTTTTTTGCGAAGTGGAAAATTGCAAAGCTGTTCTCCACCCCCTATCACCCTCAGTCCAATGGACAAGTTGAAGCTGTGAACAAGATAATCAAACATACCCTAAAAACTCAACTCATTGAGTCAAATGGATTATGGGCTTTCAAACTTCCGAGCATCTTATGGTCATATAGAACCACGTCCCAAAATTCAACGGGCGATATTGGGAAATTAGGGGTGCCCGGATCTATTCGAGTTGAATTTAAATACATATTTAAATTAATCAATTAATTACTAACATGAATTAATCCTAATTCAATTCAACATAATAATTAATAAGCAAATAATCATCATGCGTACACGTATTTCACGTAAAATCTAAGCATGCAGAATCTAGGAATTACGTAAATACTAACCTCTTGTAGAGACAACCATTGAGACGTTGGATCAGCCCAAAGTACCTTCTCAAATAAGTTCCACGTCCACGAACGTAATCCGGTGGGAGGATTATCAACGAACGATTTTAATCTTAAAGGAGAAATTAAAATATTTGGCCACCACCTTTGTGGATTTTTAATTTTTCCAACACATGGAATTGCACTTGGGGATGAAAAATTCATCCCCTATTTATAGACTAGGGGGGGGACGAAAATTTAGGTCTAGTTGGGCATTGGGAAATTTTTTTGCTTCTTCCTCAAGATACAATCTAGAATATATCCAATATATTATATTTCCCAAAATATCTCCCAACAAAATTTCCTCCTCCTTTCTTGTTCAATATTTTCGAAAATATCTCATGAAATAGGAAGAAATAAGATCTTTTTCCTTTCTTGAATTTATGGGATAAACTTGTATCTCAAGAATACTTATTCCATAAAATCTTTCCAAGAAAATCAAGAAAAAATCTTTTTCTCTTCCCTACCAAATTTTCGAAATTATTGTGGAAAAATAAGCCAAAATATTTTTTTTCTCCTTTTCATTAATTGGACTTTAGTTTGGGCTATTTGAGGGGCCTTTCCATTAATATTAATTTACTCCACTATAAAATTAATATTGAACTATCCATCTTAACCCACATTACGACTTCACAATAATATGGCTCCTGGTCATTATTTCCCGCGTTTAAGATTATCTTAGTCCATTAATTAATTAAGTCACTGAACAGACTTTATATTAATTAATATCTTTGTCCTTGGAGTAAAGACAGCTCAACATTATTATCTATACCAGAAATAAATTTCCACTTGCAAGATTTGGTATGATAAAGATTCTGAGCCCACCAAGGAGACAAATCAAGCAAGTCGTACTTGCACTCGATTCTCCGTATTAAATCTTAGCAATCGTCATGTAACTAATAATATTGCCCAAGATACAAGGTATCGAATCACATTGATTCTATTCCCATCATAAGTCAAAGCAATAGTTATTAATTTCACACGATCCTATTTAAGGAATGGAGATTAAGAAATAACGCACCACTGAGGTCTAATTCTTGTATATCAGTACCGAAGAATTTATCCTCATGTAGGTCCTTTTCAGCGCATCAGGATGCACTAGTGTAATCCCTTGGTCAAGACAAGCCAATCTGAGCCTTACACTTCAACCTTTCATGATGGGTTGTTCATTTCCATCTGGGTTGTGAATTTGTACTTAGTCACGAGGAACTGTTAATTTGATCTTCTGTGATCTAGTATCACCAAATTAACTACAACGTAACACGTACTGACTTTATCGAATGGGTATGCAGTAAATATATATAACATTCATTCATATTTAATGCAGCATGTGATAAATAATTTATTTCAGTAAAATAAATAAGAAATTCAGTTTGGTTATACATAGTAAAAGCATACTTTTCAGTATAACCCAACAATCTCCCACTTATACTCAAAGTCTGCTTTTAAGTATACTACAACATGTCTCGTGTTCTATGTGACATCTAATGTCACCCTACACGAACCTAATAATATTTATGTTGGGAGATGAATTTAATAAAGATATGATTTTGATTAGATCCCAAAACCCCTGAGTATGACATGTTCAGGATAATCTTGATAGTTTCGATTTCGGTTTTAGAGTGTTCAGGGATGTTATCTCGCAAAATGTATAGTCGTGAGATATAGATCAAAGTTAGGATCAAGATTCAAAGAACTCGAGAAGTTTCAAAGAAACCGAAGTTTTAGTATGAAAATGAAGTTTCCGAAGTTTCAGTATGAAACTAAAGTTTACAAGTTTGATGAAATCGAGAGATATCAAGACTTCGATGTGAAACCGAGGAATCAAGACTCGAAGATGAAGACTCGATATATATCGGAATATCTCAGAAGACTCGAAGACCACAAGACTCAAGACTAAAGATCAAGATCGAAGATCAAGAATATCGGGCGTACGCAATTCTCAAGACTTCAATAAATGTCTTGAATGCTCGAGATAAACCCCAATATTCCGAGGCACTGAGAATATCTATCTGAAGGATGCAATACTGAGAAGATCGCGATTCCTTAGAAAAATAGATATTGCCCAAGAAATTCAAATGCAGACAAAAGGAACTAAGACAAAGTGTTGTTAAGGTTATATCACTCAGAGATTGTAACCAAAAAGAGACGTTGAGTTGTCTACCATTAACTAGAGACAAAAGTCAAAAAGAGGAAGACAACACTGTACCATACTGACACTGACAGCGACAGGTCACTGAAATGATGTCAGAAGTACTAAGTTCCAGACTGCAAAAAGTGAAGACCGGCTACATGAAAGGTTATTGCCTAAAACGTGTTAGGGAGTCTCAAACCCTAAATATAGCCGTTTCTCACACACCATAAGAGGAAACTCACGAAGCTATCTCTTCCAACGGATAGTTTTTTCAAAAGTAATCTTGGTGTATGCCTATAAATACTTGTGACCCTCTACATTATAAGGTTACGGAAATTTGTAAGCAACTCAAGAGCTCAAACTTATTATTGCAAGTTGAGCACTCGAAAACCCAAGAATTTCCCAAGTGCTTTAAATCGAAGAGAGCTCATTCCACTAAGCCTAGCTTGATAAGATATATCCAAAGCTTAGTCTAGATATCCTAGCCTTTGCATTGGTCTTTATTGTAAAGGATATCTCATTCTAGTTGGAAACCAACCAAGAAACCCCAAACCCTTTGTACGGTAGTTTGAGTGTGATTGTTGGTAAGATTAGAGTTGTAAAGAGTTAGTAAACTACATTGAGGTAGTCATAAAGCTCTAGAGAAGAAGTGAGTAATCTATCTTGGATAGACAGAAAGCTTGTGTGAGTTTTGAGTTAGTAAACTACAGAGGTAGTCAGAAAGCTCAAAATTAGAAAAGGTTAGTAAACTACAGAGGTAGTCAGAAAGCCTTAGGAAGTGATTAATGAATTTCTCTGAAGAGATCAGGGAGAGAGGACGTAGGAGCTTGAGTCTCTGAACCACTATAATTTGCTGTGATCTTTGCTTTCTGTTTTGCTTGACTTATCTGTTGCATTACCTTGTTTTGAAAGCATATTTTCACTGATATTTCAGTTGGAATCAATCCACTGAAAGATGCATATAATTGAATCACAGCCTAATCACTATTCCATTAAAGGAAGGTTTTCAGCAAAAGATTAAAACGAGTATAAACTAAGGGCCAACCATTATGCACATCTGAGTAGCTAGAACAGATAGTTACCAAACTGAACTTACTCTTACGAGGGTTCAATGAAAGTTAGTTATCCGATCCAAGCAACTCGGGATCTCTGAAAACTTCGAGGACTCGGTTGGGATTATCCGAGGTATCTCGAAAGCGGCTCGATCATTTGTCTCGGTGACTTTGACTCGAGAGCGATTTGTGCTTCTCAGGACCAAATCATCGGACAACTGACCCAAGTGACCTCGATAAAAAAAGGTTTTAAAATCATCAACACGTGTATTCCCCCCATACACGTGTAAGACTTCGTTGCACCGGGACCAACAAGTGGTATCGAGCGGTGGTTCAACTTGACCACTGCTTTTGACCAAAGTTTTATTTGCTAAAATACTTGTGGTCTATCCGAATCGATCTTATTTGTTTGAACTCTTAAAAGACTCGGATAAAATGTCTTCTAAGAAACTTCCCATGTTCTCGATGAGAGAACTATGATTTATGGAGACTAAGAATGCAGGGCTCATCTCATTTCTAAACATGAACGTTATGTGGAGAGTGGTCTCTGAAGGGCCATTCCAATTCTTTGTGGTGAATCCCAGAGGAATGTAAACCGAGAGAAACGATCCCGAGCGTAATTTCCTAAATCGATGACCAACCGACTCGAGGAGAGGAAGTTAGTCAATCTAGACTATATTGCTAAAGACACACTATACAATACAATTGATGATGGTGTGATGGGAATGATCTCTCAACTGCAATAATCTAAAAAAGAAATTTGGGATACACTATTGTGTAATGTGCGCGAGGCACGATCATATCAAAGAAAACAAACTTTCAGTTGCAATTGGAAAGTTTGATAGTTTTGAAATGGATGAAGGTGAATCTATAAACAAATTGGAAGTCAGATTCGCTAGCATTATGAATGATCTAAATGCACTTGGAAAGAAATATCCACAGAGAGAAGTTGCATTGAAAATTCTTAGAGGTCTTTCTAAGAAATGGGATATACATGCCGTGGTGATTGAAAACACCAAAAACATTAATTCAATGCCATACCAACAAGTCTTCTCTGAGCTGAAGGCCTATGAGTTTGTAATTAATAAGAAATCTAAAAAGGCTGACAGCAAAGATGATTCATCATCTGGTAAAAATGTGGCTTTTAAGGCCAAGGATAAAACCTGTAAAACTAGAGAGTCTAAGAACTCCCTTGCTAAGAATCAGGATGAGCTAGCACTGATGGCAAAGAGGTTTGAAAGACTTAATAGTCGATATGGAAAATACAAAAACCATTACAGGAATCACAGGTACCAGAAGAAACCTGAGGACAAACCAACTGAGAAGAGAAAGGACCTGAAAGCTGAAGGGTCTTCATCCAGAAAGAAGGACTCCAAGTCCAAAGAACATATGCTACAATTGCCAAAAGAAAGGTCACTTCCATTATGATTGTCCTGACCTGAGTGCTAAGGAGAGAAGAGAAAGACAAGCTAAAAGAGACAAGAAGTTCTCTAGCAAAAAGGCCATGGTTGCAGAAGAAGAACATTCTGAGGAAGAATCTAGCTCTTCAGATGAAATATTCTCAGACAGTGAAAGTGATGACATCTGTCTGATGGCTATTGAGGAGGTAAACTCTTCTTTCTCTGTTGTTGCTCCTACACTAGCACAAGAGTTGTCAAGTTCAACTGTAAACAGTCATTTTGACCTGATGGATTCTTTTGAGAATCTGATGAAGGACTATGCTATTTTACAAGAACTGCTAAATAAAACTCAAGAGCAGAATAAGGAACTGAAGGCTGAAAAACTTAAGTGGAAAGACTCTAGCAAAACTGAAACCACTTCTCAATTAATGGGAGCTACTGATGAACTGGATGTTCTGAAAGTACAACTCTCAGAGAAAGAGAAATTGATAGTGACCCTAACTGAAAAGCTAGAGAAATCCACTGAAGAGATTCAGCTGATCAGAACTAAGTTCAATGACCTCTCTGAGAAGCATGAAACTCTACAGAACTGTGAGGATAGTCTTGAAGAAGCTAACTCTATTGAATACTGCATCTAAAGTAATAGATGAAATTCAGAGTTACCAGAGATCTGCCACTATAAAATCTGGATTGGGATACATTCCAGGGGGAACCTCACAAGGTCATCTGAATGCTGCATCAAGTAGCAAGAAGACAATCTTTGTAAAACCAGTGGCACCTACACTTCAAACTGAAGAAATGCCCAAGGTTGTAGACAAGGGAAAATGACCTATGGTTCCAGTAAAACTGAATGATCAGGTAAGAAAGCCCAAACCTCAGGTGAAGGCTAGAAAACCTGAGCACTCAGTTGGAAAATTTCAGGCAAGTACTTCAAAGCCTCAGGCTAAGAATGCAAACCTGAAAGGATCTGCACTGAACCATCAGAGGAATCTTCAAAAGAGAAACACTTAGCAGAGACATTCTCAATTGAAGAGACCAAGTCCTCAGTATACTGAAAGACCCAAATTTCAGTACAGGCAACCTGAACCCCACTTGCCTAAGGGTAAAGGTTACCTAAACCCAAGTCAACAAAGATTCGACCGGCACAAGACAGAAGCCAAAACAATCGAACAAAAGGCACATACCAAAGAAAAACTCTAAGGCTCATGTTCATGCTAAGGCAAGCACTCATACACGAAAAACCTAAGGCACCCGAGTAGTAAATGTGTATGTAGATGTTTATGGAAGACAGATCAGCCACTCTAAAGTGATTAGAGTTGTCGAGGCATTTGGATTCCGAAGGTACAATTTAACCTTGTAGGACCCTACACAAATTGGGTACCTAAGAATTGATCTGTTTTTCGGGAGGAAAACAAGGGCACCGAAATGATTGAAGATCACATAAAGACCGATGAGTAGAGATGAAAAAAAGCCCTGCTTGTATGGTATCTTGACAAAATGATGCTCAAGACATATGACATGATTCAAGAAAATACTCAAAGGACTATGTTGAACAAAGAGGCCCTCGAACACTTTTGGAGATAACTCGAAGGGATGATCAAGGATATGGAACTTTGGAAATCGACTTTCTGTTCATATCCATGGTGTTTCATATGTATCCGGATTGAAGCATAACTTGCTTTCAATAAGCCAATTACGTGATAAGGGTTTTAATGTTGAGTTCTCTAAGAACTTATGTTATGTGAAAGATGATATCTCACAGAAAGTATTACTGACTGGTACTAGAAAATGAAATGTGTATCTTGCTGATTGGAGTTCAACTCCTAAAGATACATGTTTGGTTGCAAAAAGTTTCACAGATATCAGTTGGTTATGGCATAAAAGAATGAATCACCTGAATTTCAAAACTCTGAATAAACTTGCAAGATTAGCTCTTGTGAGAGGATTGCCTAATGAAGTATTCAGTAAGGAACATATTTGTGATGCGTGCGTGCGAAAAGGAAAACAAATTAGAGCATCATTTAAAAGCAAAGTAGATGTTTCTACTGAAAGAATACTTCAGTTGTTGCATATGGATCTTTTTGGTCCAATAACACCAGTGAGCACTAATGGCAGGAAATATACACTCGTAGTAGTTGATGACTACTCAAGATATACTTGGGTCATATTCTTACTCAGTAAGAAAGAGACTCAAATAAAGCTGCCTGAATTACTAAAAAGGCTCAGTATTGAGAAAAATCTGAGTGTGGTTAAAATCAGATCTGAGAAAGGAACTGAATTTATAAACCATATTATATCGATTATTAATGCGACAAATGGAATTACTCATGAAACATCACCGCAAGGACCCTCAACAAAAAAATGGTGTTCTTTGAAAGAAGAAACATGACTCTGAAAGAAGTTGTAAGGACAATGATAGCTGAAGCTGATATTCCTAAAAGATTTTGAAATTTGAAGTCAACAACACCGCATGCTATTCACGTAAACGTATCCATCTTGACCAAGAATCAAGGCAAAACACCCTATGAGCTTTGGAATGAAAGGAAGCCTCTTGTTTTTTTTTTTCGTGTGTTTGGTTGCAAATGTTTCATACACAATAATGGTAAAGATCGATTGAAAACATTTGATAGTAAAAGGCGATGAAGGAATATTCTTAGGATATTCGAAGTCGATAAAAGCTTTCGAGTTTACAACCGTAGGACTCTTATTGTGGAGGAAACACCTCATGTTGTTTTTGATGAATCTACTTGTGTTCGGAAGAAACAGGAACATGATGCGTAAGAACTAACCAAGAGAATCACCGATTTAAGCCTAAAAAGAATGACAAAACATCCAATCAACACGAAAAAAGAAATCACCACCATCTATGATTGGAGTGACTCAGACTCAGATAAAGAAGTTCAAAATGGAACTCAGGATGGTGAGACTCAGGATGGAAAGTCTTCACTGAAGGAAAACCAACACACTGAAGCTGACCAATCTGAACAGACACCAGTTCAGACTCAGGTATGTGATGCCAATGAAGATGTGGTCACAGCTGAGGCAAATTCTGAATCTATCAACCAAAGGGGAACAAATGTCTCTGACAATGTTCTGAATAGAATCTCCCCTGAGGAAGATGATTCCCTTCCTCCTTTTCTATTGTTCCCTGAGTTTATTGAACTAACTGAACCTAACATTTCAAATGTTGAGGATACTATTGTAGGGGGAACATCTAGAAGAAGATGGTTAGATAGTCATCCTACAAGTCAGATTGTGGGTGATCTAACTGAAGGTGTCAAAACAAGAAGGTTCCATGGTGAGAGTGCACTATTCTACTGCTTCCTATCAGAGAAAGAGCCTACTGAGATTGGTGAAGCTCTACAAGATTCTCATTGGATTACTGCTATGCAAGATGAGCTGAATCAATTCTCAAGGAATGAAGTATGGGAGCTAGTAGATAGACCTGAAAGGCACAATGTCATTGGTACCAAGTGGGTATTCAAGAATAAAAGAGATGAAAACAACAACATTGTAAGAAACAAGACAAGACTAGTTGCACAAGGTTATTCCCAAGAGGAAGGCTTGGATTATGATGAAACCTTTACACCTGTTGCAAGACTAGAAGCCATCAGATTGTTTCTTGCATATGCTGCCCACATGAAGTTCACAGTCTATCAAATGGATGTGAAAAGTGCATTTCTGAACGGTGTGCTTAAGGAAGAGGTTTATGTAGAACAACCTCCTGGTTTCAGACAGAATTACCAAGTTTACAGGCTCAGAAAAGCCTTGTATGGTCTTAAGCAAGCACCCAGAGCATGGTATGATATTCTTTCTCAGTTTCTTACTGAACATGGTTTTGTCAAAGGAACTGTTGATAGAACTCTGTTCAGGATAGAAGATGGGGAAGATATCTTACTGGTTCAGATATATGTTGATGACATCATTTTTTGATCTCCAAACCATCAGTTGTGTGAAAAGTTTTCAACACTGATGAAAGGCAAGTTTGAGATGTCAATGATGGGAGAGATGAATTTCTTTCTAGGTCTTCAAGTGAAACAATCAAAGGAAGGAATCTTCATCAACCATGCAAAGTACACCGTAGATCCGATTGCAAGTATGGTGTATGAGATTGCAATGCGGTTAGGATTCCCATGAATACTAACTACAAGATGGATCCCGATTACGAAAGGCAAATCGATAAGTCATCTTGATTATAGAGGAATCATTGGATCATTGCTCTATCTCACGACAAGTAGGCGGATATAACATTTGTTGTTGGGATATGTGCAAGATACCAAGCTAATCCTAAGGTTAGTCACATGGAGGCTGCCAAAAAGATACTGAAGTATCTTAAGGGCACAGTGAATAGAGGATTGTGGTATCCAGCTGATGATAACCTTGAATTAACTGGTTATTCGAGATCTCGATTATGGAGGTTGTAGAATTGACGGAAGTCCACTACGAGGAACTTGTCAATTTCTTGGAAGTAAGGTGATATCTTGGTTTTGAAGAAAGCAGACCTCGATGTGACCAAGATCTTCGAAAATTTGAATACATGGTTGCGGGAAAGTCTGTTGTGCTTTCGATTCTTTGGCTCAGACAACAATTAAGGGATAATAAAGTTGTAGCCAATGAAGTACCAATATTTTGTGACAATAATAGTGCCATTGCTATTTCACAAAATCCGGTATTGCACACCAGATACAAGCATGTGGATATCAGACATCACTTCATCAGAGATCATGTCGAGAAAAAGGACATCAGGATGGAGAAAATTCATACTGATAAGCAGAGAGTTGATATCTTGACTAAACCCTTGGCTGAATCAAGATTTCAGGAACTATCAGTTGAATTAGGGATGTTGGATCCAAGTGTATAGAGTAAATCTGAAATATTGAAGGTTTTCAGATGCATGAAATTTTCTCAGAATTCTACTGAGAAACTCAGGATAAAATTGGAAATACTTAACTGAGTCTCAGGAAACTCAGATTTACTGAAGGTCAGTACTCAGTAGCATACTGAACCCATTCAGTACTCAGTATAATACTGACATTTTATCAAGGTCAATACTCAGTAAGACTAATAGAGGGAAATTAGTCTGAAGAAGTAATGACTCATGCGACTCATTTATTGCTTAAGTGAAACTCAGTAATCATTTGCAATAAATACAAAACACCTGAAGAATGTTTTTGAGCGGGATCTTTGAAATTCCTAAGAAGGTCAACAGTCATTAAATGCTCTGTTACATTTAATAACCAATGAGGTTAAAATGACGGCTTACTTTTCGGAGATCGACCTTTCGTATACCCGATTAATCGTAGATTAATCTTAACCGTTGTTTTTCACCTAACCGGTACGATTCCCCACGATCTCACGATATATATTCTTTGAGAAGCCTTTTTAAGCCAATTTTATTAAACCCTTCGTTCCCAAAAACCTCTACAATTAAAATCCCTCTTTTACCCAGAAAAGCTTCATCGCTCCAAACCCTAAATCTTCAAATCTCAAAATGGCTCCTACCATATTCGAAAGATTGGCCGAAACAAATAAGCCATGGTATGAGTACGTGGTTTCTTTGGAGAGTACTTCAAATGCCAAGCACGAAGAAGAAGCGCTCCATTTGATTCGATTGGCGAAATTGACGAACCTCGTCGCGAACCGACCTGAGGCGGAGTATACTCGCGAGGTAATAGAGTTTGTCGCTAATTTGGAAATAGATGAGGATGATTGTATTGAGTCCAAGATTTCTGTTTCACATCTTGAACAATCAATGAAGTATGTGGATTTTGTTTGAGAGCTTTATATTGTCCCTAAGCATTTAAACGACGTTTTTGAGTTGTGCGATAGGGGAGATGACCCCTCATTGTATATGTTGGGACGGGAGCAAGAGTATCTTGATGGGATTACTTAGAATCCTATTAAGTTTGAGGTAACTCTGCATAAGCGGCATTTAAAGCCGAAATACAGAGTGTTGATGGATATTGTGGGTAAGTGCATCATGAGTAGATCTGGAAGCTTTGAGCAGATTAGCACTCCCAAACTCCGACTGATGGCGGCGATTGAGGACTCACCCACCAAGGATTTCAACTGGCTGAAGTATCTGATCAAGGTGGTGAGTGAACAAGCCAAGGTCATAAAAAGGGAGGATGGCGTAATATCGATCAAAGGCAGGATCCTCCATGCCACCAAAATAGCTTTTATTTTGGAAATGTGCCGAGAGGAGGAGGATATCTTTGCCAACTCTACTCTATTCCCTAAGTCCAAAGTAATGTTCAAGCCCATTGCTGCAAAGAGGACTATTAAAGGGAAGAAAGAGAAAAAGGTGGAATCACCAGTTGCGGCTGCTGCTGAAGAAAGCCAACAAACCAGGGGGAAGGTTTTGTTAGAAGCCAAAAAGGAGCAGGGTGAGAAATTGAAGAAGCAAAAGACCCTCTCTCCAAAGCGCAAAAGAATGGTGATTCTCACTGATGAGGATGAAGAAAGTGAGACTGAGGAGATTCAGCCTGAGAGCCAAACTGCTCAGAAATTGCCTTTACTTGTATTGGCTCAGGCTATCTCAAAGGCACAGGATCAAACTGAGGAGCAAGTCTTCTCTGAGGTTCTTGAGACGTCGCTTAGTTCTGATAAGTTCTCTCAAGAAAACTTTCAAGGACCTCAGACCTCAGAGCAAGTACAGATTCCTGATGAGGAAGCACCTGCTCAGACCTCAGAGCATGTTCAGATTCCCTCTGAGGAAGTGCCCACTCATGTCTCAGAGCAAACTAAAATTCCCACTGAGGAGGCGCCAGCTCAGACCTTAGAACCAAGTCAGATTCAGACTAAGGAGCTGCCTGCCCAAACCTAAGAGTTTGCTGAGCCTCATGAGCCGATGAATTTTGATGAGCTCCTGAATGAGCTGTTAGTCGATATTTCAGCAGACTTTCCAACTGAACCTGAGAGCCCGATGCTCAAGAAAGGTGAAGCTGAAGAGACCGAATGGCGAAGCAAGGGGGAACGATTCATTCTTGACCGCTACCCTGAGCTTAGCTCATTCCCTGACCTCCAAGACATCTTCTTCAGATTGAGGTCAACGGTCTACATCCTCAACCAGACTCTTCCGGAGATGCTCAACATTGCTTCATTCAGAGGCGAAGACTGGTGGAACGAGGAGACAACTTTTCTCACTGAATTCTCAGGATTCAGAAAAACCAAGCTCATGATGAAAATCTCAGACTTTGATGAGCTTGTGAAAAGGAAGGTTGCTGAGAGGATTGCTGAAGTTGGTTCCCCGAGCTCCAAAGACAAAACTCAGGATGGGGACCAACAAGGGGATAATGAGAGTCAATCTCAGAAGGAGAAAGACTCAACTGATGCTGATCAGGCTGCTGTTGAACATCCTCAGTCTGAAGTTAGCCTTCAGGTGGACACCCAACCATGAGAATGAATCAGACTCGAAGAGTCTGAAGCCCGTTTAACCGAAGCTCAGGTTCAGACTGAGACTCAGGATGAACAGCCAACTCAGGAGGCACAGCAGGTCAGATATGCTCCTGAGATTGATCTCACCCCTGTGATGGAGAAGCTGGAGAAGGTTGAGCCAATCCTGAATAAAATTGCTCAGATCGAGGAGGCATTGGCCAACCAAGCTCAGAAGATTGATAGCTTGAGTTCTTCTTCAGAACTGGTACTACTTCAGGATACTCTGACAGACAAGCTGACCTCCATGGAAGGAAAATTAGAAGAGAAGATGGAGGGGGTCAAGGCTGAGCTTAATGCAGAGCTGAAGCAGAAGCATCAGGAGCAGACTCAGATTCTAGAAGCAAAGTTGGTAGAGAAGAATGAGATGCTGGTGAAGAACGCTGTTGAGAAAATGAGCTCAATGCTCATGGCCAAGATGACAGATATGTTCAAGGAAGCTCTCTCAAACCAATTTGCTCATCTGTCTGAAGAATTCTCTGTGGCGAAGAACCACCTCAGAAGGCTCGAGGAAGAGCAAGATCAGATGGCAGGGGAGGTGCGGAGTGTCAGTAAAGAACAATACCATATGGACACAGCACTCTCCAGGCTTCTGCCAGAGTATGGTTCCAAGAAGGGGGAAAGACCTGGAGCTGATCTCAGGGTTTTATTGGAACATACTCTGAAGGGCAAGGTTGTTAAGGATGCTGAAAAGAAGATCATTGCCGAAGTAATGAAGGAGATAGAGGCCACTGAGAGGCTAAAGTTCAAGAAGGTGGAGAAGTCAATCTACACTCAGGTTTCAGAGGAAACAATGCAAGAAGTTGCAATAGAGAAACTGAGTGGTAGAGGAAGAATTGGTACAAGCCTAGCTGGTGCTGAATTGCCCATCAAGAGAAAGGCTATGGCGATGGAAGAGCCTGAGGGCAAAAGAGCAAAGGCTTCTAAGCCAATTCAGAGGAAACTATTGCTGGATATTGAAGAATCTGAGGTTGAGCCAAAGAAGAAGGTCTTCAATACCAGAAGCGCTCTGAAAACACTCCAAATTGAACAAGCTAAAAAGACTGCTGCTTCTGTTTCTGGTGTACCAGTGATCAGAAAGAAGGTAGAAGAAGAGCAGAAAAGAAGGAGTGGGTTCAAAAAGTTCGCAAGCAAGAGGAGAGGGAACACAAAAGCACAGAAATGGCCGCATGTTGACAAATGGATGCCAGTCCAGCTCAACGATGCATGGGAAGAAATTAAGAGAACTTTTTGGTTCTATTATGATGTGCTCAGAGAATGGAGAGGGGAGAGCTCAGATCCCAATGAGGCTTTCATCGATTATCTCCTGACCTTCTATCCTAAATATCTTCAAGGATGGATAAATCTTGCGGATGAAGGAAAGGTGCAGATAACCACCCCTGGTCCATACGTGTACCCTCCTCCCAGGCTGGAGAATGGCTGTGTAAATGAGAAAGCCATTGCTCAAGAGATCACTCAGTACGCCATTCAGTTGGGTCTGACAGGGAACAATCCTGATATCATTAAAGAGAGAGATGCGCTGAAAAGAAGATATTACGGAATGTTCAACCTTGAAGTCCGTGCTGATGAGGTGGAAGATCAGAACTGAAGATCAGAACTGAAGAGCAGAGCTGAAGAGCAAATGAAGACTCAGAAGATGAAGACTCAAAAGATTCATGTAATTCTTTATATTTTTTGTCTTTTTGATTTTGTTCAGATAAGATTCATTGTAACTTGTAACAGTCTAACTATCATCAATGAAACCTTATCATTTATGCTCAAAAGATAATATCTCATTATCTTATTTACATGTCTTTTACTTTTGATATGCCAGAATGATTGTCTATGAATTAATTATTGGGAGATTCTCTTCTTAGAAAAATTGTTGGGAGATTCTCTGTTTAGGAAATTGTTGGGAAATTAATTGTTGAGAGACTCATTATTTATGGGGGAAATTGTTGAAGATAAAATCAATCTTGTAATAAGATAAACTGAAATCTGAGTATAGGTTAAGTATGTTTGTAACAAGATAAGTTTTGGCATCATCAAAAAGGGGGAAATTGTTGGGAGATGAATTTAATAAAGATATGATTTTGATTAGATCACAAAACCCCTGAGTATGACATGTTCAGGATAATCTTGATAGTTGAGTCAGGATTCAGTTTTAGAGTGTTCAGGATGTTATCTGCAAAATGTATAGTCGTGGATATAGATCGAAGTTAGGATCTCAAGATTCGAAGAACTCGATGAAGTTTCGATGAAACTGAAATTTCGGAAGTTTCAGTATGAAACTAAAGTTTCTGAAGTTTCAGTATGAAATCGAGATCTCAAGACTCGAAGATGAAACCGAGGAATCAAGACTCGGATGAAGACTCGATATCACGGTCGAGATATCTGTAAAGACTCAGAAGACCATGAAGACTCAGAAGACCCTGAAGACTCAGAAGACTCAAGAAGGCAGACTCAAGACGTAAGATGTAAGATCAAGATCGAAGATCAAGAATATCTTTTGAAGGCACAGTAATTATCGAAGACTTCGAAGAATGTCTTGAATGCTCGAAGATAAACCCTCAATATTCCGAGGCACTAAGAATATCTATCTGAAGGATGCAATACTGAGAAGATCGCGATTCCTTAGAAAAATAGATATTGCCCAAGACATTCAAATGCAGACAAAAGGAACTAAGACAAAGTGTTGTTAAGGTTATATCACTCAGAGATTGTAACCAAAAAGAGCCGTTGAGTTATCTACCTTTAACTGGAGACAAAAGTCAAAAAGAGGAAGACAACACTGTACCATACTGACACTGATAGCGACAGGTCACTAAAAAGATGTCAGAAGTACTAAGTTCCAGACTGCAAAAAGTGAAGACCGGCTACATGAAAGGCTATTGCCTAAAACGTGTTAGGGAGTCTCAAACCCTAAATATAGCCGTTTCTCACACACCATAAGAGGAAACTCACGAAGCTATCTCTTCCAACGGATAGTTTTTTCAAAAGTAACCTTGGTGTATAAGGTTACGGGAAATTTATAAGCAACTCAAGAGCTCAAACTTATTATTGCAAGTTGAAGCACTCGAAAACCCAAGAATTTCTCAAGTGCTTTAAATCGAAGAGAGCTCATTCCACTAAGCCTAGCTTGATAAGATATATCCAAAGCTTAGTCGAGATATCCTAGCCTTTGCATTGGTCTTTATTGTAAAGGATATCTCATTCTAGTTGGAAACCAACCAAGAAACCCCAAACCCTTTGTAAGGTAGTTTGAGTGTGATTGTTGGTAAGATTGGAGTTGTAAAGAGTTAGTAAACTACATTGAGGTAGTCAGAAAGCTCTAGAGAAGAAGTGAGTAATCTATCTTGGATAGACAGAAAGCTTGTGTGAGTTTTGAGTTAGTAAACTACAGAGGTAGTCAGAAAGCTCAAAATTAGAAATGGTTAGTAAACTACAGAGGTAGTCAGAAAGCCTTAGGAAGTGATTAGTGAATTTCTCTGAAGAGATCAGGGAGAGAGGACGTAGGAGCTTGAGTCTCTGAACCACTATAATTTGCTGTGATCTTTGCTTTCTGTTTTGCTTGACTTATCTGTTGCATTACCTTGTTTTGAAAGTATATTTTCACTGATATTTCAGTTGGAATCAATCCACTGAAAGATGCATATAATTGAATCACAGCCTAATCACTATTCCATTAAAGGAAGGTTTTCAGCAAAAGCTTAAAACGAGTATAAACTAAGGGCCAACCATTCTGCACATCTGAGTAGTTAGAACAGATAGTTACCAAACTGAACTTACCCTTCTGAGGGTTCAGTAAGTTAGTTATCTGATCCAAGCAACTCAGGATCTCTGAAAACTCAGGACTCAGTTGGGATTATCTGAGGTATCTGAAAGCGGCTCGAGATCACCATCTCGATGAGACTTTGACTCAGAGCGATTTGTGCTTCTCGGGACCAAATCATCGGACAACTGACTGACCTGAAGCCGACCTCAGTAAAAGAAAAGGTTTTAAAGTCACTGAACACGTGTATTCCCCCCCCCATACACGTGTAAGACTCGTTTGCACCGGGACCAACAATTTCTCCCACTTATACTCAAAGCAGATTGACAATGCTCTTGACACCCATTCCTTCCACATGTCTCTCGAATGTACTCTGAGGCAGACCCTTTGTGAATGGATCTGCTAGGTTGTCTTCAGACGCAATCTTTGCCACATCTATGTCTCCTCTCTTAACGATTTCTCGTATAAGATGGTATTTTCTTTCTATGTGTTTGCTGGCCTTGTTGGCTCTCGATTCCCTAGAATTTGCAATCTGCTCCCTGCGTTATCCGCAATAAATCGTGATTGTCTTTGGGTAAATCCGAACGACGTCCCAAGTCCACCAGAAGTTCTTGAGCCAAACCGCTTCTTTTCATTTGCTTCACAAGTAGCTACATATTCGCTTCCACGGTAGAATCGGGCGATGCATTTAACGCTTCTCCGCCATGGCTCCTCCCCCCATACAAAACACACTACCCGAGGTTGACTTTCTGGAGTGTATGTCTGATTGGAAATCTGAGTCCGTATAACCGATGGGGATTAGACTGTCCGATTGATAAACCAACATTATGTCCCGTGTCCTCTTCAGATACTTCAGAATGTTCTTAACCGCAGTCCAATGCTCTTTCCCAGGGTTACTTTGATATCTTGCAACCATTCCTACGACGAAGCAGATATCCGGTCTGCGTCAAACATCAGCGTCATATGAGCTTCCCACAACCGAAGCATAAGGGATGCCCTTCATGTCATCTATTTCCTTTGTGTCTTGGGACACATTTCCTTGGATAGATGGATTCCATGTCTGAAAGGTACAAAGCCTTTCTTGGAATATTGCATGCTGAATCGCTTCAAAACAGTATCTATGTATGAAGCTTGGGAAAGCCCGATCATCCTTTTCTTGCGATTTTGAGTGATCTTGATCGCTAGGACGTGACTGGTTTCTCCCAAGTCCTTCATATCAAACTATTTTGACAGTTATGCCCTCACGTCTGACAACATTTTTACATCATTCCAGATGAGCAGAATGTCGTCTACATATAGTACCAAGAATACCAAGGCAGTTCTGTCACACTTTTTATACACACAACTTTCGAAACTGTTTTGATCAAAACCGTAGGATTTTATAACTTGATCAAAACACTGATTCCAAGCACGGGATGCCTACTTCAGCTCATAAATGGACTTCTTTAGCTTGCAAACTAGATGCTCTTGGCCTTTTTCAATGAAGCCTTCGGGTTGTTGCATATAGATTTCTTCGTCAAGACTTCCGTTGAGGAAAGCTGTCTTGACATCCATTTGCCAGATCTCAAAATTGAGATGCGCAACAATCGACAAGAGAATTCAGATGGACTTGAGCATGGCTACGGGCGAAAAGGTTTCCTCATAACTGATCCCTTCTTTCTGAGTGTACCCTTTCGCCACGAGTCTTGATTTAAAGGTTTCAACCTTTCAGTCCGGTCCCCTTTTCCTCTTGTATACCCACTTGCATCCAATTGGTTTTATCCCACTAAGTGGTTCGACTAGCTCCCACACTTTATTGTGATCCATTGAACCCATCTCAGCTTCCATTGTTGTTTGCCAAGATGTCACATCCTTGTCCTGGATCGCCTCGTTGTAGGACCATGGATCTGATTCTTCTCCTGAGATCAAGTCCGAGGACTCTCCGATCCCTAAGAATCGCTCGGGTTATCTGACAACCCTCGCACTACGACGAGGTTTCAGTTGTGTAGGTGTGACGCGTGGTATGTCTTCTTGTACAGTTGGCAACAGAGTTGGCCCTTAAGTTCTTCCAAGGTAATCTCGCTTCTAGGCTTTTTATCGTTCATATAGTCTTCTTCCAAAAATCTAAAGTGCATACTGATTACGACCTTTTGATCTTCGGGACCATAGAACATGCATCCCTTCGTTCCTTTGGGGTATCCTATAAACAACCTTAATTCCGAACGTGCATCCAATTACCCGGCTTCCCTATCCAACACGTATGCCGGACACCCCCAGATCCTCATGTGTCCTAAGCTGGGCTTGCGCCCTGTCCACAACTCCCTAGGGGTTTTTGGAACCGATTTGGATGGCACTAAGTTCAGAATATAAGCCGCTGTTTGCAAGGCGTAGCCCCAAAATGATTTTGGTAAATCCGCATAACTCGTCATTGATCTTACCATTTCTAGAAGCGTTCCATTTCTTCATTCTGCAACCCCATTTTGTTGAGGGGTACCGGGTGCAGTCAACTGGGATGCAATCCCTTCTTCCGACAGGTAGTTCAAGAATTTATCGCTGAGGTATTCGCCTCCATGATCAGATCGTATAAACTTGATACTCTTTTCCTTTTGAGACTCTGCTTGATCCTTAAATTCTTTGAATTTATCAAAGGTCTCAGATTTATGCTTCATTAGAAAAATGTATCCATAGCTTGAGTAATCATTGATAAACGTAACGAAATACTCGTAGCCGCCTCTTGCTTTGATTTGCATTGGACCACATACATCGGTGTGAATGATCTCCAACACTTCTTTAGCTCTAAGCCCCTTGGCTCCAAATGCCCTCTTGGTCATCTTACCCTCCAAACATGATTCGCAAGTTGGAAATAGTTCAACCAGGAAAGACTCCAATGAACCATCTTGGACCAACCTTTGGATCCCTTCTAGATTAATATGACCTACTCTTAGGTGCCAAAGAAGTGTCTCGTTCACGTTAGTCGAACGTTTCCTTTTACTTGAAATAGTAGATGTGTTATAGGATGCATTGTGTGAGTGATGTGCACCATTAATATAGAGATCATTCTGTAAAGTTCCATGACAGATAACCACATTGTTACGCATAACAGTAACATGTTTAAAACGAACAGAATATCCATCAGTAAATAGTTTTGAAATAGAAATGAGGTTTTTGCGAAAACAGGAACATAAAGAACATCTCTTAAAATTAAACTCTTGTCTTCAAAAGACAATTGCATGTCTCCCACTGCTTCAACTGCCACTCTCGTAGCATTGCCTAGCGTGATGAGGATATCACTTCCACTAAGTAGTCGGGTCCGCTTGAACCCGTGAAGTAAACATGATTAGTGGACCCCGTATCCATTACCCACGAATGGGTAACATACGCCGCTAAACAATTTTCAACAACTAGTGTTGATAATTACCTTTCTTTCCGGCCCTTTTGGGGTTGGAACAGGCTGACCTCCAATGTCCTTTTGCAGTTAAAACACTTCCTCTTTGGATTTTTCCTCGACACTACCAGCATTCCTCATCTTTGTTGGGGTTATATCCCAACAATCTTACCATTGCCCTTAGCAACAGTTGAGTTTGATTGCTTATGGCTTTTGATCCTCTTCTTCTTCTTGCCTTCCCTTGGCCACGAAGATGAAGACATACCACTTGCCGTCAAAGCTTGAGTTTTTGTGCTCCTTCAATGTCCGTGACCAAAGCTTGCAACAAATCAGCTAGCGAGGCCAAATTGCTCAAAAACTTTTGGACAGAGAGTGGAGTACCAAAGAACCTCAAGTTTGTTCAGATGGGCCATCAATTTTGAGGACGAAATCCCTTACGGGATTGCCCTCCACCATTTTTAGCGATGACATCTCTCCCAAGGTGATCTGACGAGCCCCGCGTTTTTGACTCGTCAGTTGGCTCATCTGATTTTTGGTGTGTCAAGAATCCACTTGTGCTTTTGTGCAGTTAGGACAATCATAACTTTTTGTTTCCAATCAACATAGTTTCCAATTCTATTGACTATAAGTATAGAAATGGTGGATTAAAAGGTTGCGACATGCTGAACTGAAATAAACACACATCTTGTATCAATATCTGGATCGACACAAGATTATCACATAATTCGATCACATGATTCATATTGAAATCTCAAAAAAATATGAACATGCATCAGCCAACATCTCAAAACAGTTTTAAATGAGCCTCTTGGGAGGGTCATCATTTAAATCACATTCAAGCAGGTTACAAACAAGAACAGTTACAAACCTTTAATTTTAAAAATTAATAGTTGGCTCCCACTTGACCAATATAAAATTGACAAGGACTTCGGCGAAGTATATGCTTATCAATTTTATACCTTAGTAATAACCATGATTAAATACAGAATTACTACTTAGTTTTGATCGGGCTTCTTGGGAGGGTCATCGTCGCCACTAATAATAATTCACAATCATCCTTTTGAGAATTTATTCATGTGAAAGCTATCTTTTGGCCGTCCCTTGGGGGAATTTCTCCAAAAGATTTCACAAATAAATAAATCATGGAGGTCAAAATTAATTCGATTTAAAACCGAATTAATTATTAAAACATACTTAGTAATATTTTTTGAATTTAAGATTTTTCGTTGGACAATTCTCATGCAAACACATTTAAACAGATTAAATAAAGCATAAGAAAATACAACAATAAATCAAGCAAAGCAGAAAAATAAACATATTGGGCACAAATTATCCAATTGTCATCGTTTGATTTTTCTTGGCTTGATTTGAAGAAACGCCATCTTGAATTTCTCCCACTCAATCGTCTTGAAAAGAACTCCATCTCGAAATGCCTAGCCAAGTAGCTCGCAGCCGGGATGCAACGCCCGCATCCGGCCGGCCCCTTCACCGAGCGACCGTGCCCGTGCGCCTATGCATAGCACACATCGCCCGGACATCGCCTCGCCGCCATACGCCTTTCCTGCCCGTAGCTTCAGCGATCTTGCTTAGCGATCATGGCGTGCTGCATCCGTCCGCGCCCGTCCCTTTGCGCTATTACCAACCCTTTTGTGCTCGCCCGTCTTTCGGCGAACCCTCCACCCGATCGCTCGATCCTCGACCTGCGCCCTGCGTCCGCGTCCGCGCCAGCGTGCCTCCCTTGGCGCGTTTAAATGCAATACCACGCACTGCGCCGATTCCGGATCCATTTTAATTTCTCATCCCCGTCTTCGTCTTCGATCAGGTTGCAATTTATTTTACAAAAATAAATAAACCTAAATCTAGACTAGTCTATTACATTGAACAAATAGAATAACCTAATCTACTCGTGGATTTTTTCACGAGAAAAACAAATTCGAACGAGTCGAATTAAAACCATTCATACGCATGAAATAAATAAACACATTAAATACCATGACAATTGGATACCTGCAAAACAGATCTAGCAATTCTACTATCCAATTTTCAATAAAATTTAATGGCCAACATAATTTAAATAACAATTTAAAAGCAGAGCTCGAAATCGAGGCTCGATACCAGTTGTTGGGAAATTAGGGGTGCTCGGATCTATTCGAGTTGAATTTAAATACATATTTAAATTAATCAATTAATTACTAACATGAATTAATCCTAATTCAATTCAACATAATAATTAATAAGCAAATAATCATCATGCGTATACGTATTTCACGTAAAACCTAAGCATGCGGAATCTAGGAATTACGTAACTACTAACCTCTTGTAGAGACAACCACTGAGATGTTGGATCAACCCAAAATACCTTCTCAAATATGTCCCACGTCCACGAACGTAATCCGGTGGGAGGATTATCAACGAACGATTTTAATCTTAAAGGAGAAAATAAAATATTTGGCCACCACCTTTGTGGATTTCTAATTTTTCCAACATATGGAATTGCACTTGGGGATGAAAAATTCATCCCCTATTTATAGACTAGGGGGGGACGAAAATTTAGGTCTAGTTGGGCATTGAGAAATTTCTTTGCTTCTTCCTCAAGATATAATCTAGAATATATCCAATATATTCTATTTCCCAAAATATCTCCCAACAAAATTTCCTCCTCCTTTCTTGTTCAATATTTTCGAAAATATCTCATGAAATAGGAAGAAATAAGATCTTTTTCCTTTCTTGAATTTATGGGATAAACTTGTATCTCAAGAATACTTATTCCATAAAATCTTTCCAAGAAAATCAAGAAAAAATCTTTTTCTCTTCCCTACCCAAATTTTCGAAATTATTGTGGAAAAATAAGCCAAAATATTTTCTTCTCCTTTTCATTAATTGGACTTTAGTTTGGGCTATTTGAGGGGCCTTTAGGAGAATTAAGATTGGACCTCCAATGGGCTATGAAGCTTTAATATTTAGCCAAAATATTGTTCAAGCCCATTAATATTAATTTACTCCACTATAAAATTAATATTGAACTATCCATCTTAACCCACATTACGACTTCACAATAATATGGCTCCCGATCATTATTTCCCACGTTTAAGATTATCTTAATCCATTAATTAATTAAGTCACTGAACAGACTTTATATTAATTAATATCTTTGTCCTTGGAGTAAAGACAGCTCAACATTATTATCCATACCTGAAATAAATTTCCACTTGCAAGATTTGGTATGATAAAGATTCTGAGCCCACCAAGGGGACAAATCAAGCAAGTCGTACTTGCACGCGATTCTCCGTATTAAATCTTAGCAATCGTCATGTAACTAATAATATTGCCCAAGATACAAGGTATCGAATCACATTGATTCTCTTCCCATCATAAGTCAAAGCAATAGTTATTAATTTCACACAATCCTATTTAAGGAACAGAGATTAAGAAATAACGCACCACTGAGGTCTAATTCTTGTATATTCAGTACCGAAGAATTTATCCTCATGTAGGTCCTTTTCAGTGCATCAGGATGCACTAGTGTAATCCCTTGGTCAAGACAAGCCAATCCGAGCCTTACACTTCAACCTTTCATGATGGGTTGTTCATTTCCAACTGGGTTGTGAATTTGTACTTAGTCACGAGGAACTGTTAATTTGATCTTCTGTGATCTGGTATCACCAAATTAACTACAACGTAACATGTATTGACTTTATCGAATCTGTATCAAATAAATATATATAACATTCATTCATATTTAATGCAAAGATGTGATAAATAATTTATTTCAATAAAATAAATAAGAAATTCAGGTTTGGTTATACAAAGTAAAAGCATACTTTTTCAAGATAACCCCAACAAAGTAAAACACCTTTTGCTCACGGCTTTTCGGAGGCAGGCCGATCATACCGGTAAGGTCGTGGGTCGGGTTATCAACGAGCGTCAAAAAATCGCGAGAGGACAACGATCAAGCCATATCTCTCAGCCTCGACCTCCTCGAAGAAAAAAGATTGGAAGCCAACTTAAAAAACGCAAATTACAAACAAAAGTCGGAGAAATATTACAACTCAAAAGCAAAAATCCAAAGATTCAAGGTCGGCGACCTCGTTTTAAAAAGGATCCTCGGTGTCCAGAAAGGAGTTTTTGGTCTAACTTGGGAGGGACCCATGAAGATTTCGAAATGCCTGCCGAATGGGGCTTATCAACTCGAGGACTTGGAGGGCATTCCCATGATGTATCTGTGGAATGCGACCTACCTGAAGAAGTTCTACCAATAACTATTAATTGTAAAATTCAGATCGGTTGTATATTTCTATGAGTTATGACTTATAACACAAACTTGCTCCATCTTTTTACATTTACGAACTTGGGGGACTGGTCTCCGACCTCTCACGAGTTCGGTCAGAAATAGATTCGCAAATGAAAAAGTCTAAGTCGGCTAAGCCAAGAACAAATGAAGGCTAGTATGTCGCATACCCAGTCTAAGTCGGCTAAGCCAAGAACATATGAAGGCTAGTATGTCGCATACCCAGTCTAAGTTGGCTAAGCCAAGAACATATGAGGGCTAGTATGTCGCAAACCCTGCCTAAGTCGACCTCGGTCGCATACCTTATCTAAGTCTAAAAAGACAAGAATATGTTAAGGCAATCATGTCGCATACCCTTTCTATGTCGACCTCGGTCGCGTACCCTATCTAAGCCGACAATCAAGTCCCTATCAATTAACAGATCTTTGGTCATTATTGTTCATTATCCAGGTTTTCGAGAAGATAAATACACGGACTCACCGACGACAAAGTGTTGGAGAGAAACAAACTAGCATTCAAATCAGGAAGCGAGAAAGATAGAAATGAAAAGGAACTGCGATTTCATTAATAAATGCCCAGAGGCGACCAAAGTACATCGCCCGAAGGCAGCGAAGTCCTACGCCCCTTGGGCAAACATTTACACACCCCGAAGGGCAACCAAACAACCTGATTGAAAGAAAAACCTCGAAGGGCGATTACGAAGAATACCCGAAGGCAAATGGCATACTGTTGTAGAAAAACTATCCAAGGGATCAGCTCGGTGGAGCATCCGAGGTCCCCTCAACAGGGTTGATCGACGCGACTGGGTCAGCCTCGGGAATCTCAACGCCAGCTCGGCTCCCTTCCCCATTTCCACCATCATCACCGCCAATAACCCCATCACCACAGCCATCCTGTCCATCCCCCATCTCCTCATTCAGCAGCCCGAGAAGCTCCTCGGGATCATAGAGATTGGCGCTTGGGGGGAGGAAGCTAAAATCAACACCATAAGCGAATAGATCTTTGATAGGGAGATCATCGTTCTCCCCGACAGGGTTGTTACGCATATAGGCGACGAGCATCTCAGCCATCGTTGACTTGGCCCCATCGAGGTCGCCGGCCTGGTGGCAAGCCCAAACGACATTAGAGAAGGAGTGAATATAGGCCATGTTGGAGGCGTGATGACGCTCCATTTTGATGGTGACAGGGAAGTCATGGACCTCAGCTTCTAGCCGGCGACACCGATTCTCCACCTCGGCAGTCTTGTCCATGCTCTCCTTCACTTTCTTATCTCGGAGCTCGAGATCCTTCGCCATCTGCGAGAGTTTCTTCTCCATATCATCCCATTCCCGAGCCACCGCCTTCAGTTTCTCCTCAGCCGCAACCTTAGCAGTTATGGCGGCCTCCCTCTCTTTCGATGACCTCGCCTGATCCACCTTCATCAGCGAACAGGCGGCCTCGATTTTTTGGGCTTGAATTTTTGCCCGGCCATACTGCTCCTGGCTCCTCTCGATGAATGCCAAGGACCGGCACATATGGGTGACCCCCGAGGTCAGATTCTTCGAGAAGTGTTGGGTTTGTGCCTCCTCGTGGAGATCCAAAGTCCAGGACTTCGGGGCGTCGACGGCGATCTGTCGGAGATAAGAGGGTTGAGCGTCGTTGGCAGCAGGATCCCGTGACCACAAGAAGTTACGAGTTGCCTCCCCTCGGAAGACCCCATCATCTAAGTTGTACCTGCAAGATAGCCATACGTGAGCACGAGCTCTTTTTCCTTGCGAACAAAGAAAAAGACAATATGACAAAAAAATTTACCGTCGACGGGAGTCCGGGTTCCAACCGAGGAAAGTGCGGTCATCAACCTCGCGGTTCCGTCGCTGAGTAATCTCAACGATTGTATTTGGGTTCCCCGCTGAACCCGACAACACCACTCTCCCACTCGGGGAGTTCCGCAACATCCATGTCCACGGATGTTCGGGCCTGCTTCAGGGAACTCCCCCCGGACACCCACACTTTGGCGGCCACCCTCTTTTGACCTCGCCCCGGGGCGGCAGCTTTTGTCTTCGGAGGCGGAGTTTCGGTGGCCCCGCTCTGGACAACTTTCTTCTTTCTGTCTGATTGCTGCCTCGAGAGAGCCAAGGCCCGAGCAACCTTCTCACGCATATCCTCGGCATTAAGGTTCTGCATCTCGTCAAGGAATTTGGCAGAAGTGAAGTGGATAGGCTCAATGAAAGAAACTGATGACGAAAGGAGATTCAGGCCGGTTAAGCAAATAAACAAATAATCAGGTCGGGACGAGCATTATCCAAGTCACTTATTGGAAATATTGGCGTCCAACAAGGAGTGAGGTGGGACCGTCAAGCCGGTGAACTCCAAGAACTTCAACCTTTGCAGGATAGTCAAAGATCGCTCGTCGGGATCAATAAGGCAAATTTGGATCAACCGGATGAGGAAAGGAAGGGAGAGCTCGGAGGTTTGGAGTTCTTGGTGGCTGTAATAAGGGAAAAAGTTAAATCAGTATTATGGATGAAGGCGAAATCAAGAGAACTTACGTTTAAAGGTCACATAGTCGCGAGGAATCTTGTGATATCCGAGGGCTCCTAGGGCAAAAACGGGACTCTGCCAAGCTCCCCCCACCAACCACCACTTCTCTTTCCAATCCTGGACCTTGCTAGGGAGGTCCTCAACTATCTTCATGTGGGGGCGAGCCTTTACATAGTAATACCCCGGGTCCTTTCCCCACTTTGCAAGCGAGATCAAAGAGTTCAACTCTTTAACAGATGGAAACGCCCGAGGTTGGACCCGCCCGAACAGCGATAGGAGCCCGATTATGGTACTCCATCCGTTAGGAGTAATCTGGGTCGGAGCTAGGCCCCAGAACCACAACAGCGAGGTGATCATGGGATGAAGAGGAAAGCAGAGCCCGACCTTCATCGTGTCATAGTTCATCGCCACACACCCATCGGGGACTTGGTCGGCATAGTCAACCTCGTATCCGAGAACCCAGAAATGAACATCGCTAGGGACCTAGAACTGCTCCTGCCATAAGAAGAGGTCGGCTTCGGTCATCGAGCTAGTCACCTCGCTCGCAGCAAAGGTAATATCCTCGCGAACCCGAGTCGGCCTAGGAATCACCTCGCGGGGACGGGCCAGGCTCTCTTCAACTCTCAGCCTGCGATCGACATTGTCGACCTCGTTATCCTCGCTTGGCACGTCGGGGATAACCTCATCCAACAAGAAGTCAAATTTGACCGAATCAATTGAGTCCGAACTAAGGGCATCTTCCTCCTCCCCCGCCTCCCCCAAAGTTTGAAATTCTGGCTCGGCGGGAACCAAGATATTTTCCAGTGGCTCCTCCACGGTTCGACGCAGACGGCGCCTCTTCGAGGTAACCTCTCCCCCGACCCGTACGGGCATTTCACTCACCGTCTCTGAAGAGATGACCACAACCAATGCCTCAGCCCCGTCGCGGCCTCACCGCCGGCGATTCACGGTGATCGTAGCAGAACTCCCAGCCACACTCCCCGAACTTTCCCGACTCTCGGACGCCATTCGTCACAAGTGAACACAGGAAACAAAGAGAAGAAAGAGATCTAGGGTTTACCTGAGGAAGAACGAACGATGGGAATCACACGCACGAAGGATCGCCGGAGTAGCAGGATAGTTTTCGAAGGTTTAAGAGTGGAAAAGTGGAAAATAAGTAAGGAAGGAGATATTTATAGGAGAAAAAGGGGGCGTGTGGACCAGACCACGACATTCCATGTCCCGCACGTGGTGTCCATGCGCCATCATCACCCAGTCTCGGCGGGCACGACAGTCGAGGCGAGCTACCGTCATCACGCTCATTCCCGAGACAATGGTCACGCTTGTCCCAGAAGTTTTACGACCTCGCGCGCCATGATCGAGGCAACATTTGAAAATAGCTCGCCCCCCATTAGCGAGCATGGGACGACAAACTAGGGGCTATTGTTGTGGGCATATAGCACGAGGTCGGGCCCGACCTGGAAGGAGGTATAAGGGGACCAATCCAATTTTTACACAAGTATAACACCTCGCTGAGAAAATGGAAGCATATGTTCGCCAAACACGAGTATGCGTCTTTGACACACCTCGCAGGTCGCATACTGGCACAAGTACGGAGCATTAATTGAGATGGGACCCGTGGCAGGCGAGCAGCACTAGGGACCTTACCTAAGAATGGCCTTAATCAGAGACGTGTCAGTAAAGGACGGTAATGATGAGTAGCTAGGAGTAGTTAGACGGCTAAATCCCTGCAAATCCGGATTTGTCTTGGGCGACGTCCCAGCAAGGTGTGCGAGCTCTTAATACCTCGAGCGACCTCCGACCTAGGTCACATCAATCATGTAGCATTTAATGTTTCGCAGAGCTATTTCCGGCTACTTGTACTTGTAATTCAGGAGAGTGAGCTCCACTCTCCCAAATACTATAAATATGGGTCATTTATGACCAAGAATAAGAGAGAAATTAATACCTTACCAAACCTCTTGCAAATTTATTGCTCAACACTTATCTTTCTCAAACATATATATATCACATAAATGCAATCCACTTTACACATTTATTGTTTGTGTCACTAAGATCATTAAGCCACATTCCAAATCATAATCCTCATATTTTAGTGTACAACACGTGTTATTTGTGATGTTGCATTAATTATATTGCGTTGAAATTGTTTTAAAAGTTGAACTATTTGTTACTCATACGTGATTAATGGTGAGAAAATCATAATATAATTTATTGAGGTTTAGTGGATATTTGAGTGCACATTACTAATTGTTTGATTGTTGTATAAAGTAAACCTAAACAATTTGATGATTTAACTAATAATATAATTAGTTAGATAAGAGATTAAAATATATATATAACAAATGCTTAACATTGTATGTATGGACGTGAATATATGCATGCTAATTGGTATGTGGCTGTATCCCCTATTAAAAATTATTATAATTGTAATGCCCCGTTTTCAAAATGAAGCCCTTTGTGGCTTTAACACTCTGGATTCAGTTTGCCACTTAAGTAACTGTAAAACCGAGCCAAAAAATTTCTTTAAAAATAAAACAATAAAGTTTAAACTAACATTTTGCAGTGGAAAATAAAGTAAGCTTGAACATCAATAAGATTAAAGTGTGGAGAGTCGTTTAATACATACATCAAGAATTAAGGTAGAATTATAAATTTGACAATCATGTAAAGACTCATAATCAGCTTAACAATTTCGAAAGATAATGCGTCATGATTTAAAAAGAGTTCATCATAGTATTAATAGTAATAACTTGATAAATACGGGAAGCTTCGTATCTACAGCAAACTCCGGCCCCTCTCGATCATAACCTGAAAACATAAAACTGTTGGGGTGTGAGATAAAAATCTCAGTGGATGACATGTATGTTGTTACACAGATTAGCAGTATCCTAGCATCAGTTATACCATATATATACATATCGTACGCACGAGTTGCTCATGCACATACGTATTCATGACGACTATTATTGTCGTAGGTACGCACGACTTGTTCATGCTCATACCTTTATTCATGGCGACTATTATTGTCGCAGGTACGCACGACTTGTTCATGCTCGTACACATATTCATGGTGACACAATGGTCATATATCATAGCGACTTATTATGTCGTGTATTCATGGGACCCGGAGGTCATATTTCGTACGCACGACTTGTTCATGCCCATACGTAAAAGTTTGTATAACGATAACCATAAAATACACTAACAGTCCATGTAACATTAACAACAGATAGCATCACCCACCTTTTAACTTTATAGATAAGTTAGAACTGTCTTTGAAAAGAGTTCTAAAGCTTAGGAGCGGCAGGGACACCCGAGCTCTGATTTAGGCCGCACTTCACCTAGCACGATTTTTCTCACAACTTAGTGATCATTTTATCATTATATCTTCACATAAGTTGTCTTACACACATTGATTCACATAATCGTTCTTTGATTGACCCTATTTGGGTTTTTGGGGCTTTATGTTCGTCTTTTATGTCTGAAGTTCTTTCACAAATGCTTTTAATACTTTCTAAATTTCTTTTAACACTTTAAAACATTAACTAGCATTCTATAGATATTATAAAATCTTTCATGAGTTTAACGGAGGCGTTAATCTCGTTTTTAGGGGTTTCTTATTAGAAAAGTTCTCTACGAGTTCTCAAACTTAATTGATACAAGATTAAGTATTCAAATCGTCTAATAGGTATTAAACATGTCATATAAGCACATTTTATAGTAATAAAAGTGCATATGCTGACTTGGAGCATTTCGATGTTCGTGAAAGTCTTAAATCCTTTTTGTTTGACAAGGTGTTAAGATACGACGTAAAACTGTTTAAAAATCAAATAATATATTAAACGTCTATCTTTCCTTCCAAAATAATTTTCACAGGTACGTATATACATTTAATACATATAATCATGCCATTTGCAAGTAATCAAATAAATCTAGAGAGTCGACTTCTAATTGTTGATAGGTTAAGCATTTCCATTTTATCGAAAACAATCCAACGTATTTGCAAAAATCCTCAAAAATACTTAGACTGCAAATAAGTTCGTGAAACTTTACCAATATATATATATATTATGGCCTGTAGAGCAAACATGCATCATGCTTTTGTATTTTAAAGTTCTAAAAATTGTTAAGTCCTTTATTCTTCTCTAACTGTTTCAGAAACTAGAAAATAACTTAAAAATACTTATACTAGTCCAACATTCACCAAATTTGACAGACGAATACACTTTCACAAATAGATTATGAATACAGAGTTTTCCAAAGCCAAGAATTCAGTTTAAACATGATTTCTTCCAAATCTAAAGTGAAACAGTGATTTCAATTTTTTATTTTATTTTACTAATGACATGCTTCTTCTAAAATACAAATAAAATACTTATAATTCAAATTAAAATCTCAAATGTTATATGTAATCATATATTGGCATGTAGAACATGCTCAATCTTCGATTTTTCCTCCACAATGACTCCAATAATTAATTCTGATTTTCCATTTTGAAGCATACTGTTTGACTTAGAAAATTTAGATAAAATACTTAGGCTCTTTAATAAATTCCCAATAATTTATTATAGATACCCAACTTCATGTAGAATAAGTAAATAATAAGCTCCAACAAACAGTTCATTCAAAACATAACATATCAAGTCAAGAATTCAATACAAGGAACTAAATACACAGTTTCAGAACTAATAATTCTAAAATCGAAATAAAATACTAATTCATCGAAATAAATCACATACTTTTTCAGATATGATCTTCATAAAGTATAGAACATACTCAAACAAATCTAATGTCAAATAGGCTTCCTAATGCTCTGTTCTATTTGGATTTCAGAAACGTGACACAGTCTGACCAGTTTATTTGTATGATTTTTAACTCCCAAACCGTAACTCCAAAAATCACCAAATTTGACTATGTTATTCTAGATTTCATATTGAATATAAAATAAATTTCTCAGATTTTTCTAACAATTCGATGATAACATAAAAATCAAGAAATTCCCCTGTTTGTCTCTATAGTTCGATTTAGTACATACCAACATCCCAAATCATTTCTATCATTTTAATCATGCTTTTATCAACATACAAAACCAAATACTACTGATACCTTTTGGTTTGGACAGATATACATGCATGGTATTCATTTCATAAATCATCTCATAGCAAGAACACCAAAATCAAATAAATAAGAACATAGTGAAAAGAGTTGATGATTTCTTACCTTTAGGTGTTTCTTTGGACTTCCTAAGCTAAGAACACTTGGAGAAACCTTGTTAGAGGGTGGATGATGGCTTGTTTTAGTGTTAGGGATGGATGAAGACCTTATTTCTTGTTTGGAGATGGGAGGGAAAATCCTCCTTGTTTGATGTTGGAGAGTTTCCAATTTCTTATGGGGGATTGAGGGAAGGTATTTGCAAGACAAGAATGAGAGGGGGAGGGCTTGTACATATACAGGGGATAGGGGGGGAGGCGACTGTGATGGGAGAGTAGGGGAAGCAAGAGTGGAGTGTGTTTGTGGATAAAAAAAATGGAAGGTCAAGTAATGTGTGTAAGAGGATGAAGACTTTTGTAGCTAAGCTTCTTTAGTAAGTCACTTAATTATAATTAAAGTTTTATTATTTGAATTAATGAATTAGATATTTTATTAGGCACATAAGAATGTATGTGTAATATTAGTACGCGGACAATCATGTATTTCACGTAGACGTTTTTCGTAAAAATTAACAGTTATTACTCAAAATTATTATACGAAAAATAATATGCAGTGAGAAACAAAAATAGGTCATCGGTTCTCCAAAAATCCTAGTGCATGATTTATTTTAGGTTTGTCGGATTATTATTCGATAGTCCGTATTTCTTTAGAGGCTGCATTTCAATCACCGTCGTATTTTATTATTTATTTGTTCAAAGATTATTCGATTGTTCTATAGGAAAATCCTAGGTTTGATTAGGTTTCCAACTGACTTTTGGTTATTATATTTTATTAATCAAACCTTAGATTTAGTTCTTCTCTTTAAAGTGCTAGGAGTGCTTCCAGTTTAGATTGCTCGTGCTGTCATCCTGAAAATCAAAATCTAAAAACAAATATAGCTCTCATTAGAAAATAAATTAAAACATTTAATCTTTCTTTAAAAACTGTATTTTTGGTTCGGGGTATTACATCCTTACTCACTTAACAGAATTTCGTCCCCGAAATTCACTTCCTCATTTTCCTTAGGCATTTGGATTACTTCACTAAAATTTCATTTACTTGTTGCTATGAGTGTGTTGGCTACTAAAGTATGTGACTACTTTAGTCTAATCTATAGGTTCAGAAAAATATATTGTTGTCTCATTCGTTGTTAACCATTTGATTCCCATAAATCTGTCAAAGTCTTTCATTTGATTGTTCGTTTTTCATAGGCATATGAGGAAAATATGCTAGTCCCATCTTCTTTTTCCCAAGTAGTTTCTTCCCATGTGTACTCCATTAAACTAAGACTACAAAACACATTTCTAGTTTCGGGGTCTTACAATAATAATGTGTGATATTGAGATAGAATATAATTAATTAATATTAAGATAGGAATTAGAAAGAAGCTTAGCTAGGAAGTATTTAAGGTGGTGGGTCTTATATATATATATTCTTATCTATCAAATTCCTGACTAAGATAGGAATTAGAAAGAAGCTTAGCTAGGAAGTATTTAAGGTGGTGGGTCTTATATATATATATTCTTATCTATCAAATTCCTGACAGAGTGGTATCAGAGCACGGTTTGTATCTTGTAGACTGTCTATGTACACGAGCTCAAGACTTGGACTCTCTGGTTCAAGGATGAACCGTTCCCCCTTGCTCCTCCACTCGCCTTCTTCAGCCTCGCCCTTCTTCCATCTCGGGCTCTCTGGTTCAGTAGAAGCTTCTGCTAAGGGATCAAGCAGTAGAACACTCTGGAGCTCATCATGAATATTTTGCTCCACGAGCCTCGGTAGTGTCTGAAGTTTGTGCATTCAGTCCTCGGTTTGCATCCGAGTGGGTTACGAGGCTGGTGGCATATCCTCGGTTTGAGTCAGGTTGGCTCGTCGATCTGAGCCAAAGCACATCTTCAGATCGACTCTGAGTTGGCTCTTCTGTCTGAGCCTGCACATCTGAGGTAGGCATCTCTGAGGTCTGAGCTCCTTTAAAAATTTCCTGAGAAATTTTATCTGAACTGAGTGATGTCTCGAGCACCTCAGAGAAGACCTGCTCCTCAGTCTGATCCTGTGTCCTAGAGATAACCTGAGCCAACACTTGTAATGGCGAACTCTGAGCGGTTTTGCCCTCAGGTTGTATCTCCTCAGAATCACTGCTACCTTCGTCGGTGAGAACCACCAATCTTTTGCGCTTTGGAGCAAGATCCTTCCGCTTCATCAGTTTTGCTCCTTGCTCCATTTTTGCCTCCAACAGAACCTTCCCCCTGGTTTGTTGGGTCTCTTTCTCAGCAGCCGCAGAAGGTGATTCTACCTTCTTTTCTCTTTTCCCTCGAATGGCCTGCTTCTTCACAGCAGTGAATGGGGTTGAATTGGCGAAGATATCCTCCTCCTCTCTGCACATCTCCAAAATATAAGCAATTTTGGTGGCATGGTGGATCTTGCCTTTCATCGTGATTGCCCCATTGACCCTTTTTATGACTTTGGCTTGCTCCGTCACCATCTGAATTAAGAATTTCAGCCAGTTGAAGTCAGTGGTAGGAGATGCCTCGATCGCCGCCATCAATCTGAGCTTCGGGGTACTAATCTGCTCAAAACTCCCCGCAAGACTCATGATGCACTTGCTCACAATATCCATCAGCACACGATATTGTGGCTTTAGATGCCTCTTATGCAATGTCGCCTCAAATTTAACAGGATTCTCAGCAATCCTATCTAGGTACTCCTGCTCTCTGCGAACATATACATCGCAGGATCCTCTCCTCTATCACGAGCTCAAAAGACATCATTCAGATTTTTTGAATTATGCACAAATCCTCTCAAAATCGGCGTATTTTGACAGAATGCTCTAAATGTGATGTGGTAATCGAAGAATGCATACCATCTTCTTCATCTATTCTCAAATTCTGGATGAATTCGATTACCTCTTTTTTTTGAACTCTGTGCAGTCGGGTTGCGACTAGATGGGTGATTTTAGCCCGATCGAATCATATGCAGAGCCTCCTCTTCTGGCTTTGAGTTGGTTGTGCTTTCAAGTGAGACAACGAACTCGTACCACGGCTTGTTGGTTATGGCTAATTTCTCGAACAAGGTTGGGGCCATTTTAGAGATTGATTTAAGAATTTGAAGTTTTAGGGTTTGGAGATTTCAAGGCAAAGGGATTTTTTAATTGCGGAGGATTTGGGAAATCGAAGGGTTTGATAAAATTTTGGCTTGAATGGCTTAAAGGGGTATATATAACCCGAGATCGTGGAGAATCGTGTTGGTTAGGTGAAAAGCAACGGTTGAGATTAATCTCCCATTAATCGAATTATCTGAACCGACGATCTCTCTAAAAAGTAAGCCGCCAAAATATCCTCATTGGTCAATAATGTGGCAGAGCATTAAATGACTGTTGACCTTCTTCGGAATTTAAAACGATCCCGCCCAAAAACATTCCTCAGGTGTTTTGTATTTATTGCGAATGATTACTGAGTTTTACTTGAGCAATAAATGAGTCGCATGAGTCTTTACTTCTTCGACTAATTTCCCTCTGTCGGTCTTCTTATCGAGTATCATGATAAAATGTCGATTATAATCTTGAAAATCTTGAGTGGGTTCAAAGATCTTCTTGATCTTGACCTTGATGAATCTGAGTTTCTGAGACTCGATTCGAGATTTCCATTTTATCCTGAGTTTCTCAGTAGAATTCTGAGAAAGCTTCATGCATCTGAAAATCTTCAATTTTTCAGATTTACTCTATACACCTGGTTCTAACATCCCTAATTCAACTGAAAGTTCCTGAAATCTTGATTCAGCCAAAGGTTTAGTCAAGATATCGCCTCTTTAATCTATCGAGATGAATTTTCTCCATCCTTATGTCCATTTTCTCGACATGATCTCGATGAAGTGATGTCGATATCCACATGCTTGCATCTCGGTGTGCAATCTGGGATTTTTGTGAAATAGCAATGGCACTATTGTTTGTCACAATATATTGGTACTTCATTGGCTTCAACTTTATAATCCCTTAATTGTTGTCTCGAGCGAAAGAATGCGAGAAAGACACATCTTCCCGCACCGTGTATTCAAATAATCTTGGTTCTTCGTTGCTCTTGAGGTCTTTCTTTGAAAACCAAGATATCAGCTTGCTTCCTAGAAATTGACAAGTTCCTGTTGTGGACTTCCTGTCAATTCTACAACCTCCGTGAGTCGACATCGAAAACCCGCTTAATTCAAAGGTTATCATCACCGGATACCATAATCCTCTATTCACTGTGCCTTAAGATATCTTAGTATCTTTTTTTCGACCTCCATGTGACTAGTCTTAGGATTAGCTTGGTATCTTGCACATATCCCAACAGCAAATGTTATATCTGGCCTACTTGCTGTGAGATAGAGCAATGATCCAATGATTCCTCTATAATCAGTATGATTCACTGATTTGCCTTCTGAATCAGGATCCATCTTGTAGTTAGTATTCATAGGAATCCTAACTGCATTGCAATTTTGTACACCATATTTGGCAATCAGATCTACGAATTGTGTATTTGCACGGTTGATGAATATTCCTTCCTTTGATTGTTTCACTTGAAGACCTAGAAAGAAATTCATCTCTCCCATCATTGACATCTCAAACTTGCCTTTCATCAGTGTTGAAAACTTTTCACACAGCTGATGGTTTGGAGATCCAAAAATGATGTCATCAACATATATCTTGAACTAGTAAGATCTCTTCCCCATCCTCTATCCTGAACAGAGTTCTATCAATGATCCTTTGACAAAACCATGGTCGAAGAAACCGAGAAAGAGTATCATACCATGCTTCTGGTGCTTGCTTGAGACCATACAAAAGCTTTTTCGAGCACATAAACTTGGTCATTCTGTTTGAAGCCGGGGAGGTTGTTCCACATAAACCTCTTCTTTAAGCACACCGCTTCGAAATGCACTTTTCACATCCATTTGATAGTATTTGAACTTCATGTGGGCAAAGATATGCAAGAAACAATCGATGGCTTTAGTCTTGCAACAGTCTGAAAGGTTTCATCATAATCCAAGCCTTCTTCTTGGGAATAACCTTGTCTGACTAGCCTTGCCTTGTTTCTTACAATGTTGTTGTTTTCATCTCTTTTATTCTTGAAAACCCACTTGGTTCCAATGACATTGTGCCTTTCAGGTCTATCTACCAACTCCCATACTTCATTCCTTGAGAATTGATTCAGCTCATCTTGCATAGCAGTAATCCAATAAGAATCTTGTAGAGCTTCACCAATCTCAAAGAGTTCTTTCTCCGAAAGGAAAATGAGAATAGTGCACTCTCACCATGGAACCTTCTTGTCTTAACACCTTCAGTTAGATCACCCACAATCTGACTTGTAGGATGACTATCTAACCATTTCCTTCTTGATGTTCCCCCTTCAATAATATCCTCAACATTTGAGATGTTAGGTTCAGTTAAATCAGCAAACTCAAGGAACAACATAAAAAGAGAAAGGGAATCATCTTCCTCAGGGGAAATTCTATTCAGAACATTGTCAGAGACATTTGTTCCCCTTTGGTTGATAGATTCAGAATTTGCCTCAGCTGTGACCACATCTTCATTGGCATCACATACCTGAGTCTGAACTGGTGTCTGTTCAGATTGGTCACCTTTGGAGTGTTGGTTTTCCTGAGGCTCACCATCCTGAGTTCCATTCTGAACTTCCTTATCTGAGTCTGAGTCACTCCAATCATAGAATGTGACTGACTTCTTCTTTTCAGGTTCAGTGGATGATTTATCTTTCTGTTTTAGGCTTAATCTGGTGATCCTCTTAGTCAGTTCATCTGCGCATCATGTTCTGTTTCTTACGAACACAAATAGATTCATCAAAAAACAACATGAGGTGTTTCCTCCACAATAAGAGTCCTACAACAGTAAACTCTGAAACCTTTCTTGACTTGAGAATATCCTAAGAATATTCCTTCATCGACTTTACTATCAAAAGTTTTCAATCGATCTTTACCATTATTGTGTATGAAACACTTGCAACCAAACACACGAAAAAGAAAGAAACAAGAGGCTTCCTTTCATTCCAAAGCTCATAGGGTGTTTTGCCTTGACTCTTGGTCAAGATGGATTTGTTACGAGAGTAGCATGCGGTGTTGATCTTGACAAATTCAAAATCTTTTAGGAATGTCGACTTTAGCTATCATAGTCGTTCTTGAACTTTCAGAGTCCTGTTCCTCCTTTCAAAGAACACCATTACATTGAGGGGTCCTTGCGGTGATGTTTCATGTGAAATTCCATTCTCTCGCACAATAATCGATATGATATGATTTATGAATTCCGGTTCCTTTGTCGATCTCGATTTTGACCACACTCAGATTTTTCTCAATCTTGAGCCTTTTCGAGAACTCTGGCGACTTTATCTCGAGTCTCTTTCTTCTTGGTAAGAATATGACCCAAGTATATCTCGAGTAGTCATCAACTACTACCAATGTGTATTTCCTACCATTAGTGCTTCACGGTGTTATAGGACCAAAAAGATCCATATGTAGTAACCAAGTATTCTTTCAAAGAGAAACCTCAACTTTACTTTTAAATGATGCTCTTATCTCGCTTTTCCTTTACGCACGCATCACAAATATGTTCCTTCTTGAACACTTACGTTAAGCAACCCTCTCACAAGAGCTAATCTTGCAAGCTTGTTCGGGTTTTTGAAATTTAGGTGATTCATTCTTTTATGCCATAACCAACCGGTATCTGTGGAACTTTTAGCAACTAAACATGTATCTTTAGGAAGCGTAACTCCAATCGACAAGATACACATTCCCTTTTCTTGTACCAACCGGTAAAACTTTTACGTGATGTATCATCTTTTACAAAACATAAGTTTTAGAGAACTCAACATTAAAACCCTTATCACAGAAATTGGCTAATTGAAAGCAAATTATGCTTCAATCCGAATACATATGAAACACCATGGATATGAAATCGAAGTCGATTTCCAAAGTTCCATATCCTTGATCGTCCCTTGGAATTATCTCCAAAAAGTGATCTGTGGGCCTCTTTGTTCAACATAGTCACTTGAGTGTCTTCTTGTATCTGTCATATGTCTTGAACATCCACCGTCAAGATACCAAATATCGAGAGCTTTTTCATCTCTGCTCATCGATTGCCATGTGATCATTAGTCGGTTTAGTGCCCTTGTTTTCCTCCCAAAAATGATCAATTCTTAGGTACCCAATTTGTGTAGGGTCCTACAAGGTTAGATGTACCTTTCGGAATCAAAAATCACCGACAACTCTAATCACATCACTTTAGAGTGGCTAATTTGTCTTCCATAAACATCAACATACACATCTACTACTCTACGGGTGCCTTAGCGACTTTACATGTATGTGTCTTAGCTTTAGCATGAACATGGGCTTTTGAATTCTTCTTTGGTTCGGGCCTTTTGTTCGGATGCTTGGGCTTTTGTGCAATAGGTCTAAATCTTTGTTGACTCGGGTTGAGATAACCTTTACTTTAAAGTAGTGAGGTTCGGGTTGTACATCTTGAAATCTGGGTCTTCCGGTGTCTTGAGGACTTGGTCTCTTCGATTGAGAATGTCTCTGTTGAGTGTTTCTCATCTGAGGATTCCTCTGATGGTTCGATGTGGGAGCCTTTCAGATTTGCATTCTTAGCTTTGAGGCTTTGAAGTACTTACAAAACTTTCCAATATTTGCTTTCAAGTTTTCTAGCCTTCACCTGAGGTTTGGGCTTTCTAACCTGATCATTCAGTTTTACTGAAACCATAGGTCCTTTTCCCTTGTCTACAACCTTGGGCATTACTTCAGCTTGAAGTGTAGGTGCCACTGGTTTTACAAAGATAGTCTTCTTGCTACATGATGCAGCATTCAGATGACCTTGTGAGGTTCCCCCTGGAGTGTATCCCAATCCAGTTTTTATAGTGGCAGATCTCTGGTAACTCTGAATTTCATCTATCACTTTAGATGCTTTATTCAATAGAGTTAACTTCTTCAGTGCATTATCCTCACGATTCAGTAGAGTTTTATGCTTCTCGAGAGAGGTCATTGAACTTCGATTCGATTAAATTGAATCTCTTCAGTGGATTTCTCTAGCTTTTCAGTTAGGGACATGATCAACTTCTCTTTCTCTGAGAGTTGTACTTTCAGAACATCCAGTTCATCAGTAGTTCCCATTAATTGAGAAGTGATCTCAGTTTTGCTAGAGTCTTTCCATTTTAGATTTTCAGCATTCAGTTCCTTATTCTGCTCTTGAGTTTTATTTAGCGTCCTTGCAAAACAAAGATAGTCCTTCATCGATTCTCAAAAAGAATTCATCGAGTCAAAATGACTATTTTTCGATGGAACTTGAAAACTCTTGTGCTAGTGTAGGAGCAACAACAGAGACAGAAGAGTTTACCTCCTCAATGGCCATCAGACAGATGTCATCACTTTCACTGTCTGAGAATATCTCATCTGAAGAGCTAGATCCCTCCTCAGAGTGTTCTTCTTCTGCAACCATGGCCTTTTTGCTTGAGAACTTCTGGTCTCTTTTTAGCTTGTCTTTCTCTTCTCTCCTTAGCACTCAACTCTGGACAATCATCTTGGAAGTGACCTTTCTTCCGCAATTATAGCATCTGTTGGCATCATCATCCTCGATCATTTTCTTCTTTGGACTTGGAGTCCTTCTTTTTTCGGATGAAGATCCTTGACTTTCAGTCCTTCTTCTTCTCGGTTGATCTCGTCCTCGGGTTTCTTCCGGTACATGTGGTTCTGTAATAGCTTTTGTATTTTCCAAATCTACTATTAAGTCTCATTAAACCTCCTTGCCATCGGTCTTTAGCATTTCCTCAAGCTCATCCCGATGTTTGGCATGGGGGTTCTCGAGACTCTTTTAGTTTTGAGGTTTTATCTTTGGCTTTTAAAGCCACATTCTTACTCGATGAAGAATCATCTTTCTTTGTCGGCCTTTTTTGGATTTCTTATCAATTACAAATTCATAGGCTTTCATTTCGAGAGAAAAGACTTGTTGGTATGGCATTGAACTAATGTTCTTGGTGTTTTTCAATCACCAATGCATGAATATCCCATTTCTTAGAAAGACCTCTAAGAATTTTCAATGCCACTTCTCTTTGTGGATATTTCTTTCCAAGTCGCGTTTAGATCATTCATGATGCTTTAGTGAATCGACTTTCAATTTGTCTATTGATTCACCATCATCCATTTTCAAAAAAACCAAAACTTTCCAATTGCCCTTTGAAAGTTTGTTTTCTTTTTATATGATCTGCGCATTGGCACATAACAAAATAGTGTATCCCATATCTCTTTAAAGATATTATGGTGAGAGATCATTCCCATCACACCATCATCAATTGTCTTTGTATAGTGTGTCTTTTGCGATGTAGTCTAGATTGACTAACTTTCTCTCCTCGAGGAGTTAGTTGATCATCGGACTTAGGAAATTCTCTTTCTGGGATCAATTCTCTCCTCTTCCGTAATTACAGGATTCACCACATGAAATTTGAATGGTACTTGAGAAACCACTCTCCACATACGCTCATGTTTGGAATACGAGATGAGCTGCGCATTCTCAATCTCCATAGATCATAGTTCTCTCATCGAGAACATGGGAAGTTTTTAGAAGACATTTTTACGATCTTTTGAAAAGAAAAAATTCAAAAAATAAGATCGGGTTCGGATAGACCACAAGTATTTTTGAAAATAAAACTTTGGTCAACACAACAGTGGTCAAGTTGAACCAACGCTCCGATACCACTTGTTGGTCCCGTGTAACGAAGTCTTACACGTATGGGGGAATACACGTGTTCAAAGGATTTTAAAACTTTTTCTTATTGAGGTCACTTGGGTCGATAATCCCAAGATTAGGTTCGGAAGCCATGATCGCTTCTGAGTCAAAGTCTCCATGAGACAAATGATCCCGAGTCGCTTTAGATACCTCAGATAATCCCAACTGAATCACGAGTGTCGAGATCCCGAGTTGCTTTTTGGATCGAGATAACTAGCTCTTGAATCCTCGAAGAGAGTTCGGTTTGATAACTATCTCTGTTTAGCTACCGATCGTCGAATGGTTGGCCCTTAGATTATACTCGTTTTTAAGCTTTGGTTTGAAAACCTTCCTTTTATGAGATAGTGATTAGGCTGTGATTCACTTATGCAACTTGATTGGATTGATTCCAACTGAATATCGCTGAAAAGTATGCTTTCAAAATCAAGTCAATGCAAATGATTAAAAGCACGATAAGGAAAGCATAAAGAACACAAAGAAGTTATAGTGGTTCGTAGACTCAAGCTCCTACATCCACTCTCGACTCTTCGAGAAAATTCACTATCAACTTCGAGGCTTTACGACTACCTCGTAGTTTACTTACTCAACTCGCCCGAGTTTTACGACTACTCCACGTGGTTTACTTACTCAACCCGACCTTGAGTTTTTACGACTACCTCCGTAGTTTACTTACTCAATCACACACAAGCTTTTACTACCCCCAGAAGCTTACTAACTTCTCCTCTTAGAGTTTTCTCACTACTCCAGCGTGGTTTACTAACTCTTTACAACTCTACTCACCAACAAACACACTCCAACTACCTTCTCAAGGGTTTGGGGTTTCTCGGTTGGTTTCAACTAGGATGAGATATCCTTTACAATGAAGCACAATGCAAAGGGTTATGATATCTCGACTAAGCTTTGGATAAATCTTATCAAGCTAGGCTTAGTAAAGTGAGCTCTCTTCAATATAGAAGCACTTGGGAAATTCAAGGTATTTTCGAGTGCTTTAACTTTTGCAAGAATAAGTTTGAGCTCTTGAGTTAACATATAAATTTCCGTAACCTTACAAAGTAGAGGGTCACCAAGATTTATAGGCATACACCAAGGTCACTCTTTGAAAACTATCCGTTGGAGAGATAGCTTCGTGAGTTCCCTCTTATGGTGTGTGAGGAATCGGCTATATTTAGGGTTTGAAACTCCCTAACATGTTTTAAAGGCAATAGCCTTTCATGTAGCCGGTCTTCACTTTTTGCGATCTGGAACTTTCGTACATCGACATCTTTTTTGACTGACTGTCACCGTCGATTAATAGTATAGTGCGTCGTCTTCCTCTTTTTGACTTTTGTCTTCGATTAAAGGTAGACACCTTCAACGGCTCTTTTTGGTTACAAACTCGAGTTTGATATAACCTTAACAACACTTCCGACTTAGTTCCTTTTATGCGCATTTGAATGTCTTGGCAATATCTAACTTTCTAAGGCATCGCCTTTCTCTCCGATATTAGATCCTTGAGATAGATATATTGATTGCCTCGGAACATTCAGTTCATCTTGAGCATTAATTACATTCGAGTCTTGATAATTCTTTGTCTTTCGATATTCTTGATCTTGATTTCTCGATCTTGATCTTCCTTCTTGAGTCTTCTGCGTCTTGAGGTCTTCGAGTCTTGAGGTCTTACGAGTCTTGAGTCTTCTCGAGTCTTGAGGTCTTCGAGTCTTGATTCTTCTTGAGTCTTGATTTATCTTGGACCGATATCTTGAGTCTTCATCTTTGAGTCTTGATTCTTGGTTTCATCTTGAGTCTTGATATCTCGTTTTCATCTTTTGAGTCTTGAGTCTCGATTTCTCCTTTGAGTCTTTAGATTCTCGATTTCATCTTGAGTCTTGAGACTTCATTTCATCATTGAAAACTTCAGTTTCTTCGAAACATCTTGAGTTCTTCGAGTCTTGAAACCTATCCCCGAACTATATTTTATTTTTATACATTTTGCGAGATAACATCCTCAATACTTCTAAAATCGAATCCTTCAATTATCAAGATCAATATGGAACATGTCATACTCAGGGGTTTTGGGATATTAATCAAAATCATATAATCTTTTATTAAATTCATCTCCCAACAAATTTTGTTATGGAATGAAGATATGTATTCTTGGAATACAAGATTATCTCATTAAATTCAAGAAATCTCCCACATGATTATCTATCATGAAATTTTCAAAAATATTAGAAAATAAAGGGCAAGAAAGATTTTCTTGATTTTCTTGAAAATATATTATGGAATATATGTATTTCTTGAAATACAAGAATATCTCATAAATTCAAGAAGATCCAAATCTTGGAATCTTGACACCCCTTATTTTCGAAAAATCCATAATAATAGAGAAGGAGGGATTTTTGTGGAATATTATAATTACGGGAAAAAGAATATAGGAGATATATTCAAGATTTCTTGGAGATCAAGAAAAGATTTTCCCACATTGTTTTAGCACAAAAAATTCGACCACCTTAGGCCTCTATAAATAGGGGATGATTCTTTCATTCCCAAGTACAATTCCATGTGCTGGAAAAATTAGTAAATCCACAAAGGTGGTGCAACATAATTTATTTTCCTTTTGTTAAATCGTTCACAAGAGTCCTTCCACCGGATAGTCAAACGAAGGCTAAGGGAATACTTGGAAAGTTCTTTTGGTTAGTCTAAATCACTGCCATCCCAAGAGGTACGTTCAAGTAAACTCGTAGAATTCCGCATGCGTAGGTTTTACGTGAATTATTATCTGCCTGATATTGTGTTGGATTATTATTTGAATTAATATAGGATTAATTCATGCTAGTAATAATTATAAGAATTAAATTTGTATTTAAATATTCACCCCGAATAGATCTGTGCAACTTATTCCCCAACAACTGGTATCAGAGCCACGGTTTTGGGCTCTGAATTTTTTAAATTGTAATTTAATTCGTTGGCATTAAATTTGAAATTGGATAGTAGAATTGCTAGATCTATTTTGCAGGTATCCAATTGTCATGGAATTTAATGTGTTCATTTATGCATGCATATAAATTGTGGTTTTTAATTCGATTAGTTTCGGATTCGCTTTTGCCTCGTGAGAAAATCCATAGGATTTAGATTAGAATTTGTTTGAAAAGATCAACGTAAAAAAGACTTCCAAAATAGTCTTTCTTCATTTTAGAATTTTTAAATAAATTGGTTTTACCGATCGAGAAACGGCGATCTTTATAGGATCATAAGAATTAAAGGCTTGAGAAATCCGAATTCAAAATGAGGCGTCTATGATCTCGGTAAACGCGTTAAAGGAGGCACCCCGAATGAAATATCGGCCGCAGTACACACGGCGCCGATCTTTTGCCGATTCTCCGAAAGACGCGAAAGAAAAGCTGTTGACACGGGCGACAAGGGCGGGCGAATTATATCTAAAAGAGCGGAAAGTGATACGGCGGTTCTAATATCTAGAGGCACCTTTTTTCATGTTGAACGCGTCATGGGTGGCGAGAACCGCGTAAAGCATTTCGGTGAGCGCCACAAGACGACAAGTGCCATGCAATACCTGGCCTTTCGAGACGCCGAGGCGCTGGCGGGAGACACGACGCCGGGCGAGGTCGGTGAAACCAAGTGGCCGGCGGATCTTGGCGGCATCATCCCGCCATGAGCCGCTGGCGTGGCGTTTCGAGACGGAGTATTTTTTCGAGACGATCAAGTGGGAGAAATTCAAGACGGTGTTTCTTCAAGATCAAGCCAAGAAAAATCAAACCATCACAATTGGATAATTTGTGCCCAATATGTTTATTTTTCTGTTTTGCTTGATTTATTTTGCGCTATCTTATGCTTTATTTAATTTGTTTAAATATGTTTGCATGAGAATTGCCCAAATGAAAAATCTCACAATTACTAAGTATGTTTAAATAATTAATTGACAATTTTATTTCGGATAATAAGATTGAATTAATTTTGACCTCCATGATTTATTTATTTGTGAATTCTTTTGGAGAAATTCCCCCCACGGGACGGTCAAAAGATAGCTTTCACATGAATGAATTCCAAACGGATGATTGTGGGTTATTACTAGTTGCGACGATGACCCTCCCCACGAGGCTTGTTCAAAGCGAAATAATAATCCCGTATTTAATCATGGTTATTACTTAGGTATAAAATTGATATGCATATACTTCCCCGAAGTCCCTGTCAATTTTATATTGGTCAAGTGGGAGCCAACTATTAATCTGGATATTAAAGGTTTGTAACTGTTCTTGTTTGTAACCTGCTTGAATGTGTTTAAATAATGACCCACCCCACGTGGCTTATTTAAACTGTTTTGAGATGTTGGCTGATGCATGTTCATATTTTTTTTGAGATTTTAATATGATGCATGTGATCGAACCTTGTGATATATTTGTGCTTATGCATATTATTATTTATTTCAGTTCATCATGTCGCAACCTTTTAATCCACTGTTATATACACTCAAAGAACACCAATTAACTGGAGAAAACTATAATGTTTGGAAACGAAATATGAGCTTTGTCCTACCTGCACAAAAACATTTTTGGATTCTTGATGTACCCAAGCCACGTAAGCCTACTGATGAATCACCTGATGCGGAAGACATTAGTATAATATTTGGGAGCAGGCCAATGAACCCATGAAACGTGTAATCTTGTCTTCACTGTCTGATGATTTGAGACACATTCATGAAGGTGTTGAGTCTGCTGCGGAAATTATGCAAAGTCTTAAAGAAATGTTTTTAACAAAAGACCGCATGATCAATCAGTTTAAAAATGACGACGTGGCTAGGCTGAAGATGGCTGAGGGAACACCTGTAAGGGAGCATGTTCTCAGAGTTAAACACCATTTTCAAAAACTGGCTTATCTCGGAACTAAGTATTGTGATGAGGCCCAAATCGAATTTCTGTTGCTTACTCTGCAAAGGAGCTTCGATGGATTTTACTGTAGTTTTGTGATGAGTGATCATATGTTTACTATGGACAATCTACAAGAAGCCTTGGAGAAAGTAGAGAAGCATTTAGGAAAGAAAGACGAAGCATTGGTGACCAAAAGTCTTTTCTCTAGATCTAGGCCAGTGGAAAGCAAGTCTCAAGAAAAGGAAAGTGGTCAGAACCAACGCAAACTCATCACTAAGAAAAGTGAGAAAAAGACGGTTAGCTGTTTGGGTGTCAAGAAAGAACCAAAAGGAATATGTTTTAATTGCTGGGAGAAAGGACATTGGGGGTCAGCCTGTTCCAATCCCAAAAGGAGAGGAAAAAAAGGTAATTCTCACGCACTAGTTGTTGAAACTTGTTTAGCGGCGTATGCCTCCCATTTATGGTGGTGGATACGGGGATCCACTGATCATGTTTGTTTCACATTACAGGGGTTCAAGCGGACCCGACAACTTAGTGGGAGTGAGGTCCTCATCACACTGGGCGATGCTACAAGAGTGGCAGCTGAAGCAGTGGGAGAAGTGCACCTGTCTTTTGAAGACAAAGTTTTAATTCTAAGAGATGTTCTTTACATTCCGAGTTTTAGAAAGATTTTGATTTCAGTTTCTAAGCTTTTTCATGATGGATATTCGGTTACTTTTAATAAAGTTGTTACCATTTCTCTTTTTGATAAATTTATATGTCATGGAACGTTGTCGAATAATCTCTATACAATTAACTGTGCACACCACTCACGAAATGCATCCTATAACACATCAACTATTTCCGAGAAAAGAAAACGTTCATCAGACGTGAACGAGACACTTCTTTGGCATCTAAGATTGGGTCATATAAATCCAAAGAGGATCCAAAGGTTGGTGAGAGACGGTTCACTGGATCTTCTCCAAGTTGAACCGATTCCAACCTGCGAATCATATTTAGAGGGTAAAATAACCAAGAGGGCATTTGGAGCTAAGGGGAATAGGGCCAAAGAAGTGTTAGAGATCGTTCACACAATTGTATGTGGTCCAATGTCAACCAAAGCAAGAGGAGGTTATGAGTATTTTGTCACTTTTATTGATGATTACTCAAGGTAGAGTTACATTTTCCTTATGAAGCATAAATCTGAGACCTTTGAGAAATTCAAAGAATTTAAGGCTCAAGCAGAGAATCATAGGGAAAAACGTATCAAGTCTCTACGATCTGATCGTGGAGGCGAATACCTCAGCGATGAGTTTTTGAACTACTTATCTGATGAAGGGATTGCATCCCAGCTCACTGCACCCGGAACCCCTCAACAAAATGGGGTTGCAGAGCGAAGAAACAAAACTCTTTTGGAAATGGTTAGATCTATGATGAGTTATCTTGGATCTTCCCAAGTCGCTACGGGGTTCATGCTTTGAAACAAATGACTTACATTCTGAACTTGATGCTATCCAAATCGGTTCCCAAAACTCCCAAAGAATTGTGGACCCAGCACAAAGCTAGTATGAGACACATGAGAATTTGGGGTGTCCGCCCTCGTGTTGGACAAAGGAAGCCGTAAATTGGATCCTCGATCAGAATTAAGGTTGTTTGTAGGTTACCCCGAGGGAACAAAAGGGTGTATGTTCTATGGTCCCGAAGATCAAAAGGTGGTCATCAGCACCCACTTTAGATTTTTGGAAGAAGAGTATATGAACCAAAGAAAACCCAGAAGTGAGATTACCTTAAATGAGCTTAGAGGGCAAACCTCGCCAACCAGTATCTTAGATGATATACCAAACGATACTTTCAACCAGAGCCTCGTCAGAGTGGGGGGGTTGTTAGACGAGACGAGAGATCCATGGGAATAGGAGAGTCCTCGGACTTGATTCCCGGATAAGACGAATCAGACCCATGGACATATGACGAGGCACTCCAAGACAAGGATGCAGATTCTTGGCAAACGACAATGAAAGCCGAAATGGGTTCTATGTTTCATAACCAAGTGTGGGAGCTAGTCGAACCACTTAATGGGGTCAAACCCATTGGATGCAAGTGGGTATATAAGAGGAAAAGAGGACCGGACGGGAAGGTTGAAACCTTCAAAGCAAGACTAGTGGCGAAAAAGGTTATACTCGTAAAGAAGGGATCGATTATGAGGAAACTTTTTTACCAGAGCCATCTTAAGTCTATCCTATTCTCTTATCGATTCTTTCGATTTTGACTTTGAAATCTGGCAAATGGATGTCAAGACAGCTTTCCTTAATAGAAGTCTTGATGAAGAGATCTACATGCAACAACCCCAAGGCTTCATTGAAACAGGCCAAGAATACCTAGTTTGTAAGCTCAAGAAGTCCATTTACGGACTCAAACAGGCAACCAGAGCTTGGAACCAATGTTTTGATCATGTTATAAAGTCTTATGGGTTCGATCAAAACGAGTTCGAAAGTTGTGTGTATAAAAAGCGTGTCGGAACTGCATTGGTATTCTTAATACTATACGTAGATGACATTCTGATCATCGGGAATGATGTAAAGGTGTTATCAGACGTAAGGGCATGGCTTTCAAAACAGTTTGATATGAAAGACTTAGGGAAAGCCGGACACATCCTTGGGATCAAGATCACTCGAGATCGCAAGAAAAGGATGATCGGGTTATCGCAAGGTTCATACATAGACACTATCTTGAAATGATTCAGCATGCAAGATTCCAAGAAAGGCTTCGTACCTTTCAGGCATGGAATCCATCTATCCAAGAAAATGTCCCCTAAGACGCAAGAGGAGATAGATGACATGAAAGACATTCCTTATGCTTCAGCTGTCGGAAGCCTTATGTATGCAATGCTGTGTACGAGACCGGATACCTGCTTTGCCGTAGGCATGGTAGCAAGATATCAAAGTAACCCGGGGAAAGAGCATTGGACGGCTGTTAAAAACATTCTGAAGTATCTGAAAAGAACTCGGGATAGAATGTTGGTTTATCAGTCAGATAGTCCAATCCCATCGGCTACACGGATTCGGATTTCCAATCAGACATAGACTCTAGAAAATCTACCTCCGGTAGTGTGTTTTGCATGGGGGGAGGAGCCGTGACATGGAGAAGCGTCAAGCAGAAATGCGTCGCAGATTCTACCATGGAAGCCGAATATGTAGCTGCTAGCGAGGCAGCGAAAGAAGCGGTTTGGCTCAAGCACTTCCTGGTGGACTTAGATGTGGTTCCGAATTTGCTGAGCAGATTCACAGTTTATTGTGATAATGCCGGAGCAGTTGCAAATTCAAGGGAACCAAGAGCCCACAAAGCCAGCAAACACATAGAAAGGAAATACCATCTTATACGAGATATCGTTAAGAGAGGAGATATAGATGTGGCAATGATAGCGTCTGAGGACAACCTAGCAGATCCATTCACAAAGAGTCTGCCTCTGAATACATTCGAGAGACATGTGGAAGAAATGGGTGTCAAGACCGTTGCCAATCTGCTTTGAGTATAAGTGGGAGAAATTATTAGGTTCGTGTAGGTGACATTAGATGTAACAGACTATACGAGACATGTTGTAGTATACTTAAAAGCAGACTTTGAGTATAAGTGGGAGATTGTTGGGATTATACTAGAAAGTATACTTTTTACTTTGTATAATCGAAACTGAATTTTCAGACTTATTTATTGAAATAAATTGTTTATCACTGATGCTTTAAATATTATCGAATGTTACATATATTTACTTCATAACTGTTCAATAAGACGTACGTGTTACATTGTAGTTAATTTAGTGATACCAGATCACAGAAGATTAAATTAACAGTCCCTTGTAACTAAAAGTACGCCATTCACGACCTAGATGGAAATGAACAACCCATCGTGAAAGGTTGAAGTGTAAGGCTCAGATTGGCTTGTCTTGACCAAGAGATTACACTAGTGCATGACTGATGCACTGAATAGGACCTACAGGAGGATAAATTCTTCAGAACTGAACAAGGAAGAATTAGACCTCAGTGGTTCGTTATTTCTTAATCTTCGTCCCTTAAATAGGATCACGTGTGATTGGTAACTATTGCTTTGACTTATCATGGGTAGCAAATCAACGAGATTCAATAATTTTTATCTTGGGCAATATTATTAGTCACATGTGATTGCTAAGATTTAATACGAAGAATCGTGTGCAAGTATGCTTGTTCGATTTGCCCCCTTGGGAGGTTCATAAACTTTATCATACCAAATCTTGCAAGTGGAATTAGTTTCCGGTATGGATAATAATGTTGAACCGTTCCTTGACCAAGGACAAAAGATATTAATTAATGGAAAGCTATTTCAGAGGCTTGAATTAATTAATGGGCTAGATAATCTTAAACACGGGAAATAATAACCGAGAGCCATATTGACTGTAATATGGGTTAAGATGGATAGTGCAATATTAATTATGTAGTGGGATTAATTAATATTTATGGGCTTGAATAATATTGTGGCTCAATATTAGATATTCAAGGTCCATTAGAAGGTCCAATCTTAATTCTCCTAAAGGCCCCCTGAGTAGCCCAACATATAGTCCATTAACTGAAAAAGGTGATTAAAATAAAATAAATATTGTTGCTTATATTAAATTCGAAAATTATAGATATGTTGGGAGAAAGATTTTCTTTGAATTTTGTTATGGAATGAAGATATGTATTCTTGGAATACAAGATTATCTCATTAAATTCAAGAAATCTCCCACATGATTATCTATCATGAAATTTTCGAAAATATTAGAAAATAAAGGGCAAGAAAGATTTTCTTGATTTTCTTGAAAAGATATTATGGAAGATATGTATTTCTTGAAATACAAGAATATCTCATAAATTCAAGAAGATCCAAATCTTGGAATCTTGACACCCCTTATTTTCGAAAAACTCCATAATAATAGAGAAGGTGGGATTTTTGTGGAATATTATAATTATGGGAAAAAGAATATAGGAGATATATTCAAGATTTCTTGGAGATCAAGAAAAGATTTTCCCACATTGTTTTAGCACAAAAATTTCGACCATCTTGGCCTCTATAAATAGGGGATGCTTCTTTCATTCCCAAGTACAATTCCATGTGCTGGAAAAATTAGTAAATCCACAAAGGTGGTGCAACATAATTTATTTTCCTTTTGTTAAATCGTTCACAAGAGTCCTTCCACCGGATAATCGAACGAGGGCTAAGGGAATACTTGGGAAGTTCTTTTGGTTAGTCTAAATCACTGCCATCCCAAGAGGTACGTTCACGTAAACTCATAGAATTCCGCATGCGTAGGTTTTACGTGAATTATTATATGACTGATATGTTGTTGGATTATTATTTGAATTAATATAGGATTAATTCATGCTAGTAATAATTATAAGAATTAAATTTGTATTTAAATATTCACCCGGAATAGATCTGTGCAACTTATTCCCCAACAGTATGTTTCACGTAACGGGGTCCCAGTTGACCCGACAACTTAGTGGGAGTGAGATCCTCATCACATGGGCAATGTTACATAAGTAACGACTATTGCAATGCTACGAAGGTAGCGGGTATTGCAATTCCACAAAAGTAGCATTACTGCAATGCTATGTGAAGTAGTAGTTTTTGCAGTATTGCATGAGTAGTGGTTGAAGCAGTGGGAGACGTGCACCTGTCTTTTGAAGACAAGATTTTAGTTTTGAGAGATGTTCTTTATGTTCCAGTTTTTCGCAAAAAACCTTATTTCAGTTTCAAAACTAATTAATGATGGATATTCTATTCGTTTTTCTAAGCAAGTTACTGTTTACCGTAACGATGTGTTTATCTGTCATGGAATTTTGCGGAACAATCTCTATACTATAAACTGTACACACCACTTACAAAATGCATCTTATAACACATCGACTATTTCATGCAATAAGAGAAAACGTTCAGAAAATGTGAACTAGACACTTCTATGGCATCTAAGATTGGGTCATATTAATCTAAATAGGATCGAAAGGTTGGTGAAAGATGGTTCGCTGGCGGACCTACAGTTAGAACCACTTCCAACCTGCGAATCATGTTTGGAGGGTAAGATGACCAATAGGGCATTTGGAGCCAAGGGGATAGAGCCATAGAAGTGTTGAAAATCGTTCCCACTGACGTGTGTGGTCCAATGTCAACCAAAGCTAGAGGTGGATATGAGTATTTTGTGACTTTCATCGATGATTACTCAAGGTTTGGGTACATTTTCCTCATGAAACACAAATCGAAAACCTTTAATAAATTCAAGGAGTTCAAAGCCGAAGTGGAGAATCATAAGGAAAAGAGTATCAAGTTTCTACGATCTGATCGTGGAGGCGAATACCTGAGCGATGAGTTTTTGAACTACCTGTCAGACGAGGGCATTGTTTCCCAGTTGACTGTACCCGAAACCCCTCAACAAAATGGGGTTGCAGAACGAAGAAACAGAACACTCTTAGAAATGGTCAGATCCATGATAAGTTATTCAGATCTACCCAAGTCATTTTGGGGTCATGCCTTGTAAACAAAGGCTTACGTTCTAAATCTGGTGCCATCCAAATCGGTTCCCAAAACCCCTAAAGAGTTGTGGACCGGGCGCAAACCCAGTGTGAGACATCTCAGGATTTGGGGGTGTCCGGCATACATGCTAGACAGGGAAACCAGTAAGTTGGATGCATGATCGGAACTAAGGTTATTTATAGGATATCCCATGGGAACGAAAGGGTGCATGTTCTATGGTCCCGAAGATCAAAAGATGGTAATTGTTGGGATTATACTGGAAAGTATGCTTTTACTTTGTATAATCAAAACTGAATTTCGAACTTATTTACTGAAATAAATTGTTTATCACTGATGCTTTAAATATCATTGAATGTTACATATATTTACTGCATAACTGTTCAATAAATAGTACGTGTTACATTGTAGTTAATTTAGTGATACCAGATCACATAAGATTAAATTAACAGTCCCTTGTAACCAAAATTACACCATTCACGACCTAGATGGAAATGAACAATCCATCGTAAAAGGTTGAAGTGTAAGACTCAGATTGACTTGTCTTGACCAAGAGATTACACTAGTGCATGATTGATGCACTGAATAGGACCTACAGGAGGACAAATTCTTCAGAACTGAACAAGGAAGAATTAGACCTCAGTGGTTCGTTATTTCTTAATCTTCGTCCCTTAAATAGGATCACGTGTGGTTGGTAACTATTGCTTTGACTTATCATGGGTAGAGAATCAACGAGATTCAATACTTTTTATCTTGGACAATATTATTGGTCACATGCGATTGCTAAGATTTAATACGGAGAATCATGTGCAAGTACGCTTGTTCGATTTGCCCCCTTGGGAGGTTCATAAGCTTTATCATACCAAATCTTGCAAGTGGAACTAGTTTCCGGTATGGATAATAATGTTGAACCGTTCCTTAACCAAGGACAAAAGATATTAATTAATGGAAAGCTATTTCAGTGGCTTGAATTAATTAGTGGGCTAAATAATCTTAAACACGTAAAATAATAACTGGGAGCCATATTGACTGTAATATGGGTTAAGATGGATAATGCAATATTAATTATGTAGTGAGATTAATTAATATTTATGGGCTTGAATAATATTGTTGCTCAATATTGATAATTCAAGATCCATTGGAAGGTCCAATCTTAATTCTCCTAAAGCCCCCCTAAGTAGCCCAACATAAAGTCCAATAACTGAAAAAGGTGTTTAAAAATAAAATAAATCTTGTTGCATATTTTTTCTATTTTTTTCGAAAATTGTGGATTAAAAGGGGAGAAAGATTTTCTTTGAATTTTGTTATGGAATGAAGATATGTATTCTTGGAATACAAGATTATCTCATTAAATTCAGGAAATCTCCCACTTGGTTATCCATATAGCATTTTTCGAAAATTTTGAATATAAAGGGCAAGAAAGATTTTCTTGATTTTCTTGAAAAGATATTATGAAAGATATGTATTTCTTGAAATACAAGAATATCTCATAAATTCAAGAAGATCCAAATCTTGGAATCTTGATCCCTTAATATTTCGAAATATTCCATAACAAATAAGAGAGTGGGATTTTGTGGAATATTTTAATTATGGAGAAAAGAATATATGAGATATATTCAATATTTCTTGGAGATCAAGAAAAGATTTTTTCCTCCCTATTTCACATGAAATTTTCGACCACCACCCTCTATAAATAGGGGATGAATGTTTCATTCCCAAGTACAATTCCATGTGCTGGAAAAATTAGTAAATCCACAAAGGTGGTGCAACAAAGTTTATTTTCCTTTTGTTAATTGTTCGCGAGCATCCTACCACTGGATTGTCGAGCAAGGATTAAGGGAATACTTGGGAAGGTTTTTTTTGGTGTGTCTAATCAACGAGGCCATTGCCATTCCAAGAGGTACATTCACGTTAACTCGTAGTAATTCCGCATGCGTAGGATTTACGTGAACTGTTTATATGCATGATTTGTTGTTGAATTATTATTTGAATTAATATAGGATTAATTCATGCTAGTAATAATTATCAGAATTAAATTTGTATTTAAATATTTATCCCGAATAGATCCGTGCAATTAATTCCCCAACAGTAATAAGTACGCACTTTAGATTTTTGGAAGAAGACTTTATGAACAATCGAAAGCCCAAAAGTGAGATTACCTTAAATGAAATAAGAGGGCAAATTTCTATACCAACTGTACATGTTGATATACCAAGCGTCACACCGACACAATAGAAACCTCGTCGTAGTGGGAGGGTTGTTCGACAACCTGAGAGATTCATGGGGATAGGAGAATCTTCGGATTTGGTTCCCGGGGATAGTGAATCAAACCCTGGTCCTACAAGGAGGCGATCCAAGATAAGGATTCAGAATCCTGGCAAACTGCAATGGAAGCCGAGATGGGCTCAATGGATCATAATCAAGTGTGGAAGCTAGTTGAACCACCCAGTGGGGTAAAACCCATTGGATGTAAGTGGGTCTACAAGAGGAAAAGAGGACCGGATGGGAAGGTGGAAACCCTCAAAGCTAGGCTTGTGGCAAAGGGATACACTCAGAAAAATGGTATCGATTATTAAGAAACCTTTTCGCCTGTAGCCATGCTTAAGTCCATCCGTATTCTCTTGGCAATAGCTGCGCATCTAGATTTTGAGATCTGGCAAATGGATGTCAAGACAGCTTTCCTTAGCGGGAGTCTTGACGAGGAAATCTATATGCAACAGCCCGAAGGTTTCATCGAAAAATGCCAAGAACACCTTGTGTGCAAGCTGAAGAAGTACATTTATGGACTGAAGCAAGCATCTCGGGCTTGGAACCAATATTTTGATCATGTAATCAAATCTTATGGGTTTGATCAAAACGATTTCGAGAGTTGTGTTTATAGGAAGTGTGATGGAACTGCCTTGGTATTCCTAGTACTATACGTAGAAGATATTCTGCTCATCGGAAACGATGTAAAGGTTTTGTCAGACGTAAGGGTATGGCTGTCAAAACAGTTTGATATGAAGGACTTAGGGGAAGCCGGTCATATTCTTGGGATCAAGATCACTCGAGATCGAAAGAAAAGAATGATCGGCTTATCGGAAGCTTCATACATAGATACCATTTTGAAGCGTTTCAACATGCAAGATTCCAAGAAGGATTTTGTACCATTCAGGCACGGAATCCATCTATCGAAAGACATGTGCCCTAAGACACAAAGGGAGATAGATGTAGGTCCCGAACGGGTTTCGTGAGGACAGAAGTCTAGAGGGGAGGGGTGAATAGACTTCTGAAAACTTTTCGTACAAGATCAGGTGTGATGGCAGATTGCCTGATTAGAGTGCGAGTGAATCAGTTTGGACTGATATACAACTTACTGATCGCCTGTTGGCATATCAGTTCGGTGTCTATCAGTTTAACTGATGTGTTGAAGTTAGTTTATACCCGTGAGAAAAACCAGTTTTATCAAATCAGATTCTGAAGTCTGTTTTCAATTAGCAGACTGAAATGTCAAGCTGATCAGATCAGTTGATTGGTGCAGACTGATCCTAACTCAGAATATGTATGCAGTTTAAACTCCAGTTGTGTGCAATAGTGTAAAGCAGTTAAGAGCAAGTAAATACACACAAGATTTTATAGTGGTTCAGACAACCAGTCCTACGTCCACTCTTCCCTATCACAAGGGGCACCAACTTAACCAACTGGACTTAGTTTATTGTGTTAGTCCAACAAATTACAACCAACAAATGTTTCAAGAGTTCTCACTCAACCAATCCCAGAAATCAGAACTAGAAACCCTAGTCTGAAATCTTGCAAAATAAACTTAACCTAACTTTTGGGTTTGGGTAAAGATTTATTGTTGTTCCAACTGGAAATCTATCATAGTGTTTATGTAGCCTAAAGATAGAGGATGAGATTTCTATGCTAAGAACTAATGGGATGAACACTTATAAAATAAACTTGAATTTAGTGTTCTTCATGCGGAAATTTGCTTATGGCTTGAGCTTGATGATAATTTCTGTGTCTTCACTATGAAGAGCAATCCCATATTTATAGACCTTGAAATCAAAGAGCCGTTGGAGAGCAATTTGAATTTCAGGTTATTTTTGGTAGGTTGCAGGATTGATTTGACGTGCTTCAGGGATGGCATGGCCGAAAGCGTGTGTGTTTGTTCTTTATAGCCGTTTGACTTTGCAGCGCCGAATCCCGCAGTGTCGGCTCCGTACATACGTGTCTTGTTCTCATTGGTTAACAAGTACACTTTTTCAGTGTTTGTTCTACCAACTAAAGTTGTCATTCTTCTTGTCTGATAAACAACGTATGACCTGGTGTTCATCAGTTAACACCAGGAGTGAGCTGTCCTGATTAGATAAAACTGATCAGTCTAATTGATAGAGTCTTCTGGTGCAAGTTGTCTTAGCTCAACTAGCAGACTCGACTGATGTAGGTCTTCTGGTCTTCTGGTCTTGATCTTCTGGTAGTCATCTGATCTTCAGGTCTTCTGAACTTGAGCTTCATGTCTTCACCTGATCATCTGACTTCGTCTGGTCTTCTGACTTCACTTGTCTTCTGACCTCATCTGGTCTTCTGAATTCACTTGTCTTCTGACCTCATCTGGTCTTCTCTGATCTTCAGACCTGACCTATACATATTGAGTTCCCCCTCAATATGTGACCTATCCTTTACATCAGCTGTCTATACATTTCAGCCAGTCATCCTATCCTGATTCTAAGTCATCAGTCAGCTAACAGGTCTGACTGGTCCTATTACAATCTGTTTTGGAACTTCCATCAAAACTAAATACAAATTTCCCAACAATTTCCCCCTTTTTGATGGAACCAAAACACTTAATCAGAAAAACAGATAACGATGCGAAAAGAAAAAAACATAAACAACAGAAATAAGAAGACAATGAGATGTTGTCTTAAGATCAGAAAGATAACTTGTTTCATTGATAATGATTCGAAGTACAAGTACAAGATTTATCTAATAACTGATCTAAAATAGAACATCATCTGATTTCTTACAAATCTCTCAAGCCTTCAGGAACTTGGAATATATTATACATTCTTCTCAGCACTTCCTTCTGGCGTTCTTCTTCAATTATATTGCCTCTTTCCAATGCATCAAAATAAGCTTTCCTGAAGCCCACTGGATCATAATCTCCATTCTTCTTCAGAGGAGGGATCAGATGCTCAATTCTCGGAGCAGAAGGTCTCAAGGTCATCTTCTGTCCTTCCCTCATGACTTCCTTGTAGAAAACTGGATATTTGGTTTCGAGCCAGTCCAGAAAGATCTCATCGAAATGATTGTCATCTTGTTCTTCTGGGACTCGCTGGATCATGAACACATCGCATAACCAGTCTGTCTTGATAATTCTCCAGGGGTCATGGAGATCTTCTCTGCATACCAGTATCTCATTTACCTTTGCTGGAAGTGCATTCTCTACCCAGGTCTCGTCTGTATCAGCATCAGCCTTTCCTTTCTGTTTTCTTCTGAAGGCACGATCTAGGCCTGCTGCTTCTTTCAGCTTCTTTCTCTTGGTTGCCTCTTCCATGATCTTTCTTCTCTTTTACAGATCCTCTTGTTCTTTTATCTGGTCCTTTGATAGCGGCAGTTCTGACCTGGTGACCATTGTTTTATGAGTCGCAGGGCTTTTAGGTTGTTTTCTCTTCAATTTGCTTTTCTTTTCTGCCTCTGCCTCAGCAGCTTCTTCTTCTTCAAGTCTTTTGGCCAGATCAAGACTTCTGGCTTCTTCTTCTATCAGCTGCTTCTTCTGAATGGTTGATGAGAAATTTTCAATCTTGTCCACCCTTGCGGTCAGATCAACCAATTCAGTTTTCTGTTCCTTAATGGCCTTATCCTGCAAGTCCAGTTGCCTAGTGTGTTCTTCAACATTAGTGAATATTTCGGCCAACTCAGTGTCCTGGACTTCAGGTCTTGATGCATAAATAATCATTTGAGCAGATGGGGCATCATGTTTTTCTGATGTCTGACCTTCCCCCTTTTTGGTTGCATCAAGAAGCTTGTGGATGGTCGATTCAAGCTTGGCAAACTGATACATCATTTCTATTTTGAGCTCATCGACCTCCAAGGAATGGATCTGAACATTCGATGCATAAGGAGTCAGACCCAGCATTTTGGACACAGCATCTTCCAATGCCTTCTTTGCAATAGATACATAGGTCTCGAATCTCTTAACTGCGGCTTCAAAACTGGAATCATCTTTCATTAATGATTTGTAGGCTTCCTCGAACAGTACCCGAATATCTGAAAGCATCGAGACTTCCAGTCCAAGTTTTGCAAGCAACAACTCCACTCTCTGCATCTCAGATTTCGCCACTTCTGAGTGCATCTCCACCAGTTTGGCAGCTGTTAGATTCCTCTCAGACTCAACAATTTTCTGAGTACACTCCTCCATCTGACTCAGTAGAGTGGTGGCAAGATTTGTAAACTGAGCTTCCACCGATGCCTTGACCCCATCCAGAATAGTTGTCAAAACATGGTCTAGGGTCTCTGGCAGAATAAGCACAACGGGTGCGGATGTTTGCGCCTCCTCAGCTAGGGTCTCATCCAGTCCACCCTCAGCTGACTCATCGGCAGCATCTTCAAATTCCTCATTCAGTTCAGAAAAACCCATCTTCTGATTTATCAACCAGACAACATCGCCATCAGAAGCTAGTTCTGCTGCGCTGGTGACTCCGGCCAGATGTTTCATGTTGAGCTCCATGGCCACAAAGTCATCATTTCCAATGGCCTCCAATGCGATCAGAAAATCTTCAATATTTTGTAGTATGACGTCCCTCTGGAATAGAGTGTTAGCAACCTGTTGACGAACACCAGGATGGTCAACCAGGTTGGGATAGTGGAAGTTCAGAAAATTTTCAACTCGCTACCTCAAAAATCTGATCACAGGCTTTACTGGCTCAGGTGAGTCGAAGACTTTCCTGGTGTTAAAAGGGTTATGAGCCACAGAAACGAAAGCGGCCTTTTGTCGGGCAATCTGAATATCTGGTGTGGCTTCTATGAAAGGTTCAGGTTGAGGTGATGGTGCAGGCTCAGGTTGGGGTGATGGTGCAGGTTCAGGTTGGGGTGATGGTGCAGGTTCAGGTTGGGGTGATGTATGGAGAGATGGTTGTGTGGAAGGTGAGGGTGCGGGAGTAGATGGATGTGAAGGAGGTTCAGGTGAGGCTGTTTTCTGAGGTGTGGTAGAGGGGGTTTTGGATATTGGAGTAGGGGATCTTGGATAGTGAATGGATTCGTGACCCTTGAAGAGGGAGCTCAGGTGTGCCGAGTTAGATGGCTCAGACTCGCCCTTGGCCTCTTCAAAACTCTCTTCTGCAGCTCTACCAGCCTCTTCCTGACCAGGCTCCTCCAACACTACTAGTTCGTGCCCCGTACTGACCGTGTGTTAAGAACTCATAGCGGTCTCTTCTCCAGCCAACTCAAGAAGCTTATCTCCCCCAGATTCCAGAATTTCAAGATCGCTATCCTGGTCCTTCAGACCCTCAGAAGTCATTCCATCCTGTTTTACAGCATTGATGTGAGTTTCTTCTGACGCTTCGCACCTGCATCAGAAGGCTTACTCACAGCTTGTTTCCTTTTTGCAGCTCTAGCCTTCGATTGGCCTCCTGCCCCCGTCTGCACAGATGATATCGCCTTAGTTTTTGGCACATAAGGGGCTAGATCATCATCACGCTGCCCATACAACTCCTCATTCTTGTAAAGCAAAGCCTTGAATTTTTCCAGGTATGGCTTCCTTCCAATATCTGACCAGGGATAGTGAGGAATCTAATCAACAAGGATGATGTTGACTTTGTGAATGTTGCATATATTTTTGGACAACACCACCTGGTTTTTCTCATTCACCACAAACTTTGCTATTTCTTGTAGCAGCCGATGCTTGAACAACCCCATCCAGTTCATGTCTGGGGCCTTCTCAATAATGACAGTCATTACATGCTGCTTCTAGGGTTAGGGCATTTGGGCTAAAAGCAATCCCCAGAATGACCCTCGAGATGATCTCAAAAAGCAGCCTATATTTTCTTTCGGAGGTAGGGAACCTTGACATTTGTAATGTTGGATATGTTCCCAGGCCTCAGCAGCACTTTCTAAAGATACTATTTATCTGACATCCCTGCGGTAAACTCATCAGGGTAGTTCCTGCCCATCGGAAGACCAAAAATCCTTCCTAGATCATCGTTGGTGACATCAATTCAGTTCCCACCGACGAATGAGTATAACTCCTTATTGTCCGTCTCCTTTAACTTTCTCAGAAATTCCAGTGACTCAATTATGCATACACTATTTAAGTGGCGATAGCAGAATTGCTCAAGACCACAAGCCCTTAAACAGTCTAGAATTTCCAGAGATTCAGGATCATTAGTGTTGTGAAATAGAATGTATTTTTCATCAATCACGTTTTTTATCATTGAGGCATAATCACAACTTTCCACGGAGACAATCGATGTTTCCATTTGAATGTATCTGAAAAAGCATAAACATATGCACAATAAATTAGATTTCTCATATCCTATTTTCGTGTTAACTCATGCAATCATGCTTTAGAAAGTTTGTTGTGTGTTCATAAATAAAATCCCCCAAAAAGAATATGCATCAGTGCAGAAATTGAATTATGAACACAATATGAACATACGAAAAAGAGTACCATAAAGCATATAATCAATAACCCTAGTAAAACACATAGAAGGTACGCTAATTACTAGATAAGCAATTTGAAAAAATATTGCAAAAACTAGAGAAGATCGCTTCGAATTTTGAGTGTTAGAAGAATTTCTGGAAACAATTGTGTGTTTGAGTGATAGAATGTGAAAAGCTTCCAGAAATGGTATTTTAGGGTTTATATAAGGGAAAAGAAAGCTTTTCACAAAAGATTTGAAAATACTTGAGTTTCCTTGACTTGATCGGATGATCAAGATTGATTGGTTGAAAAGTTCGCAATAAATGCATTTAACACAAAAATCCCACATTTGCATTTAATGCTTGCAGGCGTGACGTCATACAGTAATGGGAACATTAATAGCTAACATAGAATAGACATAAAGATAAATCAGAAAACGTATCTGACTGACTTATATTGTAATCGATCGATTTGATCCGACCGACCGATATTGTAATGTCGATCGATTGCCACCGCTGATCCGATCTGGTTGGCGACATTCTTTGACCTTACTGATGGTAGCCTATCCCTTAGTATTTCCCAACAATGTCCCACTTAACTGATCAGATTTCTTTCTTATCTGATCCAATCCGCTGATCAGATTTCTGTTGATCCAATCTGATCCAATCTGCTAATCCAATTCTGATCACGTTAGGTCTTGGGATGTGTGCCAGTCTCCCGCCAAATCCATATCCTTGGGGAGTCGAAGAGTCACCTCGATTCCCTAAGTCGGAGTGATGTGACAGTCCCTTAATGATGGCCTGGCATCACACGTCACGAACTAACCTAACCATCAGACGCGTATCACCTACGCACTATCCTTGCGACGCCAATTTCTCTGAAGGGCCTTGAGAAATTAAAATTTGCATTTCCACCCCCTCTTCTTCTATAAATAGAACAAAGGTTTTAGACTAACAACCCATACAACCCTCATTTAGCTTACACATGAGAAATTCTGACAAGTCCTTAATTCCGGCGAGTCCTCCGGCAAAAATCTTCTTCTACTCAACACAAATGACTTCCGGTTCTCAGTCCATCCCTGTGCTTCCCCCGTTCCTGATCTAGTCATCATCAGAGGATGACCATACGTCCATTACCAAGCTTCACTGCCACCGGGGTGGCGGATCTGCCGGCGGCAACATGGAGGTGGCAGTCTGTTCCTTGGGCTCTGATCGAGATGACGTGGTGAACGACGATGAGCAACTTCTGACAAGTAATAGAACGATGATGAGCAACTTCTGACATGTAATATGGATTTAGTATTGTATATACGATCTTGATCAGGCCAAGATGCTATACAATACAATCCTTTGAATTACATGTATGACAGTCGTGTTCATTTAAAACGAGAAGTCTCATCGATCTTAGGGTTTAGGGTTTAGCTTCAGACCTCCGGGTCTATTGTAATGAAAATTTCGACCTCCGGGTCTTTATTAATGAAATTCTCTTTTACGCATTGTTGTGTTGACTTGAATTCCTTATGCGAATTTTGCCTTGTCCTTGTTGTCTTAATATCTATGCAACTTGTTAATTTGATCAGTTCCCCCTACAACTGATATTTCTTTTCTGATCAAATCTGATAAGTTGAGGTACCTTACTCAATTGATTCTGGAGACCAGTCCACCAAACATTTTTGGTGCACTTTCTCAAAGATCCAGAAGCCCTAGAGTTCTCTTAATCTGACTTAGAAGTTTACCATTTGCTTGCTTGTTAGGCAACTGGACCTGATTAAGTTTCAGATCAGATTTTCCTTTGAGAGGTTGTATTTTCTGATTCCTAATCTGCTGATCAGGTTGAGGTCTCTTCAGAAGATCGTGATTCTTCTATTGATTCCTCGGCTGATGCTTGTCCATTTCTGTTCCCTTTCTGATCAGACACTTGCCTTTCCTGGTCAGCTGATCCCTTTCCCTTATCTGATACAAATTTTGCTTTTCGTGTATCTTGATCAGAAACTCGTTTGATTACACTTTTCTGGAGTGAACCAGACGGGGCTTTTGAGGATGCAGAAGGGTTTTCATACCCAATTCCCTTTTTATTAGTTGACGTACAAAAATAGTTGTTCAGATCTTGAATGATTTTAGATGATTTCGAGAAAACCTCTATTTTCTTACGCAACCTATCCTCAGTTGTTTTTAGACTCTCATGCAGTCGGAAGAGTTCATCAAACTTAGCTTGGAGAATTTTGAGATCATCAGCTTGTTGTTTCTTAATAGCTAGCTGTTCCTTAATCAGTTTATCCTGATCAGAAGAACTGACTTTTAGAACTTCCAGTTCTGCAGTCATCTTCTGAGCAATTTCAGCTGATTTCAGTTCAGCAGCCTTTCTGACAGCATTTTCCTTAACAAGCTGAATATTCTCAATCCTTAGCTTTTCGTTCTCAGCTTCCACTATGGTATAAGTGTCTAGTGCATTGGAGAGATCATCAAGCAATTGCTCACTGTAGAGCTGCAGGCTAATCTCTCCAGCAGGTGTGCTCAGCACATCTGGTGTGGAAAAAGAAAACACAGAAGGTTAAGAAGATACCTCAGATTGATCTTCTTCCTTGGCCATGAGGCAGATGTCATCATCAGATGAGAACATCAGATCATCATAATCGTTGAAATCATCAGCATTGCTCATCAGGCAGAAGTCTTCCACAGATGAGTAACCAGAATCTTCTGATGGCAGATAAGAATCATCTATTCCTGTAGTGTCAGCAACCATAACTTTTCTGTCTCTGTATCGTTGCTCTCTTCTGTTCCTCTTATCTTCTCTTTCTTTTGGTGTCAGGTCAGGGCAGTCTGCACTGTAGTGACCTGGTTTCTGGCAGTTGAAGCAGACTCCTCTCTCTACTGAATTTCTTATGGCAGGTGAGACATGTCTTCTGTATGATCTGTCAGGTGACTTTCCGGTTTGCCTTTGGTCTGAGTTTCTCCTATCTGATTTGTGATCTTCTACCCGATCATCTCTATTCTTTTCTCTTTGGTCCTCTCTTCTATCATCGGATCTGTTTCTTTCCTGCGTTCTGTCAGACGATCTTCTATCTCTTCCTCTGCTATTCTGATAGTCTTTGTAGAATCTTCTATACTTTTCCAATTGAATGCTTGATCTTTCAAGCTTTCTGGTGAGTAGAGCAATCTGTTCAGCTTGACTAACAATATTTACAATAGGCTCAGAAGATTTTGAGCCGCTGCCACCTGCTTTGAATGCTACTGCTTTAGTTTTTACAGGTGTGGTTTCGGCAGATGATTCATCATCTTTCTCTTGCCCTCTCTCCATTAGGTCGAATTCATGGGCTTTCAGATTTAAGAACAAACTGCTCAGCTTCATCTTTGCTATATCTGGCAGTCCTTAATCACCGTAACTTTCATATCCCATTTCTTCGTTAAAGATCTCAGAATATTGTAGTTGATATCCTTGTCGGTCATTTTACGTCCTAACTCTCGGAGCTTGTTGATCGACATGGTAATCCTTCCATCTAGCTCATTGATTGTCTCGTTGGGCAGCATCTTGAGTTTCTCGAACTTAACTAGTTCGGCCTGTAATCTGCTGTCCTTTATCTATTCATTTCCTTCGCATATCTCAGCTAGAGTGTCCCATATCTGCTTCACAGTCTTGAGATATTTGATCTTCTCTCTTGTGATCTTATCCATCATCTTCATGATGATATGTCTTGCAACCGTATCCAGATTTGACAGCTTTCTTTCTTCAGCATCCATCAGAGATGGGCTCTTTCTGATCCGAGAGCCAACTGAAAAATCTGGATCACCACCTTCAGCTGGGTTGTTGTGGTGGATAATGATAGGTCCTTGTTCAAGAACTTTCACCATTCTGCTGCTTATAGCTCCCAAATGATTGCTCATGAGTATGACCCAATCTGCATACTCATCAATAGAAAACTTGGGTAGATCATGATACATACCAGATGTATTATCCATACTTAGTGAGTTTTGAAAACAGATGAAGTTTCAAAAATGGTTTTTCAAGATCTGTTCAAGTGACCACAAAGGTTCTTCCTCAAGAACAGATGATATTCAAAGCCAGTGGTCCGTAGAACCATTGCTCTGATACCACTTGTAGGTCCCGAATGGGTTTTGTGAGGGCAGAAGTCTAGAGGGGAAGGGTGAATAGACTTCTGAAAACTTTTCGTGCAAGATCAGGTGTGATGGCAGGTTGCCTTATCAGTCTTGAGTGAATAAGTTTGGATCGATATCCAACTTATTGACGCTTTGTTGTGCGGTCGATTCGTTCTATCAATTTAACTGATGTGCGGAAGCTAGTATATACCCGTGAGAAAACCCGGTTTTATCAAATCGATTAAAATTCTTTTTTCAATCGCCAGATGAAATGTCAAGTCGATCAGATTAGTTACTTGGTGCAAACTGATCCTAACTTTCGTAATATGTATGCGATTTAAACTCGATTGTGTGCAATAGTGTAAAAGCGATTAAGAGCAAGTAAATACACACAAGATTTTATAGTGGTTCGACAACCAAATCCCCACGCCCACTATTCCCTATCACAAGGGCACCAACTTAACCAAACCTGGACTTAGTTTATTGTGTTAGTCCAACACATTACAACCAACAGATTTTTCAAGAGTTCTCACTCAACTGATCCCAGAAATCAGAACTAGAAACCCTAGTCTGAAATCTTGCAAAACAAACTTAACCTAACTTTTGGGTTTGGGTAAAGATTTGTTGTTATTCCAACTGGAAATCTATCCTAGTGTTTATGTAGCCTAAAGCTAGAGGATGAGATTTCTATGCTAAAAACTAATGGGATGAACACTTATAAAATAAACTTGAATTTAGTGTTCTTCGTGCGGAAATTTGCTTATGGCTTGAGCTTGATGATAATTTCGGTGTCTTCACTATGAAGAGCAATCCCATATTTATAGACCTTGAAATCAAAGAGCCGTTGGAGAACAATTTGAATTTCAAGTTATTTTTGGTAGGTTGCAGGATTGATTTGACGTGCTTCAGGGACGGCATGGCCGAAAGCGTGTGTGTTTGTCCTTTATAGTCGTTTGACTTTGAAGCCCCGAATCCCGCATTGTCGGCTCCGTACATACGTGTCTCCTTCTCATTGGTTAACAAGTACACTTTTTCAATGTTTGTTCTGTTGGGGTTATACTGGAAAGTATGCTTTTACTTTGTATAACCAAACTGAATTTTCTGTCTTATTTACTGAAATAAATTATTTATCACTGATGCTTTAAATATCATTGAAGGTTACGTATATTTATTGCATAATTGTTCAATAAATAGTACATGTTACATTGTAGTTAATTTAGTGATACCAGATCACAGAAGATTAAATTAACAGTCCCTTGTAACTAAAAGTACGCGGTTCACGATCTAGATGAAAATGAACAATCCATCGTGAAAGGTTGAAGTGTAAGGCTCAGATTGACTTTTCTTGACCAAGAGATTACACTAGTGCATGACTGATGCACTGAACAGGACCTATAGGAGGATAAATTCTTCAGCACTGAACCAGGAAGAATTAGACCTCAGTGGTTCATTATTTCTTAATCTTCGTTCCTTAAATAGGATCGTGTGTGGTTAGTAATTATTGCTTTGACTTATGACGGGTAGAGAATCAATGAGATTCAATACTTTATTTCTTGGGCAATATTACTGGTCACATGCGATTGCTAAGATTTAATACGAAGAATCGTGTACGAGTACGATCGTTTGATTTGCCCCCTTGGGAGGTTCATAAGATTTATCATACCAAATCTTGCAAGTGGATTTTGTTTCCGGTATGGATAATAATGTTGAATCGTTCCTTGACCAAGGACAAAAGATGTTAATTAATGGAAAGCTATTTCAGTGGCTTGAATTAATTAATGGACTAGATAATCTTAAACACGGAAAATAATAAACAGGAGCCATATTAACAGTAATATGGGTTAAGATGGATAGTGCAATATTAATTATGTAGTGAGATTAATTAATATTTATGGGCTTGAATAATATTGTGGCTCAATATTGAAAATTCAAAGTCCATTAGAAGGTCCAATCTTAATTCTCCTAAAGGCCCCTCAAGTATCCCAAACATAATGTCCATTAACTGGAAAAGGTGTTTAAAATTATAATAAAATATTATTGCCTAATTTTTCAATTTTTTCGAAAATTATGAATATAAGAGGGAGAAATATTTTCTTTGAATTTTGTTATGGAATGAGGATAAGTATTCTTGGAATACAAGATTATCTCATTAAATTCATGAAATCTCCCACTTGACTATTTATAATGAAATTTTCGAAAATTCCATAACATAAGGAGGAAAAGATTTTATTTGGGAGATATTTTGGGAAATATAATATATTGGATATATTCAAGATTGTTTCTTGAAGAAGAAGCAAGGAAATTTTCCAATCACCCAAAAGCCCTAATATTTTCGTCCCCCCTTAGTATTATAAATAGGGGATGAATGTTTCATCCCCAGATGAACACAAAAATTGGTTTTTCGGAAAAATATCAGCGTCGATAAAATATCAAATATTTTGAAACGTCGACAGATTGTGTATTTTCGAAAAACTTCAATTGTGAGTGTGCAATTCCATGTGTTGGAAAAATTAGAAATCCACAAAGGTGGTGCAACATAATTTTATTTTTTCTTTTTTGTTAAATTGTTCGCGAGTTCCTTCCACCAGATTGTTGAACAAGGGCAAGGGAATACTTGAGAAGACCTTTTGGTGTGTTCGTGTGAACGAGATCCATCTTCTCAATGGTTGTCACTCCGAGAGGTTAGTTTACATAAACTCGTAGTATTTCCGCATGCGTAGGATTTACGTGAACTATTTATATGCATGATTGGTTGTTGAATTATTATTTGAATTAATATAGGATTAATTCATGCTAGTAATTTATGTTAGAATTAAATTTATATTTAAATATTCAACCCGAATAGATCCGGGTAAATAATTCCCCAACATGTTCTACCAACTAAAGTTGACATTCTTCTTGTCTGATAAACAACGTATGACCTGGTGTTCATCAGTTAACACCTGGAGTGAGCTGACCTGATCAGATAAAACTGATCAGTCTACCTGATAGAGTCTTCTGGTGCAAGTTGTCTTAGCTAAACTAGCAGACTCGACTGATGTATGTCTTCTAGTCTTGATCTTATGGTAGTCATCTGATCTTCAGGTCTTCTGAACTTGAGCTTCATGTCTTCACCTGATCATCTGACTTCGTCTGGTCTTCTGACTTCACTTGTCTCCTGACCTCATCTGGTCTCCTGACTTCACTTGTCTTCTGACCTCATCTGGTCTTCTGATCTTCAGACCTCATCTGGTCTTCTGATCTTCAGACCTGACCTATACATATTGAGTTCTCCCTCAATATGTGACCTATCCTTTACATCAGCTGTCTATACATTTCAGCTGGTGATCCTATCTTGATTCTAAGTCATCAGTCAGCTAACAGGTCTGACTGGTCCTATTACAATCTGTTTTGGAACTTCCATCAAAACTAAATACAAATTTCCCAATAATTTTCCCCTTTTTGATGGAACCAAAACACTTAATCAGAAAAATAGATAACCATGCGAAAAATAAAAACATAAACAACAGAAATCAGAAGACAATGATATGTTGTCTTAAGATCAGAAAGATAACTTGTTTCATTGATAATGATTCGAAGTACAAGTACAAGATTAATCTAATAATTGATCTAAAAGAGAACATCTTCTGATTTCTTACAAATCTCTCAAGCCTTCAAGAACTTGGAATATATTATACATTCTTCTCAGCACTTCCTTCTGGCATTCTTCTTCAAATATATTGCCTCTCTCCAGTGCATCAAAATAAGCTTTCCTGAAGCCCACTGGATCATAATCTCCATTCTTCTTCAGAGGAGGGATCAGATGCTCAAATCTCGGAGCAGAAGGTCTCAAGGTCATCTTCTATCCTTCCCTCATGACTTCCTTATAGAAAACTGGATATTTGGTTTCGAGCCAGTCCAGAAAGATCTCATCGAAATGATTGTCATCTTGTTCTTCTGGGACTCGCTGGATCATGAACACATCGCATAACCAGTCTGTCTTGATAGTTCTCCAGGGGTCATGGAGATCTTCTCTGCATACCAGTATCTCATTTACCTTTGCTGGAAGTGCATTCTCTACCCAAGTCTCGTCAGTATCAGCAGCAGCCTTTCCTTTCTGTTTTCTTCTGAAGGCACGATCTAGGCCTGCTGCTTCTTTCAACTTCTTTCTCTTGGTAGCCTCTTCCATGATCTTTCTTCTCTTTTGCAGATCCTATTGTTCTTTTATCTGGTCCTTTGATAGCGGCAGTTCTGACCTGGTGACCATTGTTTTCTGAGTCGCAGGGCGTTTAGGTTGTTTTCTCTTCAATTTGTTTTTCTTTTCTGCCCCTGCCTCAGCAGCTTCTTCTTCTTCTTCAAGTCTTTTGGCCAGATCAAGACTTCTGGCTTCTTCTTCTATCAGCTGCTTCTTCTGAATGGTTAATGAGAAATCTTCGATCTTGTCCACCCTTGCGGTCAGATCAACCAATTTAGTTTTCTGTTCCTTAATGACCTTATCCTGCAAGTCCAGTTGCCTAGTGTGTTCTTCAACATTAGTTAATATTTCGGCCAACTCAGTGTCCTGGACTTCAGGTCTTGATGCAGAAATGATCATTTGAGAAGATGGGGCGTCATGTTTTTCTGATGTCTGACCTTCCCCCTTTTTGGTTGCATCATGAAGCTTGTGGATGGTCGATTCAAGCTTGGCAAACTGATACAACATTTCTATTTTGAGCTCATCGACCTCCAAGGATTGGATCTGAACATTCGATGCAGAAGGAGTCGGACCCAACATTTTGGACACATCATCTTCCAATGCCTTCTTTGCAATAGATACATAGGTCTCGAATCTCTTAACTGCGGCTTCAAAACTGGAATCATCTTTCATTAATGATTTGTAGGCTTCCTCGAACAGTACCCGAATATCTGAAAGCATAGAGACTTCCAGTCCAAGTTTTGCAAGCAACAACTCCACTCTCTGCATCTCAGATTTCTCCACTTCTGAGTGCATCTCCACCAGTTTGGCAGCTGTTAGATTCCTCTCAGACTCAACAATTTTCTGAGTACGCTCCTCCATCTGACTCAGAAGAGTGGTGACAAGATTTGTAAACTGAGCTTCCACCGATGCCTTGACCCCATCCAGAATAGTCGTCGAAACATGGTCTAGGGTCTCTGGCAGAATAAGCACAACTAGTGCGGATGATTGCGCCTCCTCAGCTAGGGTCTCATCCGGTCCACCCTCGGCTGACTCATCGGCTGCATCTTCAAATTCCTCATCCAGTTCAGAAAAACCCATCTTCTGATTTATCAACCAGGCAACATCGCCATCAGAAGCTAGTTCTGCTGCGCTGGGGACTCCGGCCAGATGTTTCATCTTGAGCTCCATGGCCACAAAGTCATCATTTCCAATGGCCTCCAATGCGATCAGAAAATCTTCAATATTTTGTAGTCTGACGTCCATCCAGAATAGAATGTCAGCAACCTGTTGACGAACACCAGGATGGTCAACCAGGTTGGGATAGTGGAAGTTCAGAAAAATCTCAACTAGCTGCCTCAAAAATCTGATCACAGGCTTTACTGGCTCAGGAGAGTCGAAGACTTTTCTAGTGTTAAATGGGTTATGAGCCACAGAAACAAAAGCGGCCTTTTGTCGGGCAGTCTGAATGTTTGGTGTGGCTTCTCTGAAAGGTTCAGGTTGAGGTGATGGTGCAGGCTCAGGTTGGGGTGATGGTGCAGGTTCAGGTTGGGGTGATGGTGCAGGTTCAGGTTGGGGTTGGGGTGATGTATGGAGAGATGGTTGTGTGGAAGGTGAGGGTGCAGGTGTAGATGGATGAGAAGGAGGTTCAGGTGAGGGTGTTTTCTGAGGTGTGGTAGAGGGGGTTTTGGATATTGGAGTAGGGGATCTTGGATAGTGAGTGGATTCGTGACCCTTGAAGAGGGAGCTCATGTGTGCAGAGTCAGATGGCTCAGACTAGCCCTGGGCCTCTTCAAAACTCTCTTCTGCAGCTCTACCAGCCTCTTCCTGACCAGGCTCCTCCAACACTACCAGTTCGTGCCCTGTACTGACCGTGTGTTCAGAACTCATAGCGGTCTCTTCTCCAGCCAACTCAAGAAGCTTATCTCCCCTAGATTCCAGAATTTCAACATCGCTATCCTGGTCCTTCAGACCCTCAGAAGGCATTCCAGCCTGTTTTGGCAGCATTGATGTGAGTTTCTTCTGACGCTTCGCACCAGCATCGGAAGGCTTACTCACAGCTTTTTTCCTTTTTGCAGCTCTAGCCTTCGATTGGCCTCCTGCCCCCGTCTGCACAGATGATGTCGCCTTAGTTTTTGGCACATAAGGGGTTGGATCATCATCACACTGCCCAGATAACTCCTCATTCTTGTAAAGCAAAGCCTTGAATTTTTCCAGGTATGGCTTCCTTCCAATATCTGACCAGGGATAGTGAGGAATCTTATCAACAAGATGATGCTGACTTTTTGAATGTTGCATATATTTTTCGACAACACCACCTGGTTCTGCTCATTCACCACGAACTTTGTTGTTTCTTGTAGCAACCGATTCTTGAACAACCTCATCCAGTTCATGTATGGGGCCTTCTCAATAATGGCAGTCATTACATGCTGCTTCTACTGAGTTAGGGCATTTGGGCTAAAAACAATCCCTAGAATGACCCTCGAGACAATCTCGAAAAGCAGCCTATATTTCCTTCGGAGGTAGGGAACCTTGACATTTGTAATGTTGGATATGTTCCCAAGCCTCAACAGACTTTCTGAAGATACTCTTTATCTGACATCCCTGCGGTAAACTTCATCAGGGTAGTTCTTGCCCATCGAAAGACCAAAAATCCTTCCTAGATCATCGTTGGTGACATAAATTCTGTTCCCACAGACGAATGAGTATAACTCCTTATTGTCCGTCTCCTTTAACTTTCTCAGAAATTCCAGTGACTCAATTATGCATACACTATTTAAGTGGCGATAGCAGAATTGCTCAAGACCACAAGCCCTTAAACAGTCTAGAATTTCCAGAGATTCAGGATCATTAGCTTTGTGAAATAGAACGTATTTTTCATCAATCACGTTTTTTTATCATTGAGGCATAATCACAACTTTCCACAGAGACAATCGATGTTTCCATTTAAATGTATCTGAAAAACATAAACATATGCACAATAAATTAGATTTCTCATATCCTATTTTCATGTTAACTCGTGCAATCATACTTTAGAAAGTGTGTTGTGTGTTCATAAATAAAATCACCCAAAAAGAATATGCATCGGTGCAGAAATTGAATTATGAACACAATATGAACATACACAAAAGAGTACCATAAAACATATAATCAATAACCCTAGTAAAACACATAGAAGGTCAAATAACCAGAGAAGCGATTTGAAAAAATATTGCAAAAACTAGAGAAGATCGCTTCGAATTTTGAGTGTTAGAAGAATTTCTGGAAACAATTGTGTGTTTGAGTGAGAGAATGTGAAAAGGTTCCAGAAATGGTATTTTAGGGTTTATATAAGGGAAAACAAAGCTTTGCACGAAAGATTTGAAACTATTTGAGTGTCCTTGACTTAATTGGACGATCAAGATTGAGTAGTTGAAAAGTAATTAAATCGTGCGGTCAGGGATTAAAAACGACAAACTTTTGGACTTAAAAGTTCGCAATAAATGCATTTAACACAAAAATCCCACTTTCGCATTTAATACTTGCAGGCGTGATGTCATAAAATAATGGGAACAGTAATAGCTAACATAAAATAGACATAAAGATAAATCAGAAAACGTATCTGACTGACTGATATTGTAATCAGTCAATTGCCACTGTTGATCTGATCTGGTTGGCCTGATTACTGTTGACCTTACTGATGGTAGCCTATCCCTTAGTATTTCCCAACAATGTCGCACTTAACTGATCAGATTTCTTTCTTATCTGATCCAATCTATTGATCAGATTTCTGCTGATCCAATCTGCTGATCTAATTCTGATCATATCAGGTCTTGGGATGTGTGTCAGTCTCCCGCCAAATCCTTATCCTCGGGGAGTCGAAGAGTCGCCTCGATTCCCTAAGTCGGCGTGATGTGATAGTTCCGTAATGATGGCCTGGCATCACACGTCACGAACTAACCTAACCATCAGACGCATATCACCTACGCGCTGTCCTTGCGACACCAATTTCTCTGAAGGGCCTTGAGAAATTAAAATTTGCATTTCCACCCCCGCTCTTCTTCTATAAATAGAATGAAGGTTTTAGACAAACAACCCATACAACCCTTTTAGCTTGCACGTGAGAAATTCCGACAAGTTCTTAATTCCGGCGAGTCCTCCGGCAAAAAGCTTCTTCTACTCAACACAAATGACTTCTGGTTCTCAGTCCATCCCTGTGCTTTCCCCGTTCCTGATCTCGTCATCATCGGAGGATGACCATACGTCCATTACCAAGCTTCACTGCCACCGGGGTGGCGGATCTGCCGCCGGCAACATGGAGGTGGCCGTCTGTTCCTTGGGCTCCGATCGAGATGACGTGGTGAACGATGATGAGCAACTTTTGACAAGTAATAAAACGACGATGAGCAACTTCTGACATGTAATATCGATTTAGTATTGTATATACGATCTTGATCAGGCCAAGATGTTATACAATACAATCCTATGAATTACATGTATGACACTCGTGTTCATTTAAAACGAGAAGTCTCATCGGTCTTAGGGTTTAGGGTTTAGCTTCAGACCTCCGGGTCTATTGTAATGAAAATTTCGACCTCCGGGTCTTTATTAATGAAATTCTCTTTTACCCATTATTGTGTTGACTTGAATTCCTTATGCGAATTTTAGCCTTGTCCTTGTTGTCTTAATATCTATGCAACTTGTTAATCTAATCAGTTCCCCCTACAACTGATATTTCTTTTCTGATCAGATCTGATCAGTTGAGGTACCTTACTCAACTGATTCTTTATATCTGGTTAGTCTCTTAACCAGCTGGTTCTGGAGACCAGTCCACCAAACATTTCTGGTGCACTTTCTCCAAGATCCAGAAGCCCTAGAGTTCTCTGAATCTTACTTCAGCTAGTGGCTTGGTTAAGATATAAGCTCTTTCCTTATCAATATGGATCTTTTCCATTCCGATGTTCTTCTTTTCAACATGATCCCTTATGAAATGATGTCTGACATCCACATGCTTGCATCTTGTATGTAGAACATGATTCTGAGTAATTGCAATAACACTATTACTGTCACAGAATATAGGTACGTTCTTAGCTACAATGTTGTAATCCTCACCATTTCTTGACTTAGCCAGAGCGATTTAGGAACAACAACTTCCTCGACCATATATTACCTTGGTAGTAGATGTGGCAACTGATATCGTTTTTCTTCGAAAACCAAGAGATCAGTTTACTCCCTAAGAACTGACATGTACCTGAGGTTGATTTTCTGTCTATTCTGCAACCTCCATAATCGAATCGAATACCCATCGAGCTCTAGATTATCATCGATGGGTAGAATAAACCAAGGTTTCTTGTCCCCTTCGATACTTAAGAATCCGCTTTAGTTGCGTCCAGTGGCTTTGCATTGGATTTGCTCGAAATCGCACATACACCTCTTTTGCAAAAGTTATATCCGTCTCATCGGCAATGTATAGTAGAGATCCAATGAGAGCCCTCAGTATTCTTTTCGATTAGTTTTCGACCATTCTCATCCGGATCCATCTTGAATCCAAATCATCATAGGAATTTTGGCTTCCTTACGGTTTTGAACTCCAAACTTAGCCAACAGATTCCTAGTGTACTTCGCCTGGCAGATGAATATTCCTTCTGTACTTTGCTTAACTTGTAGACCCAGAAAGTAATTCATCTGACCCATCATAGACATCTCGAACTTCCCTTGCATCAGTTTGCTGAATCAGTCACATAAGCTCTTGTTGGGAGATCCAAAATGATATCGTCCCACATAAATCAACCATCGAATATCTTCACCATCTTCTATTCTCAATAAGGTTCTATCCATCGCTCCTTTAGTGAATCCACATGCCTATCAAGAACTGAGATAGTGTATCATACCAAGCTCGAGGAGCTTGTTTCAGGCCATAAGGAGCTTTTCTTAAACGGTACACCTGGTTGCCTTTTTCAAAGCCAGGAGGTTGTTCAACATAAACTTCTTTAGCTAGTACCCCGTTTAAGAATGCACTCTTTACATCCATCTGATACACAATAAACCCACGATTGGGCGGCATAAAGATAAGTTTTAAATGAATAATGGCTTCGAAGCGAAGGCGGGTGCAAAGGTCTCATCATAATCGGTTCCTTTCCGATTGTGAATACCCCTTAACAACAAGTCTTGCCTTATTTCTGGTTATGACATTATTCTCATCTCTCTTGTTCTTAAATACCCACTTTGTGCCAATCACATCTTGATGAGTCGCCTGGCCCATCCACCGGTTCCAAACCCCGATTCCTTTCAAACTGCTCTAATTCTTCTTGCATGGCTAGAATCCAGTTAGCATCTTGTAGAGCTTCATCAATGGTGGTTTGTTCCTTCAAAGACAGATAACAACAATACATGGCCCTTTCACCAACCTGATGTCTAGTCTGGACTCGGACATTCGGATTGCCAATTATCAGATCAGTTGGATGGTCAGATAACCAAGTACTTCTTTTTTGATGTATATCAGTTTGGATGTCATCATCCTCATCTGATATTGAGTCACTAGCAGGTGGGAGTGGTGCAATAATAGGATCCACTTGACATGGACAAGTCCCAGCTGATGTTAGAATCATCATATGCTGATGTCTGTCCATAGGAACATCAGGTGTTCCCCCTGAACCAGATGGTTAAGTTGTTACTGTCTCAGCTGTACAAGCTTCTTCATTGACAGTTGTACGTACCTTTGGGTCTGATTGACCTGGTGAATCATTAAGATCAAGCTTTGGGACATACACTGTTACGTGATCTGATCCCTTATCCTTGATTCTTAGCTGATCCATTTTCTATGCATCAGGTACCGGTTGATCTGGTACTGCTGGTTCTGAGGCAGACTTCTCTTGTTCAGAAGATGTCTCACCAAAGACCACATGAGGTGTTTCTTCCACAACTAGGGTTCGCTTGTTGAACACCCTGAAAGCCTTGCTGGTTGAGGAATATCCTAAGAATATACCCTCATCTGACTTGGCCTCAAAGGTTTTCAACTGGCTCTTCCCATTGTTGTGTATGAAACACTTGCACCCAAAAACATGGAAGTAAGAAACACGAGGTTTTCTGCCCTTCCACAGTTCATAAGGTGTTTTGAAGTGAGCCTTCATCAGAGAACATCTGTTTTGAGTGTGGCATGCAGTGTTGATTGCTTCTGCCCAGAAATGGCTTGGAGTTGCATGTTCAGCTAACATAGTTCGAGCAGCTTCTTTGAGTGTTCTGTTTCTCCGTTCTGCTACTCCATTCTGTTGTGGTGTTCTTGCAGTTGATGTTTCATGCTGTATTCCAAACTTAGTGCAAAAGTCAATAATAAAGGAATTTAGAAATTATGTACCTTTATCGGATCTGATTTTCACAATACTGACACCCTTCTCATTTTGTAATTTCTTGAGAAGCTCGGGTATCTTTGTTGTAGTCTCATTCTTCTTATATAAGAAAACCACCCAGGTAAACTTGGAGTAATCATCCACGATCACCAGAGTGTATTTGCGTCCGCTGAGACTTAGTGGTGTAACTGGTCCAAATAGATCCATATGGAGCAGTTGCAGTACTCTGCTGGATGCTGGTCCTGGGATTCCCTTGAATGAGGCTCTTACCTGTTTTCCCTTCTGACATGCGACACATGTATGATCCTTAGAGAATACCTCATTAGGAAGACCCTCAACCAGAGACATCCTTGCTATCTTGTTAAGAGTTTTAAAGTTCAGATGGCTCATTCGCTTGTGCCAGAGCCAACTGGTGCTTTTGGAGCTTTTAACAATCAGGCATGCATTTCTTGGACAACTGTTCCAATCTGCAGTGTAGATCGTTCCTTTCCTTGAAACTGTTAACAAAATCTGTTGAGTAGCTCGATTCTTGATAGTGCACTGATCAGTCGAGAACTCAACACTGAATCCGTTGTCGCAGAACTGTGAAACCGATAACAAGTTGTGCTTTAAACCTTCGATATACGAGACTCCTGTAACCTGTACATCATCATTCTCTAAGGTTCTGAATCCTCTGGTAAAACTAAAGTTATCATCACCAAAGAGTACACGTGGGCCTTCTTGTTCTGTGTATGAACTAAGGAGATGTTTACTTCCAGTCATGTGCCTTGAGCATCCGCTATCGATGTACTAGATAGTTGCTTGTACACCTCCTTTATTGGCCAAACCCACGCGAACCTACAATCAAATCAGGCTTTAGGTACCCCAGTAGAATCGGGTCCTGGGGGGTTAGAAGTACCTTTCGGGATCCAAACATTTCTGACACCTTTGTTGAAAACAGAGGGCTTGATTTGTCTCCCATAAAAATCTACATAATCATACGTCTCTTCATATGCAATCTGGTCAGTATGATTATTAGTGTGAGCCTTGGATGAATCAGAAGACTTGGGCTTTTTTATTAACATCTGTCTTCTTTTAATCCAGTGGGGCTCAGGTGCAACAACCCTAGGTTTCTGATTGTAAGGGTAGGTACGACTTCTACCATTAAAAGATTCATATCTTTTTGACATATCTGGTCTTAGAAGTTTACCCTTTGCTTGCTTGTTAGGCAGCTGGACCTGATTAGGTTTCAGATCAGATTTCCCTTTGAGAGGTTGTCTTTTCTGATTCCTAATCTGCTGATCAGGTTGAGGTCTCTTCAGAAGAACATGATTCTTATTTTGATTCCTCGGCTGATGCTTGATCAGTTGGGGTCCATTTCTATTCCCTTTCTGATCAAACACTTTCCTTGCTTGGTCAACTGATCCTTTTCCCTTATCTGATACAGATTTTATTTTTCGTGTATCTTGATCAGAAACTCGTTTGATTACACTTTTCTGAAGTGAACCAGACGGGGCTTTTGAGGATGCAGAAGGGTTTTCATACCCAATTCCCATCTTTTTAGTTGACGTACGAAAATAGTTGTTCAGATCTTGAAAAGTTTTAGATGATTTTGTGAAAACCTCTATTTTCTTACGGAAACTATCCTCAGTTGTTTTTAGACTCTCATGCAGTCGGAAGAGTTCATCAAACTTAGCTTGGAGAATTTTGAGATCATCAGCTTGTTGTTTGTTAATAGCTAGCTGTTCCTTAATCAATTTATCCTGATCAGAAGAACTGACTTTCAGAACTTCCAGTTCTGCAGTCATCTTCTGAGCAGTGTCAACTGATTTCAGTTCAACAGCCTTTCTGACAGCATTTTCCTTAACAAGTTGAATATTCTCAATCCTTAGCTTGTCGTTCTCCGCTTCCACTATGGTATAAGTGTCTAGTGCATTGGAGAGATCATCAAGTAATTGCTTACTGTAGAGCTGCAGGCCAATCTCTCCAGCAGGTGTGCTCAGCACATCTGGTGTGGAAACAGAAAACACAGAAGGTTTAGAACATCAGATCATCGTAATCGTTGAAATCATCAGCATTGCTCATCAGGCAGAAGTCTTCAACAGATGAGTAACCAGAATCTTCTGATGACAGATAGGAATCATCTATTCCTGTAGTGTCAGCAACCATAACTTTTCTATCTATGTATCGTTGCTCTCTTCTGTTCCTCTTATCTTCTCTTTCTTTTGTCGTCAGGTCAGGGCAGTCTGCACTGTAGTGACCTGGTTTCTAGCAGTTGAAGCAAACTCTTCTCTCTACTGAATTTCTTTTGGCAGGTGAGTCATGTCTTCTGTATGATCTGTCAGGTGACTTTCCGGTTTGCCTTTGGTCTGAGTTTCTCCTTTCTGATTTGTGATCTTCTGCCGGGTCATCTCATTTCTTTTCACTTTGGTCGTCTCCTCTGTCATCAGATCTGTTTCTCTCCTGCGATCTGTCAGACGATCTTCTATCTCTTTCTCTGCTATCCTGATAGTCTTTGTAGAATCTTCTATACTTTACCAATTGAATGTTTGATCTTTCAAGCTTTCTGGTGAGTAGAGCAATCTATTCAGCTTGACTAACAATATTCCAATAGGCTGAGATGATTTTGAGCCGCTGCCTCCTGCTTTGAATGCTACTGCTTTAGTTTTTGCAGGTGTGGTTTCGATAGATGACTCATCATCTTCCTCTTGCCCTCTATCCATCAGGTCGAATTCATGGGCTTTCAGATTTAAGAACAAACTTCTCGGCTTCATCTTCGCTATATCCTGGCAGTCCTTGATCACCGTAACTTTCATATCCCATTTCTTTGTTAAAGATCTCAGAATCTTGTAGTTGATATCCTTGTCGGTCATTTCACGTCCTAACTCTCTGAGCTTGTTGATCGACATGGTAATCCTTCCACCTAGCTCATTGATTGTCTCGTTCGGCAGCATCTTGAGTTTCTCGAACTTAACCAGTTCGGCCTGTAATCTGCTGTCCTTTATCTATTCATTTCCTTCGCATCTCTCCGCTAGAGTGTCCCATATCTGCTTCACAGTCTTGAGATATTTGATCTTCTCTCTTGTGATCTTATCCATCATCTTCATGATGATATGTCTTGCAACTGTATCCCGATTTGATGACTTTTTTTCTTCAAAGATCCATCGAGATGGGCTCTTTCTGGATCCGAGCCCCAACTGGAAAATCTGGATCACCACCTTCAGCTGGGTTGTTGTGGTAGATAATGATAGGTCCTTGTTCAAGAACTTCCATCATTCTGCTGCTTATAGCTCCCAGATGATTGCTCATGAGTATGACCCAATCTGCATACTCATCAATAGAAAACTTGGGTAGATCATGATACATACCAAATGTATTATCCATGCTTAGTGAGTTTTGAAAACAGATGAAGTTTCAAAAATGGTTTTTCAAGATCTGTTCAAGTTACCACTAAGGTTCTTCCTCAAGAACATATGATATTCAAAGCCAGTGGTCCGTAGAACCACTGCTCTGATACCACTTGTAGGTCCCGAACGGGTTTCGTGAGGGCAGAAGTCTAGAGGGGAGGGGTGAATAGACTTCTGAAAACTTTTCGTGCAAGATCAGGTGTTTGGAGATGAATTTAATAAAAGATTATATGATTTTGATTAAGATCCCAAAACCCCGAAAGTATGACATGTTCGTAATGATCTTGATAATTGAGTCGATTCAGTTTTAGAGTATTCGTGGATGTTATCTGCAAAAATGTATAGTCTGCAGATATAGTTCAGATAGGTTCAAAGACTCAAGAACTCAAGATGTTTCAAGAAACCAAGTTTCAAGATGAAAATCAAGTCTCAAGACTTCAAAGATGAAATCGAGAATCTAAAGACTCGGTGGCGGAGAAATCGAGACTCAAGACTCAAGATGAAAACTGTGATATCAAGACTCAAGATGAAATCGAGAACTCAAGACTTCAAGATGAAGACTCAAGATATCGGTCCAAGAATTAAATCAAGACTCAAGACCTCAAGACTCGTAAGACCCTCAAGACTCGAAGACCCTCAAGACTCGAGAAGACCCCAAGACTCGTAAGACTCGAAGACTCAAGACCTCAAGACTCGAAGACTCAAGAAGCAAGATCAAGATCGAGAAATCAAGATCAAGAATATTTGGCTCGGTAATTACTAAAGACTCAAGAATGTCTTCAATGCTCAAGATGAACCCGAATGTTCCGAGGCAATCAATATATCTATCCGAAGGATGCAATATCGAGAAAACGCGATGCCTTAGAAAGTTAGATATTGCCTAGACATTCAAATGCGCATAAAAGGAACTAAGTCGAAGTGTTGTTAAGGTTATATCAAACTCGAGTTTGTAACCAAAAGAGCCGCTGAAGGTGTCTACCTTTAACTAAAGACAAAAGTCAAAAAGAGGAAGATGACACAGCACCATATCGACAATCGACAAAAGACAAAGTCAAATAAAAAAAGATGTCGATGTAATGAAAAGTTCCAGATCAAGAAAAAGTGAAGACCGGCTACATGAAAGGCTATTGCCTAAAACATGTTAGGGGAGTTTCAAACCCTAAATATAGCCGTTTCACACACCATAAGAGGGAACTCACGGGCTATCTCTCCAACGGATAGTTCTCAAAGAGTGACCTTGGTGTATGCCTATAAATCTTGGTGACCCTCTACTTTGTAAGGTTACGGGAAATTTATCACATAACTCAAGAGCTCAAACTTATTCTTCGCAAAAGTTAAAGCACTTCGAAATACCTTGAATTTCCCAAGTGCTTCTATATTGAAGAGAGCTCAATTTACTAAGCCTAGCTTGATAAGATTTATCCAAAGCTTAGTCGAGATATCCTAACCCTTTGCATTGTACTTCATTGTAAAGGATATCTCGTCTAGTTGGAAACCAATCGAGAAACCCCAAACCTTGAGAAGGTAGTTGGAGTGTGTTTTGTTGTTGGTGAGTAGAGTTGTAAAGAGTTAGTAAACTCGCCAGTAGTCGAAAAACTCTAGAGGAGAAGTTAGTAAGCTACGGGGGTAGTCCGAAAGCTTGTGTGTGATTGAGTAAGTAAACTACGGAGGTAGTCGAAAACTCAAGGTCGGGTTGAGTAAGTAAACTACGTGGAGTAGTCGTAAAACTCAGTACGAAGTTGAGTAAGTAAACTACGAGGTAGTCGAAAGCTCGGTTGATAGTGAATTTCTCTCAAGAGTCGGAGAGAGTGGATGTAGGAGCTTGAGTCTCTAACCACTATAATCGATGTGTTCTTTTATTGCTTTCTTTATCTCATGCTTAATCATTTGCATTGACTTGATTTTGAAAGCATACTTTTCACCGATATTCATTGAATCAATCCAATCGAAGTTGCATAAGTGAATCACAGCCTAATCACTATTTCATAAAGGGAAGGTCTTTTCAAAGAAAGCTTAAAACGAGTATAATCTAAGGGCCAACCATTCAAGACGATCGAGTAGCTAGAACAGAGATAGTTATCAAACCGAACTCTCTTATGAGGATTCAAGAAGCTAGTTATCCGATCCAAGCAACTCGGGATCTCTGACACTCGTGATTCGGTTGGGATTATCCGAGGTATCTGAAAGCTTCGGGATCACATCTCGATGAGACTTTGACTCGGAGCGATCTGTGTTTCTCGAACCTAATCTTGGGATTATCGACCCAAGTGACCTCGGTAAGAAAAAAGTTTTAAAATCATCAACACGTGTATTCCCCATACACGTGTAAGACTTCGTTTACACCGACCAACAAGTGGTATCGAGAGCGGTGGTTCAACTTGACCACCTGCTGTGTTGACCAAAGTTGTATTTTCAAAAATACTTGTGGTCTATCTGAACTGATCTTATTTGCTGAAATCTTTTTCTTTTCAAAAGATCAGAAAAATGTCTTCTAAAAACTTCCCATGTTCTCGGTGAGAACTATGATCTATGGAGATCGAGAATGCGAGGCTCATCCAGATTCCAAACATGAGCGTATGTGGAGAGTGGTTTCTCAAGGACCATTCAAATTTACTGTGGTGAATCCCAGAATTACAGAGAGAATTGATCCTAGAGCAGAATTTCCTAAGTCTGATGACCAACTAACTCCTGAGGAGAGAAAGTTAGTCAATCTAGACTACATTGCAAAAGACACACTATACAGTACAATTGATGATGGTGTGATGGGAATGATCTCTCACTGTAATACTGCTAAAGAGATATGGGATACACTAGCTGTTATGTGCCAAGGCACAGATCATATAAAAGAAAACAAACTTTCAGTGGCAATTGGAAAGTTTGACAGTTTTGAAATGGATGATGGTGAATCAATAGACAAATTGGAAGTCAGATTCACTAGCATCATGAATGATCTAAACGCACTTGGAAAGAAATATCCACAAAGAGAAGTGGCATTGAAAATTCTTAGAGGTCTTTCTAAGAAATGGGATATTCATGCAGTGGTGATTGAAAACACCAAGAACATTAGTTCAATGCCATACCAACAAGTCTTCTCTCGAAATTTGAAAAGCCTATGAATTTGTAATTGATAAGAAATCTAAAAAGGTCGACAAAGAAAGATGATTCTTCATCGAGTAAGAATGTGGCTTTAAAAGCCAAAGATAAAACCTGTAAAACTAGAGAGTCTGAGAACCCCCATGCCAAACATCAGGATGAGCTTGAGGAAAAGCTAGCACTGATGGCAAGAAGGTTTGACAGACTTAATAGTAGATTTGGAAAATACAAAAGCTATTACAGGAACCACAGGTACCAGAAGAAACCTGAGGACAGATCAACTGAGAAGAAGAAGGACCTGAAAGCTGAAGGATCTTCATCCAGAAAGAAGGACTCCAAGTCCAAAGAAGAAAATGATCAGGATGATGATGCCAACAGATGCTATAATTGCCAGAAGAAAGGTCACTTCCAGTATGATTGTCCAGAGTTGAGTGCTAAGGAGAGAAGAGAAAGACAAGCTAAAAGAGACCAGAAGTTCTCAAGCAAAAAGGCCATGGTTGCAGAAGAAGAACACTCTGAGGAGGGATCTAGCTCTTCAGATGAGATATTCTCAGACAGTGAAAGTGATGACATCTGTCTGATGGCCATTGAGGAGGTAAACTCTTCTGTCTCTGTTGTTGCTCCTACACTAGCACAAGAGTTTTCAAGTTCTCATCAAAAACATATTTTGACCGATGGATTCTTTTGAGAATCGATGAAGGACTATCTTTGTTTTTTTGCAAGGACTGCTAAATAAAACTCAAGAGCAGAATAAGGAACTGAATGCTGAAAATCTAAAATGGAAAGACTCTAGCAAAACTGAGATCACTTCTCAATTAATGGGAGCTACTGATGAACTGGATGTTCTGAAAGTACAACTCTCAGAGAAAGAGAAGTTGATCATGTCCCTAACTGAAAAGCTAGAGAAATCCACTGAAGAGATTCAAATTAATCGAATCGAGTTCAATGACCTCTCGAGAAGCATAAAACTCTCTACGAATCTGTGAGGATAGTGCACAGAAGAAGTTAACTCTATTGAATAAAACATCTAATGTGATAGATGAAATTCGAGTTACCAGAGATCCGCCACTATAAAAACTGGATTGGGATACACTCTGTGGGGAACCTCACAAGGTCATCCCCGAATGTTTGCGATCATGTAGCAAGAAGACTATCTTTGTAAAACCCAATGGCACCTACACTTCAAGTCAAGTAATGCCCAAGGTTGTAGACAAGGGAAAAGGACCTATGGTTTCAAAAGAAACCGATGATCGTGTTAGAAAGCCCAAACCTCGGTGAAGGCTAGAAAACCCGAAAGGGCCGATTAAAAGTTTCAAAGTACTTCAAAGCCTCAGGGCTAAGAATGCAAATCTGAAAGGCTCCACATCAACCATCGAGAGAATCTCGATGAGAAACACTCGCAGAGACATTCTCAATCGAAGAGACCAAGTCCTCAAGACACCGAAGACCTAGATTTCAAAGATGCATAACCCGAACCTCACTTGCCTAAAGGTAAAGGTTATCCAACCCGAGTCAACAAAGATTTAGACCGGCCGCACAAAAAGCCCAAGCATCTGAACAAAAGGATCAACCAAAGAAGAATTCAAAAGCCCATGTTCATGCTAAAGCTAGCACACATACACGTAAAGTCGCTAAGGCACCCGTAGTAGATGTGTATGTTGATGTTTATGGAAGACAAATTAGCCACTCTAAAGTGATTAGAGTTGTCAGGCAGATTTGGATTCCGAAAGGTACATCTAACCTTGTAGGACCCTACACAAATTGGGTACCTAAGAATTGATCTGTTTTTCAGGAGGAAAACAAGGGCACTAAACTGACTAATGATCACATGGAACTGATGAGCAGAGATGAAAAAGCTCCTGATATTTGGTATCTTGACAGTGGATGTTCAAGACATATGACAGGATACAAGAAGACACTCAGTGACTATGTTGAACAAAGAGGCCCACAGATCACTTTTGGAGATAATTCCAAGGGACAGACTGAAGGATATGGAACTTTGGAAATCGACTCAGTTCATATCCATGGTGTTTCATATGTATCTGGATTGAAGCATAATTTGCTTTCAATTAGCCAATTCTGTGATAAGGGTTTCAATGTTGAGTTCTCTAAAAACTTATGTTTTGTAAAAAAATGATACATCACAGAAAGTTTTACCGACCGGTACAAGAAAAGGAAATGTGTATCTTGCTGATTGGAGTTCTGCTCCTAAAGATACATGTTTAGTTGCTAAAAGTTCCACAGATACCAGTTGGTTATGGCATAAAAGAATGAATCACCTAAATTTCAAAACCCTGAACAAGCTTGCAAGATTAGCTCTTGTGAGAGGGTTGCCCAACTCTTGTTCAAGAAGGAACATATTTGTGATGCGTGCGAGAAAAAGGAAAACAGATAAGAGCATCATTTAAAAGTAAAGTTGAGGTTTCTACCGAAGAATACTTCGCCATTACATATGGATCTTTTTGGTCCTATAACACCGTGTAAGCACTAATGGCGTGAAATACACATTGGTAGTAGTTGATGACTACTCAAGATATACTTAGGTCATATTCTTACTCAAAGAAGAAAGAGACTCGATAAAGTCGCCAGAGTTCTTGAAAAGGCTCAAGATTGAGAAAAATCGAGTGTGGTCAAAATCGATCCGACAAAGGAACCGAATTCATAAATCATATCATATCGATTATTGTGCGAGAAATGGAATTTCACATGAAACATCACCGCAAAGGACCCCTCAATGTAATGGTGTTCTTTGAAAGGAGGAACAGGACTCGAAAGAAGTTTGGAAGGACTATGATAGTGAAGTCGATATTCCTAAAAGATTTTGGGTCAAGTCAAACACTTTGCATGCTACTCTCGGAAACGGATCCATCTTGACCAAGAGTCAAGGCAAAACACCCTATGAGCTTTGGAATGAAAGGAAGCCTCTTGTTTTTTTCTTTCGTGTGTTTGGTTGCAAGTGTTTCATACACAATAATGGTAAAGATCAATTGAAAACTTTTGATAGTAAAAAGTCGATGAAGGAATATTCTTAGGATATTCTGAAGTCAGTAAAGCTTTCAGAGTTTACAACTGTAGGACTCTTATTGTGGAGGAAACACCTCATGTTGTTTTTGATGAATCTATTTGTGTTCAGAAGAAACAGGAACATGATGCAGATGAACTAACTAAGAGGATCACCAGATTAAGCCTGAAACAGAAAGATAAATCATCCACTGAACCTGAAAAGAAGAAGTCAGTCACATTCTATGATTGGAGTGACTCAGACTCAGATAAGGAAGTTCAGGATGGAACTCAGGATGGTGAGCCTCAGGAAAACCAACACTCCAAAGGTGACCAATCTGAACAGACACCAGTTCAGACTCAGGTATGTGATGCCAATGAAGATGTGGTCACAGCTGAGGCAATTTCTGAATCTATCAACCAAAGGGGAACAAATGTCTCTGACAATGTTCTGAATAGAATTTCCCCTGAGGAAGATGATTCCCTTTCTCCTTTTCCGTTGTTCCCTGAGTTTGCTGATTTAACTGAACCTAACATCTCAAATGTTGAGGATATTATTGAAGGGGGAACATCAAGAAGGAAATGGTTAGATAGTCATCCTACAAGTCAGATTGTGGGTGATCTAACTGAAGGTGTTAAGACAAGAAGGTTCCATGGTGAGAGTGCACTATTCTGCTGCTTCCTTTCAGAGAAAGAACCTGCTGAGATTGGTGAAGCTCTACAAGATTCTTATTGGATTACTGCTATGCAAGATGAGCTGAATCAATTCTCAAGGAATGAAGTATGGGAGTTAGTAGATAGACCTGAAAGGCACAATGTCATTGGAACCAAGTGGGTTTTCAAGAATAAAAGAGATGAAAACAACAACATTGTAAGAAACAAGGCAAGGCTAGTTGCACAAGGTTATTCCCAAGAAGAAGGCTTAGATTATGATGAAACATTTGCACCTGTTGCAAGACTAGAAGCCATCAGATTGTTTCTTGCATATGCTGCCCACATGAAGTTCACAGTCTATCAAATGGATGTGAAAAGTGCATTTCTGAACGGTGTGCTTAAAGAAGAGGTTTATGTAGAACAACCTCCTGGCTTCAAACAGAATGACCAAGTTTACAGGCTCAGAAAAGCTTTGTATGGTCTTAAACAAGCACCCAGAGCATGGTATGATACTCTTTCTCAGTTTCTTACTGACCATGGTTTTGTCAAAGGAACTGTTGATAGAACTCTGTTCAGGATAGAGGATGGGGAAGATATCTTACTAGTTCAGATATATGTTGATGACATCATTTTTGTATCTCCAAACCATCAGCTGTGTGAAAAGTTTTCAACACTGATGAAAGGCAAGTTTGAGATGTCAATGATGGGAGAGATGAATTTCTTTCTAGGTCTTCAAGTGAAACAATCAAAGGAAGGAATATTCATCAACCGTGCAAAATAAACCCGTAGATCCGATTGCAAAATATGGTGTACAAAATTGCAATGCGCTTAGGATTCCTATGAATACTAACTACAAGATGGATCCCGATTCGTAAGGCAAATCGCTGAATCATACCGATTATAGAGGAATCATTGATCATTGCTCTATCTCACGCCAAGTAGGCCGATATAACATTTCTTTGTTGGGATATGTGCAAGATACCAAGCTAATCCTAAGACTAGTCACATGGAGGTCGCCAAAAAAGATACTAAGATATCTTAAGGGCACAAAGAATAGAGGATTATGGTATCCAAATCGATGATAACCTTGAATTAACCGGTTACTCGAGATGTCGACTCACGGAGGTTGTAGAATTGACAGAAGTCCACAACAGAACTTGTCAATTTCTAGGAAGCAAGTCGATATCTTGGTTTTCAAAGAAATGACCTCAAGAGTGACCAAGATTACATGAAGTTTGAATACATGGTCGCAAGAAGTCATTGCTCGATTCTTTGGGGTCGACAACAATTAAGAGATTATAAAGTTGAAGCCAATGAAGTACCAATATTTTGTGACAACAATAGTGCCATTGCTATTTCACAAAAACTGTATTGCACACCGATGCAAGCATGTGGATATCGGACATCACTTCATCGGAGATCATGTCGAGAAAAAGGACATAAGGATGGAGAAAATTCATACTTGATAGGCAAAGAGCCGATATCTTGACTAAACCTTTTGGTCAATCAAGATTTCGTGAACTTTCAAATTGAATTAGGGATGCTAGAACCAGGTGTATAGAGTAAATCAAAAATTGAAGATTTTTTGATGCATGAAGCTTTCTCGAATTCTCTTGAGAAACTCAGATAAAATGGAAATACCGAATCGAGTCTCGTGAAACTCAGATTCTTGAAGGTCAAGATCAAAGAGTATCTTTGAACCCATTCAAGACTCGAAGATTATAATGACATTTTATCAAGGACAAGACTCAAGAAGACCGATAGAGGGAAATTAGTCCAAGAAGTAAAGACTAAATGCGACTCATTTATTGCTCAAGTAAAACTTCAAGAATCATTCGCAATAAATATAAAACACACGAGGAATGTTTTTGAGCGGGATCGTTTTTATATTCAAGAAGGTCAATAAATCATTTAATGCTCGCCACATTATTGACCAATGAGGATATTTTGGGCGGCTTACTTTTTAGAGATCGTCGGTTCAGATATTCGATTAATCGGAGATTAATCTCAACCGCTTCTTTTTCACCTAACCACCACGATTCTCCACGATCTCGGAGCTATATATACCCTTTTAAGCCATTCAAGCCAAAATTTTATCAAACCCTTCGCTCCCAAATCCTCTGCAATTAAAAAATCCCTTTTGCCCGAAATCTCCAAACCCTAAAACTTCAAACTCTTATATCAATCTCTAAAATGGCCCCAACCTTGTTCGAGAAATTAGCCATAACCAACAAGCCGTGGTACGAGTTCGTTGTCTCACTTGAAAGCACAACCAACTCAAAGCCAGAAGAGGAGGCTCTGCATATGATTCGACCGGCTAAAAATCACCCATCTAGTCGCAAGTTTCCACCCGCACGAGTTCGCAAAAGAGGTAATCGAATTCATCCGTAATTTGAGAATAGATGAAGAAGATGGTATGCATTCCTCGATTACCACATCACATTTAGAGCATTCATCAAAATACGTCGATTTTGAGAGGGATTTGTGCATAATTCCGAAAAATCTGAATGATGTCTTTGAGCTCTGTGATAGAGGAGAGGATCCTGCGATGTATATGTCGGGTAGAGAGCAGGAGTACCTAGATAGGATTGCTGAGAATCCTATTAAATTTGAGGCGACATTGCATAAGAGGCATCTAAAGCCACAATATCGTGTCTTTGATGGATATTGTGAGCAAGTGCATCATGAGTCTTGCGGGGAGTTTTGAGCAGATTAGTACCCCGAAGCTCAGTTGATGGCGGCGATCGAGGCATCTCCTACCACTGACTTCAACTGGCTGAAATTCTTAATTCAGATGGTGACGGAGCAAGCCAAGGTCATAAAAAGGGTCAATGGGACAATCACGATGAAAGGCAAGATCCACCATGCCACCAAAATTGCTTATATTTTGGAGATGTGCAGAGAGGAGGAGGATATCTTCGCCAATTCAACCCCATTCCTAAAACCAAAATTCTCTTCAAGCCCATTCTTTGTGAAGAAGCAGGCCCATTCGAGGAAAAGAGAAAAGAAGGTAGAATCACCTTCGTGGGTCTTGCTGAGAAAGAGACCCAACAAACCAGTGGGAAGGTTCTCATTGGAGGCAAAAAATGGAGCAAGGAGCAAAACTGCTTGAAGCGGAAGGATCTTGCTCCAAAGCGCAAAAAAGATTGGTGGTTCTCACCGACGAAGGTAACAAAGATTCTGAGGAGATACAACCCGAGGGCAAAACCGCTCGAGTTCGCCATTACAAGTGTTGGCTCAGTTTATCTCTAGGACACAGATCGGATCGAGGAGCGGTCTTCTCGAGGTGCTCGAGACATCACTCGCCTCGTATAAAATTTCTCGAAATTTTTAAAGGAGCTCAGACCTCGAGACGCCTACCTCGGATATATGCAGGCTCGAGACAGAAGAGCCAACTCGAGTCGATCCAAGATGTGCAGCTCGGATCGACGAGCCAACTCGACTCAAACCGAGGATATGCCACCAGCCTCGTAACCCACTCGATGCAAACCGAGGACCTGAATGCACAAACTTCGACACTACTGAGGCTCAGAGCAAAATATTCTTGAGGAGCTCCAGAGTGATCTATCGCTGATCCCTTAGCGTGCTTCTATGAACCAGAGAGCCCGAGATGGAAGAAGGGCGAGGTCAAGAAGGCGAATGGAGGAGCAAGGGGAACGGTTCATCCTGATCACTACCCCGAGCTCAAATTTCATACCCCGATCCGCAAGTGTTTTCTTCCGATTAAGGACGACAAAGCAGTATATCCTCAATCGACTCTTCCCGAGATGCTTGATATTGCCGCATTCGTTCGGAGGGGAAGACTGTGGAATGAGGAGATAAATTTTCCCGGACGACTTCTCGTGGTTCGGACGGACAAAGCTCAGGATGAAAAATTCCGATTTTGATGAGCCGTTCGGAGGAAGCTAGCCGAGAAGAAAACAACTAAAGTTGAGTGCCCCGAGCAAATGGAGACAAATCCAAAGATGGAGATGGGGACCAACAGGAGATGCCGAGGATCGATCTCAAATGGAAAAAAAAAGACTTCGTTGTCGATCAACCTCAGATCGGTTAGCACTCTTCAGGTACCTTTTGGCACTATTAACAATTATGCCAAAGTTACTGAAAGTACTATCTTTAATTCTGAATTGTCTGATAAACAGACTGAGGCTCAATTGGAGACTGGAGCTCAGGATGAACTTAAAGCTCAGATGATCAAACAAAGACGAAGGTGCGAAAGTTCCTGAGATTGATCTCACTCCCGTAATGGAGAAACTTGAAAAGATTGAGCCAATGGCGATCAAAATTGCTTAGATAGAAGAAACGTTGGCCAATCAAGCTCAGACAATGGAAGGTCTTAGCCATTCTTCAGAACTGGTGCAGATACAAAACACTCTGACCACTCAGATGACCTCCATGGAAGAAAAGCTGAATGAAAAGCTGGAGGGAGTCAACGCAGAGTTAAGTGCTGAAATGAAACAGAAGCACCAGGAATCGACTGAATTTCTAGAGGTGAAACTAGCAGAGAAAAATGAGGTGCTGATCAAATCTGCTGTTGAGGAAATGAGCTCAGTGCTCATGACCAAGATGACAGAGATGCTTAAAGATGCACTCTCTGGCCAGTTTGCCCACATATCTGAAGAACTTTCTGTGGCTAAGAACCACATCAGGAGAATGGAAGATGAACAAGATCAGTTAGCAGGAGAGATCTGCTTGTGTGAGCAAAGAGCAGTATCACATGGACACAGCTCTCTCCAGACTTCTTCCAAATTACGGTGCCAGGAAGGGGGAAAAGGAAGGTGAAGACCTCAGGAAGTTCATGGCACGTACTTTGGAGAAGAAGGCTCAGAAAGAGGCTGAAATGTACAATCTAGCCAAAGCCTTAAAAGAAGTTGAAGCTACTGATAAATTGAAATTCGCTCAAGTGGAGAAGCCCATCTACACTCGAGTTTCTGAGCAAACCATGCTTGAGGTTGCAAGAGAGAAACTGAGTGCTAGAACTAAGGTTGGAACAAGCCAGGCTGGTGCTGAACTGCCTATGAAGAGGAAAGCCTTGGGCGTTGTTCAACCTGTAAGCAAGCGTGCTAAGGCTTCTAAGCCAATCCAGAGAAAGCTGATTCTGGATGATGAAGATGCAGAAGAATCTGAGTCTCAACCTCAGAAGAAAGTCTTCAACACCAGAGATGCTCTGAAGACACTCCAAAAAGAACAAGCTAAGAAAGCTGCTGCTTCGGTCTCAGGAGCGTCTGTGATCAGAAAGAAGATAGACGAAGAGCAGAAGCGAAGGAGTGACTTCCGGGAAGTTTATGAGCAAGAGGAAGGAACATCGAAAGCGCTGAAAGTGGCCCCACGTTGATAAATGGATGCCCATTAAACTCAACGACATGTGGGAAGAAGTGAAGAGAACCTTCTGGTTCAATTACGATGTTCTCAGGGAATGGAGAGGGGAAGGCTCAGATCAGAACGAAGCTTTCATTGAATATCTTCTAACCTTCTATCCAAAGTATCTCCAAGGCTGGATTAACCTTGCGGATGAAGGTGGAGTACAGATAGTAGCCCCTGGTCCATATTCCTATTCTCTCAAGACTTGGTAATGGCTTGGTAAATGAGAAGGCCATTACGCAAGAAATTGCTCAAGATCTTTGGGTCGGTTGGGATTAACAGGAAACAATCCGGACATCATCAAGGAGAGGAATGAGTCAAGAAAAGATTTTTTAATGTTCAACCCGGAGGTGCCAAATGATGAAGTCGAAAATGAAGAAAACCAAGAGCCGAATCAAGATCAAGAACTCGTAAGATTCTCGTAATCTTTAAAATTTTGTCTTTTTGATTTTGTTGATAAAAAATCTCATTGTAATCTGAATGGTATACTTATCATCAATGAAGATTTATCATTATGCTCAAAAGATAATACCTTATTATCTTATTTACATGTCTTTTATTTTGATATGCTGATTGTATGTCTCTGAACTAACTGAATGATGATATGGGAAAGTTGTTTAAGTATTTAGTAATGAACTACTTAAAGAGATTCATTACTGAAGAAATAACTGAATGTCTTAAGTGTTGGAAAAACTCTCTGAATGTATTGAGAGATTCTCTCGTTCGAAAATTGTTGAGAGACAACCAATCTTGTGATAGGATAAACCGAAACCCCGAGTATAGGTTATGTATTTGTAACAAGATAGGTTTTGCATCATCAAAAAAAGGGGAAATTGTTGGGAGATGAATTTAATAAAAGATTATATGATTTTGATTAAGATCCCAAAACCCCTGAGTATGACATGTTCAGAATGATCTTGATAATTGAGTCAGGATTCAGTTTTAGAGTATTCAGGATGTTATCTGCAAAATGTATAGTCTACAGATATATAGTTCAGATAGGTTCAAGACTCAAGAACTCAAGATGTTTCAAGAAACTGAAGTTTCAGTATGAAACTGAAGTCTCTGAAGACTCAGTATGAAACTGAGAATCTAAAGATTAAGAGAAATCGAGACTCAAGACTCAAGATGAAAAACTGTGGATATCAAGACTCAAGATGAAATCGAGAACCAAGACTCAAAGATGAAGACTCAAGATATCACCAAGAATTAAATCAAGACTCGTAGACCTCAAAGACTCAAAGACCCTCAAGACTCGAAAGACCCTCAAGACTCAAAGACCTCAAGACTCAAGACTCGAAGACCCTTAAGACTCGAAGACTCAAGACGCAAGATCAAGACCGAGAAATCAAGATCAAGAATATCGAAAGCACAAGAAATTACTAAAGACTCAAGAATGTATCAATGCTCAAGATGAACCTAAATGTTCCGAGGCACTGAATATATCTATCTGAAGGATGCAATACTGAGAGAAACGCGATGCCTTAGAAAGTTAGATATTGCCAAGACATTCAAATGCAGACAAAAGGAACTAAGTCAGAAGTGTTGTTAAGGTTATATCAAACTCAGAGTTTGTAACCAAAAGAGCCGTTGAAGGTGTCTACCTTTAACTGAAGACAAAAGTCAAAAAGAGGAAGACGACATCAGATAAACATCGACAATCGACAAAGGATGTGTCAAAAAAAGATGTCGGATGTCACGAAAGTTCCAGATCAAAAAAAGTGAAGACCGGCTACATGAAAGGCTATTGCCTAAAACATGTTAGGGAGTTTCAAACCCTAAATATAGCCAAGCTCAAACACCATAAGAGGAACTCACGGGCCTATCTCTCCAACGGATAGTTCTCAAAGAGTGACCTTGGTGTATGCCTATAAAATACTTGGTGACCCTCTACTTTGTAAGGTTACGGAAATTTATACACGCAAACTCAAGAGCTCAAACTTATTCTTGCAAAAGTTAAAGCACTCGAAATACCTTGAATTTCCCAAGTGCTTCTATATTGAAGAGAGCTCACTTTACTAAGCCTAGCTTGATAAGATTTATCCAAAGCTTAGTCGAGATATCCTAACCCTTTGCATTGTACTTCATTGTAAAGGATATCTCATCCTAGTTGAAACCAACCGAGAAACCCCAAACCCTTGAGAAGGTAGTTGGAGTGTGTTTGTTGGTGAGTAGAGTTGTAAAGAGTTAGTAAACCACGGAGTAGTCGAAAAACTCTAGAGGAGAAGTTAGTAAGCTACGGGGGTAGTCCAAAGCTTGTGTGTGATTGAGTAAGTAAACTACGGAGGTAGTCGAAAACTCAAGGTCGGGTTGAGTAAGTAAACTACGTGGAGTAGTCGAAAACTTCGTACGAGTTGAGTAAGTAAACTACGGTAGTCGTAAAGCTCGGTTGATAGTGAATTTCTCTCAAGAGTCGAGAGAGTGGATGTAGGAGCTTGAGTCTCGAACCACTATAATCGATGTGTTCTTTATTGCTTTCCTTATCTCAGGCTTAACTCATTGCATTGACTTGATTTTGAAAGCATACTTTTCAATCGATATTCGCTTGGAATCAATCCACCAAGTTGCATAAGTGAATCACAGCCTAATCACTATTTCATAAAGGGAAGGTCTTTTGAAAGAAAGCTTAAAACGAGTATAATCTAAGGGCAACCATTCCGCACGATTTAGTAGCTAGAACAGAGATAGTTATCAAATCGAACTCTCTTCGAGGATTCATAAGCTAGTTATCGATCCAAGCAACTCAAGATCTCGACACTCGTGATTCGTTGGGATTATCTCGAGGTATCTGGCGGCTTCGGGATCACTCTCGGTAGACTTTGACTCGAGGCGATCTGTCTTCTCGAAACCTAATCTTCGAGGATTATCGACCCAAGTCGACCTCGGTAAGAATTTTTTTTAAAATCAACGAACACGCAGTATTCCCCCCACACGTGTAAGACTCGTTTACACCGACCAACATCGGTGTGATGGCGGGTTACTTTTGATCGAAAGTGGAAATCAATTTGGACTGATATCCAACTTACTGATCGCCTATTGGCAGATCAGTTCGGTGTCTATCGGTTTAACTGATGTGCGGAAGCTAGTTTATACCCGTGAGAAAAACCAGTTTTATCAAATCAGATTCTGAAGTCTGTTTTCAATCGCCAGATCGAATGTCAAAATGATCGATCGATTGCTTAGTGCATCGATCCTAACTCGTATTATGTATGCAGTTTAAACTCCAGATTTGTGTGCAATAGTGTAAAGCACTTAAGAGCAAGTAAATACACACAAGATTTTATAGTGGTTTGGACAACCAGTCCTACGTCCACTCTTCCATATCACAAGGGGCACCAACTTAACCAATTGGACTTAGTTTATTGTGTTAGTTCAACACATTACAACCAACAGATGTTTCAAGAGTTCTCACTCAACCGATCCCAGAAATCAGAACTAGAAACCCTAGTCTGAAATCTTGCAAAACAAACTTAACCTAACTTTTGGGTTTGGGTAAAGATTTGTTGTTGTTCCAACTGGAAATCTATCCTAGTGTTTATGTAGCCTAAAGCTAGAGGATGAAATTTCTATGCTAAAAACTAATGGGATGAACACTTATAAAATAAACTTGAATTTAGTGTTCTTCGTGAGAAAATTTGCTTATGGCTTGAGCTTGATGATAATTTCCGTGTCTTCGCTATGAAGAGCAATCCCATATTTATAGACCTTGAAATCAAAGAGCCGTTGGAGAGCAAATTGAATTTCAGGTTATTTTTGGTAGGTTGCAGGATTGATTTGACGTGCTTCAGGGACGGCATGGCCGAAAGCATGTGTGTTTGTCCTTTATAGCCGTTTTGACTTTGCAGCACCGAATTCCGCATTGTCGGCTCCATACATACGTGTCTTGTTCTCATTAGTTAATAAGTACACTTTTTCAGTGTTTGTTTTACCAACTAAAGTTGACATTCTTCTTGTCTGATAAACAACGTATGACCTGGTGTTCATCAGTTAACACCTGGAGTGAGCTGACCTGATCAGATAAAACTGATCAGTCTACCTGATAGAGTCTTCTGGTGCAAGTTGTCTTAGCTCAACTAGCAGACTCGACTGATGTAGGTCTTCTGGTCTTGATCTTCTGGTAGTCATCTGATCTTCAGGTCTTCTGAACTTGAGCTTCATGTCTTCACCTGATCATCTGACTTCGTCTGGTCTTCTGACTTCACTTGTCTTCTGACCTCATCTGGTCTTCTAACTTCACTTGTCTTCAGACCTCATCTGGTCTTCTGATCTTCAGACCTCATCTGGTCTTCTGATCTTCAGACCTGACCTATACATATTGAGTTCCCCCTCAATATGTGACCTATCCTTTACATCAGTTGTCTATACATTTCAGTTGGTCATCCTATCCTGATTCTAAGTCATCAGTCAGCTAACAGGTCTGACTGGTCCTATTACAATCTGTTTTGGAACTTCCATCAAAACTAAATACAAATTTCCCAACAATTTCCCCCTTTTTGATGGAACCAAAACACTTAATCAGAAAAACAGATAACCATGCGAAAAGTAAAAACATAAACAATAGAAATCAGAAGACAATGAGATGTTGTCTTAAGATCTGAAAGATAACTTGTTTCATTGATAATGATTCGAAGTACAAGTACAAGATTAATCTAATAATTGATCTAAAAGAGAACATCTTCTTATTTCTTACAAATCTTCTATGCATACCAGTATCTCATTTACCTTTGCTGGAAGTGCATTCTCTACCCAGGTCTCGTCTGTATCAGCAGCAGCCTTTGCTTTCTGTTTTCTTCTGAAGGCACGATCTATGCCTGCTGCTTCTTTCAGCTTCTTTCTCTTGGTAGCCTCTTCCATGATCTTTCTTCTCTTTTGCAGATCCTCTTGTTCTTTTATCTGGTCCTTTGATAGCGGCAGTTCTGATCTGGTTACCATTGTTTTCTGAGTCGCAGGGCGTTTAGGTTGTTTTCTCTTCAATTTGCTTTTCTTTTCTGCCTCTGCCTCAGCAGCTTCTTCTTCTTCAAGTCTTTTGTCCAGATCAAGACTTCTGGATTCTTCTTCTATCAGCTGCTTCTTCTGAATGGTTGATGAGAAATCTTCGATCTTGTCCACCCTTGCGGTCAGATCAACCAATTCAGTTTTCTGTTCCTTAATGGCCTTATCCTGCAAATCCAGTTGCCTAGTGTGTTCTTCAACATTAGTGAATATTTTGGCCAACTCAGTGTCCTGGACTTCAGGTCTTGATGCAGAAATGATCATTTGAGCAGATGGGGCGTTATGTTTTTCTGATGTCTGATCTTTCCCCTTTTTGGTTGCATCAAGAAGCTTGTGCATGGTCGATTCAAGCTTGGCAAACTGATACAGCATTTCTGTTTTGAGCTCATCGACCTCCAAGGATTGGATCTGAACATTCGATGTAGAAGGAGTCAGACCCAGCATTCTGGACACAGCATCTTCCAATGCCTTCTTTGCAATAGATACATAGGTATCGAATCTCTTAAATGCGGCTTCAAAATTGGAATCATCTTTCATTAATGATTTGTAGGCTTCCTCGAACAGTACCCGAATATCTGAAAGCATAGAGACTTCCAGTCCAAGTTTTGCAAGCAACAACTCCACTCTCTGCATCTCAGATTTCGCCACTTCTGAGTGCATCTCCACCAGTTTGGCAGCTGTTAGATTCCTCTCAGACTCAACAATTTTCTGAGTACTCTCCTCCATCTGACTCAGTAGAGTGGTGACAAGATTTGTAAACTGAGCTTCCACCGATGCCTTGACCCCATCCAGAATAGTCTTCGAAACATGGTCTAGGGTCTCTGGCAGAATAAGCACAACTGGTGCAGATGTTTGCGCTTCCTCAGCTAGGGTCTCATCCGGTCCACCCTCAGCTGACTCATCGGCAGCATCTTCAAATTCCTCATCCAGTTCAGAAAAACCCATCTTCTGATTTATCAACCAGGCAACATCGCCATCAGAAGCTAGTTCTGCTGCGCTGGTGACTCCGGCTAGATGTTTCATCTTGAGCTCCATGGCCACAAAGTCATCATTTCCAATGGCCTCCAATGCGATCAGAAAATCTTCAATATTTTGTAGTCTGACGTCCCTCCAGAATAGAATGTCAGCAACCTGTTGACGAACACCAGGATGGTCAACCAGGTTGGGATAGTGGAAGTTCAGAAAATTTTCAACTCGCTGCCTCAAGAATCTGATCACATGCTTTACTGGCTCAGGAGAGTCGAAGACTTTCCTGGTGTTAAATGGGTTATGAGCCACAGAAACGAAAGCGGCCTTTTGTCGGGCAGTCTGAATGTCTGGTGTGGCTTCTCTGAAAGGTTCAGGTTGAGGTGATGGTGCAGGTTCAGGTTGGGGTGATGTATGGAGAGATGGTTGTGTGGAAGGTGAGGGTGCGGGTGTAGATGGATGAGAATGAGGTTCAGGTGAGGGTGTTTTCTGAGGTGTGGTAGAGGGGGTTTTGGATATTGGAGTAGGGGATCTTGGATAGTGAGTGGATTCGTGACCCTTGAAGAGGGAGCTCAGGTGTGTCGAGTCAGATGGCTCAGACTCGCCCTGGGCCTCTTCAAAACTCTCTTCTGCAGCTCTACTAGCCTCTTCCTGACCAGGCTCCTCCAACACTACCAGTTCACACCCCGTACTGACCGTGTGTTCAGAACTCATAGCGGTCTCTTATCCAGCCAACTCAAGAAGCTTATCTCCTCCAGATTCCAGAATTTCAACATCTCTATCCTGGTCCTTCAGACCCTCAGAAGGCATTCCAGCCTGTTTTGGTAGCATTGATGTGAGTTTCTTCTGACGCTTCGCACCTGCATCAGAAGGCTTACTCACAGCTTGTTTCTTTTTGCAGCCCTAGCCTTCGATTGGCCTCCTGTGCCCTTCTGCACAGATGATGTCGCCTTAGTTTTTGGCACATAAGAGGCTGGATCATCATCACGCTGCCCAGACAACTCCTCATTCTTGTAAAGCAAAGCCTTGAATTTTTCCAGGTATGGCTTCCTTCCAATATCTGACTAGGGATAGTGAGGAATCTTATCAGCAAGGATGATGCTGACTTTGTGAATGTTGCATATATTTTTGGACAGCACCACCTGGTTCTGCTCATTCACCACGAACTTTGCTATTTCTTGTAGCAGCCGATGCTTGAACAACCCCATCCAGTTCATGTCTGGGGCCTTCTCAATAATGGAAGTCATTACATGCTGCTTCTGCTGGGTTAGGGCATTCTGGAAACAATTGTGTGTTTGAGTGAGAGAACGTGAAAAGGTTCCAAAAATGGTATTTTAGGGTTTATATAAGGGAAAAGAAAGCTTTGCACGAAAGATTTGAAAATACTTGAGTGTCCTTGAGTTGATCGGACGATCAAGATTGAGTGGTTGAAAAGTAATTAAATCGTGCGGTCAGGGATTAAAAACGACAGACTTTTGGACTTAAAAGTTCGCAATAAATGCATATAACACAAAAATCCCACGTTCACATTCAATGCTTGCAGGCGTGACGTCATACAATAATGGGAACAGTAATAGCTAACATAGAATAGACATAAAGATAAATCAGAAAACGTATCTGACTGACTGATATTGTAATCAGTCAGTTGCCACTGTTGATCTGATCTGGTTGGCCTGATTACTGTTGACCTTACTGATGGTAGCCTATCCCTTAGTATTTCCCAACAATGTCGCACTTAACTGATCAGATTTCTTTCTTATCTGATCCAATCTGCTGATCAGATTTCTGCTGATCCAATCTGCTGATCCAATTCTGATCACTTCAGGTCTTGGGATGTGTGCCAGTCTCCCGCAAATCCTTATCCTCAGGGAGTCAAAGAGTCACCTCGATTCCCTAAGTCGGCGTGATGTGACAGTCCCGTAATGATGGCCTGGCATCACACGTCACGAACTAACCTAACCATCAGACGCGTATCACCTAAGCTCTGTCCTTGCGACGCCAATTTCTCTGAAGGGCCTTTAGAAATAAAAATTTACATTTCCACCCCTGCTCTTCTTCTATAAATAGAACGAAGGTTTTAGACAAACAACCCATACAACCCTCATTTAGCTTGCACATGAGAAATTCCGACAAGTCCTTAATTCCGGCGAGTCCTCCGGCAAAAAGCCTCTTCTACTCAACACAAATGACTTCTGGTTCTCAGTCTATCCTTGTGCTTCCCCCGTTCCTGATCTCGTCATCATCGGAGGATGACCATACGTCCATTACCAAGCTTCACTGCCACCGGGGTGGCGGATCTGCCGCCGGCAACATGGAGGTGGTCATTTGTTCCTTGGGCTCTGATCGAGATGACATGGTGAATGGCGATGAGCAACTTCTGACAAGTAATAGAACGACGATGAGCAACTTCTGACATGTAATATGGATTTAGTAATGTATATACGATCTTGATCAGGCCAAGATGCTATACAATACAATCCTTTGAATTACATGTATGACACTCATGTTCATTTAAAACGAGAAGTCTCATCGGTCTTAGGGTTTAGGGTTTAGGGTTTAACTTCAGACCTCCGGGTCTATTGTAATGAAAATTTCGACCTCCGGGTCTTTATTAATGAAATTCTCTTTTACCCATTGTTGTGTTGACTTGAATTCCTTATGCGAATTTTTGCCTTGTCCTTGTTGTCTTAATATCTATGCAGCTTGTTAATCTGATCAGTTCCCCCTACAACTGATATTTATTTTCTGATCAGATCTGATCAGTTGAGGTACCTTACTCAACTGATTCTTTCTATCTGGTTAGTCTCTTAACCAGCTGGTTCTGGAGACCAGTCCACCAAACATTTCTGGTGCACTTTCTCCAAGATCCAGAAGCCCTAGAGTTCTCTGAATCTGACTTCAGCTAGTGGTTTGGTTAATATATCAGCTCTTTGCTTATCAATATGGATCTTTTCCATTCCGATGTTCTTCTTTTCAACATGATCCCTTATGAAATGATGTCTGACATCCACATGCTTGCATCTTATATGTAGAACATGATTCTGAGTAATTGCAATAACACTATTACTATCACAGAATATAGGTACGTTCTTAGCTACAATGTTGTAATCCCTCAGCTGCTAACTTAGCCAGAGCAGTTGGGAACAACAACTTCCTGCAGCCATATATTCTGCTTCAGTAGTAGATGTGGCAACTGATATCTGCTTCTTCGAAAACCAAGAGATCAGTTTACTCCCTAAGAACTGACATGTACCTGAGGTTGATTTTCTGTCTATTCTGCAACCTCCATAATCAGAATCAGAATACCCACTAAGCTCTAGATTATCATCTGATGGGTAGAATAAACCAAGGTTTACTGTCCCCTTCAGATACTTAAGAATCCGCTTAGCTGCATCCAGGTGGCTTTGCATTGGATTTGCCTGAAATCTGGCACATACACCTACTGCAAAAGTTATATCTGGTCTACTGACAGTCAGGTATAGTAGAGATCCAATGAGAGCCCTGTATTCTTTCTGATTAGTTTTCTGACCATTCTCATCTGGATCCATCTTGAATCCAGTCATCATAGGAATTTTGGCTTCCTTACAGTTTTGAACTCCAAACTTAGCCAACAGATTCCTAGTGTACTTCGCCTGGCAGATGAATATTCCTTCTGTACTTTGCTTAACTTGTAGACCCAGAAAGTAATTCATCTGACCCATCATGGACATCTTGAATTTCCCGTGCATCAGTTTGCTGAATCTTTCACATAAGCTCTTGTTGGGAGATCCAAAAATGATATCGTCCACATAAATCTGAACCATCAGAATATCTTCACCATCTTCTATTCTGAATAAGGTTCTATCCACTGTTCCTTTAGTGAATCCACTGTCTATCAAGAACTGAGATAGTGTATCATACCAAGCTCGAGGAGCTTGTTTCAGGCCATAATGAGCTTTTCTTAAACGGTACACCTGGTTGCCTTTTTCAAAGCCAGGAGGTTGTTCAACATAAACTTCCTCAGCTAGTACCCCGTTTAATAATGCACTCTTTACATCCATCTGATACACAATAAACCCTCTGTGGGCAGCATAAGCCAGAAACAGCCGAATGGCTTCCAGGCGAGCGACTGGTGCAAAGACCCATCATAATCAATTCCTTCTGATTGTTAATACCCCTTAGCAACAAGTCTTGCCTTATTTCTGGTTATGACATTATTCTCATCTCTCTTGTTCTTGAATACCCACTTTGTGCCAATCACATCTTGATGAGTCGGTTTGTCCACCAGTTTCCAAACCTGATTCCTTTCAAACTTCTCTAATTCTTCTTGCATAGCTAGAATCCAGTTAGCATCTTGTAGAGCTTCATCAATGGTGGTTGGTTCCTTCAAAGACAGATAACAACAATACATGGCACTTTCACCAACCTGATGTCTAGTCTGGACTCGGGCATTCGGATTGCCAATTATCAGATCAGTTGGATGGTCAGATAACCAAGTCCTTCTTTTCTGATGTATATCAGTTTGGATGTCATCATCCTCATCTGATATTGAGTCACTAGCAAGTGGGAGTGGTGCAATAATAGGATCCACTTGACATGGACAAGTCTCAGTTGATGTTGGAATCATCATATGCTGATGTCTGTCCATAGGAACATCAGGTGTTCCCCCTGAACCAGATGGTTCAGTTGTTACTGTATAAGCTGTACCAGCTTCTTCATTGACAGTTGTACGTACCTTTGGGTCTGATTGACCTGGTGAATCATTAAGATCAAGCTTTGGGACATACACTGTTACGTGATCTGATCCCTTATCCTTGATTCTTAGCTGATCTATTTTCTATGCATCAGGTACCGGTTGATCTGGTACTGCTGGTTCTGAGGCAGACTTCTCTTGTTCAGAAGATGTCTCATCAAAGACCACATGAGGTGTTTCTTCCACAACTAGGGTTCGCCTGTTGAACACCCTGAAAGCCTTGCTGGTTGAGGAATATCCTAAGAATATACCCTCATCTGACTTGGCCTCAAAGGTTTTCAATTGGCTCTTCCCATTGTTGTGTATGAAACACTTGCACCCAAAAACATGGAAGTAAGAAACACGAGGTTTTCTGCCCTCCAAAGTTCATAAGGTGTTTTGAAGTGAGCCTTCGTCAGAGAACATCTATTCTGAGTGTGGCATGCAGTGTTGATTGCTTCTGCCCAGAAACGGCTTGGAGTTGCATGTTCAGCTAACATAGTTCGAGCAGCTTCTTTGAGTGTTCTGTTTCTCACTTCTACTACTCCATTCTGTTGTGGTGTTCTTGCAGCTGATGTTTCATGATGTATTCCAAACTTAGTGCAAAAGTCAATAATAAAGGAATTCAGAAATTCTGTACCTTTATCGGATCTGATTTTCACAATACTGACACCCTTCTCATTTTGTAATTTCTTGAGCAGCTCGGGTATCTTTGTTGTAGTCTCATTCTTCTTATATAAGAAAACCACCCAGGTAAACTTGGAGTAATCATCCACGATCACTAGAGTGTATTTACGTCCACTGAGACTTAGTGGTGTAACTGGTCCAAATAGATCCATATGGAGCAGTTGCAGTACTCTGCTGGATGCTGGTCCTGGGATTCCCTTGAATGAGGCTTTTACCTGTTTTCCCTTCTGACATGCGACACATGTCTGATCCTTAAAGAATACCTCATTCGGAAGACCCTCAACCAGAGACATCCTTGCTATCTTGTTAAGAGTTTTAAAGTTCAGATGGCTCATTCGCTTGTGCCAGAGCCAACTGGTGCTTTTGGAACTTTTAAGAGTAGCTCAATTCTTGATAGTGCACTGATCAGTCGAGAACTCAACACTGAATCCATTGTCGTAGAACTGTGAAACTAATAACAAGTTGTGCTTTAAGCCTTCGACATACGAGACTCCTGTAACCTATACATCATCATTCTCTAAGATTCCGAATCCTCTGGTAAAACCAAAGTAATCATCACCAAAGAGTACACGTGGGCCTTCTTGTTCTGTGTATGAACTAAGGAGATGTTTGCTTCCAGTCATGTGCCTTGAGCATCCGCTATCAATGTACCAGATAGTTTCTTGTACACCTCCTTTATTGGCCAAATCCGCGCGAACCTGCAATCAGATCAGGCTTTAGGCACCCCAGTAGAATCGGGTCCTGGGGGGTTAGAAGTACCTTTCGGGATCCAAACATATCTGGCACCTTTGTTGAAAACAGAGGGCTTGATTTGTCTCCCATAAACATCTACATAATCATACGTCTCTTCATATGCAATCTGGTCAGTATGATTATTAGTGTGAGCCTTGGATGAATTAGAAGACTTGGGCTTTTTCATTGATATCTGTCTTCTTTTAATCCAGTGGGGCTCAGGTGCAATAACCCTAGGTTTCTGATTATAAGGATAGGTACGACTACTACCATTAAAAGATTCATATCTTTTTGGCATATCTGGTCTTAGCAGTTTAACCTTTGCTTGCTTGTTAGGCAGCTGGACCTGATTAGGTTTTAGATCAGATTTTCCTTTGAGAGGTTGTCTTTTCTGATTCCTAATCTGCTGATCAGGTTGAGGTCTCTTCAGAAGAACATGATTCTTCTGTTGATTTCTCGGCTGATGCTTGATCAGTTGGGGTCCATTCCTGTTCCCTTTCTGATCAGACACTTGCCTTGCCTGGTCAGCTGATCCTTTTCCCTTTTCTGATACAGATTTTGCTTTTCGTGTATCTTGATCAGAAACTCGTTTGATTACACTTTTCTGAAGTAAACCAGACGGGGCTTTTGAGGATGCAGAAGGGTTTTCATACCCAATTCCCTTCTTATTAGTTGACGTACGAAAATAGTTGTTCAGATCTTGAGCGGTTTTAGATGATTTCGTGAAAACCTCTATTTTCTTACGCAAACTATCCTCAGTTGTTTTTAGACTCTCATGCAGTCAGAAGAGTTCATCAAACTTAGCTTGGAGAAATTTGAGATCATCAGCTTGTTGTTTGTTAATAGCTAGCTGTTCCTTAATTAGTTTATCCTGATCAGAAGAACTGACTTTCAGAACTTCCAGTTCTGCAGTCATCTTCTGAGCAGTTTCAGCTGATTTCAGTTCAGCAGCCTTTCTGACAGCATTTTCCTTAACAAGCTGAATATTCTCAATCCTTAAGTTGTCGTTCTCAGCTTCCACTATGGTATAAGTGTCTAGTGCATTGGAGAGATCATCAAGCAATTGCTTACTGTAGAGCTGCAGGCCAATCTCTCCAGCAGGTGTGCTCAGCACATCTGGTGTGGAAACAGAAAACACAGAAGGTTTAGAAGATACCTCAGATTGATCTTCTTCCTTGGCCATGAGGCAGATGTAATCATCAGATGAGAACATCAGATCATCGTAATCGTTAAAATCATCAGCGTTGCTCATCAGGCAGAAGTCTTCCACAGATGAGTAACCAGAATCTTCTGATGGCAGATAAGAATCATCTATTCCTGTAGTGTCAGCAACCATAGCTTTTCTGTCTCTGTATCGTTGCTCTCTTCTGTTCCTCTTATCTTCTCTTTCGTTTGGAGTCAGGTCAGGGCAGTCTGCACTGTAGGGACCTGGTTTCTGGCAGTTGAAGTAGACTCCTCTCTCTACTGAATTTCTTCTGGCAGGTGAGTCATGTCTTCTGTATGATCTGTCAGGTGACTTTTCGGTTTGCCTTTGGTCTGAGTTTCTCCTTTCTGATTTGTGATCTTCTGCCCGATCATCTCTTTTCTTTTCTCTTTGGTCATCTCTTCTGTCATCAGATATGTTTCTTTCCTGCGATCTATCAGACGATCTTCTATCTCTTCCTCTACTATTCTGATAGTCTTTGTAGAATCTTCTATACTTTCCCAATTGAATGTTTGATCTTTCAAGCTTTCTGGTGAGTAGAGCAATCTGTTCAGCTTGACTAACAATATTTCCAATAGGCTCAGAAGATTTTGAGCCGCTGCCACCTGCTTTGAATGCTACTGGTTTAGTTTTTGCAGGTGTGGTTTCGGCAGATGACTCATCATCTTCTTCTTGCCCTCTCTCCATCAGGTCGAATTCATGGGCTTTCAGATTTAAGAACAAACTTCTCGGCTTCATCTTCGCTATATCCTGGCAGTCCTTGATCACCGTAACTTTCATATCCTATTTCTTCGTTAAAGATCTCAGAATCTTGAAGTTGATATCCTTACCGGTCATTTCACGTCCTAACTCTCTGAGATTATTGATCGACATGGTAATCCTTCCATCTAGCTCATTGATTGTCTCGTTGGGCAGCATCTTGATTTTCTCGAACTTAACTAGTTCGGCCTGTAATCTGCTGTCCTTTATCTATTCATTTCTTTCGCATATCTCAGCTAGAGTGTCCCATATCTACTTCACAGTCTTGAGATATTTGATCTTCTCTCTTGTGATCTTATCCATCGTCTTTATGATGATATATCTTGCAACCGTATACAGATTTGACAACTTTCTTTCTTCAGCATCCATCAGAGATGGACTCTTTCTGATCCTAGCACCAACTGGAAAATTTGGATCACCACCTTCAGCTGGGTTGTTGTGGTAGATAATGATAGGTCCTTGTTCAAGAACTTCTATCATTCTGCTGCTTATAGCTCCCAGATGATTGCTCATGAGTATGACCCAATCTGCATACTCATCAATAGAAAACTTGGGTAGACCATAATACATACCAGATGTATTATCCATGCTTAGTGAGTTTTGAAAACAAATGAAGTTTCAAAAATGGTTTTTCAAGATTTGTTCAAGTGACCACAAAGGTTCTTCCTCAAGAATAGATGATATTCAAAGCCAGTGGTCCATAGAACCACTGCTCTGATACCACTTGTAGGTCCCGAATGGGTTTCGTGAGGGCAGAAGTCTAGAGGGGAGGGGTGAATAGACTTCTGAAAACTTTTCGTGCAAGATCAGGTGTGATGGCAGGTTGCCTGATCAGAGTGCGAGTGAATCAGTTTGGACTGATATCCAACTTACTGATCACCTGTTGGCAGATCAGTTCGGTGTCTATCATTTTAACTGATGTGCGGAAGCTAGTTTATACCCGTGAGAAAAACCAGTTTTATCAAATCAGATTCTGAAGTCTGTTTTCAATGTCAAGCTGATCAGATCAGTTGCTTGGTGCAGACTGATCCTAACTCAGAATATGTATCCAGTTTAAACTCCAGTTGTGTGCAATAGTGTAAAGCACTTAAGAGCAAGTAAATACACACAAGATTTTATAGTGGTTCGGACAACAGTCCTACATCCACGCTTCCCTATCACAATGGGCACCAACTTAACCAACTGGACTTAGTTTATTTTGTTAGTCCAATACATTACAACCAACAGATGTTTCAAGAGTTCTCACTCAACCGATCCCAGAAATCATAACTAGAAAACCTAGTCTGAAATCTTGCAAAACAAACATAACTTAACTTTTGGGTTTGGGTAAAGATTTGTTGTTGTTCCAACTGGAAATCTATCCTAGTGTTTATGTAGCCTAAAGCTAGAGGAAGAGATTTCTATGCTAAAAACTAATGGGATGAACACTTATAAAATAAACTTGAATTTAGTGTTCTTCGTGCGAAAATTTACTTATGGCTTGAGCTTGATGATAATTTTCGTGTCTTCACTATGAAGAGCAATCCCATATTTATAGACCTTGAAATCAAAGATCCGTTGGAGAGCAATTTGAATTTCAGGCTATTTTTGGTAGATTGCAGGATTGATTTGACGTGCTTCAGGGACGGCATGGCCGAAAGCGTGTGTGTTTGTCCTTTATAGCCATTTGACTTTGCAGCGCCGAATCCCGCATTATCGGCTCCGTACATACGTGTCTCGTTCTCATTGGTTAACAAGTATACTTTTTCAGTGTTTGTTCTACCAACTAAAGTTGACATTCTTCTTGTCTGATAAACAACGTATGACCTGGTGTTCATCGTTCATCGGTTAACACCTAAAAGCGATCAGTCTTATAGAGCTTCTGGTGCAAGTTGTCTTAGCTCAACTCGGACTCGATGATGTAGGTCTTCGGTCTTGATCTTACGGTAGTCATCGATCTTGGTCTTACGAACTTGAGCTTCATATCTTCACGATCATCGACTTAAATGCGGTCTTCGACTTCACTTGTCTTGACCTCATCCGGTCTTCCGACTTCTTTGTCTTGGACCTCATCCGGTCTTGATCTTGGACCTCATCCGGTCTTGATCTTGGACTGACCTATACATATTGAGTTCCCCCTCAATATGTGATCTATCCTTTACATCAGCTGTCTATACATTTCAGCTGGTCATCCTATCCTGATTCTAAGTCATCAGTCATCTAACAGGTCTGACTGGTCCTATTACAATCTGTTTTGGAACTTCCATCAAAACTAAATACAAATTTCCCAACAATTTTCCCCTTTTTGATGGAACCAAAACACTTAATCAGAAAAACAGATAACCATGCGAAAAGTAAAAACATAAACAACATAAATCAGAAGACAATGAGATGTTGTCTTAAGATCAGAAAGATAACTTGTTTCATTGATAATGATTCGAAGTACAAGTACAAGATTTATCTAATAACTGATCTAAAAGAGAACATCTTCTGATTTCTTACAAATCTCTCAAGCCTTCAGGAACTTGGAATATATTATACATTCTTCTCAGCACTTCCTTCTGGCGTTCTTCTTCAATTATATTGCCTCTCTCCAGTGCATCAAAATAAGCTTTCCAGAGAGGATAAACTCATTCGTACTGACTTAAGGGATGAAGAGTTAGACCTCAGTAGTTGTTGATTTCTTAATCTTTGTCACTTAATAAGGACTGTGCTTGATTAGTAGTTATTGCTTTGACTTATAAATGGGAAGAGAATCATTGCGACTTCGATACCCTATATCTTGGGCAATAATATTATTTGCACGACAGTTGCTAAATTAATACAGAGAATCGTGTGCTTGCAAAAGTCTTGCTTGATTGGTCCCCTTGGTGGGCCAGGAACCTTTATCATACCAAATCTTGCAAGTGGAATTAATTTTTCGGTATGGATAATAAAGGTTGGCTGTCCTTACTCCAAGGATAAAGATATTAATTAATATAAAGCTTTTCAGTGGCTTAATTAATAAATGTACTAAATAATTTTAAACAAGGGAAATAATAATCGGGAGCCATATTACCGTAATATGGGTTAAGATTGGATAGTACAATATTAATTATATAGTGGCATTAATTAATATTAATGGGCTATTATATTGTGGCTCAATATTGAAATTCAGAAGCCCATTGGAAGGTCCATCTTAATTCTCCTAAAGGCCCCTCAAGTAGCCCAAATTATAGTCCAATAAATAAAAGGTGCTTAAAATAAAATAAATTATTGTTGCAATATTTCCTCAATAATTTCAAAAATATTAAAGAAAAGAGGGAGAAGGATTTTCTTGAAAAGATTTTATGGAAAGGAGATAATGTATTCTTGGAATACAAGATTATCCCATAAATTCAAGAAATCTCCCACTTGGCCTTTTTAATAGGAAATTTTCGAAAATTGTAGAAAAATAATAGTAAGAAGGATTTTCTTGATTTTCTTGGAAAGATTTTTATGGAAAAAGATATGTATTCTAGGAATACAAGAATATCTCATAAATTCAAGAAAGATCCAATCTTGAAAGATCCCCTATTATTTTCGAAGATTTGGTTAAATAAGGGTGTGAGATTTTTGTGGAAAATACACATGGAAAGAAGAATATATGAGATATATTCAAGATTTCTTGGAGATCAAGAAAAGATATTTCCTAACCTTATTTGGAGTCCAAAATTTCGTTCCCCCCCCTCTATATAAATAAGGGGATGAATTTTTTCATCCCCTAGTGTTCCATGCGTGGAAATATTAGAAATCCACAAAGGTGGTGCAACAATAATTTTATTTTCCTTGTTTTATAAATTGTTCATCGGAGAACCTTCCACCGGGGTTATTGGACGAGGACTTGGGAATACTTGAGAAGGACTTTTGGTGGGTATCCAGATACTTGATCCTATCTGTCTCAGATCGTCTCTCCAACGGGTACGTTTAAGTAAACTCCTAGAAATTCTGCATACTAGGATCTTTTACGTGAAATATTATTTGCATGTTGTTGTTGGATTAATTATTATTTGAATTCACTTAGGTAAATTCATGCTAGTAATAATTGTTAATTTAAATTTGTGTTTATGAGGTCCCCGATAGATCCTGGCAAATGTTATCCCAGCATCTTGTTGGGCCGTAGAGGGTAGATTCCTGGATTGCACCATTATGAGTCGGTGTGGTGGGATTACTTCTTAGTGGACATAAGGGGTGTGTGTGAGGAGAACCCCTATTGGGCCACAAGAGGATGGGCCCCGCATCGGGATCATATTTATGTGATATGTTGACTACTTGATGATGTGTATATTGAGATTATTTCGGTGTATAACAGTGAGTCTGGGGCCCTGCGAGTGTTTCATAAATAAATTGGTGATTTCTAAAAAGAGAGTGCAAGGGGAGGATTTTGAAAGATTCACAACATCATGCATAATTTCTGCTTACTGAGATTTATATGTCACACCTAGTTTATGCATTGTAGGTAATTCTGATGAGATGTGATGTGCTGACTTCACTGGATGAGCTGTGGAGCTTCTGCAGGTTTTGAGTGGCTGTGTACATAAATGACGACCTATTGAGCATACCGTGGCTTATTGTGCTTCCGTTGTTATATGTGGTCACTTTTGGGATATGTTTTTTTTATTTCATGTTATTAGGGCTTGTACATACTAGTGTGTGTTGGCTTGGAGTTTGACTGTGATTGTTAGGATGTTGGCTTAGAGTTTGATTGTGAATCGGTATTATGTTGACATGGGGTTTGACTTTGGATGGCTGATTTATTGGTATTTGTCACAACAACCTGTTAAATTCAAGGGTGTTCCTAATTATAACCGAGCTTGGTATGAATTCACAATGATTGTACTCCCTCAGTCCCAGAGAAATTTGCACACTAGATTGGGGCACACAAAATAAGAAAATGAAGTAATGAATAGGAATTTGAGGGGTAATGTGTAAACCTTTATGTATAAATTAAGTAAATGAATTGGATTGTGCGTATGTGTGGGCCCAAAAGTAATGACATTTGATGTAAATTTGTGGATATTGTGAGGGTGTAGTTTATGAAGGATTTTTCATTTTTGGTGTGTGCAAATTTCTTTGGGACAAACTAATAAGGAAAGTGTTGGGAGATGAATTTAATAAAAGATATATGATTTTGATTAAGATCCCAAAACCCCTAAGTATGACATGTTCAGAATGATCTTGATAGTTAAGTCAGGATTCAGTTTAGAGTATTCGAGGATGTTATCTCGCAAAAATGTATAGTCGTGAGATATAGTTCAGGATAGGTTACAAGACTCAAGAACTCGAGATGTTTCAAGAAATCAAGTTTCAAAGATGAAATCAAGGTTCAAGACTCGATGTGAAATCGAGATATCAAGACTCGAGAGGATCTTGAGGAACCAAGACTCAAGACGAAGATTCAAGATATCGGTCCAAGAGACTCGAAAGACTCGAAAGACTCGAAGACCACGAAGACTCGAAAGACTCTAAAAGACGCAAGATCAAGATCAAGATCAAGATTGAAGATCAAGAATATCAAGGCACAATAATTATCAAGACTCGAAGAAGGTATCAATGCTCAAGATGAACTCAATGTTCCGAGGCACCGGAATATATCTATCCGAAGGATGCAATCTTTGAGAAAAAAAAAAAATGCGATTCCTTAGAAAGTTAGATATTGCCAAGACATTCAAATGAAGACAAAAAAGGAACTAAGTCGAAGTGTTGTTAAGGTTATATATCAAACTCGAGTTTGTAACCAAAAAAGAGCCGTTGAAGGTGTCTACCTTTAATCGGAAGACAAAAGTCAAAAAGAGGAAGACGACATCATACCATCTTGACAATCGACAAAGGACAAGTAGTGAAAAAATGTGTCGGATGTACAAAAGTTCCAGACTGCAAAAAAGTGAAGACCGGCTACATGAAAGGCTATTGCCTAAAACGTGTTAGGGAGTTTCAAACCCTAAATATAGCCGTTTCTCACACACCATAAGAGGGAATTCACGAAGCTGTCTCTCCAACGGATAGTTTTCAAGAGTGACCTTGGTGTATGCCTATAAATACTGGTGACCCTCTACATTGTAAGGTTACGGAAAATTTATACGCAACTCAAGAGCTCAAACTTATTCTTGCAAAAGTTAAAGCACTCGAAAAACTTAGAATTTCCCAAGTGCTTCTACATTGAAGAGAGCTCACTATACTAAGCCTAGCTTGATAAGAATTATCCAAAGCTTAGTCGAGATATCCTAACCTTTTGCATTGTGCTTCATTGTAAAGGATATCTCATCCTAGTTGGAAACCAACCGAGAAACCCCAAACCCTTGAGAAGGTAGTTGGAGTGTGTTTGTTGGTGAGAAGAGTTGTAAAGAGTTAGTAAACTACGCAGAGTAGTCAGAAAACTCTAGAGGAGAAGTTAGTAAGCTACAGGGGTAGTCTGAAAACTTGTTTGTGTTTGAGTAAGTAAACTACGGAGGTAGTCAGAAAGCTCAAGGTCGGGTTGAGTAAGTAAACTACGTGGAGTAGTCAGAAAACTCAGGGCCGAGTTGAGTAAGTAAACTACGCGAGGTAGTCAGAAAGCTCAGAAGTTGATAGTGAATTTCTCTGAGGATCTGAGAGAGTGAATGTAGTAGCTTGAGTCTCTGAACCACTATAATTGTTGTGTTCTTTATTGCTTTCCTTATCTGTGCTTAACTGTTGCATCGACTTGATTTTGAAAGCATACTTTTCACTGATATTCAGTTGGAATCAATCCACTGAAGTTGCATAAGTAAATCACAGCTTAATCACTATTTCATAAAGGGAAGGTTTTCAACAAAGCTTAAAACGAGTATAAACCTATGGCCAACCATTCCGACACGGACTCGGTTAGGATTATCCGCTAGGACCGATAGTTACTTTGACTCGGAACCTGAACTCTCATTTGAGGATTATCAAAGTTGGTTAGTTTTCTCGATCCACCAACAAGCGAACTTGACCACTCACCATCTCTTATTTTTTGAAATTTTTCTTTTCAAAAGATCACTTCAAGAAACTTCCCATTTCTCGGGATTATCTCTATGGATATCTGAAATCAACCTCATCTGATCCAAATATCTTAGTAGACTTTGACCATTCGGAGCGAATCCGTGCTTCTCGTTGATCCTAGACCCTAATCTTCTCTGAGATTATCGATCTAGACTACATTGCAAAAAGACCTCGATAAAGAAAAAGTTTTAAAACTCTCACCGAACACGTGTATTCCCCCATACACGTGTAAGACTCGTTTTCACCGGGACCAACAAGTGGTAATCGAAAATTGGAAGGGTTCAACTTGACCAAATGCACTTGTGTTGACCAAAAGTTTTATTTTCAAAAATACTTGTGGTTTATCACCAAGAATATTATCTTATTCTTTGAAATTTTTTGTTTTCAAAAGATCGATAAAATGTCTTCTAAAAAATTTTAAAAGCCAAAGATGTTCTCGAGAACCCCTGCGAAACTATGATCTATGGAGATCGAGAATGCAGTAGCTCATCTCAGATTCCAAACATGAGCGATGTGTGGAAGTGGTCTCTCAAGGACCATTCCAATTTCTCGAGGTGAATCCATATCAGGAGAAAGGTCACTTCGAAGATGAGAGAATTGATCCTAGAGAAAGAGAAAAAGAGACTAAGTCGATGACCAACCCGACTCTGCGAGGAGAGAAAGTTAGTCAATCTAGACTACATTGCAAAAAACGACACACTATACAAAGACAATTGATGATGGTGTGATGGGAATGATCTCTCACAAGAATATTCAAGTTCCAAAGATTTAGGATACACTAGATGGATTCTTTTGAAATGTGCCAAGGACATCTTTGTTTTGATCATATAAAAGAAAACAAACTTTCAAAATCAATTGGAAAGTTTGATAGGTTTTGAAATGGATGATGGTGAATCAATAGACAAATTGGAAGTCGATTCACTAAAGATCATGAATGATCTAAATGCACTTGGAAAAAGAAATATCCATAGAGAGAAAAAGTTGCATTGAAAATTCTTAGAGGTCTTTCTAAGAAATGGGATATTCATGCAAATCTAAATCTTTTGATTGAAAACACCAAGAATATTAATTCAATGCCTTACCAACAAGTCTTCTCTCGAAAATGAAGGCCTATGAATTTGTAATTGATAAGAAATCCAAAAAGCTCCACAAAGAAAGATGATTCTCTTCATCGAAAAAATGTGGCTTTAAAAGCCAAAGATAAAACTTCAGAAAACTAGAGAAAGGTTACGAGAACCCCCATGCCAAACATCGGGATGAGCTTGAGGAAAAGCTAAAGCACCGATGGCAAGGAGGTTTGATGTTTATGGAAGACTTAATAGTAGATTTGGAAAATACAAAAGCTATTACAGGACCCTACACAACCACAATTGATACTGTTTTTGGGAGAAGAAACCCGAGGGAAGATCACATCAACCGAGAAGAAGAAAGACCTGAAATATGGTATCTTGATCTTCATCCATAGAGGAAAAGACTCCAAGTCCATGGAAGAAAATGATCGGGATGATGATAACCAACAGATGGAACTATAATTGCCGAAATATAAGGTCACTTCCAAAGATGATTGTCCGGGTTTTAATTTGAGTTCTAATGAGAGAAAGAAAAGGCAAGCTAAAAAAAAGAGACCTTCGATTGGAGTTCTCAAAGATACATGCAAAAAAGGCCATGGTTGCGTAAAAGAAGAACACTCGAGGAGGATCTAGCTCTTGATGAGATATTCTCGATATTTGTGATTAGTGAAAACAAATGACATCATTTAAAAAGCAAAGTAGAAGTTTCTACTAACAGAATACTTCGATTCTTGGCCATTGAGGAGGTAAACTCTTCTTTCTCTCTGTTGTTGTAGTTGATGACTCCTACACTAGCACAAGAGTTTTCAAGTTCCACCGAAAAATCGAAAAAGTCATTTTGACCATATGGATTCTTTTTGAGAATCACATGAAACATGAAGGACTATCTTTGTTTTTTGAAGGATCGCTAAATAGAACTCAAGAGCGATTCTAAGGAATTCGGAAGGTTTTGAAATCTAAAATGGAAAGACTCTAGCAATATTGAAATCATTTCTCAATTAATGAACACCTTTTCATGTTGGTTTTTGATGAATCTACTTGTGTTCATTTGAAGAAATAAGAACATGATCTTCAGATGAACCCTTTCGAGTTTAAAGAGGATCACCTCATGTTGGTTAATGAATCTACTTGTGTTCGGAAAGCAACAGAACATGAAAGATAAATCATCCACCAGAACTTTGAAAAGAAAAGAAAATCATCCATCAACACCCGGAAGAAGAAGTACTATCTATGATTGGAGTGACTCGGACTCGAATAAAGAAGTTCGGGATGGAAATCGAGGATGGTGAGACTCAGAAAACCAACACTCCAAAAGGTGACAAATCTGAACAAACACCGCCTTCGGACTTAGGTATGTGATGCCAATGAAGATGTGGTCACGGTGAGGCAAATTCTCGAATCTATCAACCAAAGGGGAACAAATGTCTCGACAATGTTCTCAATAGAATATCCCCGAGGAAGATGATTCCCTTTCTCCTTTTCTGTTGTTCCTGAGTTTATCGATTTAATCAACCTAACATTTCAAATGTTGAGGATATTCTTGAAGGGGGACATCAAGAAGGAAATGGTTAGATAGTCATCCTACAAGTCGATTGTTGGTGATCTAACCGAAGGTGTTAAAACAAGAAGGTTCCATGGTGAGCGTGCACTATTCTCACGCTTCCTATCGGAGAAAGAACTACTTGAGATTGGTGAAGCTCTACAAGATTCTCATTGGATTACTTCTATACAAGATGAAATTTGATCAATTCTCAAGGAATGAAGTATGGGAGCTGGTAGATAGACCAGAAAGGCAGAATGTCATTGGAACCAAGTGGGTTTTCAAGAATAAAAGAGATCAAAACAACAACATTGTGAGAAACAAGGCAAGGCTAGTTGCACAAGGTTATTCCCAAGAAGAAGGCTTGGATTATGATGAAACCTTTGCCCTGTTGCAAAGACTAGAAGCCATCGATTGTTTCTTGCATATGTCTTTGCCACATGAAGTTCACGGTCTATCAAATGGATGTGAAAAGTGCATTTCGAACGGTGTGCTTAAAGAAGAGGTTTATGTGGAACAACCTCCCGGTTTCAAAACAGAATGACCAAGTTTACGAGTGCTCGGAAAAAGCTTTGTATGGTCTCAAACAAGCACCCGAGCATGGTATGATACTCTTTCTCGGTTTCTTACTTACCATGGTTTTGTCAAAGGGACTGTTGATAGAACTCTGTTCAGGATAGAGGATGGGGAAGATATCCTACTAGTTCAGATATATGTTGATGACATCATTTTTGGATCTCCAAACTATCAGCTGTGTGAAAAGTTTTCAACATTGATGAAAGGCAAGTTTGAGATGTCAATGATGGGAGAGATGAATTTCTTTCTAGGTCTTCAAGTGAAACAATCAAAGGAAGGAATATTCATCAACCAGGCAAAGTACACCAGAGATCTGATTGCTAAATATGGTGTACAGACCGCAATCTACGATTAGGATTCCTATGAATACTAACTACAAGATGGATCCTGATTCTGAAGGCAAATCAGTGAGTCATACTAATTATAGAGGAATCATTGGATCATTGCTCTATCTCACAGCAAGTAGGCCGGATATAACATTTTCTTTTGGGATATGTGCAAGATACCAAGCTAATCCTAAAAATTAGTCACATGGAAGCCGCCAAAAAAGATATCTTTGAAATATCTTAAAGGCACAGTGAATAGAGGATTATGGTATCCAACTGATGATAACCTTGAATTAACTGGTTACTCAGATGCTGATTATGGAGGTTGCAGGATTGACAGGAAGTCCACTTCAGGAACTTGTCAATTTCTAGGAAGTAAGCTGATATCTTGGTTTTCGAAGAAACAGACCTCAGTAGCAACAAGTACTATCTTGTTTAATACATGGTACATGGAAGTCGGCTGCGTGTTTTCAATTCTTTGGCTCGCACAACAATTAAGGGATTATAAAGTTGTAGCCAATGAAGTACCAATATTTTGTGACAATAATAGTGCCATTGCTATTTCACAAAATCCAGTATTGCACACCAGATGCAAGCATGTGGATATCAGACATCACTTCATCAGAGATCATGTCGAGAAGAAGGACATAAGGATGGAGAAAATTCATACTGATAAACAAAGAGCTGATATCTTGACTAAACCGTTGGCGAAATAAAGATTTCAGGAACTTTAAGTTGAATTAGGGATGTTAGAACCAGGTGTATAGAGTAAAATCTGAAAAATTGAAGATTTTCATATGCATGAAGTTTTCTCAGAATTCTTCTGAGAAGCTCAGGATAAAATGGAAATACTGAACTGAGTCTCAGGGAAACTCATATTTACTCAAGGTCAGTACTCAGTAAGACTGATAGAGGGAAATTAGTCTGAAGAAGTAATGACTCATGCGAATCATTTATTGCTTAAGTAAAATTAAGTAATCATTCGCAATAAATACAAAACACCTGAGGAATGTTTTTGGGCGGATCGTTTTAAATTTCGAAGAAGGTCAACAGTCATTTAATGCTCTGCTACATTAATGACCAATGAGGATGTTTTGGCGGCTTACTTTTCGGAGATCGTCGGTTCGTATACCCGATTAATCGGAGATTAATCTCAACCGTTGTTTTTTACCTAACCAACGCGATTCCCCACGATCTCGAAGCTATATAAACCCCAATAAGCCATTCAAGCCAAAATTTTATCAAACCCTTCGTTCCCAAATCCTCTGCAAATAAATTCCCTTCGCCCAGAAATTCCCAAACCCTAAAGCTTCATTTCTTCAATCAATCTCTAAAATGGCTCCAACCTTGTTCGAGAGATTAGCCAAAACCAACAAGCTGTGGTACGAGTTCGTTGTCTCACTCGAAAGCACAACCAACTCAAAGCTAGAAGAGGAGGCTCTGCATATGATTCGACTGGCTAAACTCACCCAACTAGTCACAAGCCGACCAGACCAGGAGTTTGCTAAAGAGGTAATCGAATTCATCTATAACTTGAAGATAGATGAAGAGGGTTGTATGCATTCTAAGATAACTGTATCACATTCAGAGCAGTCGTCCAAATACATCGATTTTGAGAGGGATCTGTATATAGTTCCGAAAAATCTGATGATGTTTTTGAGCTCTGTGATAGAGGAGAGGATCCTATGATGTATATGTCGGCAGAGAGCAGAGTACTTAGATAGGATTGCCGAGAATCTGTTAAATTTGAGGCGACATTGCATAAGAGGCACTTTGAAGCCACAATATCGTGTGTTGATGGATATTGTGAGCAAGAGCATCATGAGTCTTCTTTGGGAGTTTTGAGCGGATCAAGACCCGGCTCGTTGATGGTGGCAATCGAGGCCTCACCCACCACTGACTTCAACTGGATGAAATTTTTGATTCAGACGGTGAGTGAGCAGACCAAAGTTTTGAAGAAGGTTGATGGGGCGATCTCAATAAAAGGCAAGATCCACCATGCCACCAAAATTGCTTATATTTTGGAGATGTGCAGAGAGGAGGAGGATATCTTCGCCAATTCGACCCCATTCCTTAAGTCCAAAATTCTCTTTAAGCCCATTGCTGCAAAGAAGCAGGCCATCAGGGGGAAGAGAGAAAAGAAGGTAGAATCACCAGTTGCGGCTGAAAAAAAGACTCAACAAACCAGGGGGAAGGTTTTGTTGGAGGCAAAGATGGAGCAAGGTGAAAAAATAATGAAGCAGAAGAACCTTGCCCCAAAGCGCAGAAGATTGGTGGTTCTCACTGATGAAGATGGCAGTGATTCTGAGGAGATTCAACCTGAGGGCCAAACCGCTCAGAGTTTGCCATTGCAAGTTTTGGCTCAGGTTATCTCCAAGGCACAAGACCCGGTCGAGGAATGTGTCTTCTCCGAGGTGCTTGAGACATCTCTAAGTTCGCACAAAATTTCTCGGAAATTTTTCAAGGAACTCGAGCCTCGAGATTCCCTCTTGAAAAAAGTGCCGGCTCGCCAGACAAATAGAAGAGCCAACTCAGAATCAATCTGAGAAAGTGTTAGCTCAGGACCCAGAACCCGCTCAGATGCAAACTGAGGACCTGACTGCACAACCTTCAAAGGCTGCTGAGACTCAGGAGCAGAATATTCTTGATGAGCTCCCCGAGTGATCTACTTTTGATCCTCGGCTTCAAATCAACCAGAGAGCCCGAGATGGAAGAAGGGCGAGGTCAAGAAGGCGAAAGTGGAGGAGCAAGGGGAACAGTTCATTCTTGACCGCTACCCCCGAGCTCAAATTTCATATCCCGATCTGCAAGATGTTTTCTTGATTAAGGAAAACTGTGTTCATCCTCAATCAGACTCTTCCCGAGATGCTTGATATTGCTGCTTTCAGAGGGGAAGACTGGTGGAATGAGGAGACAACCTTTCTAACCGACTTCTCAGGGTTCAGAAGGACAAAGCTCAGGATGAAAAACTCCGATTTTGATGAGCTGGTTCGGAGGAAGTTAATAAAGAAAAAAGGCTCGGGTTGGTGCCCCAAGCGGCGGAGACAAATCTCAAGATGGAGATGGGGACCAACAGGAGATGTTGAGAATCGATCTCAGATTGAAAAGGAGACTTCGCTGCTAATCAACTCGAAATTGGTCAACCTCGATCGAAGTTAGCACTCTTGGTACCTTTTGGCACTATTAACAATTATGCCAAAGTTAATGAAAAAGTACTATCTTTAATTCTCAATTGTCCGATAAACAAACCGAGGCTCGATTGGAGACCGAACTTCGAAATGAAGTCAAGTTCAGATGATCAAACAAAGACGAAGGTGCGAAGGTTCTCGAGATTGATCTCACTCCTTGATTGAGAAACTTGGGAAGGTTGAGCCAATGATGATCAAGATTGCTCGGATGGAAGAAACATTGGCCAATCAAGCTCAACAGATGGAAAGTCTTAGTCACTTCAGAGTCGGTGCTAATCCAAAACACTCGACCTCGCGATGACCTCCATGGAAGATAAGTCGAAAGAAAAAATTTGAGGGAGTCAAGGTCGAGCTCGATCTTTGAAATGAATCGAAGACCACCGAGTCAACCGCATTTCTAGAGGTGAAATTGGCGAGAGAGGAATGAAGTGATGATAAAATCATTTGTTGAGGAAATGAGCTCAATGCTCATGACCAAGATGACAGAGATGTTCAAAGAAGCACTCTCTGGCCAGTTTGCCCACTTATCTGAAGAATTTTCTGTGGCCAAGAACCATCTAAGGAGGCTGGAAGACGAACAAGATCAGATAGCAGGAGAAGTTCATTTGTGTGAGCAAAGAACAATATCACATGGACACAACACTCTCCAGGACTTCTTCCAAATTACGGTGCAAGAAGGGGAAAAGGAAGGTGAAGACCTCGGAAGTTCATGGCACGTGCTTTGGAGAAGAAGGCCGAGAAAGATCTTTGAAATGTATAATCTAGCCAGAGCCTTAAGAGAAGTCGAAGCTACTGAGAAGTTGAAGTTCGCTCAGGTAGAAAAACCTATCTACACTCGAGTTTCTGAGCAAACCATGCTTGATGTTGCAAGAGAGAAACTGAGTGCTAAAGCAAAGGTTGGAACAAGCCAGGCTGCTGCTGAATTGCCTATGAAGAGGAAAGCCTTGGGAGTTGTTCAACCTGTAAGCAAACGTGCGAAGGCTTCTAAGCCAATCCAGAGAAAGCTAATTCTGGATGATGAAGAAACGGAAGAATCTGATTCTCAACCTCAGAATAAAGTCTTCAACACGAGAGATGCTTTGAAGACACTCCAAATAGAACAAGCTAAGAAAAACCGCTCTGGTCTCGTGAGCGTCTCGTGATCGAAAAGAAGATAGACGAAGAGCAGAAGTGAAGGAGTGAATTCAGGAAGTTTGCGAGCAAGAGAAAAGGAACATCAAAAGCACTAAAGTGGCCCCACGTTGATAAATGGATGCCTATCAAACTCAACGATATGTGGGAAGAAGTCAAGAGAACCTTCTGGTTCAATTATGATGTTCTCAGGGAATGGATAGGGGAAAGCTCAGATCCGAATGAAGCATTCATTGAATATCTCCTAACCTTCTATCCAAAGTATCTACAGGGCTGGATTAACCTTGCAGATGAAGGAGGGGTACAGATAGTAGCCCCTGGTCCATATTCATATCCTCCTCCAAAACTTGGTAATGGCTTGGTGAATGAGAAGGCCATTACTCAAGAAATTGCTCAGTATGATGGTCAGTTGGGTCTAACAGGAAACAGCCCGGATATCATTAAGGAGAGAAATGAGCTGAAGAAGAGATTTTTCGGAATGTTCGACCTGGAGGTGCCTGCTGATGAAGTTGAGAATGAAGCAAACTGAAGAGCAGAAGACTGAAGAGCCAAATCTGAAGATTGAAGAAGACTCAGAAGATTCTGTAATCTTTAAATTTTTTGTCTTTTTGATTTTGTTGATAAACTCATTGTAATTTGTAATGGTATACTCATCATCAATGAAGATTTATCATTATGCTCAAAAGATAATATCTCATTATCTTATTTACATGTCTTTTATTTTGATATGCCTGAATGAATGTCTCTGAACTGATTGTATGTTTATATGGGAGAAATTGTTTAAGTATTTGGTAATGAACTATTTAAAGAGATTCATTACTGAAGAAATTGTTAAATGATTTAAATTGATTGGGAGACTCTCTGAAATTGTTGGGAGTTTTTCTGATTTAGGAAATTGTTGGGAGACAACCAATCTTGTAATAGGATAAACTGAAACCTGAGTATAGGTTATATGTTTGTAACAAGATAGGTTTTGGCATCATCAAAAAGGGGGAAATTGTTGGGAGATGAATTTAATAAAAGATATATGATTTTGATTAAGATCTCAAAACCCCTAAGTATTGATTCGAATGATCTTGATAGTTGAGTCGATTCAGGTTTTAGAGTATTGGGATGTTATCTCGCAAAAATGTATAGTCGTGAGATATAGTTCAGATATAGGTTAAAGACTCAAGAACTCAAGATGTTTCTGGAAGAAACCAAGTTTCAATATGAAACCGAAGGTTCAAGACTTCGATGAAAATCGAGATATCAAGACTCAAGAGATCTTGAGGAACCAAGACTCAAGACGAAGATTCAAATATATCAACGAGAGACTCGAAGACTCAAGACTCGAAGATCCTCAAGACTCGTAAGACTCAAGACGCAAGACAAGATCAAGACTGAAGATTGAAGATCAAGAATATCAAGGCACAAGAATTATCAAGACTCAAGAAAGTCTTGAATGCTCAGTATGAACCTGAATGTTCCGAGGCACTGAATATATCTATCTGAAGGATGCAATACTGAGAAAAACGCGATTCCTTAGAAAGTTAGATATTGCCAAGACATTCAAATGCAGACAAAAGGAACTAAGTCAGAAGTGTTGTTAAGGTTATATCAAACTCAGAGTTTGTAACCAAAAAGAGCCGTTGAAGGTGTCTACCTTTAACTGGAGACAAAAGTCAAAAAGAGGAAGACGACACTGTACCATATTGACACTGACAGTGACAAGTAGCTGAAAAAGATGTCAGATGTACAAAAGTTCCAGACTGCAAAAAGTGAAGACCGGCTACATGAAAGGCTATTGCCTAAAACGTGTTAGGGAGTTTCAAACCCTAAATATAGCCATTTCTCACACACCATAAGAGGGAATTCACGAAGCTGTCTCTCCAACGGATAGTTTTCAAGAGTGACCTTGGTGTATGCCTATAAATACTGGTGACCCTCTACATTGTAAGGTTACGGAAAATTTATACGCAACTCAAGAGCTCAAACTTATTCTTGCAAAAGTTAAAACACTCGAAAAACTTAGAATTTCCCAAGTGCTTCTACATTGAAGAGAGCTCACTATACTAAGCCTAGCTTGATAAGAATTATCCAAAGCTTAGTCGAGATATCCTAACCTTTTGCATTGTGCTTCATTGTAAAGGATATCTCATCCTAGTTGGAAACCAACCGAGAAACCCCAAACCCTTGAGAAGGTAGTTGGAGTGTGTTTGTTGGTGAGAAGAGTTGTAAAGAGTTAGTAAACTACGCAGTAGTAGTCGAAAACTCTAGAGGAGAAGTTAGTAAGCTCTGAGGGTAGTCCCGAAAGCTTGTTTGTGTTTGAGTAAGTAAACTAGAGGTAGTCGAAAGCTCAAGGTCGGGTTGAGTTAAACTACGTGGAGTAATCCGAAACTTAGGGCCGAGTTGAGTAAGTAAACCACGTTAGTAGTCGTAAAGCTCATAAGTTGATAGTGAATTTCTCTCGAGGATCGAGAGAGTGGATGAGCGCCTTGAGTCTAACCACTATAATTCTTTGTTCTTTATCCTTATCTCAGCTTAAAACGTTTGCCTCGACTTGATTTTTGAAAGCATACTTTTCAATCGATATTCAGTTGGAATCAATCCAATTAAGTTGCATAAGTAAATCACAAATTAATCACTATTTCATAAGGGAAGGTTTTCAAAGAAAGCTTAAAAACGAGTATAAACCTAGGGCCAACCATTCCGGGATCAAGCTAGAAACGAGATAGTTACCAAACCGAACTCTCATTTGAGGATTCACTTTTAGTTATCTCGATCCAAGTGACTCGCAGATCTCTCGACACTCAGACTCGGTTGGGATTATCTCGAGGTATCTCGAAAAAGACAGATCACTCTCGATGAACTTTGACTCAGAGCGATCTGTGCTTCTCAGAACCTAATCTTCAGGATTATCTGACCCAAGTTGACCTCAGTAAGAAAAAGTTTTAAAAACACTGAACACATGTATTCCCCCCCCATACATGTGTAAGACTCGTTTGCACCGGGACCAACAGAAAGTGTGCAAATTCTTGTGGGATAGAGAGAATATACAATAACATGTCTATCGAAAGGTTTTGAAACAAAGTGGGCTAAATTTTTAGTTAAATATGGACCAAGCTAGTTAAAAGCGATATCTTCACTGCGTAAGCGGTTATAGTGAGGCGTGTAAACATGTCATCGCTTCTCACTTGACCAAGCGAAGCGATTTTAGTCAAGCGCATGCTTTCCGCCGTTTTTTGAATTGTTTCTTGAGAAAGGAAGCGGTTTTAATCACCGGTTCATTGAAATTAGATGAAATTAGAGTTGGGCTGCTACTTTTTTTTATAAACCTAAGGTTAAATGATGTCCATTAGATTAATTAAAAAATCTATCCCTTTCCAAAGCCCAAGTGCCAATTAAATTAAATAAAACATAATTAGGGCGCGCATATTGGAGCGAATATGTTTTCTTCTCAGAGAATTGGCATGCGCACACATCAAGCTTACTCGCGCGATCATTGGTCAATTTCAGACTAGATTGAATACACAAGATCGACTATCAAGCTCGGATTTCCCAAGTAAGTCATTGCTTTCAACAATAGAAAAATTCTCAAGTAAGTCTGTACTGTTTTTCTCTCTTTCCACTTTAATGGAAACTATATGTAACTAATTCTTACACAAAGATTTAAATATCTAATGACATATGAACACAGACTAAAATAACTCCCCCACCCCCTGTTTTTTATACTTTTTTTTTTTGTCGCTTGAACTTTAAGAATTTACTTAAATAGTAATTAACATGACTTATTTGTTATTAGAATTGTTAAGTGTACATGACTCCTAATTGCTAAAGACTGAAAATCTAAAGAATTTAAAACAAAAAAAGTGAAATATATTTGATCACAGACTGGAATAACTTTTTTCCCTGTTTTTTCTATTTATTTTGCTGGTGTTCAGCTTAAAGAATTTACTAAAACAATAATTTATGTTCTGTTTTCTATGATTATGCAATAACATGGATAGTTCAAGTGCAAGTGCAACTACACAACCTGTTAGTTCACAGATCCTGCCTAGAAGTATAATCTGTTGGAGGATCCAAGGCAACTACAAAATGGGGCATTTACAGAGCAAGGCAACATCAAATTGGTAACAATCGAAATGCAAAGAAGTGCTAAAGTGCCCCGAAAGACAAAATAAATTATGACAAGGTGCCTAACTTTGAGGACTTGAACAAGATGAAAGATGAAGATGCTACAGAGCTAGAAGTAAATGCACTTGGAAAACGAGATGGTCAAGTTGAGAAAGGAAATAGTACAACAAGTTCAGCCTCTTTGCTACATCAAGCTAAGGGAAAAGGTGCAATGGATTCTTTCATCTTCAAGAAGCTTGAAACTGTTGTTGAACTTCGAAAAAAAGGGAGATTGAAGCAAATAAAGATCGATGAGAAGTTGGACAAGGAAAAAGTTAGAGTTTTATACAATACAATGATAAATTATTTTACTAGGGTGGTATTGCTTTCAATGTTGCTAGACTGAAATCTTTAGAAGCAATTGGACAATATGGTGCGAGTATGAAGCCTCCTAGTTACTATGACATGAGGGTAACATGTTTTAAGAAGGAAGTAGCTACCATGAACTACATAATAAGCCAACATAAAGTTGTATGGGTGAAATATATGTGTTCATTAATTGTTGATGGTTGGACAAGCACGACCGGTAAGAGCATCGTAAATTTCTTGGTTAGCTCTCTAGATGGATGTGCATTTATCAAATTTGTTGATGCCTTCTCGTATTCAAAAATTGGTAAAAGAGTTCTTTAACTACTTGATGAATTTGTTGAATATGTTGGGGAATCAAATGTTGTGCAAGTGATTATTGATAATGGTTCTAATTTCAAGGTGGTAAGTTGTTGGAAATTAAGCGACATAACTTATACTGGACACCATGTGCGGCTCATTGTATTGATCACATGCTAGAAGATATTGGGAAAATGCCTTTGATAAAAAAAACATTAGAAAAGGTTATTGCTCTTACAAGTTATATTTATAACTCTGTTGGTGTGTTGAGCATGATGAGAAAATTCACTAATCAAGCAAATCTTGTTAGGACTGGGAAAACTACCTCAATCTACAGAGTATCCACCAACACAAGAATGCCTTACGAACTATGTTAACCTTAAATGATGGTCTTCGAGCAAATGGGCAAAGAATTCAAAAGGAAAAGGCGTTGGAGAAACTATTTTCATGGTTTCATTTTGTAACAATGTTGTGACATTCTCAAGTTAATGGGTTCTCTTGTAAAAGTCCTCCGGATAGTAGATAATGAAAAGAAACCTGTTATGGGATACATTTACGAAGCCATGGACCGAGTAAAATAAGCTATAAGCCATCCGTTCAATAAAAGAGAGGCGAAGTACAAAGACGCTTTCAAAATTATTGATGAGACATGGGAAGATTAACTCCATCATCCATTGCATGCAACTGATCGTGAGTTTGAAAACAAATGAGATTTGAAAAAGGTTTTTCAAGATCAGTTCAAGTGACCACAAAAGGTTCTTCCTCAAGAACCGATGATATTCAAAGCCAATGGTCCGTAGAACCACTGCGCCGATACCACTTGTAGGTCCCGAACGGGTTTTGTGAGGGCAGAAGTCTAGAGGGGAGGGGTGAATAGACTTCTGAAAACTTTTTCGTGCAGATAAGGTGTGATTGCAGTTTGCCTGATCAGAGTGCAAGTGAATCAGTTTGGACTGATATCTAACTTACTGATCGCCTGAGGACAGATCAGTTCGGTGTCTATCAGTTTAACTGATTGTGCGGAAGCTAGTTTATACCCGTGTGAAAAACTAGTTTATAACAAATCAGATTCCGAAGTTGTTTTCAATCAGATGACTATGGAGTCAAACTGATCTGATCAGTAGCTTGGTGCAAGCTGATCTTAACTCAGAATATGTATGCAGATTTAAACAAGGTTGTGTGCAATAGTGTAAAACAATTAATCAAACAGGTAAATGCACACAAGGTTTATAGTGGTTCGGACACCCAGTCTTACGTCCACTCTTCCCTATCACAAGGGGCACAAACTTAACCAACTTGGACTTAGTTTATTGTGTTAGTCCAACACATTACACCAACATATATTTATAGAGTTATCACTCAACGATCCCAGAAATCAGAACTAGAAACCCTAGTCTGAAATCTTGTTGAACAAACTTAACCTAACTTTTGGGTTTTGGGTATTTAAGTAGCCTAGCAGCTAGAGGATGAGATTTCTGTGCTAAGAACTATGGGATGAACACTTAGAAAATTAATCTTCAAGGTTGTGTTCTTCGTGCGGAAATTTGGATATAGTATGAGCTTCTTGATAATTTCCGTGTCTTCACTCTGAAGAGGAATCCCATATTTATAGACCTCAAAAACAAAGAGCCGTTGGAGAGAAATTTGAATTTCCGGCCATATTTGGTAGATATGCAGGATTTGATGTGACGTGCTTTAGGGACGGCATGGCCGACATCGTGAATAGTTGTCTTTTATAGCCGTTTGACTAAGCAGCATCAAATCCCATATTGTCGGCTCCGTTCATAGTCTTGTTCTCATTGGTTAACAAGAACACTTTTCAGTGTTTGTTCTACCAACTAAAGTTGACATTCTTCTTGTCCAAATCAACAACGTATGACTTGGTGAAACTTCAGTTACCACCTGGTGTGAGCTGACCTGATCAGTTACAACTGATCAGTCTACCTGATAAAGTCTTCTGGTGCCAGTTGTCTTAGCTCAACTAGCAGACTCCGGCTGATGTAGGTCTTCTGGTAGTCATCTGATCTTCAGGTCTTTACCTGATCATCTGACTTTATTAGATCATCTGATCTTCTGTCCTTCCCTTGCCTTCTGGCCTTCAGACTTCAGCTGGTCTTTTGTTCTTCTCAGCTGATTTTTTGATCTTCTGATCCGACCTTTACATATTGAGTTCCCCTTCAATATGTGACCTATATTATACATCAGTTGTTCTATACAATAAGTATCAACTGGTCATCTTATAACTGGTATTTAAAAACATCAGTCAGCTAACAGGTCTGACTGGTCCTATTACATGTGTTTTGGAACTTTCATCAAAACTCTAAATTTCCCAACAATTTCCCCCTTTTTGATGAAACCAAAACACTTGAGAAACTAACAACAGTAAAGAACACATAATCAGAAGACAGTGAGATTTTGTCTTAGGATAAAAAAAAACTTTTCTTTCAACAGATTTATCGATTACATGTTACATCAGAAAAGTTTGAGTTTAAAATTCAGCTGATCCTAAACAGTCTTCTGATCTTTAATCTCTTGGCTTATATCCCTCTGGCATTTCTCGTTGATCCTGAGGAACGTTGAATATCCGGTATAACTTCCATTTGACATCATTGATCTGCTGTGGATCAGTTATGCGTTTGTTCAGGATGTCAATGCCAGTCTGTCAAATGAGCCATCTGCCTTCTTCGAGTAGTCCATCACGTCATACTCTTGATGAGATATTCTCAAATTGATCCTTCTGGCCTCATTTTCTAGATATTTCAGAAAATCTGGGTGCTTGTTCTCCAACCAGTTGAGAAATTCCTCATCTGGTGATTCTTCTTGTGGCACTAGGTCCAGAACAAATGCATCCAGGAGCCATTCACCTCTGATCTTATTCCATTCCTCAAACTTATCAGCATGAGCAACAGTTTTAGGAATGATTTCATCAACTCTTCTTTGCGGCAACCGAGGTTACGCTCGAGTTTTTTCCTTTTCTCTGCCTTTCTTCGCCTTCAATCTGTATTTCTTTTTCAGGCCTTCTGCCTCTGCCATTTTTTCTACTCTTTTTTCTTCTTCACTAATACGAGCTTCTTCAGCAATCTGCTCCTTAGTCAGTTTCTCAGCCAGTTCCTTATCGGCAGATTCCGGCTAGTCAGTGTTTTCTCGTGACTCTCTTAGTCTGAGTGGCTGGTTCAAGTTTTGATGTCCCAGCACCCTCAGCCAACTTCCTTGCCTTTGACTTCTCCATCTTCCCAGAAACTTCATTAGCAAACAGATCCAGATGGTCTAGTCTCTGGCCATAGGATTTAACTGTCTGAATCAGTTCTTCTGTTGTTCTGATGAAGTCAGTTGGTTTCTCAACCTGTCCTTCCCCCTTTTTGGTTTGATCAAAAAGAGCATTGAGGTGGGAAGTCAGAGATCCAAAGTTGACTGATATGGCCTTTGTTAAGATCAAAGAACAGATAAACCTTGAGCTTGAGTAGATAGATTTTGAATCTTTGAGATCAAATTTCGTCTTGGCTTGGATTCAACGGCAAATGGAGAGGGTAAGAATGAGTTTGTCAAGTTTTTCTTTAGTCATTTCAAGCTTTTCAGTGACCATCAGAAGAGAAACTTGTTGTTGATCAACCTGGACTAACTTCTCGTCAACAGTCTTCTTAAATTCAGTAGTCAGGTTGGTCACAGTTTGAGAGAACTGAACTTTGATTGCTTCAATCTGGGAAATAGCTAATTCCCGTTGATCCGTTATTTCTTTGAGGCCAACTCCGCCTCGACGATCGGTATTGTGTTGCTAACTTCATTAGCCAACACTCCCTCAACTTCTTCTTTCAGAAGATCTTTAAAACAAGATCTGATTTCCCTAAGTTGATCAGTGGTGATGTATGTTGCAGGAATATTTTGTATCACCTGATCAGTTCCAGTTGTTTGCGCCTCCAGTGGCTGGTCATGAACTGCAGCACCAGACCCACTATCATCGGCCAACTCCCACATCCTTCATTGGATAATCTTCCTTAGGAGTTTCTGCAACAGCCTCCAGTTCAACTTGTTCAATTATTCTCAGCTTTCTGTGGATCAGAGCTTTGATCGCTTCAGCAATTATCAGTTCAGTTGGTGATCCTACCTGAGCAGATTTCTTCATGTCGAAATAAAAATCTGCGAACACATCAGCACCCCCCATTTGTTCAATAATGATCATAAAATCTGAGAAGTTCTTTAAACGGAGATCTTTCCAGGTCAGGATCTCCATCACTTCTTCCCGAATAACAGGATGAGCTTCCAACTCTGGATACAACTCATCAATTTCGAGTTCAATTCTCATTCTGGCCATTTTTCCGGTGATGGTCTTGGATGATCTTGACTCAGGAATCAACTGTTCAAATCGACCAGGTTCAGGTTGATGAGATGCAGAGGGTTATGGTGGCGTCTGAGTAGCTGGATGTTGGCTGATTGGCTGAATCTGTAGAGGTTCTGCAGTAGGGTTGGTATCAGGTTCTGTAACAACTCGTGCAACTGGTTCTGCAATAGGTGATCTTACTGGTTCGCGAAAAGGTGAACTTTCAGGTTCGCGAGCAGGTGAAGGAGAAGGAGAGATATGCTCAGCAGTTAGAAGTCTGAGTGGTGAATTAGCGCGAGATTGAGGTGATGGAGATCTTTCGTCCCTTGCTCCTCCTTCTGATTGCTCTGGTGAGCTCTCAACTTGGGAAGCCTGTCTATCTGATTTTTCAGCAGATCTCTGCTGCGCATCAGGCTGATCTGGCGCTTCATCTTCATCTAACTCTTCATCCAGAAAAAGAGTCATGGCGGTCTGTTTTACTTTCTTTGGCCTCTTTTCTTGAGCCTTTACCAGTTTTTTCTTCTTCTTTTGAGGAGCATCAGTTGCAGACGTAGCTGCCTCCTTATTTTTCCCTTTCTTAGGGGGAGTGGGCCGCATATCATCATCTGCCGGCCCATAGATGGCAGTTGCGGTTGAGAGAAAGGCCTTGTAGGACTTCAGTCCGTTCTGATTCCATTCAGCATTGGGCATCTTGTCCTTCAGAATGACTGCAACCTTGTTTAGATTGCTGATTCTCTTCTTCAGAAAGACTTGTCTCTGTTCACTAACTCCAAATTTGTCATGCTCTTGGAACAGAACAACTTTTAGAAAACCAGCCCAATTAATATTTTTGGCTCCATGGATAATAGCAGCCATACTATGCATTTTTACAGGTTTTAATCCATCTGGGCTGAACGAGATACCCATAATTATTTTTGACAAAATGTCAAACAACAGACGGTATTTTCTTTTCAACATAGGCCTGACAAAACCTACGGTCTGGTGTTTGTCAGCCTCTCGGAAGAGTTCATTCATAATCAGTTCGTCTTCATTCTCCCTGTAGTGAGCAGGAGAGATCTTTCCTTTGGGCAGATTGAACAGTCGAGATATATCAGCATTTGTAAGTCTGATCTCCTCTCCATTTACTGAAGATATCAGTTCTTCTCCAGGATTCTCCGTGTCCACCTTCAAATTCCTCAAGAATTCTAGTGTTTCATACTGCATTACTGGATTGCAGTGAGCAACACAATATTTTTCGAGACCGCACCTCCTCAGAATTTGGTCCACCTCCATTGATTCCGGATCCAGTGTAACACCAAACATTACATATTTGTCTTCAACAATTTTGGTTGCCAAATCCGCCTAGTTACACATAATCTTGCCCAATCCATGAGTAGCCATCTACAACACAATGGAATCGATTTAAGAATTGTGCATAATCATAAACATATCATATATTTGTTTATCAGATCAATAAATCGATTGTTTTCTTCCTTGTCATAAACTCACAGATATCAATAATGAGGAAGATAAAACACAGGATAAAGTACGCATTTGTAATCTATATGATCAATGGATTTTAGGAAAGTAATTCATCAAATAACCAGATATTACCAGATTCTGCTTTTCGATTTTGAAATAGGTTGAATCGCAAGAAACACTTTGAAACACAGAAAGGTAATTTTTAATTTTCTGAGTGTAAATCGCAATAAATTTTGAGAAGAGTACTTTGGAAGGGTTTGATGGATCCTCTATATAAATAAGGAGGGAAAATCGAGACTAGAAGATCAAACGTTTGAAAAGGATAAACGACCCAGATTGAACGGTTTTGATCGTGTGGTCAGGATATGCACGCGCGATTGCCTTTTGGATTAAAAACCCATTTAGTAGCATTTAATACATATACCCTACGTCCGCATTAAATGATTTGCAGGGTATGCGTCACAAAAGTATGTGTACAGTAAAGACAAATATTATCAGATAATTTCAGATATGTAAACAGTAAACAAAGAAACAGAAATGCGTATCTGGTTGACTGATATTGTAATCAGTCAATACCACTTGAAGTCTGTTTGTACCACTTGTTGATCTTAGTTTTCTGCCTAATCCTTATAATTTCCCAACTATCCTTTTTAACTGATCCGTACCACTTTTACATCTCGATATTCCTTTTACGATCCTTTTTCGATCGGTTGAAGTTCCCCTCTAACTAATCCTATCTCTCGACACTTTATTGATGATAATCGATTCTACGGTCAATTGAGGTACCATACTCAAAACTTCATCCTCCTTCAAGAGTCGATACTTTGTGATATCAATTGACAATCAACTCATCCAATCATTTATGATATCAATTGTTTCTCATCCAATCATCGTCTTATCTTTCTTATCGATGCCAATTTCTCTAAAGGGCTTTGAGAAATCAAATTTGCACTTGCACCCCTGCTTGTCCTCTATAAATAGGACCAATGATTTATACACAACATAACCCATTCACCATACTTATCTTCTTTATGCTTTGTAAACCATGTATTCCGGTGAGCCCTTATTTCCGGTGAAACTTCCGGCAAAAACCTTCAACCATTTTCAATCGATTTTGACTTTCTCAAATCAACCCCTCCCAAGTCCCTTTATTATGCTTTCATCGTCATCGAGGAATACTCATATGATTATTGCCAAGCTTCTCTACCACCGAGGCGGCGGATCTACTATCGCAAATGAGATGACACTTCTCCTGACCGTATGCGCCTTGTGTGCCTATCGAGATGACGGAATTAGCATCAACAGACTCAGTCTGATATGTAACATGGGTTTTGTTTATACGATCTTGATCAGACATCAATGATCTTGATCAGACAAAACCCAATATTTACATGCGACACTTGTGTCCATGTGGTCTTTGCACCACATCTTTGGCACTTGTGTCCATTTAACAGTTGGAGAGCCCATTGATTTTACGACTAGGGGCCTCTGGCTTAGAAATTCTTCAATGCCGCTCTCGCTCCTCATTCCGAAGCTCTGAGGGTGGCTTAGGATTATTTCAAAGCCTCTCTCACCCCTTTTAGGGTTGGGGGAAAATAGGAGCATCTGGCTCTAAAATCTCCAGAGCCTCTCTCACCCCCTTTAGAGTTGGGGTTTTAGGGGCTAACATCTTTACAACCTCTCTCACCCCCTCTAGGGTTAAGGTTTATGGTTTATGGTTTAGGGTTTAGGGTTTTATGTACTGACCTCAGGGTCCTTTTGTACTTGTAACTTGTAATGTAAATTCGACCTCCGGGTCTTTATTAATGAAAAGTTCTATTATTTCATTGTTGTGTATTTTCCGTTTCCTTATGCGATTGAAGCTTTAATCTTATGTAACTTGCTTGTTGAATATTAGCTTAATCGACTTACAAAGTATGAAACAACCAATCTGATTAGTTCTTTTAATCTGATATGCCTTTTTCTGATCAGTTCCTTGACTGAACTGATAAAGCCTTCTCTTATCAGTTCCTTGACTGATCTTCTGATCAGTTGAGATACCTAACTAAACTGATCCCTCTTAACCTGGTTAATCTCTTAACCAACTGGTTCTGGAGACCAGTCCACCAAACATTTCTGGTGCACTTTCTCCGAGATCCAGAAGCCCTAGCTCATTGCATAATTCTCTGAATCTGATCTCAGCTAGTGGCTTGGTTAAAATATCAGCTTTCTGTTTATCAGTATGGATCTTTTCCATTCTAATATTTTTCTTTTCAACATGATCTCTTATAAAATGATGTCTGACATCCACTTGCTTGCATCTGGTATGTAGAACGAGATTCCGAAAGTGATTGCAATAAGACATTACTATCACGTAATATAGGCACGTTCTTAGCTATAATGTTATAATCCTCACCGCCGACTTAGCGGGCGATTTGGGAGCAACAACTTCCTCGCACCCATATATTCTCGCTTCAAGAGTAGATTTCTTGAATCGATGTCCCTTCTTTTGAAAACCATGAGATCGGTTTACTACCTAAGAAACGACATGTACACGATGTTGACTTCCTGTCAATTCTGCAACCTCCATAATCAGAATCAGAATACCCACTAAGCTCTAGATTATCATCCGATGGGTAAAATAAACCAAGGTTTACTGTCCCCTTCAGATACTTAAGAATCCACTTAGCTGCTTCCAGGTGGCTTTGCATTGGATTTGCCTGAAATCTGGCACATACACCTACTGGAAATGTTATATCTGGTCTGCTAGCAGTCAGGTATAGTAGAGATCCAATGAGAGCCCTATATTCTTTCTGATTAGTTTTCTGACCATTCTCATCTGGATCCATCTTGAATCCAGTCATCATAGGAATTCTGGCTTCCTTACAATTTTGAACTCCAAACTTAGCCAACAAACTCCTAGTGTACTTCGCCTGGCGGATGAATATCCCTTCTGTACTTTGCTTAACTTTTAGACCCAGAAAGTAACTCATCTGACCCATCATGGACATCTCGAACTTCCCTTGCATCAGCTTGCTGCATTTATCACATAAACTCTTATTGGGAGATCCGAAGATGATGTCGTCCACATAAATCTGACCCATCAGAATATCTTCTCCATCTTCTATTCTGAATAAGGTTACGTCCCACTATTCCTTTAGTGAAACCACTGTCTATCAAGAACTGAGAGAGTGTATCATACCAAGCTCGAGGAGCTTGTTTCAGACTATAAAGAGCTTTTCTTAAACGGTACACCTGGTCGCCTTTTTCAAAGCCAGGAGGTTGTTCAACATAAACTTTCTCAGCTAGTACCCCGTTTAAGAATGCATTCTTTACATCCATCTGATACACAATAAACCCTCTATGGGCTGCATATGCCAGAAACAGTCGAATGGCTTCCAGACGAGCGACTGGTTCAAAGGTCTCATCATAATCAATTCCTTCTGATTGTGAATGCCCCTTAGCAACAAGTCTTACCTTATTTCTGGTTATGACATTATTCTCATCTCTCTTGTTCTTGAATACCCACTTTGTGCCAATCACATCTTGATGGGTTGGTTTGTCCACCCGATTTCAAACTCGATTCCTCTCAAATCTGCTCGATTTCTTCTTGCATGGCTAGAATCCAGTTTGCATCTTGTAGAGCTTCTTCTACTTCAGTTGGTTCCTTCAAAGACAGATAACAACAATACATGGCACTTTCACCAATCTGATGTCTAGTTTTAACTCTATCAGATGGGTCTCCGATGATCAGATCAGTTGGATGACTGGTTACCCAGGTCCTTCTTTTTTGATTAGCATAAGTTTGGAGAACATCATCCTCTTCTGATAGTAGTTCATCACTAGTGATTGAGAGTGGTGCAGAAATATGATCCACTTGACATGGACAAGTCTCAGCTGATGTTGGACTCATCATGTGTTGATGTCTATCCGTAGGAACTTCAGGTGTTCCCCCTGAACCAGATGGTTCAGTTGATCTTTATCTCCGGTCAAATTGCATCTTCTTCATTGATTATCGTACCTTAGGGTCTGATTGACCTGGTGAATCAGCAAGATCAAGTTCTGGAATGTACACTGTTACATGATCTGATCATTTTTCCTTGATACTTAGCTGATCCATTTTCTGTGCATTAGGTACCGGTTGATCTGGTACCGCTTGTTCTGGGGCAGATTTCTCTTGTTCAGAAGATGTCTCATCAAAGACCACATGAGGTGTTTCTTCCACAACTAGGGTTCACCTGTTGTAAACCCTGAAAGCCTTGCTGGATGAGGAATATCCTAAGAATATACCATCAACTGACTTGGCCTCAAAAGTTTTCAACTGGCTCTTCCCATTGTTGTGTATGAAACACTTGCACCCAAAAACATGGAAGTAAGAAACACGAGGTTTTCTGCCCTTCCACAGTTCATAGGGTGTTTTGTAGTGAGCCTTAGTCAGAGAACATCTATTCTGAGTGTGGCATGTAGTATTGATGGCTTCTGCCTAGAAACGACTTGGTGTTGCATGTTCAGCTAACATAGTGCGAGCAGCTTCTTTGAGTGTTATGTTTCTCCGCTTACGCTACACCATTACATTTGTGGCGTTCTTGCGGTATGTCTCATGTTGTATACCAAACTTAGTGCAAAAATCAGTAATAAAATAATTCAGAAATTATGTACCTTTATCTGATCTAATTTTCACTATACTGACACCCTTCTCATTCTGTAATTTCTTGAGCAGCTCGGGTATCTTTGTTGTTGTCTCATTCTTCTTATACAAGAATACAACCCAGGTAAACTTATAATAATCATCCACGATTACCAGAATATATTTGCGTCCGCTGAGACTAACTGGTGTAACTGGTCCAAATAAGTCCATATGGAGCAGTTGCAATGCTCTGCTGGATGCTGGTCCAGGGATTCCATTGAATGAGGCTTTAACCTGTTTTCCCTTCTGACATGCGACACATGTCTGATCCTTAGAGAATACCTCATTCGGAAAACCCTCAACCAAAGACATCCTTGCTATCTTGTTAAGAGTTTTAAAGTTCAGATTAATCATTCTCTTGTGCCAGAGCCAACTGCTACCTTTTGAACTCTTAACAATCAGGCATGCATTTCTTGGACAATTGTTCCAATCTGCTGTATAAATCGTACCTTTTCTTGAACCAGTTAACAAGATCTGTTGAGTAGCTCGATTCTTGATAATACACTAATCAGTCGAGAACTCAACACTGAATTCGTTGTCGCAGAATTGTGAAAATGATAACAGATTATGCTTTAAACCTTCGACATACGAGACTCCAGTAACCTGTACATCATCATTCTCTAAGGTTCTGAATCCTCTGGTAAAACCAAAGTTATCATCACCAAAGAGTACACGTGGGCCTTCTTGTTCTGTGTAAGAGCTAAGGAGATGTTTGCTTCCAGTCATGTGCCTTGAGCATCCACTATCGATGTACCAGATAGTTGCTTGTACACCTCCATTGTTGGTCAAACCCACGCGAACCTGCAATTAAATCAGGCTTTAGGTACCCCTTTGGATTGGGTCTTGAGGGGTTAGAGTTGGTTTTAGGGATCCATACAAACAGGGCACTTCTATTGTAATCAGATAGATCAGAAGGCCTGATTTGTCTCCCATAAACATCTACATAATCATACATCTCTTCATATTCATTCTGATCAGTATGATTGATTGTGCGAGCCTTGGGTGAATCAGAAGACTTGGGATTTTTTCTTGCTGTTTGTCTTCTTTTAACCCAGTGAGGCTCAGGTTCAGCAGCCCTAGGTTTCTGATTGTAAGGGTAGGTACGACTGCTACCATTAAAAGATTCATATCTTTTTGGCATAGATTCTCTTAGCAGTTTACCTTTAGCTTGCTTATTAGGCAGCTGACCTTGATTAGGTTTCAGATTAGATTTCCCCCTGAGAGGTTGTCTTTTCTGATACTTAATCTGCTGGTCAGGTTGAGGTCTCTTCAGAAGAACTGGGTTCTTCTGTTGATTCCTCGGCTGATGCTTGATCAGTTGGGGTCCATTTATGTTCCCTTTATGATTGGGCACTTGCCTTACTTGTTCAGCAGGTCTCTTTCCCTTATCAGATACATATTTTACTTTGTGTGTATCTATATCAGAAACTCGTTTGATTACACTTTTCTGAAGTGAATCAAACGGGGATTTTGAGGATGTAGAAGGGTTTTCATACCCAATTCCCTTCTTATTAGTTGTCGTACGAAAATAGTTGTTCATATCCTGAACGGTTTTAGAAGATTTTGTGAAAACCTGTATTTTCTTACGTAAACTATCCTCAGTTAATTTCAGACTCTCATGTAGTCGGAAGAGTTCATCAAACTTGGCTTGTAGGATTTTAAAATCATCAGCTTGCTGTTTATTGATAGCTAGTTGTTCCTTAATCTGTTTCTCCTGATCAGAAGAATTAACTTTCAGAACTTTCAGTTCTTCAGTTATCTTCTGAGTAGCTTCAGCTGATTTTAGTTCATTGCTTTACTGACAACATTTTCCTTAACAAGCTGAGTATTTTCAATCCTTAGTTTATCGTTTTCAGCTTCCACTATTGTATAAGTGTCTACTGCAGTAGAGAGTTCATCAAGCAATTGCTCAGAATAGAGCTGCAAGTCAATCTCTCTAGCAGTTGTGCTAATCATAGCTGGTGTGGAAACAAAAATCATAAAAGGTTTAGATGTTACCTCAGTTTGGTCTTCTTCTTTTGCCATCAGAAGAGAATATCAGATCATCGTAGTTGAAGAAATCATCAGCATTACTCATCAGGCAGAAGTCTTCTACAGATGAGTAGCCTGAATCCTCAGAAGGCATGTAAGAATCATCAATTCCAAATGTATCAGCTACCACGGCTTTCCTGTCTCTATAGCGTTGCTCTCTTCTGTTCCGCTTCTCTTCTCTTTCTTTCGGTGTCAGGTCTGGGCAATCTGCGCTGTAATGACCTGGTTTCTCATAGTTGAAACACGCTCCACGATCCACGGAACTTCTTCTGCCAGGTGCGTCGTTCTGTCTGAAGAATCTGTCAGGTGACTTACCTGTCTGATTGTAGTATGAGTTTCTCCTTTCTGATCCGTTGTATCTCCTTTCATCAGATTGATCATCTCTTTTCTTATTTTCTCTACGATCTTCTCTATGATCATCAGATCTGTCAGTTAGTCTCCTATCTCTTCCTCTGATGTTTTGATAATCCCTGTAAAATCTACGATACTTACCAAGTTGAATGTTAGATTTTTCAAGTTTTCTGGTTAGCAAAGCAATTTGTTCAGTTTGGCTTATAATATTTCCAACAGGTTCAGTAGACTTTGAGTTGCTGCTTGCTGCTTTGAATGAAACTGATTTTGATGTGGCAGGTGTGGCTTCAACAGGCGACTCGTCTTCTTCTTCTTGCCCTCTTTCTATCAGATCAAACTCATGGGCTTTAAGGCTCGGGAACAGGTTGCTTGGCTTCATCTTAGCAATATCTTGACAATCCTTTATTACTGTAACTTTCATATCCCACTTCTTAGTCAGAGATCTCAAGATCTTGTAGTTGATGTTTTTATCTGACATTTCTCGTCCAAGTTCCCGTAGCTTGTTGACTGACATGGTGATTCTTCCATCGAGCTCATTGATGGTTTCATTTGGTAGCATCTTAAGTTTCTCAAATTTCACCAGTTCGGCTTGCAGTCTGCTATCTTTAATCAGATCATTTTCTACACACATTTCAGCAAGCGTATCCCACATCTGTTTGGCTGTCTTGAGATACTTTATCTTTTCTCTGGTTATCTTGTCCATCGTCTTCATGATTATGTGCCTAGCTATCGTATCTAGAGTGTACAACTTTCTCTCTTCAGCATCCATCAGGGCAGGACTCTTTTTGATAAGGCTTCTAACTGGAAAGTCTGGATCACCTCCTACAGCTGGGTTGTCATGGTAGATGATGATGGGTCCTCGTTCAAGAACTTCCATCATCCTGCTGCTTATTGATCCCAGATGGTTACTCATGTATATCATCCAGTCTTCATACTTATCAATGGAAAATTAAGGCAAATCATGATACATACCCGAAGTATTATCCATGCTGATCGTGAGTTTGAAAACAAACGTGATTTGAAAAAAGTTTTTCAAGATCAGTTCAAGTGACCACAAAAGGTTCTTCCTCAAGAACCGGTGATATTCAAAGCCAGTGGTCTATAGAACCACTGCTCTGATACCACTTGTAGGTCACGAACGGGTTTTATGAGGGCAGAAGTCTAGAGGGGAGGGGTGAATAGACTTCTGAAAACTTTTTCGTGCAGATCAGGTGTGATTGCAGTTTGCTTGATCAGAGTGCAAGTGAATCGGTTTGGACTGATATCCAACTTACTGATCGCTTGAGGACAGATCCGTTCGGTGTCTCAGTTTATCTGATTGTGCGGAAGCTAGTTTATACCCGTGTGAAAAACCAGTTTATAACAAATCAGATTCCGAAGTTATTTTCAATCAGATGACTATGGAGTCAAACTGATCAGGTCAGTAGCTTGGTGCAAGCTGATCCTAACTCAGAATATGTATGCATATTTAAACAAGGTTGTGTGCAATAGTGTAAAACAATTAATCAAACAGGTAAATGCACACAAGTTTTATAGTGGTTCGGACAACCAGTCCTACATCCACTCTTCCCTATCACAAGGGGCACCAACTTAACCAACTTGGACTTAGTTTATTGTGTTAGTCCAACACATTACACCAATAGATATTTATAGAGTTCTCACTCAACGATCCCAGAAATCAGAACTAGAAACCCTAGTCTGAAATCTTGCTGAACAAACTTAACCTAACTTTTGGGTTTTTGGTAAGATTTGTTGTTTGTTCCAACTTGAAATCTATCCTAGTATTTAAGTAGCCCAGCAGCTAGAGGATGAGATTTCTGTGCTAAGAACAATGGGATGAACACTTAGAAAATTAATCTTCAAGGTTGTGTTCTTCGTGTGGAAATTTGGTTATAGTATGAGCTTCTTGATAATTTTCGTGTCTTCACTCTGAAGAGGAATCCCATATTTATAGACCTCAAAAACAAAGAGTCGTTGGAGAGAAATTTGAATTTCCGACCATATTTGGTAGATATCCAGGATTTGATATGACCTGCTTCAGGGGCGGCATGGCCGAAAGCGTGAATAGTTGTCTTTTATAGCCGTTTGACTAAGCAGCATCAAATCCCGTATTGTCGGCTCCGTTCATACGTGTCTTGTTCTCATTGGTTAACAAGAACACTTTTCAGTGTTTGTTCTACCAACTAAAGTTGACATTCTTCTTGTCTAGATCAACAACGTATGACTTGGTGAAATTCAATTACCACCTGGTGTGAGCTGACTTGATCAGTTACAACTGATCAGTCTACCTGATAGAGTCTTCTGGTGCCAGTTGTCTTAGCTCAACTAGCAGACTCCGGCTGATGTAGGTCTTCTGGTCCGATCTTCTGGTAGTCATCTGATCTTTAGGTCTTTACCTGATCATCTGACTTTATCAGATCATCTGATCTTCTGTCCTTCCCTTGCCTTCTGGCCTTCAGACTTCAGCTAGTCTTTTGTTCTTCTCAGCTGATCTTTTGATCTTCTGATCTGACCTATACATATTGAGTTCCCCCTGAATATGTGACCTATCTTATACATCAGTTGTTCTATACAATAAGTATCAACTGGTCATCTTATAACTGGTATTTAAAAATATCAGTCAGCTAACAGGTCTGACTGGTCCTATTACATGTGTTTTGGAACTTTCATCAAAACTCTAAATTTCCCAACATAAGATCATGGATGAGTTTTCAAAATATACAAAGGTTGAAGCTCTTTTTGGTTTTAGTTTGGTAATCAAAACAAGAAAGACGAAAGCACCGACTAAATGGTGGCGTTTGTATGGCAATTCTGCTCCTAATTCACAAAAATTAGCAATGAGGATTCTTAGTCTCACATGTAGTTCGTCAGGATGTGAACGCAATTGGAGTGTCTTTGAAAAGGTACTTAAATTTCAGATTTTATTTCTTATCTTGGCATTTATTTTATACAACTTATTAAGTTCATTCTTTCCAACCTTAATAATTTTTGTGGTTTTAGAATCACACAAAGAGAAGAAACAAGCTTGGCATGCAAAAAACTAAATGATTTAGTTTTTGTGAAGTATAATCGAGCAATTAAAGAATGTTGTGATAGCAAGGATGTCATGGATACAATTGTTTTGAAGGAAACTTATGATTGTAATGAGTGGTTGATTTGAGAACTTGGTTCTACGGGGGGAAGAAGAAGATGCAACAAATGACCTTGTATTTAGTGATGATGAAGGTGTTGGTAGCTTGACATGAGGTGATGTGAATAGGGCAGCAGGGGCTGGATAACCAAGCAGATTAACTAGACATAATCCAAATCAGCTCGTAGAAATCCTAGTCCTAGTGTTGGTAGTTCAAAAGGGTTTACATTGCTTGATGAGGTTGAAACTGAACATGATATTGATATATATATATATATATATATATATATACATATATATATATATGTGTGTGTGTGTGTGTGTGTGTGTCAAATGAAAAAGATGAAGAATATGATGATAATTTTAGTGATGACATTTCTGGTAGCGGAGATTTTGAGGGAAATGGTGATCTCTAGAATTAGAAAGTAGGAAGTAAGAACTTAAAAATGGTGTTAAGTTATTCACTTTTTGTTTGGAACTTTGGATTAGGTGGATGGATTAGGAACTTGAAAATAGTGTTGTTTACTAATTCACTTTTTTTTCATGAATTAGGAACTTGTCCTATGTGTTTCTATATGGTGGTAATCATTTTGAAGTAAGAAATGTCTATTGACAATCTTTCATGTGTTTTATATATTATGAATAATCTATCGAAATGGTGTGCTTCACTTTTTTTTTTTTTGTGCTCGCGTTCGAGGGTCTTAGCGCTTTGAGAGCGCTTTTCACATTTAACTACCTTGATATGTGATAAGTCGAGTTTAGAGTGTTATTTATGTGCTTATTGTGATAAATTTGTGGTTATTAAATCACTATCCCTTTGCATTTACTCGATTTAATTTATCTAGATCTCGTGTGCTTTGATTTTGTATTTTTTGTGAATTTAAGGTATTTATGGATCTTTTTAATGAAGCCTGAGACGAGTGGAATGAGAAGAAAAGATTTATATTGAATAAAAGAAAAAAAAATTGTACAATATATATATATGTTGGTCCCGGTGCAAACGAGTCTTACACGTGTATGGGGGGGGAATACACGTGTTCAGTGTTTTTAAAACTTTTTCTTACTGAGGTCAGCTTGGGTCAGATAATCCTGAAGATTAGGTCCTGAGAAGCACAGATCGCTCTGAGTCAAAGTCTACTGAGACAGTGATCCTGAGCTGCTTTCAGAAACCTCAGATAATCCCAACAGAGTCCCGAGTGTCAGAGATCCTGAGTTGCTTGGATCAGATAACTAACTTACTGAATCCTCATAAGAGAGTTCAGTTTGGTAACTATCTGTTCTAGCTACTCAGATGTGCGGAATGGTTGGCCCTTAGTTTATACTCGTTTTAAGCTTTGCTGAAAAACCTCCCTGAATGGAATTAGTGATTACGCTGTGATTCAGTTATGCAACTTCAGTGGATTGATTCCAACTAAATATCAGTGAAAAGTATGCTTTCAAAATCAAGTCAATGCAACAATTAAGCACAGATAAGGAAAGAAATAAACAACACAACAATTATAGTGGTTCAGAGACTCAAGCTCCTACATCCACTCTCTCTGATCCTCAGAGAAATTCACTAATCACTTCTGAGCTTTCTGACTACCTCGCGTAGTTTACTTACTCAACTCGGCCCTGAGCTTTCTGACTACTCCACGTAGTTTACTTACTCAACCCGACCTTGAGCTTTCTGACTACCTCCGTAGTTTACTTACTCAACCACAAACAAGCTTTCAGACTACCCTTGTAGCTTACTAACTTCTCTTCTAGAGTTTTCTGACTACTCCGCGTAGTTTACTAACTCTTTACAACTCTTCTCACCAACAAACACACTCCAACTACCTTCTCAAGGGTTTGGGGTTTCTCGGTTGGTTTCCAACTAGGATGAGATATCCTTTACAATGAAGTACAATGAAAAGGGTTAGGATATCTCGACTAAGCTTTGGATAAATCTATCAAGCTAGGCTTAGTTTAGTGAGCTCTCTTCAATATAAAAGCACTTGGAAAATTCTAGGTTTTTCGAGTGCTTCAACTTGCAGTAATAAGTTTGAGCTCTTGAGTTGCGTATAAATTTCCCGTAACCTTACAATGTAGAGGGTCACCAGTATTTATAGGCATACACCAAGGTCACTCTTTGAAAACTATACGTTGGAGAGATAGCTTCGTGAGTTTCTTCTTATGGTGTGAGAGGAACGACTATATTTAGGGTTTGAAACTCCCTAACACGTTTTAGGCAATAGCCTTTCATGTAGCCGGTCTTTACTTTTTTGCAGTCTGGAACTTTTGTACATCTGACATCTTTTTTCAAATGACCACATCCTTTGTCGATTGTCGATGGTACATGATGTTGTCTTCCTCTTTTTGACTTTTGTCTCCAGCTAAAGGTAGACACCTTCAACGGCTCTTTTGGTTACAAACTCTGAGTTGATATAACCTTAACAACACTTCTGACTTAGTTCCTTTTGTCTACATTTGAATATCTTGGCAAATATCTATTTTCTAAAGGAATCGCGATCTTCTCAGTATTGCATCCTTCAGATAGATATATTCAGTGCCTCGAAACATTCAGGTTTATACTGAGCATTCAGTACATTACTAAGTCTTCAGTAATTACTGTGCCTTCAGTATTCTTGATCTTCGATCTTGATCTTGCGTCTTCGAGAGTCTTCGAGTCTTGAGTCTTCCAGTCTTTAGGGTCTTCTAAGTCTTCAGAGTCTTCTGAGATATACTGACTGATATACTGAGTCTTCATGATGAGTCTTGCCTCCTTAGTTTCATCTCGAGTCTTGATATCTCGGTTTCTCATCGAAGTCTTGAGATACTTCCTTTCATCTCAAAACTTCAGTTTCTTCAGAAACATACTGAGTTCTTCAGAGTCTTCAGAACCTATCCTAAACTATATCTGGCGACTATACATTTTGCGTATAACATCCTCAATACTCTAAAACCTGAATCCCCGACTAACTATCAAGATCATTCTGAACATGTCATACTCAGGGGTTTTGGGATCTTAATCAAAATCATATATCTTTATTAAATTCATCTCCCAACAATTTCCCCCTTTTTGATGATGCCAAAACCTATCTTGTTACAAACATATAACCTATACTCAGGTTTCAGTTTATCCTATTACAAGATTGGTTATATTTTCAACAATTTTCCCTGTTAAATAATGAATCTCCCAATACTATGAATCAGAGAATATCCCAACAATTACAGAGAGTCTCCCAACAATTATTCTTTCAACAATTTCTTCAGTAATGAATCTTCTTAAATAGTTCATCACCAAATACTTAAACAGTTGATTCAGAGACATTCATTCAGGCATATCAAATATAAAAGACATGTAAATAAGATAATGAGATATTATCTTTTGAGCATAAATGATAAATCTTCATTGATGATTGGTTTGAGTTACAGATTACAATGAGTTTATCAACAAAATCAAAAAGACAAAAATTTAAAGATTACAGAATCTTCTGAGTCTTTAGTCTTCAGTCTTCAGATTTGGCTCTTCAGTCTTCTTGCTCTTCAGTTTGCTATTTCTTCAACTTCATCAGCGGGCACCTCCAGGTCGAACATTCCGAAATATCTCTTCTTCAGCTCATTTCTCTCCTTGTTGATATCCGGACTGTTTCCTGTTAAACCCAACTGGCCAGCATACTGAGCAATTTCTCGAGTAATGGCCTTCTCATTCACCAAGCCATTACCAAGTCTTGGAGGAGGGTAGGAATATGGACCAGGGGCTACTATCTGTACCTCTCCTTAATCCGCAAGGTTCATCCAACTTTGGAGATATTTTGGATAGAAGGTTAGGAGATATTCAATGAATGCATCATTCTGATCTGAGCTTTCCCCTCTCCACTCCCTGAGCACATCATAATAGAACCAGAAGGTTCTCTTGACCTCTTCCCACATATCGCTGAGTTTGATAGGCATCCATTTATCAACGTGGGGCCACTTCAGTGCTTTTGATGTCTCTCTCCTTTTGCTCGCAAACTTCTTGAATCCACTCCTTCGCTTCAGCTCCTCTTCAGTCTTCTTTCTTATCACAGAACGCCTGAGACTGAAGCAGTTGCTTTCTTAGCCTGTTCAATTTGGAGTGTCTTCAGAGCATTCTTTGTATTGAAGACTTTCTTCTGAGGTTGAGACTCAGATTCTTCCGTTTCTTCATCATCCAGAATCAGCTTTCTCTGGATTGGCTTAGAAGCCTTTGCACGCTTGCTTTCAGGTTGAACAACGCCCAAGGCTTTCCTCTTCATAGGCAATTCAGCAGCAGCCAGGCTTGTTCCAACCTTAGTTCTAGCACTCAGTTTCTCTCTTGCAACCTCAAGCATGGTTTGCTCAGAAACTCGAGTGTAGATAGGCTTCTCCACCTGAGCGAACTTCATCTTATTAGTAGCTTCGACTTCATTTAAGGCTTTGGCTAGGTTGTACATTTCAGCATCTTTCTGAGCCTTCTTCTCCAAAGTACGTGCCAATAACTTCCTGAGGTCCTCATTTGGTCTTTCCCCCTTCTTGGCACCGTAATTTGGAAGAAGTCTGGAGAGTGTCTGTGTCCATGTGATATTATTCTTTGCTCACACATCGAACCTCTCCTGCTATCTGATCTTGCTCATCTTCCAGCCTCCTGATGTGGTTCTTAGCCACAGAAAATTCTTCAGACATATGGGCAAACTGGCCAGAGAGTGCTTCCTTAAACATCTCTGTCATCTTGGTCATGAGCAATGAGCTCATTTCCTCAACAATAGATTTGATCATCACTTCATTCCTCTCTCGCCAATTTCACCTCTAGAAATGCAAATTGACTCTCGGTGCTTCGTTTCATTTCAAAGATCGAAGCTCACCTTGACTCCCTCCAAATTTTTCATTCAGCTTATCTTCCATGGAGGTCATCTGTGAGGTCAGAGTGTTTTGGATTTGCACCAACTCTGAAGAGTGACTAAGACTTTCCATCTTTTGAGCTTGGTTGGCCAATGTTTCTTCCATCTGATCAATCTTGTTCATCATTGGCTCAACCTTCTCAAGTTTCTCCATCAAGGGAGTGAGGTCAATCTCAGGAACCTTCTGCACTTTCTGTGCTGATTGATCATCCTGAGCTTGACTTCATCATCGAGCTCCAGGTCTCCAATCGAGCCTCGATCAGTATATCGATAATTCGAAATTAAAGATAGTACATTCAGTAACTTTGGCATAATTGTTAATAGTGCCAAAAGGTACCTGAAGAGTGCTAGCTTCAGTCTGAGGTTGACCAATTTCAGGTTGATCAGCACCAGAAGTCTCCTTTTCCATCTGAGACTGATCCTCAGCATCTCCCTGTTGGTCCCCATCTCCATCTTGAGATTTGTCTCCGCTGCTAGGGGCACCAACTTCAGTAGCTTTCCTCTCAGCTATCTTCCTCTGAACCAGCTCATCAAAATCGGAGTTTTTCATCCTGAGCTTTGTCCTCCTGAACCCTGAGAAGTCGGTCAGGAAGGTTGTCTCCTCATTCCACCAGTCTTCCCCTCTGAATGCAGCAATATCAAGCATCTCGGGAAGAGTCTGATTGAGGATGAACACAGTCGACCTTAATCTGAAGAAAACATCTTGCAGATCAGGGTATGAGCTGAGCTCAGGGTAGCGGTCAAGAATGAACCATTCCCCCTTGCTCCTCCACTCGCCTTCTTTAGCCTCGCCCTTTTTCCATCTCGGGCTCTCTGGTTCAGTTGAAGCATCAGCTGAGGGATCAAGAAGTAGATCACTCAGGAGCTCATCAAGAATATTCTGCTCCTGAGTCTCAGCAGCCTCTGAACGTTGTGCAGTCAGGTCCTCAGTTTGCATCTGAGTGGGTTCTGAGGCCTGAGCTGGCATATCCTCAGATTGACTCTGAGTTGGCTCTTCTGCTGTCTGAGCCGGCACATCTTCAGTAGGAATCTCTGAGGCCTGAGTTCCTTTGAAAATTTCCTGAGAAATTTTATGCCTGGCTGGCGAAAGTCTCAAGCACCTCGAGAAGACTGCTCCTCGATCATTCTGTGCCTTAGAGATAACCTGAGCCAAAACTTGCAATGGCGAACTCTGAGCGGTTTGGCCCTCAGGTTGAATCTCTTCTGACTCGCTGCCATCTTCATCGGTGAGAACCACCAATCTTCTGCGCTTGGGGGCGAAGGTTTTCTGCTTTTTCAGCTTCTCACCCTGCTCCATCTTTGCCTCCAACAAAACCTTCCCCCTGGTTTGTTGGGTCTCTTCAGTAGCAGCAACTTTAGGTGATTCTGCTTTCTATTCCTTCTTCCCTCGGATGGCCTGCTTCTTCACAGCAATGGGCTTGAAGAGCACTTTGGACTAAGGGAATGGGGTCGAATTGGCGAAGATATCCTCCTCCTCTCTGCACATCTCCAAAATATAAGCTATTTTGGTTGCATGGTGGATCTTGCCTTTAATCGTGATCTCCCCGTCAACTTTCTTGAAGACTTTGGCTTGCTCACTCACCATCTGAATCAAAAATTTCAGCCAGTTGAAGTCAGTGGTGGGTGAGGCCTCGATCACCGCCATCAATTTGAGCTTCGGGGTACTGATCTGCTCAAAACTCCCCGCAAGACTCATGATGCTCTTGCTCACAATATCCATCAAAACTCGATATTGTGGCTTCAAGTGCCTCTTATGCAGTGTCGCCTCAAATTTAATAGGATTCTCAGCAATCCTATCTATATACTCCTGCTCTCTACCCAACATATACATCGCATGATCCTCTCCTCTATCACAGAGCTCAAAAACATCATTCAAATTTTTCGGAATAATATATAATTCCCTCTCAAAATCGATGTATTTGGACGAATGCTCTAAATGTGATATGGTAATCGAAGAATGCATACCATCCTCTTCATCTATCCTCAAGTTGCAGATGAATTCGATTACCTCTTTCGCGAACTCCTGGTCTGGTCGGCTTGCGACTAGATGGGTGAGTTTAGCCAGTCGAATCATATGCAGAGCCTCCTCTTCTGGCTTTGAGTTGGTTGTGCTATCGAGTGATACAAAAAACTCATACCAAGGCTTGTTGGTTTCGGCTAATCTCTCGAACAAGGTTGGGGACATTTTAGAGATTGATTGAAGAAATGAGGATTTTAGGGTTTGGAATTTCTGGGCAAAGGGGATTTATTTGCAGAGGATTTGGGAACGAAGGATTTGATAAAATTTTGGCTTGAATGGCTTATTGGGGTATAAATAGCTTCGAGATCGTGGGGAATCGCGTTGGTTAGGTGAAAAGCAATGGTTGAGATTAATCTCCGATTAATCGGGTATACGAACAGACGATCTCCGAAAAGTACGCCGCCAAAATATCCTTATTGGTCAAGAAATGTAACAGAGCATTAAATGACTGTTGACCTTCTTCGGAATTTCAAACGATCCCGCCCAAAGACATTCCTCAGGTGTTTTGTATTTATTGCGAATGATTACTGAGTTTTACTTAAGCAATAAATGAGTCGCATGAGTCATTACTTCTTCAGACTAATTTCCCTCTATCAGTCTTACTGAGTACTGACCTTGATAAAATATCAGTATGATACTGAGTACTGAATGGGTTCAGTATGCTACTGAGTACTGACCTTCAGTAAATCTGAGTTTCCTGAGACTCAGTTCAGTATTTCCATTTTATCCTGAGCTTCTCAGTGAAATTCTGAGACTCAGTTCAGTATTTCCATTTTTGCGCTCTACCTTTAAAGCGTTTGAGGGTCTTAGCGCTTTGACAGCACTTTTCACATTTAACTACCTTGATATGTGATAAGTCGAGTTTAGAGTGTTATTTATGTGCTTATTGTGATAAATTTGTGGTTATTAATTCACTATCCCTTTGCATTTACTCGATTTAATTTATCTAGATCTCGTGTGCTTTGATTTTGTATTTTTTGTGAATTTAAGGTATTTATGGATCTTTTTAATGAAGCCTGAGATGAGTGGAATGCAAAGAAAAGATTTATATTGAATAAAAGAAAAAAAAAGATTGTATAATATATATATATATATATATATATGTTGGTCCCGGTGCAAACGAGTCTTACACGTGTATGGGGGGGAATACACGTGTTCAGTGTTTTTAAAACTTTTTCTTACTGAGGTCAGCTTGGGTTAGATAATCCTGAAGATTAGGTCCTGAGAAGCACAGATCGCTCTGAGTCAAAGTCTCATCGAGACAAAGATCCTAAGTCGCTTTCGAAACCTCGAGATAATCCCAACTTGAGTCCTCGAAAGGTCAGAGATCCCGAGTTGCTTGGATCGATAACTAACTTCTTGAATCCTCGGAAGAGAGTTCGGTTTGGTAACTATCTGTTCTAGCTACTCAGATGTGCGGAATGGTTGGCCCTTAGTTTATACTCGTTTTAAGCTTTGCTGAAAAACCTTCCTGGATGGAATTAGTGATTACGCTGTGATTCAGTTATGTAACTTCAGTGGATTGATTCCAACTAAATATCAGTGAAAAGTATTCTTTCAAAATCAAGTCAATGCAACAATTAAGCACAGATAAGGAAAGAAATAAACAACACAGCAATTATAGTGGTTCAGAGACTCAAGCTCCTACATCCACTCTCTCTGATCCTCAGAGAAATTCACTAATCACTTCTGAGCTTTCTGACTACCTCGCGTAGTTTACTTACTCAACTCGGCCCTGAGCTTTCTGACTACTCCACGTAGTTTACTTACTCAACCCCGACCTTGAGCTTTACGACTACCTCCGTAGTTTACTTACTCAACCACAAACAAGCTTTCAGACTATCCTTGTGAAGCTTACTAACTTCTCTTCTAGAGTTTTACGACTACTCACAGTAGTTTACTAACTCTTTTACAACTCTTCTCACCAACAAACACACTCCAACTACCTTCTCAAGGGTTTGGGGTTTCTCGGTTGGTTTCCAACTAGGATGAGATATCCTTTACAATGAAGTACAATGCAAAGGGTTAGGATATCTCGACTAAGCTTTGGATAAATCTATCAAGCTAGGCTTAGTTTAGTGAGCTCTCTTCAATATAAAAGCACTTGGAAAATTCTAGGTTTTTTCGAGTGCTTCAACTCTTGATAATAATAAGTTTGAGCTCTTGAGTTGCGTATAAATTTCCCGTAACCTTACAATGTAGAGGGTCACCAGTATTTATAGGCATACACAAAGGTCACTCTTTGAAAACTATCCGTTGGAGAGATAGCTTCGTGAGTTTCCTCTTATGGTGTGAGAGGAACGACTATATTTAGGGTTTGAAACTCCCTAACACGTTTTAGGCAATAGCCTTTCATGTAGCTTCTGTCTTCACTTTTTGCGATGCGAACTTTTTACATCCGACATCTTTTTTTCGATGACATCCTTTGTCGATTGTCGATATGATGGTATGATGTTGTCTTCCTCTTTTTGACTTTTGTCTCCGTAAAGGTAGACACCTTCAACGGCTCTTTTTGGTTACAAACTACGAGTTGATATAACCTTAACAACACTTCGACTTAGTTCCTTTTTTGTCGCATTTGAATGTCTTGGCAAATATCTATTTTCTAAAGGAATCGCGATCTTCAAGATGTGCATCCTTGAGATAGATATATTCATTGCCTCGGAACATTGGGTTTATCTTGAGCATTCAATGCATTCTTGAGTCTTGATAATTCTTCGTGCCTTTTGATATTCTTGATCTTTTGATCTTGATCTTGATCTTGCGTCTTGAGTCTTGAGTCTTGAGTCTTCGAGTCTTGAGTCTTGAGATATCTTGGAGATATCTTTGAGTCTTCATCTTTACCGAGTCTTGATTCCTCGATTTCATCTTGAGTCTTGATATCTCGATTTCTCTCGGCTGTCTTGAATGCTTGATTTCATACTTAAACTTGATTTCTTGAACACATCTTGAGTTCTTGAGTCTTGAACCTATCTGAACTATATCTGCGACTATACATTTTGCGAGATAACATCCGAATACTTGTAAAAACTGAATCCTGACTCAACTATCAAGATCATTCTGAACATGTCATACTCGGGGTTTTGGGATCTTAATCAAAATCATATATCTTTATTAAATTCATCTCCCAACAATATATATATATCTTACAAGATATGTGTGTATATATGTCACTTCCCGATTTTTCGTAGTCTTTTGAATGCTAATAAGTAAAATTTGTAGCGAAAAGTATTTTAAAACATGAAACATGTTGAACCTTGTAATGAATCACTGAAAATTTATTTGTCTCAAACAAGATTTAATGCAATAACAGGGATGTGACTCTTATTTAAGTAAAAATACTTTCAAATTTGAAAGTTAACAATTTGATTGTAGAATAACCTTGATTAAATTTTAAAATAAACTCAATTGGTAAAGTAAAATTTAGTTAACTACTTGAGGCAATTCACCGTCTCCCTCCACCGCACTTCTTTTCTTAATCTGTAAAATATTAAGTAGATTGAGGTGAGCAAAAACCACTATCTCAGTGAGACTTCCTTTGTCATAAATAAATACAACATATAAATAAAACCATCAACTCACATATCATGAATACCATATACTTGTTCCATGGCTATACCATGGATGAGCTGGCTATACCAACGATGTGCTGGCTAAACCAAAGATGCACAATTTCACGTGAATAAACATGTGTTAGCGAATGACTCGAAAGTCACAACATGCGTTAAACAAAAATCATAATGTACGATGCAGTAAGCAACAATTAAATCCACATGAACATCTAAAATTGACAACGCATACCAATCAATTATGAGAAGAAAATCCCACCTCATATTAATGTCGTGGATATAAAAGATACAATGAAATAACTTCAATCCTCGTTGAAAAAAATCCATGAGTTGTGAAAAATATGAAATAATATTTTTCTGTGTGTTTTAATTTCACAAAAAGAGACATCTATTTATAGGGAATAAAATATATTTTCTACTGGAATTGAGATTTGAATATTTCAAGAAAATCTTGAAATTTGATTCTTGTAAATAGAGATTAAAATTTGGAAACATATTTTATATATCTGATCTAATAGTTTAATAGATAAACTAAGAATAATAATAATAGTTGACAAAAAAAAGATGGGCACCGAATTTGTAAACAAGATTTTAGAAGAAGTTGGTTTCGAAAATATTCTTATACGAACTAAAAAAAAAAGAATTGTGGCTTAGTGTCGAAATTGCTATATTTGAAATCAAAAGGATTTAAAGACTTTTATTTTAAAATCAATAATCATGATATTACTATTATGACTTTATTAAATAGGTCTCATATTTATGAGAAATAAAGTGAAGATTTAAGGAAGATAAAGATTAAAATTTGAATCTTTTATAAATTTTGTAAAGATATGAAAAAGAATTTGAGAAAATTATGGGATTTTGATAACAATATTTTTTTGTAAATATCAAAAGATAAATTTGAATTTTAAAAATATTAAAAAAAATTCTTAATGGATGTTTTAAAAAAATATAACTAACTTGAAATTTTCGGGTGTTACAATGTGTATCTTGAAAATTTGGGGCACCCTTTGTTGAAGAGGCAAAGCGAGCAGAAAACATGTATATTGGAGATAAAGTCGGTAATGAGAAAAAAGACCTTTAAAAAAAGCCAATCATTACTCATTCAGGTTAATAAGAGAACCGGTATATATATATATATATATATATTTATTAACTCGAAGATGAAGAGAACACAACATATACCCTTTTGACACAAGCAGCAGCGTACGAGAGAGTGGAGAAATCTTGGGCAAGAAGAAAGACTTCCTTTGAGTTTGTTTTTGAAATGTTATGTTTTCTCTTTTAGACTCTTGTATTTTAATTATGCCTATGAAAGACTAGAGGGGTGGAAAATATATCGAATATACTAGTATATCGGGCTTACTATACCGAAAAATATCGAATTTACCGAAATTTTGGATATATCGAATTTTTGATGCAGGTATGGTTCTTGTCTTGAACATTTCGATGCGGTAACGGAAATAATGGTAACGATCTTGAAATATATCAAATTTTTCGATGCGGTATGATTCTTATCTGCATCAAATTTTGGGTATCTTAGGAAGTCCCTGTGAATCAGACCCCTTGCTTACAACTACTACGAGTTAATAGAGTAGACAAGGTTATTTATTTTTGTCGCACCTCGACAGTGCGGTCAAATTTTGGCATCGTTGCTGGGGAACGGTGTGAATTATTTTTATGCTTATTGCATATGTTATTTGGGGGCTTATTTTTTTTGGTATTTCTCTGAGTATTTTGGTGTCTTAGTTGTTATTTTTCACTTTCGTGACCCCCCGTTATTTCGTGTGTCGTTGCAACCTTTCTGCAATTTTAACATTGTGTAACTCAGTGTCACAGTAGCATCGAAATTTTTAAAGTCCATTTTTGTTTCAATTTTTTGTTTTTGTTTCACGTGCTTCTATCTTTTATTCAGGTGTAATGGCAGCTCAACGAACTTTGAAAGAACTAGCAAATTCCACAACTTGTGCAATTATTACTTTGCAAAGTTTACTCTCCTGGTGCTAATAATTTTTTGCTTAAAACTGGTTTAATCCATTTGTTGCCTAAGTTTTATGGTCGTGCAGGAGATGATCCATACATGTACTTGAAAGAATTCCACATGGTGTTTTCTAATATGAGATTTGCAGATGTGACTGACGAAATGGTCAAATTGAAAGTCTTTTCGTTCTCAATGAAGAACTCAACAAATGAATGATTTTACTATTTGCCTTCCGCAACGGTCACTACTTGGGCTCAAATGGAGAAAGTGTTCATGCAGAGATACTTTCCAGCATCACAAGTAGCTTGTATACGTAAAGATACATGTGGTGTGAGGCAGATGTAAGGAGAAACTCTCTACGACTACTGGGAGCGATTCAAGAAGTTGGTGGCAAGTTGTCCCCAACATCAAATTTCCAAGCAACTATTGTGTTGTGTTCGATATAATTACTCAGTATTAATCAAACACGTCCGGAGGACACGTGTAATATTCAATTATTAAAATAACCACGCTCAATGGATAAGTGTGCACGAAGCTTGACGAACAAACAAGTTTGTTCGCCAAATTTCCCACTTGTCAACCATGCGAGTATGCTCGCCTATGAAGTAAGTTTTGTTCGCCAGCTCGCCATTTACCAACCAAGGTTGCTCCACCAGCTTACCGAGCAAACAAGTATGATCCTGAAAAGATGTTGATCGATCGATCAAAGCCAAACCGACGGATCGAGGAAGTAGAAATCGATAGCTTTGTCAAGTGACCTCGATTAATCGGTATGATTTCGATGCTCGATATCCCGAGGGCTCGAGACATCCTGGAGGCTCAGACAACCTGAAGGGTCAGTATGCTCGATGCTCAGATATCCTGAGGGCTCAGACATCCTGAAGGCTCAAGACAACTGAAGGGTCAGGTATGCTCGATGCTCGGATATCCTGAGGGCTCAGACATCTGAAGGATCAAGACAACTGAAGGGTCAGTATGCTCGATGCTCAGATATCCTGAGGGCTCAGACATCCTGAAGGCTCAGACAACCTGAAGAGTCAGTATGCTCGATGCTCAGACATCCCGAAGGCTCAAACATCCTGAGGGCTCGATAAACCCGAAGGGTCAAGATGCTCGATGCTCGATATCCCGAGGACTCGAGATAATCCAAGAACTTCGGACATGCTTTCGATGAGGACAATATTCTGGCATAAAATTAATGTGGTTGAAGGGGCGAACAAAGCATTCAGTCGAGCAAAAGATTGATTTGGACGACCAAAAGAGTGCCTTATAGACAAGCAAGTGCTAAGATCAATCTGGAAGACGAAGTTGGAAACGTGGCAGCATCACATGAGTTCTTGCAAGACCAAATGTCTCCAACTCATGCTTGTCAAACCAGTTCATGCTTGTCAAAGTACTATAAATAGAAGAAAAAACAACAAGAGATGGGTTCACAAAAAAAATTCCCAGAGGGGTAAGGTTCAGAAAAATTCGAGAGTTCATCCATACATATAAAAAACCCTAGCACTCATATACCAACTCTCCAAATCATCTTTATCCATAACGATTCATCTTCACGAGATGTATCATATATTGTACGTGTAAAACTCGCAATACTACATCCCTGGCTTGGTACGCCCCCAGAGTAGTCATTTCTTGACGAACTGGGTCAACAAATTCCTCTTATTTACAGTTTATTTTACATGTGCATATTTTGTTTGTGAGTTATCACCGAATTAGCCACATAATATTCTCCATATAAAACGACTCGCAACATATTGATCCAACACTTCTATGAGGGTTTTGTTGGGGAATTAGTGTGCCCGGATCTATTCGAGGTGTAATTTAAATACAAATTTAAATCAACAATTATTACTAGCATGAATTAATCATATTAATTCAAATAATAATCACAACAACATGCGTACAATTAATTTCAATTAAAATCCTACACATGCGGAACGAGAAGTTTACGTAAAACGTACCTCTTGTAGAGACAATCGTTGAGATGATGGATCAACCCAAAACACCTTCCCAAGTATTCCCAAAAGTCCTTGTTCGACTATCCAGTGGAAGGATGCTCACGAACAATTTTAATAAAGGAGAAAAAGAAAAATATGTTGAACCACCTTTGTGGATTTCTAATTTTTCCAAGACTGGAATTGTGTTGGGGATGAAAAAATCATCCCCTATTTATAATACTAGAGGGGGCGAAAATTTGGAGCAAATTAGGGCTATGGGAAATTTCCTTGTATCTTCTCAAGATCCAATCTTGAATATATCTCATATATTCTATTTTCCATAGATATCTCCCAACAAAATCTCCACCTCTTTATTATAGGTAATTTTCGAAATTACCAAGAAAAAAAAAATCAAGATTTGGATTTCTTGAATTTATGAGATAATCTTGTATTCCAAGAATACTTATCTTCCATAAATTTTTTTTTTCAAGAAAATCTTTCCTCTTCTTTTCCTACATAATTTTCGAAAATAATAGGATAAATTAGGCAACAAATTATTTCTTTTATTTTAATCACTTTTCATTAATGGACTCATGTTGGGCTACTTGAGGGGCCTTTAGAAGAATTAAGATTGAACCTTCTAATGGTCTCTGAATTATAATATTGAGCCACAATATTATTCAACCCATTAATATTAATTTATTCCACTATAAAATTAATATTGTATTATCCATCTTAATCCATATTACAATAATATGGCTCCCGATTATTATTTTTCGTGTTTAAGATTATTTTGTCCATTAATTAATTAAGCCACTGAATGCTATAAATTAATTAATATTTTTTTCCTTGGTGTAAGGTCAGCTTAACATTATTATCCATACCGGAAACGAATTCCACTCGCAAGATTTAGTATGATAAAACTTTTGAGCCCACCAAGGGGACAAATCAAACAAGACTCTCCTCGCACATGTTTCTCTGTATTAAATCTTAGCAATTGTCATATAATAAATAATATTGCCCAAAATATAAAGTATAGAATCGCGATCTGATTCCATACCCAACATAGATCAAAGTAATAAATATTAATCACACACAATCCTATTTAAGGGACAAAGATTAATAAATCAACAACCACTGAGGTCTAATTCTTCATCTCGTAAGTTAGTACGGAAGAATTAATCCTCTCTGTAGGTCCGCTTCAGCGCATCAGAATGCACTAGTGCAATCCCTTGGTCAAGACAGATCAATCTGAGATTTACACGTCAACCTATACCAACGGAGTGTTCAATTCCATCTAGGTTGTGAAGATGCACTTATTTACAAGGATCTGTTAATGTGATCTTCTATAATCGGGTATCACCACATTAACTACAATGTAATATGTACTAAATATTGAACAATTTGCGATAAATAAATAACATTCATTTATATTTAAAGCAACAACAATAAAAGATTTATATTTAGTAAATAAGAGTACATTAGTCTGTTATACGTAAAATCATACTTTCACGTATATCCCTAACAGGTTTGACCCTTGCAGACTATAATTTAAGAGATGCAACAAGTGGAGGAGTCCTAGGAGATAAAACTTCAGAGCAAGCACGAGCTCTCATTGCGAACATGGCAGAAAATTCTATACAATTTAGCCATCGTGACGCACTATTGATAATGGTACAAGAGGTGAGTGATTCGTTCATTAATGATAAATTAATTAAGCTAACCTCTTTTGTGAGGAAACTTGTTGCAGGTGAAAATTAAACTCAACAGGTGAACATGACACATTTCCAGGAGGATGCTAAATTGAGCATAAAAAGATTGAAATTTCAAGTGGGTCAAATGGTCACTGCCGTCAATCGAATGAAAGCACAATTGATGGAAAATTGCCATCTCAGCACGAGATTAACCCAATTAGAAACGCGAGTGTTGTCACATTGACGAGTGAAAATCAAGTTGATGACACCACAGAGTCTAACCGAGAGTGGAAAATTCAGAGGGTAGTCAAAATGGAAGAGGAGGAATGCTCTGAAAATTTTGGGAATAGGCCTGAAGAATCAATAAAACTTGTTGATGCTGAAATCTTTCTTATGAAAACTCAAACTGCAGACACTGACACTGGGTTGCCCAGTATCAAAACAACTGGAATGAAAGATGAGTCACTCTTGTCCCAATGAATTCCTATTCATTCTAATTCACTTTCATTCTCGTGCAGGTTCCAAGAAGTAGTGATGTTGGGGAATTAATTGCACGGATCTATTCGGGATGAATATTTAAATACAAATTTAATTCTAACAATTATTACTAGCATGAATTAATCCTATATTAATTCAAATAATAATTCAACAACAAATCTTGCATATAAACAGTTCACATAAATCCTACGCATGCGGAATTGCTACGGGTTTACGTGAACTAACCTCTTGGAGTGGCAATGACCTCGTCGATAAAAACACACCAAAAAGTCTTCCCAAGTATTCCCTAGTCCTTGCTCGTCAATCCGGTGGAAGGAAGCTCGCGAACAATTAACAAAAAGGGAAAATAAAAATTTGTTGCACCACCTTTGTGGATTTACTAATTTTTCCAGCACATGGAATTGTACTTGGGGATGAAGAAATCATCCCCTATTTATAGATAGGTGGTGGCCGATTTTTGTCATGGAATAGGGAGGAAAAAAATCTTTTCTTGATCTCCAAGAAATCTTAAATATATCTCCTATATTCTTTTCTCCATAATTAAAATATTCCATAAAATCCCACCTTCTCTTGTTATGGTTATTTTCGAAAAAATAAGGATAAAGATTCCAAGATTTGGATCTTCTTGAATTTATGAGATATACATGTATTGCAAGAATACATATCTTCCATAATATCTTTTCAAGAAAATCAAGAAAATCTTTCTTTCCCTTATTCTTTCAATTTTTTTGAAAAATAACATATAAATAACCAAGTTGGAGATTTCTTGAATTTAATGAGATAATCTTGTATTTCAAGAATACATATCTTCATTCCATAACAAAATTCAAAGAAAATCTTTCTCCCCTTTTATTTATATTTTTCGAAATTAATGAGGAAAAATAGCAACAAAATTTATTTTATTTTTAAACACTTTTTTCAGTTATTGGACTTTATGTTGGGCTACTTGAGGGGCAATTAGGAGAATTAAGATTGGACCTTCCAATGGATCTTGAATTATCAATATTGAGCCACAATATTATTCAAGCCCATAAATATTAATTAATCCCACTACATAATTAATATTGCACTATCCATCTTAACCCATATTACAGTCAATATGACTCCGGTTATTATTTCCGTGTTTAAGATTATCTAGCCCATTAATTAATTCAAGCCAACATATTAGGTTAGCACTTTGAAATAGCTTTCCATTAATTAATATCTCTTTATCCTTGGTAAAGGAACGGTTCAACATTATTATCCATACGGAAACTAGTTCCACGTGCAAGATTTGGTATGATAAAACTTATGAACCTCCCAGAGGGCCGTCGAACAAGCGTGCTTGCACGATTCTCCGTATTAAATCTTAGCAATCGCGTGTTGACCAATAATATTGCCCAAGATATAAAGTATTGAATCTCGTTGATTCTCTACCTTCTAATAAGTCAAAGCAATAATTACTAACCACACTCCATCCTCTATTTAAGGGGCGAAGATTAAGAAATAACGAACGGCGATTTCACATAATGAGGTCTAATTCTTCCTAGTTCGTTCTAAAGAATTTGTCCTCATGGAGTTTGATATACCCTATTTCCTATTGCACTAGACATGCACTAGTGTAATCTCTTGGTCAAGACAAGCAAGCAATCCCGAGCCTTATACTTCAACCTTTCACGATGGATTGTTCATTTCCATCTAGGTTTGTAACTTGAATGGTGTACTTTTTGGTTACAAAAAAAAGTTCTTTAATCTTACGTGATCGCGGGTATCACTAAATTAACTACAATGTAACACGCATCTTATTTATTGAAAAACCTATTTATCGCGATAAATATATATAACATTAGATGATATTTAAATCATCGTGTGATTGTGAGGTCCCAAGATTTGAAAACCGATTTTTACTTGAAATTCGTCTTGAAATCGACTTATAACCCTTTCTGCGAATCATGTCGTCTTATCACCCTCGATGCATAAAAAGCGGGTTTGGGGTGAGGGTAGAGTGATTCCAAATTTTTGCTTTTAAGAACGATGTGTGTTGTTTTGCTTGTAATCAAATGCATATGGCAAGTACAAACATAAAGCGATAAAACACATGATATTTTATAGTGGTTGGAGATCACATTCAAATCCATACTATTCTTTGTAGGTTGAAACGAAACCGCCCTCGTCCCAAATCGATCTTCCCCTTAACACATATATCGAACCTTAACCGACTTTAACTGCGGGACTTATATCCTTTTCGGGATGGCGAGATGTTTACTGAGTTTCCCTCAGCGGGACTTATCACCCTCATACTTATTCTTGCCGATAGATATTTTTTATTAAATTCATCTCCCAACATTCACACTCAAGCGGGACTTATCTCCCTCACGGGATTACTTAACTAACCGGACATAGTTTTATGTGTTAGTCCAACACTCAAAATGATTTTTATTGAGTTCACACTCACCTACAAACTTAACCTATCAAACTGAGTTTGGGTAAAGGTTTGTTTGGTTTCCAACTAGGTTGAGATTTTCCCTTACATTTGTTTAGCCTCAATGCTAAGGATGGGAAAATCTCTCTAAGCTTAGGATATAGTATTTGTGCTTAGATCTAGGGTAGAACACTCTTGAATATATCGTATATTTCTAGCTATGTTTAAGATCTATGGTGGGAATGCTTGAAATAGCTTATAGGATTGGGAGCACATTCTGTTGAATACCTTAAATCTAATGTTTACTTTGCTCACTTCTCCTCTTCATCGGGCCATATTTCAGACTCGTATCATTTAAGGGACTTAAGATTAAGAAATGATTTACAGAGGACCTTGGTTGGGAACCTTTGAACCCATATCTTCTTAGCTCTGTAGCATCGTTTGCTACATTCTCCACACTCTTTCGCATTAATTCCACATTCATCCACACTTGATAACGAAGGAAGAACTTGTATTTATAGTGTGGATTTGAATGTTACCATTAGATGATATTTAATCACATTCAAATCCATACTACTCGTAGCTTTTTGCGCACTTTTTAGGCTTCCAAATTTTCTTCCTCTCATTGGTCCACAAATGCATTTGAATCTAAAGAAAGAACACTTGATATATTCTTGAAAACCCGCTTCGCGAGTCTCTAAACGGTATATTCTTGAGGATCTTCCTTTTCAGTGAGTCTCGGGATTTTTTTCTATCGCGCCTTGAGTTATCCCGAGCCTTGAGTTATCTCGAGCCTTGAGTTCTTGAACCGGACTTCTTGAGTCTCGGGTTCTTGATTCAAACGGGACCTACTTCTCTTGGCGGACCTTGTTTGTTCAGCATCTTGGCCTTTATTTGTGCTTAGATCTAGGTAGAACTTCTATATTGAGTGAGTTCGTTCTCTGAGACCATTTGGGAGCACAATTGGACATCTATTTCAGACCCTCGAGGTCACTTGACTCATCTGTCGATTTCTTCTTCATCCACACTTGATAACGGCGAAGAATTCGGTGGATTCAATGTTACCGCTCGAGATCAACAAACTATCTTTTGGGATCATCTCAAGATAGCATCAGGTCATTTACAACAGGTTAGCATATCAGTTTATCATATCTGATCTCGATCACGTCTGATCTCGATCAGTCTCATTTGCTCATCTTCATATCTGATCTCGATCACGTCTGATCTTGATCAGTCTCTTTTGCTCATCTTCTGATCTGCAACCTTCTATTCTGATTTGCTGGCTTTAGCTTTTTCTTCACATCTGATTTTGCCATCTTCTCATCATCTTGATTAGAACTCATCGACTCATCGATCTCGATCCGCGACTTCGTCTGCGGACCTCGTCGATCTCGATCATCTTCTTCTGATTTCTTGAGTTCCCCCTCAATTTATTCTTTCGTCCCCCCTTAACTTGTTATCTGTAAAATAGCTTGAATAACACAAGTTAATAATGTTTTGGCATAAATTATCAAAACTAAAATATCCAAACAGTGATAAACAATTTATTTCAGTAAATAAGACCGAAATTCAGTTTGATTATACAAAGTAAAAGCATACTTTCCAGTATAATCCCAACAATCTCCCACTTATACTCAAAGTCTGCTTTTAAGTATACTACAACATGTCTCGTGTAGTTCCTAATACGTGACATATAATGTCACCTACACGAACCTAATAATGTCTCCCACTTATACTCAAAGCAGATTGGCAATGGTCTTGACACCCATTCCTTCCACATGCCTCTCGAATATATTATGAGGCAGACCCTTTGTGAATGGATCTGCTAGGTTGTCTTCTGACGCGATCTTTGCCACCTCTATATCTCCTCTCTTAACGATTTCTTTAAAAAATATAAGATGGTATTTCCTTTCAATGTGTTTGCTGGCCTTGTGGGCTCTTGGTTCCCTTGAATTTACAACAAATCCGGCATTATCACAATAAACAGTGATTGTGCTGGGCAAATTCGGAACTACATCCAAGTCCACTAGGAAGTTCTTGAGCCAAACCGCTTCTTTTCGCCTTGCCTAAATAGCGACTACATATTCGGCTTCCATGGTAGAATCAGCGATGCATTTCTGCTTAACGCTTCTCCATGTCATGGCTCCTCCCCCAATACAAAACACACTACCGGAGGTAGATTTTCTGGAATCTAAGTCTGATTGGAAATCCGAGTCCGTGTAGCCGATGGGGATTAGACTATCTGACTGATAAACCAACATTCTATCTCGAGTTCTTTTCAGATACTTCAGAATGTTTTTTAACTGTCGTCCAATGTTCTTTCCCCGGGTTACTTTGATATCTTGCCACCATGCCAACGGCAAAGCAGATATCCGGTCTCGTGCACAACATTGCATACATAAGGCTTCCGACAGCCGAAGCATAAGGAATGCCTTTCATGTCATCTATCTCCTTTTGTGTCTTAGGGCACATTTCCTTGGATAGATGGATTCCATGCCTGAAAGGTACGAAGCCTTTCTTGGAATCCTGCATGCTGAATCATTTCAAGACATTATCTATGTATGAAGCTTGCGATAAGCCTATCATCCTTTTCTTGCGATCTCGAGTGATCTTGATCCCAAGGATGTGCCCAGCTTCCCCTAAGTCATTCATATCAAACTGTTTTGAAAGCCATGATAACACCTTTACATCGTTCCCCGATGAAGCGAGAATGTCATCTACGATAGTACTAAGAATACCAATGCGATTCCGACCGCTTTTTTGTACACATAACTTTCGAAATCGTTTTGATCAAAACCCATAAGACTTTATAACATGATCAAAACATTGGTTCCAAGCTCTGGATGCTTGTTTGAGTCCGTAAATGGACTTCATGAGCTTACAAACTAGGTGTTCTTGGCCCTTTTCAATGAAGCCTTGGGGTTGTTGCATATAGATTTCTTCATAAAGACTTTCGTTAAGGAAAACTGTCTTGACATCCATTTGCCAGATTTCAAAATCGAGATGTGCAGCAATCGACAAGAGAATTCGGATGGACTTGAGCATTGCTACAGGTGAAAAAGTTTCCTCATAGTCGATCCCTTCTTTACGAGTATAACCTTCGCCACAAACCTTGCCTTGAAGGTTTCCACCTTCCCGTCCGGTCCTCTTTTTTCTCTTGTATACCCACTTGCAACCAATGGGTTTGACCCCATTAAGTGGTTCGACTAGCTCCCACACTCTGTTATGATCCATAGAACCCATTTAAACTTTCATTGCTTTTTTTTTGCCAAGAAATCGCATCCTTGTCTTAGATTGCCTCATCATATGTCCATGGGTCCGATTAAATCTTATCCAGGAATCAAGTCCGGGGACTCTCCTATCCCCATGAATCTCTCGGTCGTCTCACAACCCTCCCACTACGGTGAGGTTCCTGGTTGTGAAAGTGTGTCGTTTGGTATGTCATCTTGTGCAGTTGACAATGAGGTTAGCCCCTTAGCTCATTTAAGGTAATCTCACTTCTAGGTCTTCTTTTTTGTTCATATAGTCTTCTTCCAAAAATCTAAAGTGGGTGCTTATTACCACCTTTTGATCTTGGGACCATAGAACATACACCCTTTTTGTTCCTCGGGGTATCCTATAAACAACCTTAATTACGATCGAGGATCTAATTTTAAAACTTCCTTGTCCAACACGTGGTTTGGACACCCCCAAATTCTCATGTGGCTCAAACCCGGGCTTGCTTCTTGGGTCCACAATTCTTTGGGAGTTTTGGGAATCGATTTGGATGGCACCAAGTTCGGAATGTAAGCCATTGTTTTCCAAGACATGACCCCAGAACGACTTGGGAAGATCCGCATAACTCATCATTGATCTAACCATTTCCAAAAGAGTTATGTTTCTTCGCTCTGCAACCCCCATTTTGTTGAGGGGTTCCGGTGCGATTAAGATTTGATACAATCCTTCATCGACAAGTAGTTCAAAACTCATCGCCGAGGTACTTTCCCTCCACGATCGGATCATAAAGACTTGATACGTTTTTCCCTATGATTCTCTGCTTGAGCCTTAAATTCTTTGAATTTCTCAAAGGTCTCAGATTTATGCTTCATAAGGAAAATATAACCGTACCTTGAGTAGTCATCAATAAAAGTGACTAAATACTCATAACCTCCTCTTGCTTTGGTTGACATTGGACCACATACGTCTGTGTGAACGATTTCTAACACTTCTTTGGCTCTATTCCCCTTGGCTCCGAATGCCCTCTTGGTCATTTTACCCTCCAAACATGATTCGCAGGTTGGAATTGGATCAACTTGGAGAGACTCCAGTGAACCATCTTTCACCAACCTTTGGATCCTCTTTGGAATAATATGTCCCAATCTTAGATGTCATAGAAGTGTATCGTTCACGTCTGATGAACGTTTTCTTTTATCGGAAACAGTTGATGTGTTATAGGATGCATTTCGTGAGTGGTGTGCACAGTTAATTGTATAGAGACTATTCGACAACGCTCCATGAAAGATAAATTTATCATAAAGAGAAATGGTAACAACTTTATCAAAAGTAACTGAATATCCATCAAGGTAAAGTTTAGAAACCGAAATTAAATTCTTTATAAAATTCGGAACGTAAAGAACATCTCTTAAAATTAAAACTCTGTCTTCAAAAGACAGGTGCACTTCTCCCACTGCTTCAGCTGCCACTCTCGTAGCATCGCCCAGTGTGATGAGAATCTCACTCCCACTAAGTTTCCGGGTCCGCTTGAACCCCTGTAAAGTGAAACAAACATGATCATTGGATCCCGTATCCACCACCCATAAATGGAAGGCATACGCCGCTAAGCAAGTTTCAACAACTAGTGCGTGAGAATTACCTTTCTTTCCATTCCTTTTGGGTTTGGAACAGGCTGACCTCCAATGTCCTTTTTCACCGCATTTGAAGCACCTCCCCTTAGCTGGCTTGCTCACTCCTACACCTCCCTTCACCTTTTCTTTGCCTTTGGCAACACTTGAGTTCACTTGCTTGTGACTTTTGTCTTTTTTCTTGTTCTTACCACCCCTTGGCCTAGAAGAAGAAGAAGGTCCATTTGCCACCAAGGCTTGGTTCTTTTGCCCCAATATCGCCTCTGTCGAGACCAAAGCTTACAATAGATCAGGCATCGAGAACTTCTGATTGTTCATCTGGTAGTTCAGCCTGAACTGTTCAAAACTTTTCGGCAGAGAGTGGAGCACAAAATGGATTTGGGTCTCGATGTCGTATTCAGCGCCAAGTACCTCAAGTTTGTTAAGGTGAGCCATCATCTGGAGAACGTGCTCCCTTACGGGCGTTCCCTCCACCATTTTCATAGAGAGCAAGTCCCTCATGGTGATCTGACGAGCCACACGGTTCTGATGTTGAAACATCGCTTTAAGACTAGTCATGATGTCTGCAGCGGTCTCAACGTTCTGGTGTTGGTGTTGCAAAACATCTGACATTGAAGCCAAGATGGTACACTTTGCCATTTCGTTGGAACGCTCCCAGTCAGCATACTCTTTCTTAACCGATTTAGTTGACTCATCATTTGGCTTTTCTGGTTTAGGTGTAGTGAGAACCCAGTTATGGCTTTGTGCAGTGAGGACAATAGTAAGTTTACGACTCCAATCAATGAAGTTTTCACCAGTAAGCAAATTGTCTTTAAGTATATTGAACAGTGGATTTAAAGGTTGCTACATGATGAACTGAAATAAATATCACAAAATTCGATCACATGTTTCATATTAAAATCTCAAAAATATGAACATGCATCAGCCAACATCTCAAAACAGTTTAAATAAGCCATGTGGAGTTGGTCATTATTTAAACACATTCAAGCAGGTTACAAACAAGAATAGTTACAAACCTTTAATAACTAGATTAATAGTTGGCTCCCACTTGACCAATATAAAATTGACAGGGACTTCGGGGAAGTATATGCATATCAATTTTATACCTAAGTAATAACCATGATTAAATACATAATTATTATTTCGCTTTGAATGAGCCTCGTGGGGAGGGTCATCGTCGCCACTAGTAATAATCCACAATCATTCATCTGGAATTTATTCATGTGAAAGCTATCTTTTGACCGTCCCGTGGGGGGAATTTCTCCAAAAGAATTCACAAATAAATAAATCATGGAGGTCAAAATTAATTCAATTTTATTATCCATAAAATTGTAAATTAATTGTTTAAGCATACTTAGTAATTTTCGAAAGTGAGATTTTTCAAAACATTTTTCATGCATCGCAAATTTAAACACAATTTAAATAAGCATAAAATAATGCATAAACATCAAGAAAAAAAATTAAACATATTGGGCACACATATCCAATTGTCACGGTTAATTTTTGTCATGTCTTGATATCGAGAAATCATCTTCTTTGCCTTTATCGTTCGTCTCAAAAGGTTCACTCGTCTAGTGATGTCATCGACCAACTTCATGGTCGGAGCCGCACGCTTGCACTCCCCGGCCGTGTCGATCGGCGCCCGTCTTGCTATCGCCTAAGCGCCCGTGCCGTCGCCAGCCGGTGATTAAATATTTTCGGTAGATCTTAGCGGGTCGGCGGCCACACATCTTGGATCTCTGTAAGACCCCAAGACTGCCCGCGTCGCCCTCGTCACCCCTCGGTAGCATCGCCCACCCACCATCAGCGCTCGAATATCGCTCACCAGCGCCGCGCCTCGCTGGCGCTTTCCGTCTTGGTCCGATCCGTAGCCTTTCGGCCCGATAGCCTCGCCCCGTGCCCGTCTTGTCATCACTTGACGTCCACGTCGCAGCGCGTGCCTCCTTAGCACGTTCCCAAGCGCAAAACTGCCTCACATACTGTTTGGATCCCGCTTTTTAATTCTTCATCTCCGCTATCCATTTTTTCGATCCGGTTACAATTTATTTACAAAAATAAATAAACCTAGATCTAGACTAGTCTATTACATTGATCAAATCAAACAAACTCTAATCTACTCGTGGATTTTCTCACGAGGCAAAACAAATTCGAACGAATCGAATTAAAAAACCACAATTTATATGCATGCATAAATAAACACATTAAATTCCATGACAAATGGATACCTGCAAAAAAGATCTAGCAATTCTACTATCCAATTTCAAATTTAATGAAAACGAACTAAATTACAATTTAAAATTCAGAGCCCGAAACCGAGGCTCTGATACCAGTTGTTGGGGAATTAATTGCACAGATCTATTCGAGATGAATATTTAAATACAAATTTAATTCTAACAATTGTTACTAGCATGAATTAATCCTATATTAATTCAAATAATAATTCAACAACAAATCATGCATATAAACAGTTCACATAAATCCTACGCATGCAGAATTGCTACGGGTTTACGTGAACTAACCCCTTGGAGTGACAATGGTCTCGTCGATAAAAACACACCAAAAAGCCTTCACAAGTATTCCCTAGTCCTTGCTCGTCAATCCGGTGGAAGGAAGCTCGCGAACAATTAACAAAAGGGAAAATAAAAATTTGTTGCACCACATTTGTGGATTTACTAATTTTTCCAGCACATGGAATTGTACTTGGGGATGAAGAAATCATCCCCTATTTATAGATAGGTGGTGGCCGATTTTTGTCATGGAATAGGGAGGAAAAAAATCTTTTCTTGATCTCCAAGAAATCTTAAATATATCTCCTATATTCTTTTCTCCATAATTAAAATATTCTATAAAATCCCACCTTCTCTTGTTATGGTTATTTTCGAAAAAATAAGGATAAAGATTCCAAGATTTGGATCTTCTTGAATTTATGAGATATACCTGTATTGCAAGAATACATATCTTCCATAATATCTTTTCAAGAAAATCAAGAAAATCTTTATTTCCCTTATTCTTTCAAAATTTTCAAAAAATAACATATAAATAACCAAGTGGGAGATTTCTTGAATTTAATGAGATAATCTTGTATTTCAAGAATACATATCTTCATTCCATAACAAAATTCAAAGAAAATCTTTCTCCCCTTTTATTTATATTTTTCGAAATTAATGAGGAAAAATAGCAACAAAATTTATTTTATTTTTAAACACCTTTTTTAGTTATTGGACTTTATGTTGGGCTACTTGAGGGGCCTTTAGGAGAATTAAGATTGGACCTTCCAATGGATCTTGAATTATCAATATTGAGCCACAATATTATTCAAGCCCATAAATATTAATTAATCCCACTACATAATTAATATTGCACTATCTATCTTAACCCATATTACAGTCAATATGGCTCTCGGTTATTATTTCCCGTGTTTAAGATTATCTAGTCCATTAATTAATTCAAGCCACTGAAATAGCTTTCCATTAATTAATATATTTTTATCCTTGGTAAAGGAACGGTTCAACATTATTATCCATACGGAAACTAGTTCCACTTGCAAGATTTGGTATGATAAAACTTATGAACCTCCCAAGAACCGTCGAACAAAGCGTGCTTGCACACGATTCTCCGTATTAAATCTTAGCAATCGCATGTGACCAATAATATTGCCCAAGATATAAAGTATTGAATCTCGTTGATTCTCTACCCGTAATAAGTCAAAGCAATAATTACTAACCACAAGCGATCCTATTTAAGGGACGAAGATTAAGAAATAACGAACCACTGAGGTCTAATTCTTCCTAGTTCAGTTCTGAAGAATTTATCCTCCTGTAGGTCCTATTCAGTGCACTAGACATGCACTAGTGTAATCTCTTGGTCAAGACAAGCCAATCTGAGCCTTACACTTCAACCTTTCACGATGGATTGTTCATTTCCATCTAGGTCGTGAATGGTGTACTTTTGGTTACAAGGAACTGTTAATTTAATCTTCTGTGATCTGGTATCACTAAATTAACTACAATGTAACACGTATTATTTATTGAACATTTATGCAGTAAATATATATAACATTCGATGATATTTAAAGCATCAGTGATAAACAATTTATTTCAGTAAATAAGACCGAAATTCATTTTGATTGTACAAAGTAAAAGCATACTTTCCAGTATAATCCCAACAAGTGAAAGATGTCAAAGAACATTTGGCACTTGACATATTTCAGATGAGTGATGTTTATGTACCTCTATTTGAGCTGATAAAGCAAATTTTGGGATATGTTATGTTCTTAAGGGAGCTACTCACCAACTACCGAAGGCTAACTGGGAAAGAAAAGATCTTGATAGGAGGAAGTATTGTTCGCCAATACAAATTGATATTTGATCGAAAAGATTACTTCACTCCTATCACGTGAAATGGATGTTGGTCGTCGAGCTAAAGGACTTTAAACAAAAGCACTTTACAGGAGGCAACCCCGTATTTCTTTTAACTTTCGTATTTTAATTTTATTTTATTCATTTTTTGTTTTCTTCTTCGTTTGTCTTTCCCAATTTTTTTGCAGGCTCTCAGTGCTCGAAGTGAATGAGAATGGTGAATTACTAGTAGTGTCCCACACTAGTTCGTTTACCCGGTGATACTTTTTCTCTTATCATGTTCTTTCTTCCTTTTGCATATTTATTTTTGTTGCTAAGTGTGGAGGAGAGACATCGATATATATGTATTTGTGGTTGTGCTTTGAGAAGTTAAATTGTGATGATGATTCGAAAGTTGTGTGTTGGAAGATGTGATATTATATTATTATTGTTTTATGGTGAACTGTCTGATTAAATTTGCTTTGTTTGATGTATGTGAAAGTTAGCATTAGGATCTAATTGAATTTGTGATAGTAATTTGATGACTTCTGGTTCTAAATTGTGTTTTGGGTTCCCTATTATACAGTAGTCTATTTTGGTTGCTTAGATGGATGATGCATTTGTTGTGTAACCCTTAAGGTTGAAAAAGTTTGATGTGGTTTGGAGGAAATGGAGTTTAGTTGAAAAATTGTAAAAAAAAAGACTGGTACAACTGCCCATTATTAGGGACTAAAAAAAATCGAGCTGAATCCTAACGATGGAGTGAAGTTGCGGTCATGCGTTTAAAAAAATATATATTAAAAAATGGGCTGAAACAACTGCCTACTTTAGGAGGCTCAAATGTTCTCAAAGTCAAACATGAGTTGAGTTAAAACCTGAAAAGTAGAGTGGCACTGCAAAACTTGAAAGAATAAGAAAAAAAAAACTAGGAGAAAGGGGGTATGAAGAGTTTGTTTTAGTTGCCTATTTTAGATGAAGCAAATTGTAAGGGGGGTCTAAGTATGGTAAGGGGCTTGGCAAGTCAAGAAGTTAAGGATCTATCATGGATGATTTTGGGAACTTAAATGAAATCTTTCAGAAGTTCACAATTTCCAATTGCATTAAAATTAACCAGGGATTTCATGAGTTGTTGCTTTGCTATAGTGTCACATTTAGTGTGTAGAGCGGACCTAAGCGAACACTTTCAGCTTCTCCATAGCTAATTTGAAAGTTCCTGTGATATAGTTCTGCTTGAGGACAAACTGTTGGGATATTTTAGTTTTGATTAATTATGCCAAAACATTATCAACTTGTGTTATTTAAGATAATCTACAGATAACAAGTTGAGGGGACGAGAACAAGTTAAGGGAAACTCATGAAATCGGATGAAGATGATTGAGATCGAGACGGTTACTCTGAGGCGAGGCCGACGAGATCGAATATAAGAGATGAGTTCCGAGTTAACTAATGAAATTTGAACAAGAAGAAGATGCTTGATTTGTGATGAAGAAAAAGCGATAAAATCTTTGTGAAATCAGAATCGAAATCAAAGTAGAAGAAATCGAAAAGAAAGTAAATTTGAAATCGAATCGATGAACAATGAAATCGGTATGATGAACAATTAAATCAAAGACTGATGAATGTGTTTTGCACCTCCTCGGCAAGATGAGCAAAGATTTCAAGAAATCGATTCTGCAGACCCGAAATCGATCGAAGCGACCAAAATCATAAGAGATGAACACTAATCAGCGACCCGATCGATCGATCCATTAGACACACAAAAAAAGTACCAATAAGAAGATGACAACACATATATGGATGTGACATAAAACAAAACCAACAAAGTCGGTCTGAAAAAAAAAAAAAGGGAAGACTATTAAGATGAACTTGAATATTACTTCTCCAACCAGAATATTTAAATCCACACTATAAATACATTCTTACTATCTTCAAAAGAAGATAATGGAGGATCTGCAAAGTGAAATTAAAAGCCAAATATTTAAGAACTCCATTCAAGAACACAGAGCGTTAAATATATCCAAATTTACCCAAGAAATGTTAACCTTCATTGTATCTAAAGAAAATGCTATATCGTAGTTCTGTAGCTGATTTTTTTTTCATCCTTGATTTAAATTTATGCTTATAAACTTTAATTGCTATTTTGAGACTATATTTTAATATTTATTTATTAAAAATTTTTTTATTGTTTACTTTTATTTTATTAAAACTATTTTTGTGGACATTGTTTACATGAAAATAATGTTCTGTCGTTCTCAAAAAATGAAAGCGGGTGCCTTCTTAATCCCCCTGTTCTTCTCCGTTTCTTTTTCAGCAAAGTGCGACTTTTCTAATTAGCAGCTGGGACCGCGTTTCTGTACCTTGCAGCTAATTTTCCCTCTTTCTATTATGTGAGAGGGAGCGGGGATGGCGGTTGGGTTTTAATTTTATTAGATTATAATTATAATATATCCGGGAGAAACGCCACACGCACGTTCTACCACCTCACATGGTCGCCCCACTTCACAGCTGTACCAATGTATTCTTGTCTGCTCATCCTCTTTTATTTCTCTCCTTTTTTATATTATATAATTATAATTATTATTATCATAGTATAATACACCCTAATTATTTATGCTATGGTTCATACATGGAAAAGGTTGATAATTATGGGGAAAAAGTGAAGAAAGAACAGCAGATTTTGCTTCTACAGATTCCTATATCATATTACTCAACATATATAGCTTATATAAAATGTAAAAACGCCTTTTACTTTTATGGTGTATATTAAAATTAGGGCTAAACTAACCAGGTGGCTGTTTCACCGACCAATTAACTAACTCCTCGTTTGGTGGGAGGCAAGGTTGCTTCGATTCTTTTTAAAGCAATTTGGAGTTTATGGGAGTTATAAGGTGGATTGGTGATTTTGTGATGTATTTGGGTGCTTGGTGTACTAACTACTAATAAATAATTTTGTCCGATAAAAAAAAAATTAGGGCTAAACTAGGTGTACCTTGCGTTCATAGTACATTTTAAAACCGTGCAATTTATTATATTAAAAAATATAATTATTTTACGCTGAAACGTGCAACTATTAATATGAAAAAATTGGTGATTGGCATGCACATGATGCACTCTAAAATCAATTCAAGTTGATCTACGCAAGTCTAGATTAATTTAAGGAAATTAAGTTATGTTCTGTGAAAATTAAGTTCAAGGTTTATTAGTTTTTCCTTTTTGACAAGATTTAAAAAAAAAAAAAAAAGCAAGGCTTATTAGTTATTAAAAAATTGTGTTTGGATAAAAGAGGTTTGGATCCACTATTTCATTTTCCTATTCCCACATATTAGATTAATGACAAATGTACATCTCACGATATCTTAAAATATGAGAATAACACCTTAATATAATCAAATAATCTATTAAGAAAATTATATTTATTTAACCAAAACTAATTAATTCCTACCAAATTTCATTCCACAAAAATCTTATAAAAATAGTTATAATTAATTAATTTAAGAAAAAACTTCTTCACAGTATAAAATTAATATCATTACACTTATATATTATTCTATACTTTTATAAATTAATACACATAGCATTTAATGCTACAATATTAATTTATAAGTGTAATAATATTGATTGATAAATGTTATACTAATAATTTATAAATGTAATGATATAAATTTCATATTGCGAATAAGTTTAACGAAACTTACTCTCTTAAAACAAATTTACTCACCTTAGTTTTTCACATCAATTAATTAACATATCAAAAGTAAAATACATACCAATCTTTCTCCTAAATTATTTGATTCTAGAATGAATTATGTGCACTTCATGCATACAACACCTGATCTTCAATCTATTTTACAATTATATATGGCCACAACCCATTACCAATTCACGTATCACTATAGTAATAGTTTTATTTGTATTATTATAATACATTTATTTATTTTTACTTAGACAAGAATTCGTATGAGATAATTTCATATATATATATATATATTAAATAAGTTAAAACTAGCACAATTAATATCAATTTCTTTCAAAGTGTTAAATTGTTATACTTAAATTATATTCCGTTTTACCATTAATTAGACTGTCCCACACAAATATACGACTTCTTATACTTATCTACATCCCTCCTGACATATATTGTTGAATTTCCTAAATCTATATATGTGTCAAACACTATAATGCTCCAATCGTTTATTTGGGTCTATAACACTATAGAATTCTTCTATTTAATTCTCTAATTTTATAAGTACTTTTAAAATCAAATAAAAAAATTAAATAAGGAAATTATATATTACACACTAATGTCAATCAATGATATTATATTCTATATTATATATAATATATTTAATCTTTACTAATTCAATCTATTTAAGGGTACAATTAATCATGAGTTTAAAATTGATTATTATTATGTAAATATTTTTTAATAAAATTTTAATATTAATTTGTTTAGTACTTAAACCGTTCTCGAGATATTTATTTACACTTTTTATAATTAATTAGATCTAATATATATTTATATACAAGTAATTATTTGATTTAATATAATTTTATTATTAACACATCATGTTGAATGGCCGATAACAATACGAGTGAGGGAGTTTCTCCGTATCTTCTTTATCCAAAACAAAAAAAAAGATATATACATATATACACATAAAATGCAATTGACCCTATATATATTTTGTTGTTGGATCCTAACTATCTTAAATAACCATAGGAAATCAATTCAGATACTCAATGTCAAGATATATTGTTCCGTCACTTTATTTAATTGAAAAATCAAAGTACTTAAATTCCAGTGGTTGGCTTATACATGACAAGAAAATACACTTGCATGTAATTAATATGCATATTAATACCACCAATTATATATTTTATTTTTGTAAATTTCATAATCTTTTTTTTTATTGACAGGTACATAAGTTCCACCATTAAAACAAATCAAGTAATAACTCAAATAGAAGAGGCATGTCTTTCATTTCTTTCCTTTCAATGGGCAATGTATATATACACAGTTATACACATACATTAATTCTTTTTAAAAACAACTTTTGCAGCTGTTTTTAAATTGGCCACAATCAATTTCCTATAAAAGTTGCCCCTCCCAACTTTTGAATTTTAAAAAATAATTCTCATTTTTCACCAGTAATTGAAAACACTCCTGAACAAATCTTACACTCATAACAATTTTCTTGAACGGTAGTAAATAAATTATATATATGCTCGTGTAATAACTTTCAAGAAAATTAAGTAAACAATATTTAATTCCAAAAAATATATCAATATAAATTTAAATTAATAATTTCAATTGCTATGTTGACTTACGAACTAATTAATTCCGACATCATGAAATGATTTATTTATTTCCAAAAATAAAAAATAATTTTATTAATTAACCTCAAATTTTTTTTTTTCGAACAAAATTAACCTCAAATAAAACAGTAGAAATTGATAAGACCAATTCATCCAATTCCAAAAAAAAAAAGAAAAAAAGAAATCACTTATCTGTTTAAATATTTAAAGAGATAACAAGAGCAATTATTAGCTGCAAAGAGAAGCAGCTGACAGCGTAGCATTCATTTGCCTTCTCTCACTTTCTCTCTCTCTCTCAATCATCGTCACCTTCATAAATCCTAACCTTGTATTCTCTCTAAAATCAAAAGCACTGCGCTCCCCCTCTCTCTCACACACAAACACGCAGCAGCTTACAGTTAATAGTGTGATGATTATGGCATTCATCCCATGTTACTTTTTCTCTTTTCCGGCATCAATCTAATTTTCTCCCAATCATATATTCATATAGAGACTACATATCATTTTCTAAAATCCAAACCCTACTCCAATTTCCTACCCAAATTCAAATTCACTCGATAATATTGATAACCAGATCAACAATTAATTTGGTTGCTGTTGATTTCGGCTGTCAACTTGCTAGCTCTCGAGTTAATTTGTTCTTACAATTCTGTCCGAGAATGAAAAGTTGTTAGCAAATATGCAGCAGCAGGATTTCGGCGGCAGCGGAGGCGGAGGGCCGCCGCTGCCGTTGGATGCGTACGGCGGTGAGGCGGGGGGTAAGATGGTAATTACAGAAGAGGAGGATCACAAATTGGGAGATCTGGGAATTGCGGAAGCAGCGTCGCCGATAAGCAGCCGCCCGCCGGCTGCGGCGGCGATTGGTCATGGTAATTTCGAAGAAATGCTCCAGGCGACGGCGGAGGCCGGTGGGTCCTCCGGTAACCGGTGGCCGCGGCAGGAGACTTTGACGCTTTTGCAGATTAGGTCTGAAATGGATGCAGCATTTCGCGACGCTACCCTCAAGGGCCCCCTGTGGGAACAAGTTTCCAGGTAATAATTAATTAATTAACAATCAATTTAGTAATATTCATTATTACCAAAAAACTTAGAATTTAATTCTAAATCTCAGAGAGTTTCCACACAAAATTAAAATGTGGATGGCTGAGGGTTTGGTGCCATGGATTCCAAGGTCATAATTGTGTAATAATTTTATCTGAAACACATTAATATTGCCAGCTAAGAAGTTAAATTAAGACAAATTCTTTGTTCATGAAATAAAATTTAATTCATATTAATTTCATAACATTTATATATATAAATACTAGTATGATATTAAATAATAAATATAATGATATCAATTTTACAGTTTAATTCAAAACTGACTCTTAATTAAAGAGAGTTTCTTATAAGAATAATTAATTATGGGCAAATTCATTCTGATTATTCGGAAGATTGAGATTTATATTTAGAATAAAAAGTGGGAGAGACAGTTGTACTATGGCCAACAAATTGATTTATTTTCATCAATATCTTACTCTCCAAGTGATGCTCTTACCCCCTTTCTCTCTCTAAATTGGAGTGCACTAATAAGGTGCACATGGGTTCCTATGAATGTGTTGGCATCACGAGTCACGAGAATTGGTATCTTTTTTTTGAAAAATAAAATAAAATAAATTATACTTACATCTCTGAATTCCATACAATGTTGTGACCCACAGATGGATGAGCTGCATGAATTTATAGCCAATCACCACTTACATTCACATTACTTTCCTCCCCCCACTTTCTCAACTTGTTTATGTACCCTTTTGTTTTTTCTTTACTATAAACAATTCTGTAGATGTGTCATATTCAGGCGATACTCATTATAATTGCTTCGTTTAAGAAAATGCAAATCCCGAGGCTATTTTATTCTCTTTACCGTTTTCTTTATGAAAAGACCCAGCATCATCATTATTATTATTATTATTTATTTATACACGCATACCCACCCCTCTCTTTCTGTTCTGGAATATGCATGATGTCTTTTCAGAAAACTAGCGGAATTGGGGTACAAAAGAAGTGCTAAAAAATGCAAGGAGAAATTCGAAAACGTCCACAAATATTATAAACGAACAAAAGAGTGCCGTGGGGGTCGTCAAGATGGCAAAAGCTACAAATTCTTTACCCAGCTTGAGGCTCTTAATTTCAACACTGCCACCACAGGCACAGCTGCCAACCCCAATCCTCCCGTCTCCGCTGTGCCACTACCGCATCCTCTCATCCCTCAACCCGTTGCCGCTGCGCCACTTCTCCCACCCGCGGATCACACGGGTCGGGTCGAGCCATCAGTTCCATTTTTTGGAAACATTGGGATGAGTTTATCGTCTGACAGCTCGTCTTCTTCCGATCGAATGGAGATGGAATCCACTGAAACAGACCCGAATAAACGTAAGAGGAAAAGAAGCAGTAGTGGTGATCATAATGATAATAACGATGAGAAAATGATGGATTTCTTCGAGGGTTTGCTGAAGCAAGTGATGCAGAAGCAGGAAGGCATGCAGCAGAAGTTTCTAGAAGCAATTGAGAAAAGAGAGCATGATCGTATGATCAGAGAAGAAGCCTGGAAGAGGCAAGACATGGCCAGAATTGCCCGTCAGCATGACCTCATGGCTCAGGAACGCGCCATCTCCGCCTCAAGAGACGCCGCCATTGTTTCCTTTCTAGAGAAGATCACCGGCCAGACCATCCACCTCCCCGCCGCCGCCCCTCCTCCACCACCGCAACCTGTAGAAAAAACCACCAGTACCGAAACCCATACTTTTTAAAGTGGTCACACAGGAGCAGCTGCTGCAACGGAGCAACAGCAGCAGCAGGACTTGAGCTCGTCGTCTCGGTGGCCGAAAACGGAAGTACTGGCATTGATACAACTGAGGAGCGGGATGGACTCCAAGTATCAGGAGGCCGGGCCGAAAGGGGTACTTTGGGAAGAAATATCGGCGGGAATGCAGCGAATGGGGTACAGTAGAAGCGCCAAGAGGTGCAAGGAGAAGTGGGAGAATATCAACAAGTATTTCAAGAAAGTGAAAGAAAGCAATAAGAAACGGCCCGAGGATGCTAAAACTTGTCCATACTTTCACGAGCTAGACACTTTGTATCGGAAAAAAGCACTTGGAAGTACTCATCAAGGCCAAACAAGCGGCGACGCTGGATCAGGAGGACCCTTTCCTTCTGCCCCTTTTGGCGGTGATGCTGGTGATATTGGAGGAGAAAAGCAGGTATACTACGTACCACCACTTTACTATTACCTACATATATGTGATCATTAATTAATTGTCATGACTCATGAACACAATAAATTATGTTAATGTATGAAAATTATCATCTGTACTAGTACGGAATATTGTTTATTTTCTTAGGGAAGTAATTGTAGGACATTATATTTGCGGACTGACACGTCTAGGTCATTGTTTTTTAACTTTGAACACATCTCAATTGGCCCGAAACACCCAATTTCAGGCTAAAATGTCCCCGATGCTCACGTGTATGGCCTAAATGTGTGAAATTTAATAAATAATGACTTCAATTTGCCAGGATGTAACACCACATTTTGGTCTAATTCATGTCTAAAAATTTAAACTTAAAGGGCATAATTAATGTGTCAAATTAAAATTTAATGGTCTAAATGTGTCCACTCGTAAATATATTGTCCGACAATTACTAATCCCGAATTTAGGATCCTTAAATAATAATTGTCCCATGTATTAGTATATATATAGAGTGCTGATGGATGGTAAATTTTGTATTGAAGCCAGAAGACATGCTAATAAAGAAGCAAAAGCAAGAAAGGCATGGAGATATGATGGATAAGTGCAGTTCAAACAGTGGTGACAATTATGAAGATGAGAATGAAGAAGAGTACGGTGATGATGAAGATGATGATGATAGTAAGACAGAAGAAGAAATGAAAATGATGTACAAGTTACAATTTCAGAATCATGTGGGCCCAGGCTCCTCCTCTAATGCAGGTGGGTCCTCCACTTTCCTTGCAACCCCACTCTCTTTTGCTCTTTAATTCAAAACTGTATGTACCATCTTTATTTGTATACCAAATTGAGGCTCATCACAAAGAAGTGTGGAGTACCTCATCACACCATACTTTTATCTCATCAAGCTACCCTTCATTCTTTTCTTTTTTTTTTCTTTTTAATTTCCTTTTAAATTTCCAATTTCATTCAAACAATTGCCTCAACACTTGTGGCTTTGTTGGGTTGAGGATATACAGATGTGCAATAATTTGGTGATTTATTGATTTGTTTAGCAAATAATAAACAACTGCACCCTCCCCCCCCCCAAGTTGTACAATCATTTAAACAAGAATGATACATGATACATGCTTCAAATTTGTTTGTTTTTCTTTTTATGTTTTAATTTGAATTGTTATCATTTTACATGCTTCCTATGTAAAAAATGGAAGACGATGTGTATTTTTGTGTATCTCTGCTATGAAGGAGTATATATAAACTAGTTACATCAATTTAATGATTGATTCTATGAGTGACTAAGGCCATGCTTGTATTTGACTTGAGGTGGATGAGGCAAATTTGGATGGGAAAAAAAGTGGATGAGACAAATCCTATAAATTGTAATATCAGCTTGTTTTGTATTGGATGTGGTATAAGGGTACTGGATAAAGTTTTATATCAAATAAATACTTATTAATGATGATGATATTTTGTTTTATTAATTTTAGTTAGAGGGGTAATGATTATATAAGAGAAAAGTAGGAGAGAGAATGAGTTGATGTAAGAAAAATATGAGAGAAAATGAGTTGTGTAAGAAAATTAGTAATGTGATAATTTTGGAGGTGTAATAGCCCGTTTGATTAGTAGTATGAGATTTGAATGGATATGAAATCATGTGATGTATCTTACTTACTCATGTGATATATTTGACAATTTCAAAGTATTTGGTATGATGTATTTAAATTACAATTTATTTAAGTCAATTGACATCATGAGATTATGCTTGATATTATAAATATATATCACCTAGGGGGTGAGATGTATAATCATGATAAAATGAAAAAAGAAAGTACGGGCTTTCGGGCCAAAGGGAAAAATCATCAATTATACCAAACACTTGAAAAGATGGGATATGATTTATTTTCCCCTTTTCCTTTCTTTTCCCATTTAACAAACGGATTATAAGTGTATAATAGAAATGAATATGTGTCTAGATGAAGGATGAGATGTGTAAATCCAAAAAGTGGCCATCATCCCCCATTGGAATCTCCCAAAGCAAAAACAAACATGACCGATTTACACAATTAATTCCATAAGATAATTAAATAAGACATCAAATCAATTATTATCTTTAATACTTCCCTTAAATTGCAGCATCCATATTAAGAACACATATACTTCTATGAATCAGTTGCACCGTTTAATTTTTTCGAAGTGCACTTTATAAATTATATTAAATATTTTATTAAAAAGGTATTAATTAGTTGATCAGTAATAGTTATTTTCATTGAACACTATTAGTTATACACTAATTGTACGGTGCAACTGATGCACCCTACTGTTACTCTTTCAAGAATGTCTAACTTGCAAATATATAAACAAAAAGATTCCCCTCCTAAGTTTTTAGTGATAATTCGACAACTTGAATCTTGCTTGAAACATAGGATGTCTTGATTTCTCCTTTGTCGATGCATTCCCAAATAAAATTGCAATGATCTCAATACGTTTTGTTCTTTCGTGAAATACTGAGTTTAGCAATATGTGTGGCTGCTTGATAATCACATTGTAGGTTCTATAGCAAATGTCTCAAACGAAGTTATCTCACAAGCTATAGTGGTCATTGATCTATACTCATCCTCGACTGAAGATCTGGATGAGAGCTTTTCCTAAAACAATGTAATAACCCCAACTAGGTTGAAATCACTTTTTTATGGGAAAAATAATCTTTGTCCTGGCGGACTGTTCTGTTTAAGTAACGAAACAACTTCAAGATGGGGTCATCTAATCTCCTTCATGAACTGACTGGATCGAGGTGTTACTGCAAAAGAAATTTATGTCCTTGTGATGGTTAAACAGACCATTTTTCCTACAAAATTACGATATTTCCTACCAACCATTGGTAGTGTATTTGATCTCTGAGTAAATCTCTATCAATAAATTAAGGTGACCTTCAATAATTGCTCCATAGGGAAATTTGGTAGTGTAGTGTTTTTTTTTCAGTTAAATGAAATGTCCATTTTTAAACGAGTTATCTCAATACCAAAAAGACTATAAAAGAATGGTTTTTAGTTAGGACATTTAGCGATAGCCTACAAAGGCATAGCTATTTGCTATGGATTAACGACGAAATTGTTGTTCCAGCAAGCAACATAAAAAATTAGCGATGGCAATTAACGATGACGTTGTTGTACGTGGATCGCCAGAAATTGGCGACGAACACATAAAATAACATTGTTTTCTTCTTAAGGCAACAAACTTAACAACAATTGTTGGTGTTCGAGTTTGAATCACAAATTATTGGAGTTATTGGAGTCTCACGTGCAGAGCTCGTGAGTAAGGATAGAAGAAGCGCAATATTAGTTGGTGCAGTTTATTAATAAAAGCGTGTAGCACTTTAACAGTTTTCGTAATAAAGGGAACTGAAAATATTTGTACGGAGTAGGTGGCTACTAAGTCATATGTATAAATAGGGACTGAGCTCATTTCTCCCATTTTGATCTAATTGATTCAGAAATATGAAAATATTTGTGCAGAATGTTTTCTTCTGTATTCTCATTACAACTGGGAATAAATAATACAAAGGGGAGCGTGCATAATATTTACTCAAAAGGAAAAAATCAATCTGAAGAAATAATCTACTCCTAAATTAGTGGAGAAAATATTGACAGCAATTAATGCTAATAAGGAATATATCAATTTCTTCACTCCCCCTCAAGTTGGAGTGTGGAGGTCACGAACGCCCAACTTGCCCAAGAGAAAACAGAAGCGTTCTGTCCCTAGTGGCTTAGTGAAAATGTCTACCACTTGATTTTTTGTATCAATGTAAAACGACTTGATTTCTTGGGACTCAACTCTTTCGCGGACAAAATAACAATCCATCTCAACGTGTTTGGTCCGCTCATGGAAAACTGGGTTGTTGGCAATGTGTCGGGCTGCTTAGTTATCACAAAATAATGAAGTAGGGGCCGACAGGTGAAGCTTCCAAATCTCGTAATAACCAACGCAACCATAAAATCTCACTCACAGTGCTAGCCATGACTCGGTATTCAGCTTCAGCAGAGGACCGGGAAACAACTGATTGTTTCTTAGTACGCCACGATATTGGTGCGCCACCCAACATGATCAAGTAACCAGTTCGTGAACGCCGTGTAAAAAGACATCCTCCCCAATCAGCGTCACAAAAAGCTTCAAGTCTTAATCCTCCATCTGTTGGCAAGAGGATTCCTTGTCCGGGCGTTGATTTCAAGTAACGTAATATTCGAATGGATTCATCCATGTGAGGCTGGCGTGGGTCAGATAAGAACTGACTTAACATGTTAACTGAAAATGAAATGTCGGGTCAAGTCACTTGTAAATAAAGCAACCTCCCCACCAATCTTCGAAATTGCGCAACATCAACGGGTGGACTTTCAATTGCTTTGTTCAGTCTTATGTTTTGTTCCATGGGAGATGGGCTAGGGCGACAACCTTGCAATCCACTCTCCTCCAAAATGTCCAACATATATTTACGTTGGCTTAGTACGAGCCCATCTGGTGTACGGGCCACCTCGATTCCGAGAAAGTATTTTAATGGTCCCAAGTCCTTTATGCTAAAAAGCTTATCAAGATATTGTTTTACCTCAACAATTTTTCTATTAGCATTCCCCATAATGATGACATCATCGACATATACAAGTGCCGCCACATAAATCATGTCCCTCTTAAATATAAAGAGTGAATGATCTGCACGAGATTGTTGAAAGCCAATGTCTAAGAGAGCTTTGGTAAACTTGTGATGCCAGTTTCGTGAGGCTTGACGCAGGCCATACAACGACTTTCGTAACCGGCAAACTCAATGATCTCCTTCTTTTGCAAAACCTTGTGGTATTCTCATGTATACCTCTTCATGTAGGTCTCCATGCAGGAAGGCATTGTTCACGTCCAATTGGTGGATTATCCAATTTCTTATAACAACAACTGTAAGTAGACTTCGAACAGTAACCAACTTTGCGACCGGGGCAAACGTTTCATGAAAATCAATTCCTTCTACTTGCGTGAAGCCTTTTAGCAACCAGTCGTGCTTTAAAGCGCTCCACTTAACCCCGTCGGCTTGTACTTTATCTTGTACACCCACTTTGAATCTATGACGCGTTTTCCAGGTGACAAGTGTTCAAGGGTTCATGTCCCATTTTGTTCTAATGTCTTAACTTCCTTCTCCATAGCTTCTTTCCATTTTGGATTTTTGACTGCATGGTGATAATATTTAGGCTCATCAAGCGAAGTGATGGCCGACAAGTAAACTTTATGAGAAGGAGAAAATTTATTATAGGAAACAAAATGGGATAAAGGGTGTACCGTCGAGGAGCCTTGAGTGGTCGTGGGTTGTGAATGGTCTATAGATGGTGGCAACTCTGTCACGTAATCATTGAAACGTTTAGGCTGGGATCTTATACGATTTTCTCTTCCCACATTATTTTCAATCATACTACCATGATTCCCACCATCCGATTCAAGTTGATCATGTGGAGCAGGTTCACTAGACTCAGTTGTTGCTGGACTGATGGAGGCTTGGTTGCCAAGGTCATCCTCATTAACAATTGGGCTAGAAACATCCTCTCTATTCATTGAAGGTTCATCTAACTCCACTGTTTGAAATGGAAATTTTGTCTCAACAAATTTGACATCTCTTGATGTCAAAACCTTCTTTTCAAACAAATCATATACACGATAGCCCTTCTGCCCGTGTGGATACCCAACGAAAACACATGGTTTCCCTCTTTCTTCAAATTTATCTCCCCCTGTCCTGTTATCACGTGCATAAACCAAGAAACCAAATACACGCATATGATCATATGATGGTTTCTTACCAAATAAAATTTCATAGGGTGTTTTGTTCCCAACAACCTTAGATGGAAGCCTGTTTATTATATAAACTACAGTCAAAGCACATTCACCCCAAAAACCAATAGGCAAATTTGCTTGAAATCGCAAGGCTCGGCAATTTCAAGAATGTGTCTATGTTTTCTCTCAACTACACCGTTTTGCTGTGGTGTATAGGCGCATGTAGTTTCTAAAATAATGCCTCGTTCATCATAAAAATTCATCATAAAATTAGAAGTGAATTCACCTCCATTATCACTTCTAATTTTATTGATTTTTCTCTTAAATTGAGTACTCACCATATTACAAAAGGAAACCAAGTAATTGCTAGCATCAAACTTATGTTTGATCAAATAAATCCAAACTCCACGACTAAAATCATCCACAATAGATGGAAAATACCGTGCCCCCGAAAATGAGGGAACACAATATGGTCCTCAAATGTCACAATGTAACAAGTCAAAACAACTAGCAGTTTTAATAGTGCTATCAAAAAATGGCAATCTAGTTTGTTTAGCCCTGACACATGAGTCACAAGGTTCTAAAACAGAATTACCGACATGGTTATTCAAAAAATCAATTTCACAAAGCTTAGAGTCTGAGGCGTGACCCAATCTTCTATGCCAAATCTTTGCTTCTACCGATACCTTCATTGATGCCCCTCTATTCATCTTCGGTTCCACAGAGTATAGACCATCGCTGCATCTACCCACGCCAATCATGGTCCTCGAACGTAAGTCCTGTAATACACAAGAATCCAGAAAAAATGTGAGAGAACAATTCAAATCCTTCGTCATCTTGCTCACAGATAATAAGTTGCATCGAAACTTAGGGATATATAAGACCCCATCAATTTTAAGTCCATTAGGTAGAATTGCACTTCCCATCCCTTCAACAGGAATTACATCTCCATTTGGTATAGTTACCGACATTCTATTTCCACATTCTCTTCTTTCTTGCAACAATGATTCATCATAAGTAATGTGTTCGGTAGCACCAGTATCGACTACCCAAGTTTTGTTTAGAGCAAGCTTACCAGCCATGTTTATTGAAGGGGAATTAGAGCTTTCTGCCTTCGAGAAATGTTTGATTAACCTGGAATATTGTTCCATATTCAGTCCAGGTATTGGACTAGAATCTACGTTCACGTGCGCTGCTCTCAGATTATTTCTTCGATCACCTCCTTTGCCCCCATCACGTCTCTTTCTATCCGTCCACCAATTGGGATACCCAATGATTTTAAAGCATCCATCGATCGTGTGACTAGATCTGTTGCAGTGCTCACAGTGAATCTCATCATCAGGCCCCGTACGTCGCGCCTCTCCACCTCATCCTTGTGTTTTGTACCCAAGGATTTTAGTGTTTGGCCTCTATTGGGATTGTTGGACTTGATAATTGTGGGTATGTTGCTCCTGAGAATTCTGCATTTGTCGAGCCTGAGACGGGGGTCTCTGTTGTGTTTGAAATGCAGAACCTTCAAGAGCTGTTTTCCTTCCTGTGGAAATAAGTCGCTGGTGTTCATCTTCGGCCACCATGTGGTTTGATGTCCCCAATGATGGTGTTGGCTTTGTTGTCAAGATTTGGGTCTTGACTGTTCCGTAGTTCTCATCTAATCCCATTAGGAACTCATAGAGTTGTTCCTTTTCCTTTCTTTCAATTTGTCTTTTTCCAATTTCACACTTGCACAATCCGCAAGTACACTTTGGCATGGGTGAGACGAACTGAATCTCATCCCACAATCCTCTCAGTTTGGTATAATATGCAGAAATTGATGCCTTCTCTTGACGCACTAATGTCAGTGCATGTTTGAGTTCGTAGGCCCGATGAGCGCTTTCTTTTCCAAAATGTTCCAGATTTCTTCAGCGGTTTCAGCGTATTTTACGTTGTTCCTGATGTCTTTCTCCATGGCCGTTCTGAGCCATCCTTTAACCATCGCATCACTACGTTTCCACAGCATCAAGTCTAGGCCTTCATTTGGTGTCTTGATGCTTCCATCAATAAATCCAAATTTATTCTTTGTGAAGAGAAAATTCTTCATCTCTTCTGACCAATCTCCATAGTTGCTATCATTCAATGGATCGTTCACGTGCATCTGACGTGGGTAATCTGATGGGTGTATATAATACACTGAGTTGGTATTAGGGATGGCAATGGGGCGGGTTTTAACCCGGAACCGACACGAAACTGCCCCGAATGGGGCGGGTTAAACCCGATCAAACGGGTTATGGGGCGGGTTAAAACCCGGTCAAACGGGTTTCCATCGTATGCGGGGCGGGTCGTGGTTTTAGGCAAACCCGCCCCGTATATATATATATATATATAACATATTATTATTAAATGTAATAATGTATTAATTAATCTTCTAGGGTTTGTAATTGTTTCCAATTTCATTCACCACCACTTTCCCGTTTTTGCTACTTCCTCTCACGAGAGCGGCGTCCTCCATCTTCTCTCCTCACCCCACCCCACCCCACCGCCGCAATCACCGGCCGGTCCGGCCCACACACCGCCGCCACAATCACCAGCCCGCGCCACGCATCCACTGGCCCGCCACGCTTCCTTCTCACGAAAGCCATGCCATGACTACGCAAGAACCGACACGACTTCCCTCTCTCATGACGATCCGACCATCGACTTCGCCCAAGAAACCAGTACAATTTTTTATTTTTTTAAAAGTAGAAACATAAATAATGTGTTGGTACTTAGTTGCAAGATCTAAACTAAAAAAAAGGGTAATTCGAAAAGGGTAAACCAAATCAGTTGTAAATTAAAATATGAATTGCAATAATGAAAAATTATGAATTATAGAATATGTTAAAATAAGGAATACTAGCTAGATACTCTATCAATTTACAACTTTTACCAAAAAGAAATCTGTGTTCGTGGTTGACTCTATATACGAATGTATCTATTGAAAGTGATTTTGTAATCTGAATCTGTATAGCTTATAATTCAAGTGTTTGATAGTGTAATTGTTGGGATATTTTAGTTTTGATGAATTATGCCAAAACATTATCAACTTGTGTTATTGAAGCTAATTTACAGATAACAAGTTGAGGGGGAACGAAAGAACAAGTTGAGGGGGAACTCACGAAATCAGAAGTAGATGATCGAGATCGAGCGAGGTCATAGAGACGAGACCGATCGAGATCGAATGAGTTAGATGAGTTCCGAAAGTTAACCGATGAGTATGCAAAAATCGTAAGAGAAGAAAAAAGCTAAGCGGTGATCGGATGACCGGAAACGCACTGAGTGTCGAGATGCCCGATCGAATAAGGTCCGGCCAAGAGAAGTCTGTTGAATCAAGTATCCTGAGGCTCAGATAAACTTAAGGCTCAAATGAGAACTGAAGACTCAGTATGTCTCTGAAGACACTGAGACTCAGAGAATCCTGAATGATTCCAAGGCGAGGAATCTGAGGAATATAGCCGTTAAAATCAGCTGACGTGGACCAATGAGAGGAAGACAACCAGCCTGAAGAAGCTGCTGTACTTACAAGAATAATATGGATTTGAATGTGATTCTCTCCAACGGTAACATTCAAATCCACACTATAAATACAAGATCTTCCATCAAATTAAGTGTGGATGCGTGGAGATTATAGCACGAGATGCTACAGAGCCAAAGAGAGTTATACCCAAAGCATTCCCACCCTAGAACACAAGTCTGTAGATATACATATATATTCAAAGAGTGTTCTAGAACCCAACCTAAGCAACCCACGATGTATCATAAGCTTAGAGAGATTTTCCCAACCTTAGCATTGAGGCTAAACAAATGTAAGGGAAAATCTCACCATAGTTGGAGACAACACCAAACCCAAACCCATTCTCGTAAGAGATAAGTAGTGGTGAAGAGAGGTAGTTGTTAGGCAATCCCGAGTGAGGGTGATAAGTCCCGAAGGAGTGTGAACTCGTTAAACATCTAAGAGGCGAGCCCGAGAGGGTGATAAGTCCAGTTTGAGTAAGTAAACTACGCGAAGTAGTCAGAAAGCTCAGGAAGTGTTTGAAGGAATTTCCCTAGGAACAGGGAGAGTGGATGTAGGAGCTTGAGTCTCCGAACCACTATACATTGTTGTGTTCTTTACTGCTTTATGTTCTTATCTTGTCATACGCATTCGATTATAATCAAAACACAACACATGAGCTTAAAAGAGAAAAATCTGTAATCACCATTCCTTCACCCCTGTTTTTATATGCATTTCATGATTATTCCGCATTTCATGGGTTTTCCACCGGGCCTATCAATTGGTATCAGAGCAGGAGTTCAAAAGGTTCACTAATTTCAGAGTGACCACCTGAACTGATCTTTTTAAAGGAAAATCCGTTTCTTTAAAAATGCATATATTCTGATGTTTTGGCGTCATTATCAAAAAGGGGGAAATTGTTGGGATATTTTAGTTTTGATGAATTATGCCAAAACATTATCAACTTGTGTTATTGAAGCTAATTTACAAATAACAAGTTGAGGGGAACTCAAAGAACAAGTTGAGGGGAACTCACGAAATCGAAGTAGATGATCGAGATCGAGGAGAGGTCAGTCAGAGCGAGACCGACGAGATCGAATGAGTTAGATGAGTTCCGAGTTAACCGATGAAATGGCAAAATCGGAAGAGAAGAAAAGCTAAGCCACCGATCGGAAGATCGATGACCGAAATGAACTGAGTGTCGAGATGCTGATCGAATAAGGTCCGCTGACGAGAAGTCTGCTGAATCAAGTATCCTGAGGCTCAGATAAACCTAAGGCTCAGATGAGAACTGAAGACTCAGTATGTCTCTGAAGACACTGAGACTCGGAGAATCCTGAATGATTCCAAGGCGAGGAATCGAGGAATATAGCCGATTAGAATCAAATGACGTGGACCAATGAGAGGAAGACAACCAGCCTGAAGAAGCTGTTGTACTTACAAGAATAATATGGATTTGAATGTGATTCTCTCCAACGGTAACATTCAAATCCACACTATAAATACAAGATCTTCCATCAAATTAAGTGTGGATGCATGGAGATTATAACACGAGATGCTACAGAGCCAAAGAGAGTTATACCCAAAGCATTCCCACCCTAGAACACAAGTCTGTAGATATACATATATATTCAAAGAGTGTTCTAGAACCCAACCTAAGCAACCCACGATGTATCATAAGCTTAGAGAGATTTTCCCAACCTTAGCATTGAGGCTAAACAAATGTAAGGGAAAATCTCACCATAGTTGGAGACAACACCAAACCCAAACCCATTCTCGTAAGAGATAAGTAGTGGTGAAGAGAGGTAGTTGTTAGGCAATCCCGAGTGAGGGTGATAAGTCCCGAAGGAGTGTGAACTCGTTAAACATCTAAGAGGCGAGCCCGAGAGGGTGATAAGTCCAGTTTGGGTTAGTAAACTACAGAGGTAGTCAGAAAGCTCAAGGTCGGGTTGAGTAAGTAAACTACTTGGAGTGGTCAGAAAACTCAGGGCCGGGTTGAGTAAGTAAACTACGCGAAGTAGTCAGAAAGCTCAGGAAGTGTTTGAAGGAATTTCCCTAGGAACAGGGAGAGTGGATGTAGGAGCTTGAGTCTCCGAACCACTATACATTGTTGTGTTCTTTACTGCTTTATGTTCTTATCTTGTCATACGCATTCGATTATAAGCAAAACACAACACATGAGCTTAAAAGAGAAAAATCTGTAATCACCATTCCTTCACCCCTGTTTTTATATGCATTTCATGATTATTCCGCATTTCATGGGTTTTCCACCGGGCCTATCAGTAATAATTTGATATGAAATTCAAGTCTTGTTAAAGTATAATAGAGCAGAGGATTTAGAAGTCTGCACTCTGCAGTCCATTTTTCCTTTTTCAAGTCTGTAGTCCATTTTTCCTTTTTCCCTTTTCCTTTTTCCTTTTATGCTGCTTATTTATTTTCATGCTTATTTATTTATTTTCATCCTTATTTGTTTTTTTAAAATACTAATCTATCTATCTTTTTTAAAATAGATGGAGTCTGAAGAAGGAGTTGGAGCTAATTCAGTGACTGCTCCATTAAATAATCCTCAAGAAAGTGATGTAGCAACGAATATGACTTCTGGAGAAGGAGAAGATGAAGGTCAAGAGGATGATGATGAAAATGATGATAACTTGGGAGATGAGAATCAGAGTGGTTCAAAAATAAAGTTTACATCAGATGTATGGATTCACTTCGAAAGGTTCATGAAAGACGAAACTCGGCATGCCAGGTGTATTCATTACCAAAAGGTTCTCAAATGTCCATCAACTTTTGGGACAACTAGTTTGAGGAACCACTATAATAAAGCTTGCAAGAGTAGACCTAGAAAAATGGATATCCGTCAAAGTGTGTTGATGATGAGCAAGAAAGCTAGTGGTGATTCTGGTGAAGAACTTACAGCACATGTTTTCAACCAAGAGGGTTCTAGGCGTGAACTTGCTAATATGGTTATTTTGCACTATTACCCTCTTAGTATTGTGGACCATGTTGGGTTTCGAAGATATTCAGCAAGCCTTCAGCCGTGTTTTAACATGATCTCAAGAAACACACTTAAAAGTGACATTTTGAAGGTTTACGGTGATGAAAAGGCAAAATGTTACAAATTGGTGAGCAAACTTAAGTCTCGGATTGCAATCACAACCGATATGTGGACATCGGATAGTAGTAAGAAGGGGTACATGGCAATTACAGGACATTTCATTGATGATTCATGGATTCTTAGAAATATTCTTTTGAGGTACGTAAAATCCTATATTTTTATCTTTTTGATATATTTGCAAATTATATCTCTAATATTTATTTGTTCAACATAGGTTTGTATATGTTCCTGCACCGCATACAGCCGAGGTTATGGCTGTAATTCTTGTCGAATCATTCATGGCTTGGAATATTGAGCAAAAAGTGTCATAAATTACTGTTGATAATTGATCGACCAATGATGCCATGCTCAAAGCTATACCAGGTAAACGTCCAAAAAAAAACTTTCTTCTAGATGGGAAGGTACTTCATATGCGATGTTGTGCTCATATATTGAATTTGATTGTGAGAGAGGGCCTTGGACTTGAAGTGATTAATGTTGTAATCGGTAGAATACTTGAGAGTGTAGTTTATTGGAATGGTTCACCTGCTAGAGTATAAAAAATTCAATTTGCTGTTGAACAAGTGGGAGTTGATTGCTCTAAGATGTTGTCTCTTGATGTTAAAACTAGTTGGAATTCGGCTTACTTGATGTTGGAGACTGCGATTAAATATAGAGATGTTTTCTATAGACTTAGTTGATAGGATAAGAATTATAAAAGTCTACCATCTACTGAAGAGTGGGAGAATGCAATTGAATTGTGTGGGAAATTGAAGTTATTTTATCGAGTGACTGAGATGTTTTCTGGAACTTTATATCCCACATCTAATTTTTACTTTCCACGGATTTGTGATATCAAAATGGAGATAAATAAGTATTTGGTGAGTCCAAAACCGGTTGTAAAACTTATGGCTGAAAAGATGGCGGAGAAATTTGATAAATATTGGAACGATTCACATGTTTTAATGGGGGGGGTTGCTGCTGTTTTGGATCCTAGGTTTAAAATGAAATTGGTTGAGTTTTATATTCCTTTGATCTATGGTGAAAATTCAGATTCTAAGTTGCATGAGATTCGACAAAATTGTTATGATTTATTGGCTGATTACCAATCTAGAGCATTGAGTGAGAACTTGGGTGACAATTATTTGGCTATTTCATCACCAGATGTTTCTAGTACAATAATTGATCCAGTTGAGAATGATACATTACACATGTATGACAAATTTGTGGCTTCAAATTCAAGTTCTTCTAGTTCATTGCCAAAAACCACGGAATTCGACATATATTTGGATGAAGCTGTCTTGCCAAGAGCTCAAAATTTTGATATTCTTAGTTGGTGGAAAACAAATGGAGTTAAATATCCATGTTTACAAAAGATGGCAAGAGACATTTTAGCTATTCCGGTTTCAACAGTTGCATCTGAATCAGCTTTTAGTGATAGTGGTCGATTGATTAGTCCTCATCGTAGTAGACTTCATCCAACTACTATTGAGGCATTGATGTGTAGCCGTCGTTGGTTATGGAACGAGGAAAAAGGTAACTTTTTATTATATTTTTAACATCGGTAGATTTCTAATTCATATACTAAACGTATGATATAAATCATATAATTTACCATTTTAATGTTTGTAGGTTCTTCATTATCAATTGATCCTCTTTTACCAAGTTTACTTGACGAGGAAGAAGATGATGAGTAACACGGAGGTTGACACTTTGAAGAAGATAATCGTGAAGAATGTATCATCGGGTGTTGAAAATGAGACGCTTCTTTTGATTTTATTACGATACTTTTTCATTGAACAATGTATGATTTGAAGTTTTATGCTTTCTTTGATGTGGATTGATTAAAACTTTCGACTTTTGTGCTCTTTTAATTTGAATGATTCTAGTTTATGTTTTATTTTTTAGGAACAAAATGTATTTAAAAATGATATGTATGAAATTAGGAGTATGAATTGAAAAATTAAGGGAAAACAAAATTAAATACGCGGGGCGGGTTAAACCCACCGGGTTCACGGGGCCGGGCGGGTAGAACGGGTCCAAAAAAACCCGACGTGGCGGGGCTGGTTTCGGGTTATGGGAAAAAATGGCGGGGCGGGTTACAGGTTTGGCCAAACCCGCCCCTTTGCCATCCCTAGTTGGTATCGACCGCTAGTAAGGCCGATGTTTCCGATGTATTATCACTGTTCTTCGTCATGTTTTAATGGTGGCTAGGTTAATTTAGAGTTTTAGGATCTGTTTAATCCTGCACTGGTACCATGAAAATATTTGTGCAGAATGTTTTCTTGTGTATTCTCATTACAGCTGGGAATAAATAATACAAAGGGGAGCGTACATAATATTTACTCAAAAGAAAAAAATCAACCTGAAGAAATAATCTACTCCTAAATTAGTGGAGAAAATATTGACAGCAATTAATGCTAATAAGGAATATATCAATTCCTTCAACGAAATTCATCTTCTCTCACATATGAATTTTCCGCATCTTGCGATCCTACATGGTATCTAGAGACTTTTATTCTTCGATTCACTGATTTGAGTTTAGATTCCATGTTTCAATGGCGAACCGGAGGAATGGAGAGTGGCCTACATTAGCGGCGGCAGGTGTGGGGGCGTCGAGCTCGGGTGCTGGTTTTAATAGATCTACGACGGATTCGATGACAGCGAACACTAATTCGCAAGGGGTGATGGCTCGCGAAAATGATCTGTACTATCTCCATGGTGCGGATCATCCAGGATTGACATTGGTGCCTCATCCGTTAACTGGAGGTAATTTTCTTCCGTGGCGTAGATCTATGATAATCGCTTTAGAGGCTAAGAATAAGTTGGATTTCATTGATGAAACCTTGTCTAAACCTGAAATAACTAGCGAGTCTTATAATGCCTGGAGAAAAGTTGATAGAACAGTGCTATCGTGGATTCTTAATGCTTTATCCAAGGAATTGAGTGAAACATTTGTTTATGCCACTTCGGCTAAACAACTTTGGGATGGTATTTGCACTCGATACGGTGAAAACAATGGGCGGATGAAGTTTAAAATCAAACAGGAGATTGTAAACCTAGTTCAGGGGAACACCAGTGTTATTGAATATTTCAATAAACTGACAAAATTGTGGGATGAATTGGCTTGTGTAGTGCCTACTATAGTTTGTGATTGTGAGAAAGGTAGGCTAATTGCTAGAGATCTTCGGGATGACAAGGTGATCTAGTTTTTGATGGGATTGAATGATTCTTATGATCATATTAAGAATCAAATTATGTTGATGGATCCTTTGCCATCTGTGGATAAGGTGTTTTCTATGTTAGTAATAGCTGAGAGGCAGAGATCTATTGCTATACAGTCTTCTGAGAGATCGCTAGACTCTTCAGCTATGATAGCTAAGATGGCTGATAAATCTGGGGGTTTCAGGCCTAACTTTCATGGTCAAAGAGGGAAGTGCAATTTTGATAGAAGGAGTAAGGAAGAGAAATTGAAGTTGATTTGTGAGAATTGTGGAGGTAGTGGGCATGAGATGTAAACATGCTTCAAGTTGCATGGTACCCCTGACTGGTACAAAGATTTGAAGAATAAGAAAGTAAAATCGTATGTTCATGTAGCTGGTTATCAGGGTGATGACTCTCAGAATCTACTACTTCTGGTGGCATGATAACTAATGCAGAAGGTTTTGATTTGAATCTTGTCATGAAGCAATTAGCTGAGGTCACAAAGTACATTAAATGGAAAGGAAACATAGACACTTGCTAGAAGTGGGAAGAGCAGTGTTGTTTCAATCCAATTTATCTGTTAAATTTTAACATTATTCTATTCTTGTTGCAGATTTTCTCATTAATAGGATTCCAACTGTTGTGTTTAAGTGGAAGTCCCCTTTTGAGATCTTGTATGGGAAGATGCCCGACTATAGTAGATTACAGCCTTTCGGTTGTTTGGTGTATGCAGCTAATGTCTATCCGCATAAGTCCAAGTTTGATGCTAGATCACACAAATGTGCATTCTTGGGGTATGTTCATGGGAAGAAAGGTTATCAATTGTTTGATTTGGATACAGGGAGAGTATTTGTATCCAGGGATGTTACTTTCTTTCCTGATGAGTTCCTTTCTCTTCCAGATGTGTCTAGTGGCCAGAATTTATCTCCTTCACATTCTGGTGATTTTGATTGGGATGATGATTCACCTTCTACAAGGGGTGTTGTTATTACACCTGTTAATGATTTACCCCGTACTACAGCTTCTATACCTGATATGTCTATCCCACTCCGGAGAAGCACAAGGGACAGACATGCTCCTTCTTGGCACACAGATTATGTGTGTTCTACATCTGTTGATAATACAGATTACCTTGCTTTTCTTGCCAACATTGGCTTGGAAAAAGAACCAGTTCACTATGGTCAAGCTAGTGCTTCTTCAGAATGGTTGAATGCTATGTCTCAGGAAATTCAGGCTCTTGAAGAAAACAATACTTGGGAGATTGTTTCTCTTCCAGCTGGTAAAAAGCCTATTGGTTGTAAATGGGTTTACAAAATTAAGAGGAATGCAGATGGGACAGTGGATAGGTACAAGGCTACGCTTGTGGCTAAGGGCTACAGTCAAGTTGAGGGAGTGGACTACTTTGAGTGTTTTTCACCTGTGGCAAAAGTGGTTACAGTCCGATTGTTCATTGCTATATCTACTCTTATGAATTGGGATTTACATCAATTAGATGTAAAAAACGCTTTCTTGCATGGTTATCTATCTGAGGAAGTGTATATGAGACCTCCACCAGGCTATGACAAAGATGCTACTGGTCAGGTGTGTCGACTCAAGTGGAGTCTCTATGGGCTTAAACAAGCTTCTAGAGAATGGAACAATGAGTTAGTGAGTAAGTTGTCTCAGTTTGGTCTACAACAGTCCAAGTTTGATCATTGCTTATTCACTATGTCCACAGGAGGTCATTTCTTAACCATGCTTGTTTATGTCGATGATCTTCTTGTGACTGGATCTGATGGAACACTAATCCAACAGTTAAAGGAATTTTTGCATGCTCAATTCACCATTAAAGATCTTCATCTTGCAAAATTTTTCCTTGGTATAGAGATACAAAGAACAGCTGATGGGACTTCTTTATGCCAAAGAAAGTATATATTGGATATACTTAAGGATGTAGGGATGCAGGATTGTAAACCAGCTAATACACCTCTGCCTCATGGTACTTCTTTAACCCTTGATGGAGGTGTTCCTCTTGAACATGTTGATCAATATAGGAGGTTGATTGGGAGGTTGTTATATTTGAACTTAACTAGACCATATTTGACTTATGTTGTTCAACAACTCAGTCAATTTGTCAACAGCCCAAGGTCTTTGCATTGGGATCTTGCGATCTGCATCTTCTTCGATATCTTGAGGTACTCCATCCTTGGGGTTATTCTATTCCATCGATAGTAATTTCAAGTTGGAGGCTTATTCGGATCTTGGATTAGGCGGCTTGTAAAGACACACGTCGCTCTATTCTTGGTTTTTGTGTGTTTTTGGTAATTCGTTGGTTTCTTGGAAGAGCAAGAAACAACATCTTTATTCGCGATCTATGGCATAAGTTTGATATCGAAGCTTTGAGCTCGATTGTGTGTGAATTACAATGGATGACCAATCTTATTTACGACTTCAACATTAAGGTTCCTCTACCTATACCTCTTTGGTGTGACAATAAGGCAGCGATCCATATCACGACGAATCCAGTTTTTCCCATGAGCGCACAAACACCTTGACATTGATTGTCATTTGGTCCGAGATCAATACAAGGCGAAGTTTGTGAGTCCCTATTATGTTCCTTCAAGATGCAATTTGTCGATATCTTTACTAAGGTCCTCATTGGTCGATCTTTCACTTGGTTTATTGACAAGTTGGGTTTGATTCTGAGACATCCCGCTCCAAACTTGAGGGGGATATTGGAGTTATTGGAGTCTCACGTGCGAGCTTCGTGAGTAAGGATAGAAGAAGCCTTGATATTAATTGGTGCGGTTTATTAATAAAGTGTGTAGCACTTTAGCGATTTTAAATCTTGTAGGGAACCGAAAATATTTGTGCAGAGTAAAGTATTTACTAAGTCATATGTATAAATAGGGACTGAGCTCATTTCTCTCATTTTGAGCTAATTGATTCAGAAACACGAAATTCATTTTCTCTCATATATGAATTTTCCGCATCTTGCGATACTACACAAATGGTCCTGTTGTAGAGTTCAAATGAAGAGTAGCAAATGGTGATGCGTGGCGGCGGAACCAACCAAGTTCAAATGAAGAGTATGAGATGCCGACCCTTCAAAGGGACTGGCGAAATCAAGAAGATCAAGTTCGCTTAAATCTCGACCTCCCTCGAGGAGAGTCCGCAGAGGTCGAGGTCGAAAAAAGAGAATCTGAGACCGGTTAGATGGCGACCCCCGAGGTCGCCCCACGAGCAAGGTCGGCGTCCATATACCGAAGATAATCAAGATTCCCAGTGTTCGTTATAGAAAGAGAGATCTTACACATTTATTGAAGATCCATGCGAAGATTTAGTGTATCTTGTATTTTCCTGTTTAGAAGGCCCATTAAGTGGCCCGTTAGGGTTTTCATCTTTGTATCTTGTAATTGTTATAAATAGGGGACAAACCCCAAGAGAAAACACACGAAAAATACGTAGAAAATCATAGTAGAGATATCCCGGCTTGGTACGCCCCTGCACGTATTCTTCCCATTTAACCGAAGTCAACAAATCCGTTTGTTCTTTACATTTTTCAGTTATTTATTCATTAATTACTTGTTTGTGGCATAAATGTAAAATCTATGTTACAACAATTGGCGCCGTCTGTGGGAAGTTCTAACAGATTTGACTTCATATTTGTTAGGACCCAAATATCTCCCACAATACACTTTTACACCTTGTTGTACAACAATTACCGTCTCTCTCAAATCGGCATGTTGCCCCACCACGGTTTTTGGTATATTATCGTGACGGATTGCCACCGCACCGCCTCTGCCCTGGAACTCCACCGCGAGTACGCCGCCCTAGCCTGAAATTCGGCCGAGCCTCGCCGCGTTGTGGTTTCTACAGATCGCCCCAATCCCGAAGTTCGACGCCGTTCGGTCACCCGATCCGTCCTCCAACCTTCGCACCAGAGCATCGTGCCAGTCAATGAAAGGCCACCGCCATGCGCCACCTCTCGGAGTTGCAATGACGAGTTGAAAAAAAACTCGCCCCTTGTAGACAAAGACGGCTGTTGTGATCAAGATGCCCTAATCCGACAACATGGGCTGCAATTCAGTGGGATGATTTCATAAATGGGCCGGCCTGGCCCCCGACGATAAGGTTCGACATCGGAAAGTCATCCGCTGCAAAGCTCCAACGATGACGTCGACACTGACTCTGCCTCTCGGGACCGCAGACCACTCTCGCTGAAGCCCGGAACGCGTCGCCTCACTGCGGAGTCGCCGTACTCAACGCCATCGACCTTGCAGTTAGTTCGGAAATCATATCAACCGTTCACGGGTCACCAGCAATGATCACGGCTAGAAGTCTCGCCACCCATCTCCGTTCACAGCCGCTACCGCCGGCATCTCTTCCCCGATAAGTCTCTTTCTCTCTAGTGTTTTTCTATAAAATACGTGTCATTCAATGGAGGCCGGCTAAATTGCGAATTGTGAGCTTTCTGTGGTGTATAACGTGATAATTTGAGTTCATATTTGGTTAATCACCTCTGTGATTGGTGCTTGATGTTGCACACACCACCTGCTCGATAAAATGCTTGAGAGAGTTATGCTTGGTTTCACTCTCCTTTGAGAAATTGCTCTTTAATTAAGGACATTCGTGTGTGAGAACAATATGTGAACTGACCTCGGCAAGATGAAAATATATATCTTCTTTGCCCTGATATCTTGTTTATGGTTTTCTGTTGAGTTTGAGCAATTTGTTTCGTGTAGGCGTGAATGATAAAGTTGCTGTCAATTTTGATAAATATATGTACATGTGTATCATGTGAATTTTCATAGCAGTGGGAAAAAGATGTTAGTTGCAACTCTTACCTGCATTATACTTCTTTATGGTCATAGTGGAAATTGACTAGTACATTGTTAGCAGACATCATGTTTCAATATGTGATTAACCGTACTAATGATTTATTAGGTGAGCTGGTGTTACTGGTCACATGTGTGTATTGCCGTAGAAGAAAAAAAAATATTTATATATGTTTATATATATATATATACATATATTTATTTATGTATACGCATTCATATATGCATATTTATATGTATCCATGTACTTATACTAACATGCATATAAATATTTTGATGTTTAACACTATTCCTAGATTTTCATGTTATGCAAATAACTTGATATATTACGGGTTACTTATTTTTTGCGAGGAAAAATATTCGCCACTCTCGCAAAAGGAAATTGCACGGGCACACGAAGCCTCGGGGGCAACTCAATGAATCTACGGGCAGTCCTTTAGCCCACTCACATCAGGTTCTATTTCATCTAATTCCTTTTAATATATATCACAGTATTCATACTTTCATATACATTAAAAGGCGGGGGCATATGTGCTCATATCTCGAGCTATTCGAGTTAATTTCAGAACACTAGTTGACGTTAAAAACTCAAACTAGCATGTCTAAATTTGGAGGGTTATTTAAAACGAACTCCAAATCCTTACTAATAACATAAACCCTAGGAAGGGACTATCACAAAATTCATCTACGAGCACTAGAAAGTTTCACACAGATGAAACAGACTTATAATCTGACTTCAAACTTACATCGCGTCAAACGATTAAGGAAAATATTCAAATTCATAAAGTTGCGGTCTCAAACTAGAAGACCCGACAACATCAAAATCACGAAGTCGCGATCTTAAACAAACAAGACCCGACGACCTCAGATTAACAAGTCACAATTCCAAAAAATGACCCTGTCGACCCCGACAGGCGCAATGGTCAAACCAGAAGGCAATCAAGTCGCAATTTAAGTAAGACGACAAATAAGCCCTTCAAATCACAAGTCAAAGAGAAGTTGTAACCTTAATAAAACGACCTCGAATGACGACCTTTTCATATCAAACGAATATCTCTATCCAAGCTGACACCGAGTTAGAACACTTGCTTAAAGTCACATTTCAGAATATCCTCCAGCTCACATCGTAGCCATGACTTTCGAATCCCAAGGTCGATGAGGTCGCTGCCTAGACGGCTCGATTCTTGTCACGACTTCATAAGATGACAAAGAACGAGTTCCTTTAAATCGCAATGTCAATAAGACGATAAGAACATAGCACAATTCATAGTCGCAGAAGTTATTCAAGTCACTGGCAAACAGTCTGAAACGACTATAAACCTATACAGTCCGAAACGACTATAAACCTACACAGTCCGTAATGACTATAAACCTATGTGTCAACCCTCTTTCACATTCTTGAAACAACAAATCGCTCTGGTACAGACGATCTAAACAAACGAGAATCAAATCTCGACCCTGGGGCAAGACCCTAGGGATCCCAAACATTTGCACATCCATGAAAGGTGTTTTTAAAACAAATATCAAAACCCAATCCTGGGGGCGAAACCCCAGAAATCTTCAAGGTTATTTTATATCACGAAAACCGAAAAAGATCTTGTTAATAATCTCGAATTTCAAGTCTCCCTTTCAACTCTGATAAAAATTAGTTTTACCAAAAAATATCAGAAACATTTTCTGACCTCCTAATAATATCTTTACAAAATTTTCAAGAGTCTTTAAACCTAAATCTCTCTCTCCCAAAGAAATTTCTCAAATGGTCAAACAAACCATGGCATTCCACCTCCTAAGGCGATGGCTTTGTCCGCCTATACGGCGTCGACCTGCCCGCCTCCTTGGCGCTGGCATTCCACCTCCTAAAGCGATGACTTTGTCCACCTATACGACGTCGACCTGCCCGCCTCCTCGACGCTGGCATCCGCTCCTAAGGCGATGACTTTGGCCACCTATACGGCGTGGACCTGCCCACCTCCTCGGAGCTGACATTCCTCCTCCTAAGACTATGACTTTGTCCGCCTATACGGCGTGGACCTGCCCGCCTCCTTGGTGCTAGCATTCCGCCTCCTAAGGTGATGACTTTGTCCGCCTATACGGCGTCGACCTGCCCGCCTCCTCGGCGCTGGCATTCCGCCTCCTAAGGCGATGACTTTGTCCGCCTATACGATGTGGACTTGCCCGCCTCTTCGGCATCGGTTTTCCACCTATTCGACAAGGTTCACTGGTTTTATCTATCATGAGCTAACAGAAGTCGCAACATTGTACTAGTTTGGCCAAGTCAAATAAAATGTTACCTTTCTTTTCATAATTCCTGGGTGTTAAACCGAAGGAGGTCACATGAATAAATATCGAACCCCCAAGGTACGACTTTCGACATACTGGCGGCGAGATCGCCACCCTAGCAGGTGCGGTCCTCCCCCAACTTTGTAAGACGACTAAGAAAAGTTTGTAAATAAGCCGCATTTAAATAAGACGGCAAGAACATATGCAACTTTAAAGTCGCATAAGGAAATCAAGTCGGCATGGTAAAGGTAGAAAAAGAAACGATTTTCATTAATGACAGAAGGTTTGAAGGCTAAGTACATAAAGTCGCAAACGGCTCGGCCATAAATGGTCATCGACGAGCACAAACAAGACTCGTACAAAGAGGCTCACCTCAAAGTACGAGCACAGAAAAGACTCATACCAAGAGGCTCACCTCAAAGTACGAGCACAGATGAGACTCGTACCAAGAGGCTCACCTCAAAGTACGAGCACATATGAGACTCGTACAAAGAGGCTCACCTCAAAGTATGAGAACGGATAAGACTCGTACCAAGAGGCTCACCTCAACGTACGAGCACAGATAAGACTCGTACAAAGAGGCTCACCTCAAAGTACGAGCACAGAAAAGACTCGTACCAAGAGGCTCACCTCAAAGTATGAGCACAGAAAAGACTTGTACCAAGAGGCTCACCTCAAAGTACGAGCACAGAAAAGACTCGTACAAAGAGGCTCACCTCAAAGTACGAGCATAGATAAGACTCTTACAAAGAGGCTCACCTCAAAGTACAAGCAAAAATAAAGAAAATCAAATACCTACCAAGTCGTAGCATGAACCAGCGACCAAGACTGTCGACGAGCCCAGCCTCTCGACAAGCTCAAATCCCAACAAGTGGCAATTTCAGATGAACCTCCTGACAAACAGCGAGCACAAGATAGACCCACGACTCGGGGGCACGAGGGAGAACCGAGCCCGCTAAAACACGACCAAGTCTGAAGTTGAAGATCCGAACTTAATACCAGAAGTATTATCATCAAAGTGTGAACAATCAAGACCTCATAAAGGCATTCAGAGCATGCACAGGGGCAGAGAATGCAACCTCAAGGGCGAAAATCAGATAACTCATTAGAACAAATGTCAAGACCGACGTCCGAAAAGCCATAATAATCGGCCAGCAGCCACGTGGCAAATGACGATGACGTAGCAAATGGTGATGACGTGGCGGCCAGAACCAAGTTCAAATGAAGAGTATGAGATGCCGAGGTCGGCCTTCAAAGGGCGACCTGGCGACGAGCAAAGAAGATCAAGCTCGCCTTAACGGGCGACCTCCCTCGAGGAGGGTCCGCAGGCGAGGTCGGAAAAAAGAGAATACGGACCAGTTGACTGGGCGACCTGGTCGGCGTCCATATACCGAAGATAATCAAGATTCACAGTGTTCGTTATAGAAAGAGAGATCTTACACATTTATTGAAGATCCGACGAAGATTTAGTGTATCTTGTATTTTCCTGTTTAGAAGGCCCATTAAGTGGCCCGTTAGGGTTTTCATCTTTGTATCTTGTAATTGTTATAAATAGGGGACAAACCCCAAGAGAAAACACACGAAAAATACGTAGAAAATCATAGTAGAGATATCTTGGCTTGGCATGCCCCCAGACGTAGTCCTTCCGGACGAACTGGGTCAACAAATCCGTTTGTTCTTTACGTTTTTCAGTTATTTATTCATTAATTACTTGTTTGTGGCATAGATGTAAAATCTATGTTACAACAGGTCCCATAACTTTGGCCTCAAATAAATTTAGTCTCATAAGTTTTTTTATCGTCGATTTAGTCCCAATAACTTTGACAATGTCCAAGATTAGTCCCAAATCAATCGGAACAACGTCGTTTTGCCGTTTTAATTTGGGGATTTTTGGCGGATGCAGTTACTGGTCTGCCATGTGTATTTTTTTTTCATCAGCTAGAATTTTAGGCATATAATTAAAATTTAAAACTTAAAATTAAAACAAAATTAACGGCAAGAATTAGTCACACACACTTAAAAATATACGTGGTAACCCAGTCACAACATCCGCTCGAAAGCCCCAAATTGAAACGGAAAAACGACGTTGTTCCAACCAATTTGAGACCAAAATTGGACATTGTCAAAGTTATTGAGACTAAATCAACGACAAAAAAACTTATGGGACTAAATCTATTTGAGACCAAAGTTATGAGACCATTTGTGATTCAAACTCATTGGTGTTCTTAGGTAAATACATCACTAAATTTTACCATAAATAGCAGCATATGGCCATTTTTGTAACCACCATAACTAGATGACCATTTTTTCTCTTGTCGTTTCCTCGATGTTCTAGAGATTTTCTACCGATCAATTTCTCTGCATTTTTCAAGTTCATCATACATTTTATAATTTCTATTGTTTATTTCTTTTGTTATAACTTATTTATGTTGTTTTACATGTGTATTACGTTTGAAATGTAAACTTTTAAAGTCTAATTTATGAATTTACGTATTTATTTGTTGAATTGTTGTTAGTTGGATTGTTAGATTGAAGATTGATTGTTTGAATTGGCCATTAGTTTAGATGATCAAGGTCTGTTTATAATGGCAAAAACTTTGGTGTTTGATGGATGCTTGGAGGTAGCTGTTGGGGAGGCGATGGGCTTTTATGAAGCCCTCTCCTGGATTCAGGCTTTGGGATTGGAAGAAGTGATAGTTGAAGGCGATTCCAAGATGGTTGTTGACGCCATCCTCACTAATTCAGGGGGTGTTTCTATTTTTCATGATTATATTTGGACTTGCAAGCGTATTATTAATCTTTGTCCGTCGTATTTGGTACGTTTTGTTAGAAGAGATGCCAATAAGTTGGCTCACGAGTTTGCACGGGCTTCTCGAAATTATGAGAGCTCTTTTTTGTTGGCTTGACCCTCCGGCGTTTGTGGTGGGGCAGCTTGACGATATATGTGTTTGCAATAATGAAAACTAGTCTTTTTGGCTTTAAAAAAATAAAAAATTGGCCATTAGTTAAATTAGTAGTTAGTTTTGCATGTTAGATTATAAATTTATTATTGTTAATTATATTAAAAAAATTATTTGATTATTAATTATAGTTAGATTATAACTTATCATTGTATATTGTTAACCTAGTTGTTATTTTTAGATTATTATAAGTAAATTGTAAATTCTCGTTAATTAGATTATTTGTTATTAATTAAATATATATTCATTGAACTGTGAGTTGAATTAATAAGTGTGTTGGATATATTGTTGTAATTAGAATTTGGGATCTGGCTGATAGTCAGAAATGAATGCTTTAGGATATGAATATGATTATATATATATATATATATATATGAAATTCTGTCGGAATCTCATTAAAAAAAAATATATTAAATACATCTTTTAATTCCTACTTCTATTTTATTTTTTAATTTATTATGTTTTGGGCCAGTTTCAATATTTTTAAGGGCCTGGTTATTCGCACCCTCTTAATTAAGAGATGCACTCCACATGTATTTATTTTATTTTAACATAAATACAAAATGACATATATATCCTTGAATAATTCAACATATAAATTAACAATAATCAATTAATACACCCATATCAAGTCAAATATGATCTGAATCTGAAAAGTCACGCTTCACAACCACCGTGAACCACAAAGCCGCTAAGTTTGTGTTTTGTGTAGTAAATATGGCGAAAGGGTCTCAAAATCATATGCAACATGTTGTATGTTGTTATTTGCTTAAGGTTTAATGCGTTATGTACGAAGTATTGGATTTTAGGCGTAGATGTCAAATGGAAAAATGTATGATTGTCATTCAAATATTTTTCTTTGAAATTTTCTTGTCGTGAAAATTTTGAAACTGATTTGTATAGGATTTTGTGAAAAAAAATATCGAATACAATTTCGATTAAAAGATGTTAAAAATTAAACTCATTTTCGGAAACAATATGCCCAAATATGGTTTTAAATTCGAAAAATCAATTTTGAAATATTTATCTACGAGTTTCTCTTCTTCCACCTGCATTCAACACAATGTTGCTAAAAAAGAAAACTTAACAATCATATGTGCTATCATCACATTCTAACAAAACTATCAAATTCTAACAATGAAACTAACCTTGTTCGATGGTTGTAGTTTTTTTCGTTTGGTCCATGGTTATCGCCGGTGGTGGCAATCGTCTCCGGTTGGTTCTTCCTCTACTCTCTCTCACTATATCACGTGTTTAAAGGAAGGGTGTATTTCTTTATTTTGAAATGAAAATAACGCAGAGAGAAAATTAGATATAAGAAGGGTAATATTGGTAGTTGATGAGGGTGCATTGATTAATGTTCAAAAAATTAGGAGGGTGAACTAATTCGAGAGTGTATCCTAATAAAGTGGGTGCGAATAACTAAACCTATTTTTATTATTTTTTAATTTGGGCCTTTAACATTTATCCTGTATCAATTGGGGCTATATTATTTGTCAACAAAAACAAAAGAACAATGCTTCCAATTAAACTTTGCAGTTAATAATTAATTAGTAATAATGGTATACATTGGATTGTACTACATACATATCTAATTTTCCTGTAATTACATCTCGTTAGATATAATTGCACAGATGTAATAAAAAAAATCATGCTAATTGTTTGACATCTTTTATGACATCATTTTCGACCACACCCTAAAAAATTTACCATACCACAATTTTTAAATTTTTTGTTGTTTAAGGACAGGTTTTATGTGAAAGTAGTGTATGGTATACTTGAACCCATACTTATTAATTTGGATGCATGCATGACTCGCTAGAAATTGTGGGTGTATATCTTACCTACGAGATTAGGGCGCGGCTATTCACACCCACAAAATTACTAAGTACACTCATTATCAAATTAAACCACCACATATTTTACTTATTCTTTAATTTTTCTTAGTACACCCTTAAAATATTATAATTATAATCTTGTACTAAATAAACACACCGACCAAATTAATTTACCAATTTTGGATTAAAAAAAATATATATAATCGACAAACCCCACCCCACAATTCAATTCGACGGAACCCTTCCCCCGTCACACTGTTTATGTTTTGGGGCACTTGATTTTTAGTTCGGACTTGGTTCAATAAAAACGTAAATTGTGCGCAGGGTTGACGAGTAAGGAATTTTTTTTAAAGAATTGAGTTTGATTCGCTTGTTGACACCTGCTTTATGTCTACTCATATCACCGATCCTTCTGCCACCTCAGCCAACGTAACCTTACAAACTTCATCAGAAGTTTTTAGTTAGACGAAAATTTGGGGGATTCAACCATTATTTTTCTGGTTTTTAGTTAGACGGCAATGTGTAGAACACTTCAACTACAATACTCTCTTGTGACTATATACAACGGCGGATCCAAGGGGGGGCTGGGGTGGCTGCAGCCCCCCCCCCAACCTTTTTTTATTCCAATGTATATATATATATATATATATAATATATGAATACATGTATATAATTATACTAATTTGTGTAATTATTCTCATTGTTTAGCTATATATGTATGTATGTGTAAAATTTTATCACTATATAAGTGTTGATATTTATTAATTAGATTTAAAGCACGCGCTTTTTTACACTTTCGCCCCCTCAAAATTTGTATCATGGATCCGCCACTGACTATATACACATTGTGCTCTCATATTTGTAGCAGAGATGTTGAAAAGAGTAGGGAAGCATTTGACGAAATTTCTGATACTAGAAAAAGAAGTGTTCTTTCTTGGAACACTATTATAGGTGCTTACGTTCAAAATGGTTGTTGTTGGGAAATTTATAGTTTTGATGGAAGTTCCAAAACAGTTGTAATAGGACCAGTCGAACATGTTAGTCGACTGATGATATGATAGGAAACCAGCTGAACATGTTAGACAGCTGATGTATTAGACTAGGTCTTTCTTAAAGAAGAACTCAAGATGCACAAGTCAAGTGAAGATCAGTAGCCAAGATCGTGAGAGCGGTGATCGGAGAAGATCGATATGAAGATCGAAGAGATCGATCGATGATGCGGATTTCAAAAGACTTTACTTGAAGACCAGAAAACCTACTCTATGAAGACATCAGCAGAGTCGATTGGTTGAAGCTAAGACAACCATATCAGTAGACTCAAGGCAACTGATCAGTTGATGTAGTGATCAGTTCAGGCCAAGTCAGCAGGATGATAAGCTTAACTACTTATCATAAACATACGGGGTAAACCAGACTAGAAGAATGTCAAAATTAGTTGGTGAACAAACACTGAAATGGTGTACTTGTTAACCAATGAGAAAATGACACGTATGAACAAGCTGACAATGTGGGATTCGGCGCTGCATAGTCAAACGGCTAGAAAGGACAACTATTCACGCTTTCGGCCATGCCGTCCCTGAAGCACGTCACATCAAATCCTGCATCCTACCAAATATAGCCGGAAATTCAAATTGCTCTCCACCGGCTCTTTGATTTCGAGGTCTATATATATGAGATTGCTCTTCAGAGTAAAGTGACGGAAATTATCAAGAAGCTCATACTATAGCAATATTTCCGCACGAAGAACACAAACTTGAAGATTATTTCTAAGTGTTCATCCCATTGTTCTTAGCATAGAAATCCCATCGTTTAGCTTTAGGCTACACAAATACTAGGATAGATTTCCAGTTGGAACAACAACAAATCTTACCCAAACCCAAAGTTAGGTTAAGTTTGTTTAGCAAGATTTTAGACTAGGGTTTCTAGTTCTGATTTCTGGGATTGGTTGAGTGAGAACTCTATAAATATTTATTGGTTGTAATGTGTTGGACTAACACAATAAATTAAATCCAGTTGGTTAAGTTGGTGCCCCTTGTGATAAGGGAAGAGTGGACGTAGGACTGGTTGTCCGAACCACTATAAATCTTGTGAGCATTTATCTGCTCTTAACTGCTTTACACTATTGCACACGACTTTGCTTAAAATCTCATACATATTCTTAGTGAGGATCAGTTTGCATCAAGCAACTGATCTGATCAGTTTGACTCCTTGGTCAGCTGATTGAAAACAGACTCGAGAATCTGATTTGTTAAAACTGGTTTTTCACACGGGTATAAACTAGCTTCCGCACAATCAGTTAAACTAATAGACACTGAACTGATCAGCCATCAGGCAATCAGTAAGTTGGATATTAGTCCATACTGATTCACTCGCACTCTGATCAGGAAACCTGCTTTCACACCTGATCCGCACAAAAAGTTTTTTAGGAGTCTATTCACCCCTCCCCTCAAGACTTCTGTCCTCACGAAACCCGTTCGGGACCTACAAGTGGTATCAGAGAAGTGGTTCTACGGACCACTGATTTTGAATATCATCGGTTCTTGAGGAAGAACCTTTGTGGTCACTTGAACAGATCTTGAAAAATCGTTTTTAAACTTCATCTATTTTCTAAAACTCACTTAGCATGGATAATACATCTGGCATGTATCATGATCTTCCAAAGTTTACTATTGATGATTATGCAGATTGGACCATAATCATGAGCAACCATCTGGGAGTCATCAGCAACAGGATGATGGAAGTTCTAGAACAAGGACAAATCCTCATCTACCACAACAATCCAGCTGAAGGTGGTGACCCAGATTTTCCAGTTGGCACTCGAATCAGAAAGAGTCCAGTTCTGATGGATGCTGAAGAAAGGAAGCTGTCAACTCTGGATACGGTTGCGAGACACATAATCATGAAAACAATGGATAAGATCACACGTGAAAAGATCAAGTATCTCAAGACAGCCAAACAGATGTGGGACTCACTTGCTGAAATGTGTGAAGGAAATGATCTGATTAAAGATAGCAGACTGCAAGCCGAACTGGTGAAGTTTGAGAAACTTAAGATGCTACCAAACGAAACCATCAATCAGCTCGATGGAAGAATCACCATGTCAGTCAACAAGCTACGGGAACTAGGACGTGAAATGTCAGACAAAGACATTAACTACAAGATCTTGAGATCTCTGACAAAGAAGTGGGATATGAAAGTTACAGTGATAAAGGATTGTCAAGATATTGCTAAGATGAAGCCAAGCAACCTGTTTCTGAGTCTAAAAGCCCATGAGTTTGATCTGATTGAACGAGGGCAAGAAGAAGACGATGAGTCGCCTGCTGAAGCCACACCTGCCACATCAAAAGTTGTTGCATTCAAAGCAACCGGTAGCAACTCAAAGTCTACAGAACCAGTTGGAAACATCATAAGTCAGACGGAACAGATTGCTTTGTTGACCAGGAAATTTGAAAAGTCCAACATTCAACTGGGTAAATATCAAAAATTCTACAGAGATTATCAAAACAGCAGAGGAAGAGATAGGAGGCCAACTGACAGATAGCAAGAAAGAACCATATCGGATGACCGAAGAGATGATCACAGGGAGGATCGCAGAGAAGATAAGAAAAGTGATGATCGATCTGATGAAAGGAGAGACAACAGATCTGAGAGAAGAAATTCTGATTACAGGCAAAGAGGAAAGTCACCTGACAGATTCTACAGACGGAGTGACTCACCTGGCAGAAGAAGTTTCGTGGATCGTGGAGCATGTTTCAACTGTGAGAAACTAGATCATTACAGCGCAGATTGCCCGGACCTGACACCGAAAGAAAGAGAAGAGAAGCGGAACAGAAGAGAGCAACGTTATAGAGACAGGAAAGCCATGGTTTCTTATACATCTGGGATTGATGATTCTTATCTGCCTTCTGAGGATTCAGGCTACTCATCTGTAGAAGACTTCTGCCTGATGAGTAATGCTGATGATTTCTACAACTACGATTATCTGATATTCTCTTCTGATGATGAAATCTGTCTGATGGCAAAGGAAGAAGACCAATCTGAGGTAACTTCTAAACCTTCTATGTTTTCTGATTCCACACTAGCTGTGCTGAGCACACCTGCTGGAGAGATTGACCTGCATCCCTATAGTGAGCAATTGCTTGAAGATCTCTCTAATGCAGTAGACACTTATACAATAGTGGAAGCTGAAAACGATAAGCTTAGGATTAAGAATATTCAACTTGTTAAGGAAAATGATATCAGAAAAGCTGCTGAACTGAAATCAGCTGAAACTGTTCAGAAAATGACTGAAGAATTGGAAGTTCTGAAAGTCAGTTCTTCTGATCAGGATAAACTGATTAAAGATTAGCTAGCTATTAACAAACAACAAGCTAATGATCTTAAAATCTTACAAGCTAAGTTTGATGAACTCTTCCGACTGCATGAGAGTCTAAAGAAATTTGAGGATAGTTTACGTAAGAAAATAGAGGTTTTCACGAAATCTTCTAAGACCGTTCAAGATCTGAACAACTATTTTCATACGTCTACTAATAAGAAGGGAATTGGGTATGAAAACCCTTCTACATCCTCAAAAGCCCGTCTGGTTCACTTCAGAAAAGTGTAATCAAACGAGTTTCTGATAAAGATACACATAAAGCAAAATCTGTATCAGATAAGGGAAAGAGACCTGCTGAACAAGTAAGGCAAGTGCCTGATCAGAAAGGGAACAGAAAAGGACCCCAACTGATCAAGCATCAACTGAGGAATCAACAGAAGAACCCAGTTCTTCTGAAGAGACCTCAACCTGATCAGCAGATTAGGTATCATAAAAGATAACCTCTCAAAGGGAAATCTGATCTGAAACCTAATCAGGCTCAGCTGCCTAACAAGCAAGCTAAAGGTAAACTGCTAAGACCATCTATGCCAAAAAGATATGAATCTTTTAATGGTAGCAGTCGTACCTACCCTTACAATCAGAAACCTAGGGCTGCTGCACCTGAGCCCCACTGGATTAAAAGAAGACATATATCATTGAAAAGACCCAAGTCTTCTGAGTCATCCAAGGCTCACACTCATAATCATACTAACCAGATTGCATATGAAGAGACATATGATTGTGTAGATGTTTATAAGAGACAAATTAGGCCCTCTGTTTTTAACAAAGGTGCCAGATATGTTTGGATCCCGAAAGGTACCTCTAACCCCCCAGGACCCGATTCTACTGGGGTACCTAAAGCCTGATTTGATTGCAGGTTCGCATGAGTTTGGCCAATAAGGGAGGTGTTCAAGCAACTATCTGGTACATCGATAGTGGATGCTCAAGGCACATGACTGGAAGCAAACATCTCCTTAGCTCTTACACAGAACAAGAAGGCCTACGTTTACTCTTTGGTGATGATAACTTTGGTTTTACCAGAGGATTCAGAACCTTAGAGAATGATGATGTACATGTTACTTGAGTCTCGTATGTCGAAGGTTTAAAGCATAATCTGTTATCAGTTTCATAATTCTGCGACAACGAATTCAGTGTTGAGTTCTTGACTGATCAGTGCACTATCATGAATTGAGCTACTCAACAGATTTTGTTAACTAGTTCTAGGAAAGGAACTATATATATAACAGATTGGAACAGTTGTAAAAGAAATGCATGCCTGATTGTTAAAAGTTCCAAAAGCAACAGTTGGCTCTGGCATAAGAGAATGAGCCATCTGAACTTTAAAACTCTTAACAAGATAGTAAGGATGTCTTTGGTTGAGGGTCTTCCGAATGAGGTATTCTCTAAGGATCAGACATGTGTCGCATGTCAGAAGGGAAAATAGGTAAAAGCCTCATTCAAGGGAATCCCAGGACCAAAGATCCAAAGAGAAATCTTCGCAATCGCTCAATATGGATCTATTTGGACCGATTACACCAATCGATCTCGTGACGAAAATATACTCTGGTAATCGTGGATGATTATTCCAAGTTTACCTGGGTTGTATTCTTGTATAAGAAGAATGAGACAACAACAAAGATACCCGAACTGCTCAAGAAACTATAGAATGAGAAGGGTGTCAGTATAGTGAAAATCAGATCAGATAAAGGTACACAATTTCTGAACTCTTTTATTACTAACTTTTGCACTAAGTTTGGAATACAGCATGAGACATCAACTGCAAGAACGCCACAACAGAATGGAGTAGCAGAACGGAGAAACATAACACTCAAAGAAGTTGCTCGAACTATGTTAGCTAAACATGTAACTCCAAGCCGTTTCTGGGCAGAAGCCATCAACACTGCATGCCATATTCAGAACAGATGTTCTCTGACTAAGGCTCACTTCAAAACACCCTATGAACTGTGGAAGGGCAGAAAACCTCGTGTTTCTTACTTCCATGTGTTTTGGGTGCAAGTGTTTCATACACAACAATGGGAAGAGCCAGTTGAAAACCTTTGAGGCCAAGTCAGATGAGGGTATATTCTTAGGATATTCCTCAACCAAAAAGAAGGCTTTCGAGGTGTTCAACAAAGAACCCTAGTTGTGGAAGAAACACCACATGTGGTCTTTGATGAGACATCTTCTGAACAAGAGAAACCTGCCTCAGAACAAGCAGTACCAAATCAATCGGTACTTGATGCACATAAAATGGATCAGCTAAGTATCAAAGAAAAAGGATCAGATCACGTAATAAAGTATGTTCCGAATCTTGATCTTCTTGATTCACCGGTCAATCGACTTTAAGGTACGCATAACCACAATGAAGAAGTTGGTACAACCGAGACAAGAATAACTAAACCATCTAGTTCGGGGGAACACTGAAGTTTCTCTACGACGACATCAAACACATGATGAGTCCAACATCACCGAGACTTGTCCATGTCAAGTGGATCATAATTTCAAGACCACTCCCAATCACTAGTGATGAACTACTATCGAAAGAGGATGATGTTCTCCAAACCGATGAAAATCGAAAAAAAGAAGGACTGGATAACCACCATCCAACCGGATCGATCATCGGAGACCCATCCGATAGAGTTAAAACTAGACATCGATTGGTGAAAGTGCCATGTATTGTTGTTATTTGTCTTTGAAGGAACCAACCGGCGTAGAAGAAGCTCTACAAGATGTAAACCGGATTCTAGCCATGCAAGAAGAATCGAACAGTTTTGAAAGGAATCGAGTTTGAAATCAGGATGTAATTCAACCCATCAAGATGTGATTGGCACAAAGTGGGTATTCAAGAACAAGAGAGATGAGAATAATGTCATAACCGTAAATAAGGCAAAAGTTGTTGCTAAGGGGTATTCACAATCGTAATGAATTGATTATGATGAGACCTTTTTGACCGCCGCCGTCTGAAGCCATTCGGTCTATTTTCGCATATCTTTACCTACGAGGGTTTATTGTATATCGATGGATGTAAAGAGTGCATTCTTAAATGGGGTACTAACTCGAGGAAGTTTATTTTGAACAACCTCCGCTTTGAAAAAAGGCGACCAAAAATACCGATTTAAGAAAAAAGCTCTTTATGGTCTGAAACAAGCTCCTCGAGCTTGGTATGATACACTCTCTCGGTTCTTGATAGATGAAAGTGGATTCACTAAAGGAATAGTGGGCCGTAACCTTATTCGAGAATAGAAGATGGAGAAGATATTCGATGGTTCGATTTATGTAGATGACATCATCTTCGATCTCCCAACAAGAGTTTATGTGATAAATTCAAAAAAGGTCGATGCAAGGGAAGTTTGAAATGTCCATGATGGGTCAGATGAATTATTTTCTGGGTCTACAAGTTAAGCAAAGTACAGAAGGGATATTCATCTGCCAGGCGAAGTACACTAGGACTTTGTTGGCTAAGTTTGGAGTTCAAAACGTAAGGAAGCCGAATTCCTATGATGACCGGATTCAAGATGGATCCGAGATGAGAATGGTCGAAAACCAATCGAAAAATATCTGAGGGCTATCATTGGATCTCTACTATACCGACCGCCAAATAGACCCGGATATAACTTTTTTGCAGAGGGTGTATGTGCGGATTTCGGGCAAATCCAATGCAAAACCACAGAAGCGACTAAGCGGATTCTTAAGTATCTGAAGGGGACAGTAAACCTTGGTTTATTTTACCCATCAAATGATAATCTAGAGCTTAGTGGGTATTCTTATTCTGATTATGGAGGTTGTAGAATTGACAGGAAGTCAACCTCAGGTACATGTCAGTTTTTAGGTAGTAAACCGATCTCTTGGTTTTCAAAGAAGGACATCGATTCGCGACATCTACTACTAAAAGCGCAATATATGGTCACAGGAAGTTGTTGTTCCCAATTGCTCCGCTAAGTCGGAAAATGAGGATTACAACATTGTAGCTAAGAACGTACCTATATTCTCGACGATGATAGTCTTTATTGCTATTACAATTACTCGAATCCGCCACATACAAGATGCAAGCATGTGGATGTCGGACATCATTTTATAAGAGATCATGTTGAAAGAAGAATATCGTAATGGAAAAGATCCATACCGATAAGGAAAAAGTCGATATTTTAACCAAGCCACTAGCTGAGATCAGATTCAGAGAATTATGTAATGAGCTAGGGCTTCTGGATCTCGGAGAAAGTGCACCAGAAATGTTTGGTGGACTGGTCTCCAGAACCAGTTGGTTGAGAGACTAACTAGGTTAAGAGGGATCAGTTGAGTTAGGTATCTCAACCGATCAGAAGATCAGCCAAGGAACTGATCAAAAAAAGCTTTATCAGATCAATCAAGGAACTGATCAGATTGGTTGTTTCAAACATTGTAAGTCGATTTAAGCAAAGATTCAACAAGCAAGTTGCATAAGTATTACAACAATAATCGCATAAGAAAAAAGAGTCAACACAACAATGGGTTAAAAGAACTTTCATTGATAAAGACCCGGAGGTCAAATTTTCATTATAAGTTACAAGTACAAAAGACCCGGAGGTCAGTACATAAACCCTAAACCCTAAACCCTACAAACCCTGAAGGGGTGAGAGAGGCTTTTTTAAAATAATCCTAATCCAGAAGCCCCTAGTCCTAAAATCAATGGGACTCCCAGCTTTAATTGGACACGAGTGTCATACATATGGTGCGGTACACCACATGGACACAAGTGTCGCATGTAAATATTGGGTTTTAGTCTGATCTAGACCGTGTACTGCCTGATGAAGATCGGATAGGTAGGATCTAGATCGTATAACTAAACCCATGTTACAAGACATATGGAGTCTGTTGATGCTAATTCCGTCATCTCGATAGACACACAAGGCACATACGGTCAGGAGAAGTGTCTTCTCATTTGCGACGGCAGATCCGCCACCCCGGTGGTAGAGAAGCTTGGCAATAATCGTATGAGTATTCCTCGATGATGACAAAAGCAGTAATGAGGGAAGCACATAATTGATTTGAGAAGCTAAAATCATTTGAGTAGGGTAAAGGAAGGTTTTTGCCGGAAGTCTCACCGGAATCAAGGGTTCACTGGAATACATGGTTTACAAAGCTTGAAGAAGATAAGTATGGTGAATGGGTTATGTTGTGTATAAATAATGTGTCCTATTTATAGAGGACAAGCAGGGGTGAAAGTGCAAATTTGATTTCTCAAAGCCTTTCAGAGAAATTGGCACCGCAAGGACAACGCGTAAGAGACACGCGACTGATGATTGGATAAGTTTACGGCGTGCGATATCACAAAGTATCTAGACTATCATTGTGAATGTCAAATAGTGCCGACTTAGGGAATATAGATGACTCTTCGATTTCCCAAGATTAAGTTTTGGCGGTAGCACTCATCCCAATACTTGACTTGATCAAAGTAGATCAGATTGGATCAACAGAAATCTGATCAGATAAGACACTGATCAGATAAGGAGGAACAGTTGAGTATGGTACCTCAACTAATCAGACAGATCAGTCAAGAAGTAATCCGAGATAACAATTGAAGGGGGAACGTCAACTGATCAGATAGGATCAGAAAGGGATTTCAGACGCAGGGGGAACATATCAGTTAAGAAGGACATTGTTGGGAAATAATAATGATTAGGCAGAAAACTAAGATCAACAGGAATCAATCAGACTTCATGTGGTATTAACTGATTTCAATATCAGTCAAACATATACGCATTTCTGATCCCTCTACTGATTAAATCATTTGTTTTACCTAAACCTTATTCGTTTTTACTGTACACTTACTTTTATGACGCACGTCCTGTAGAACATTTAATGCGGACGCGAGGAACATGTATTAAATACATTAAATGCACGTTTTTAAATCCAAAAAGTTTTTATCTTTTGTTTTTAACACCGCACGATTTAGATCTATCAAATCTGGACCGTTCATCTTAGATTAAGCGACGATTCGGTTACCTTTTTCAAAACCCCTCCTTTTTCCCTCTTATTTCTAAAAAGCTTCATTTGCACGATTACACATACAAAATCTTTTTTGCAAATTATTCAAGCGTTCAAAATTTTCTGCAAAACTTCTGCAAATCAATACGCTCTACTTGCTTATTATCTCTTGTATATCCATATCTGGTAAGTTATTACCTCTTGCATTTCACCATGTATATGTTAATCTATATATGCTAGGGTCATCGTTTTCATATTGGGGATTAAATTGGGACATGGCCATAGATTATCTGAATTTTCTGCAAAGTTATTGTTTCAACTCAGTACATTTACGATGATTTGTGGATTTTTTTTCAGTAATGGCTTCCAAAGTACTTGCGATTGCAGAAACCACTCACTCTTCATCCCACGCTTCACCGGAACCCAAAGATCCAATCTTCCGGGACTTTGCCGATGAAATTATTGAGGAAAGGTGTGTCGATTTCCAAACCACCACAGATCTAGAGTCCCTCGAGATCCTCAAGTTGCTTAAGGAGTGCGGCCTCAAGACCTATTGTTCAGCGAGTGCCGACTCGATTTTATTAGATGGTGCTCTAGAGTTTCTATACAATCTCCGAGATCACGAAGGCGTTTTATATTCGGAGGTACAGGGTGAACATCTGGAAATCACTAATGACGATCTCATCAGAATCTTCAGTCTTCCTGCACCAGCTGGACGGCATCATGCCCGACACTTATTTAGCTTCTGAAGAGAGCGCAGTTATCAGGAATCTTCTTCGACCAGCGGATGCTCATCATATTAAAGGCTTCAAGAAACCCATGTTGAGAAGGAAATATCAACTCCTGTTCGATATTGTCCAGAAGGTTATTATAGGCATCACCTATAGTTTTGATGCGGTTACACAAGAGAAAGCTCGAGTCATGACTGCTATAATCTATTGGGATTATACTGAAAAGTATGATTTTTACTTTGTATAATCGAAACTGAATTTTCAGACTTATTTACTGAAATAAATTATTTATCACTGAGCCTTTAAATATGATTGAATGTTACATTTATTTACTGCATAACTGTTCAATAATTCGTACGTGTTACATTGTAGTTAATTTAGTGATACCAGATCACAGAAGATTAAATTAACAGTCCCTTGTAACTAAAAGTACGCCATTCACGACCTAGATGGAAATGAACAACCCATCACGAAAGGTTGAGGTGTAAGGCTCAGATTGGTTTGTCTTGACCAAGAGATTACACTAGTGCATGACTGATGCGCTGAATAGGACCTACATGAGGATAAATTCTTCAGAACTGAACAAGGAAGAATTAGACCTCAGTGGTTCGTTGTTTCTTAACCTTCGTCCCTTAAATAGGATCACGTGGGATTGATAACTATATCTTTGACTTATCATGGGTAGCGAATCAGAGAGAGATTCAATACTTTTTATCTTGGGCAATATTATTGGTCACATGTGATTGCTAAGATTTAATACGAAGAATCGTGTGCAAGTACGCTTGTTTGATTTGCCCCCTTGGGAGGTTCATAAGTTTTATCATACCAAATCTTGCAAGTGGAATTAGTTTCCGGTATGGATAATAATGTTGAACCTTTCCTCGACCAAGGATAAAAGATGTTAATTAACGGAAAGCTATTTCAGTGGCTTGAATTAATTAATGGGCTAGATAATCTTAAACACGAGAAATAATAACCGAGAGCCATATTGACTGTAATATGAGTTAAGATGGATAGTGCAATATTAATTATGTAGTGGGATTAATTAATATTTATGGGCTTGAATTATATTGTGGCTCAATATTAGATATTCAAGGTCCATTAGAAGGTCCAATCTTAATTCTCCTAAAGGCCCTCTGAGTAGCCCAACAAATAGTCCATTAACTGAAAATGTGATTAAAATAAAATAAATATTGTTGCTTATTTTTCCTCTAACTTTTCGAAATTTATGGATAAAAGAGGGAGAAAGATTTTCTTTGAATTTTGTTATGGAATGAAGATATGTATTCTTGGAATACAAGATTATCTCATTAAATTCAAGAAATCTCCCACTTGGTTATTCATAAGGGATATTTCGAAATTTTGAAAATAGAGGGCAAGAAAGATTTTCTTGAAAAGATATTATGGAAGATATGTATTTCTTGAAATACAAGAATATCTCATAAATTCAAGAAGATCCAAATCTTGGAATCTTGCACTCTAAATTTTCGAAAATTCCATATATTGAGGAGGTGGGATTTTTGTGGAATATTTTAATTATGAGAAAAAGAATATAGGAGATATATTCAAGATTTCTTGGTGATCAAGAAAAGTCTTTTCCCACATTGATTTTCTACTAGAAATTTCGACCACTCCTCTCCTATAAATAGGGGATGATTGTTTCATTCCCAAGTACAATTCCATGTGCTGGAAAAATTAGCAAATCCACGAAAGTGGTGCAACAAAGTTTATTTTTTCCTTTTGGTAATTGTTCGCGAGTATCCTTCCACCGGATTGTCGAGCATGGGCTAAGGGAATACTTGGGAAGTCCTTTTGGTTAGTCCATCCAACCGAATTCACTGCCATCCCGAGAGGTACGTTCACGTAAACCCGTAGATTCCGCATGCGTAGGTTTTACGTGGCTTTTTATATGCATGATATGTTGTTGCAATTATTATTTGAATTAATATAGGATTAATTCATGCTAGTAATAATTAATGAATTAAATTTGTATTTAAATATTAACCCCGAATAGATCTGTGCAACTCATTCCCCAACAATTGGTATCAGAGCCACGGTTTCGGGCTCTGAATTTTTTAAATTGTAATTTAATTCGCGGACATTAAATTTTAAATTGGATAGTAGAACTGTTAGATCTGTTTTGCAGGTATCCAATTGTCATGGATTTTAATGTGTTTATTTATGCATGCATATAAACTGTGGTTTTTTAATTCGATTCGTTCGGATTTGTTTTGCCTCGTGAGAAAATCCACGAGTAGACTAGATTTGTTTGATTTGATCAATATAATAGACTAGTCTAGATCTAGGTTTATTTATTTTTTGTAAATAAATTGTAACCGGATCGGGAACGAAGAGACGAAGAATTAAAGGACGACGAAATCCGAAACAGCCTTGGGGCGCTACCGGCACGCATGGGCACGCAGTAGGGCGAGGCGGGCGCCGAGCCATCGCGAGGAGAAGGGTCAGGCGCACGGGCGTGTGCGCGCGCGTGCCGAGCGGATGGGGCGGATGCCGGCATGGCCATGGATACGCTGGCCGCTGGATGACGAGGATGAAGGCGAAGGAGGCAAGCGAGATCCGCTGACGCCGATATTCATGCCGATACGCAGCCGAGGCATCGGCGGGCGACCACGGGCGCAGGGGCCGGGTCAGTCTTGAGGTCGTTCTAGGCAAGTGGCCGGCGGATGAGGGCGTGCATCCCTACTTGAGCCGGTTGCCTTGGCGTTTAAAGAGACGAAGTATTTTTCGAGACGAACGAGTGGGAGAAATCCGAGACGTGTTTCTTCAAGATCAAGCCAAGAAAAATCAAACCATGACAATTGGATAATTTGTGCCCAATATGTTTATTTTTCTGTTTTGCTTGATTTATTTGCGCTATCTTATGTTTTATTTAATTTGTTTAAATGTGTTTGCATGAGGGTTGCCAAATGGAAAAATCTCACCTTATAAATTATTAAGTATGTTTAAATAATTAATTGACAATTTTATTCCGGATAATAAAATTGAATTAATTTTGACCTCCATGATTTATTTATTTGTGAATTCTTTTGGAGAAATTCCCCCAACGGGACGGTTAAAAGATAGGTTTCACATGAATGAATTCCAAATGGATGATTGTGGATTATTACTAGTGGCGACGATTACCCTCCCAACGAGGCTCGATCAAAGCGAAATAATAATCCTGTATTTAATCATGGTTATTACTTAGGTATAAAATTGATATGCATATACTTCCCCAAAATCCCTGTCAATTTTATATTGGTCAAGTAGGAGCCAACTATTAATCTGGATATTAAAGGTTTATAACTGTTCTTATTTGTAACCTGCTTGAATGTGTTTAAATAATGACCCACCCAACGTGGCTTATTTAAACTGTTTTGAGATGTTGGCTGATGCATGTTCATATTTTTTTTGAGATTTTAAATATGATGCATGTGATCGAATCTTGTGATATACTTGTGCTATTGCATATAGTTGTTTATTTCAGTTCAGCATGTCGTTACCTTTTTAATCCACTATTATTATACTTAAAGTCAATATAATATGTATGGAAACTTTATTGATTGGAAACGAAAAATTAAAATTATCCTAACTGCACAAAAGCACAAGTGGATTCTTGACACACAAAAAATCGATGAGTCAACCGACGAAATCAAAACATCTTGCGGACTCGTCGGATCACCTTGGAGAGATGTCGTCATTTGAAAATGGTGGAGGGCAAACCCCGTAAGGGATTACGTCCTCTCAAAATAGATGGCCCATCCGAACAAACTTGAGATTCTCGAGTCGCATTATGATCCGAGACTCGGATGAATTTGGTACTTCACTCTCTGGCCCAAAAGTTTTTGAGCATTTTGGCCTCGCTAGCTAATTTGTTGCAAGCTTTTGGTCTCGGCAGAAATGATGATAAGGCACCAAACTCAAGCTATGACGGCAAGTGGTCCGTCTTCATCTTCTAGGCCAAGGGTAGGCAAGATAAAGAAGAGGACCAAAGGCCATAAGCAATAAAACTCAACTTTTGCCAAGGACAATGGTAAGATGAGGAATGCTTGTTGTGTCAAGGAAAATCCAAAGAGGAAATGCTTAAGATGCGGTAAGAGAGAACAATGGAGGTTTTGCCTGTTCCAACCCCTAAAGGGACGGAAAGAAAGGTAATTCTCACGCACTAGTTGTTGAAACTTGTTTAGCGGCGTATACTTCTCATTCGTGGGTGTTTGATACGAGATCCACTAATCATGTTGGCTTCACGGGTTCTAAATGATCTGGCAACTTAGTGGGAGTGAGATCCTCATCACACTGGGCAATGTTACGAAAGTAGAAGACATTGCAATGCTACGTAAGTGGTAGATGTTGCAATGCTACGATAGTAACGATTATTGCAATTACGCAAGTAGCGTATATTGCAATGCTACATGAGTAGCGAGCTTAAAGCAAAGGGCGTAAGTGCACCTATCTTTTGAAGATAAAGTTTTTTGAGATTATCTTTATGTTCCCAGTTTTAGAAAGAATTCACTTTCAGTTTCTAAAATTCAATTAAAGGACACTAAGTTTCTTCTAATAAGAATGACATCATTTTTTATGATGAGTGTATCTGCATTTTGGACATTGATGGAAAATCTCTATACAATTAATCATGCACACCACTCATGAAATGCATCCTATAACACATCAACTATTTCCCACAAAAGAAAAGCGTGGACGAAATACTTTTTTTTGGCATCTAAGATTAGGTCATATAAATCCAAAGAGGATCCAAAGGTTGGTGAAAGATGGTTCACCGGAGGCGTCTCCAAGTTGAACAAATCCCAACCTCGCGAATCATGTTTGGAGGGTAATATGACCAAGAGGGCATTTGGAGCCAAGGGAATAGGGCCAAAGAAGTGTTAGAGATCGTTCACACGTATGTATGTGGTCCAATGTCAACCAAAGCAAGAGGAGGTTATGAGTAATTTTATTGATGATTACTCAAGGTACATTTTCCTTATGAAGCATGAATCTGAGCCCTTTGAGAAATTCTAAGAATTTAAGGCTCAAACAGAGAATCATAAGGAAAAACGTATCAAGTCTCTAAGATCTGATCGTGGAGGCGAATACCTCAGCAATGAGTTTTTTGAACTACTTATCTGATGAAGGGATTGCATCCCAGCTCATCGCACTTAAACCCTCAACAAAAAACGGGTTTGCGGAGCGAAAAAACATAATTCTTTTGGAAATGGTTAGATCAATGATGAGTTATGCGGATCTTTCCAAGTCGCTCTAAGGGTTATGCCTTGGAAATAAAGACTTACATTCTGAACTTGGTGCCATCCAAATCGGTTCCCAAAACTCCCAAAGAATTGTGGACCGGGCGCAAGCCTAGTATGAGACACATGAGAATTTGGGGGTGTCCGGCTTACGTGTTGGACAAGGAAGCCGATAAGTTGGATCCTCGATCAGAATTAAGGCTATTTGTAGGATACCCCGAGGGAACAAAAGGGTGTATGTTCTATAGTCCCGAAGATCAAAAGGTGGTCATCAGCACCCACTTTAGATTTTGAAAGAATACTATATGAACTAAAGAAAACCCAGAAGTGAGATTACCTTAAATGAGCTTAGAGGGCAAACCTCAATGCCAACTATACTAGATGATATACCAAATGATACGCTTTCTGGCAACCGAGCCTCGTCAGAGTGGGGAGGGTTGTTAGTCGGCCCCGAGAGATTCATGGGAATAGGAGAGTCCTCGGACTTGATTCCTGGACAAGACGAATCAAACCCATGGATATATGATGAGGCACTCCAAGATAAGGATGCAGATTCTTGGCAAACAACAATGAAAGCCGAAATGGGTTCTATGTTCCATAATAGAGTGTGTGAGCTAGTCGAACCACTTAATGGGGTCAAACCCATTAGATGCAAGTGGGTATATAAGAGGAAAAGAGGACCGGACGGGAAGGTTGAAACCTTTAAAGCAAGACTAGTGGCGAAAGGTTATACTCGAAAAGAAGGGATCGATTATGAGGAAACTTTTTTCACCAGAGCCATGCTTAAGTCCATCCGTCTTCTCTTATCGATTCTTTGCAAGATTTCGACTTTGAAATCGGCAAATGGATGTCAAGACGACTTTCCTTAACAGAAGTCTTGATGAAGAGATCCATATGCAACAACCCCAAGGCTTCATTGAAACAGGCCAAGAACACCAAGTTTGTAAGCTCAAGAGGTCCATTTACAGACTCAAACAGGCATCCAGAGCTTGGAACCAAAGTTTTGATCATGTAATAAAGTCTTATGGGTTTGATCAAAACAAGTTTGAAAGTTGTGTGTATAAAAAGCATGTCGGAACTGCATTGGTATTCTTAGTACTATACGTAGATAACATTGTGATCATCGGGAACGATGTGAAGGTGTGATCAGACGTAAGAGCATGGCTTTCAAAACAGTTTGATATGAAAGACTTAGGGAAAGCCGGACACATCCTTGGGATCAAGATCACTCGAGATCGCAAGAAAATGATGATCGGGTTATCGCAAGTTTCATACATAGACACTGTCTTGAAATGATTCAGCATGCAAGATTCCAAGAAAGGTTTAGTACCTTTGAGACTTGGAATCCATCTATCCAAGAAAATGTCCCCTAAGACACAAAAGGAGATAGATGACATGAAAGGCATTCCTTGTGCTTCGGCTGTCGAAAACCTTATGTATGCAATGCTGTGTACGAGACCGGATATCTGTTTTGGCGTAGGCATGGTAGCAAGATATCAAAGTAACCCAGAAAAGCGCATTGATCGACGATTAAAAACATTCGAAGTGTCCGAAAAGAACTTCGGGATAGAATGTTGATTTATCGATCGATACTCCAATCCCCATCGGCTACACGGACTCGGATTTCCAATAGACTTAGATTCTAGAAATTATCTGCCTCAGTTAGTGTGTTTCCATATGGGAAGTGTAGCCATCAAATGGATGAGTGTGAAGCAGAAATGCATCACTGACTCAACCATGGAAGTCGGGTAAGTAGCTGCTTGTGAAGCCGTGAAAGAACCGATTGGGCTCTAGACCTTCTTAGTGGACTTGGATGGTGTTCTCAATTTGTCTAGCAATATACGCTATGGGCGTTTACCAAATTCAAGAGAACCAAGATTCCACGAGTCAAACAAGCACACTAAAGGAAAGACATCTTATACGAGAAATCGTTAAGAGGAGATATAGATGTTGCAAAGATAGCGTCCCGAGGACGACTAGCGAGATCCATTCACAAAGAGTCCGCCTCTGAATACATTCGAGACATGTGAGTGGAATGGGTGTCAAGACCGCTGCCAATCTGCTTTGAGTATAAGTGGGAGAAATTATTAGGTTCGTGTAGGTGACATTAGATGTCACGGACATGTTGTAGTAGTATACTTAAAAGCGGACTTTGAGTATAAGTGGGAGATTGTTGGGATTATAATTTAAAAGTATGCTTTTTACTTTGTATAATCGAAACCTTTTTCGAACTTATTTCTTGAAATAAATTGTTTATCAATCGAGCCTTTAAATATGATTGAATGTTACATATATTTATTGATAACTGCTCAATAATTCAGACGTGTTACATTGTAGTTAATTTAGTGATACCGCATCACGTAAGATTAAATTAACAAATCCCTTGTAACTAAAAGTACGCTATTCACGACCTAGATGGAAATGAACAACCCATCACGAAAAGGTTGAGTGTAAGGCTCGATTTGGTTTGTCTTGACCAAGAGATTACACTAGTGCATGACCGATGTCTTTGAATAGGACCTACAGGAGGATAAATTCTTTAGAACTGAACAAGGAAGAATTAGACCTCAGTGGTTCGTTGTTTCTTAACCTTCGTCCCTTAAATAGGATCACGTGGGATTGGTAACTATTGCTTTGACTTATCATGGGTAGCGAATCAGAGAGAGATTCAATACTTTTTATCTTGGGCAATATTATTGGTCACATGTGATTGCTAAGATTTAATACAAAGAATCGTGTGCAAGTACGCTTGTTTGATTTGCCCCCTTGGGAGGTTCATAAGCTTTATCATACCAAATCTTGCAAGTGGAATTAGTTTCCGGTATGGATAATAATGTTGAACCGTTCCTCGACCAAGGATAAAAGATGTTAATTAACGGAAAGCTATTTCAGTGGCTTGAATTAATTAATGGGCTAGATAATCTTAAACACGAGAAATAATAACCGGGAGCCATATTGACTGTAATATGGGTTAAGATGGATAGTGCAATATTAATTATGTAGTGAGATTAATTAATATTTATGGGCTTGAATTATATTGTGGCTCAATATTAGATATTCAAGGTCCATTAGAAGGTCCAATCTTAATTCTCCTAAAGGCCCCCGAGTAGCCCAACAAATAGTCCATTAACTGAAAAAGGTGATTAAAATAAAATAAATATTGTTGCTTATTTTTCCTCTAAATTTTCGAAATTTATGGATAAAAGAGGGAGAAAGATTTTCTTTGAATTTTGTTATGGAATGAAGATATGTATTCTTGGAATACAAGATTATCTCATTAAATTCAAGAAATGTCCCACTTGGTTATTCATAAAGGTTATTTCGAAATTTTGAAAATAGAGGGCAAGAAAGATTTTCTTGATTTTCTTGAAAATATATTATGGAAGATATGTATTTCTTGAAATACAAGAATATCTCATAAATTCAAGATGATCCAAATCTTGAAATCTTGCACTCCAAATTTTCGAAAATTCCATATATTGAGGAGGTGGGATTTTTGTGGAATATTTTAATTATGGGAAAAAGAATATAGGAGATATATTCAAGATTTCTTGGTGATCAAGAAAAGTCTTTTCCCACATTAATTTTCTACTAGAAATTTCGACCACTCCTCTCCTATAAATAGGGGATGATTGTTTCATTCTCAAGTACAATTCCATGTGCTGGAAAAATTAGCAAATCCACGAAAGTGGTGCAACAAAGTTTATTTTTTCCTTTTGTTAATTGTTCGCGAGTATCCTTCCACCGGATTGTCGAGCAAGGGCTAAGGGAATACTTGGAAAGTCCTTTTGGTTAGTCCGTCCAACCGAATTCACTGCCATCCTGAGAGGTACGTTCACGTAAACCCGTAGATTCCGCATGCGTAGGTTTACGTGGCTTTTTATATGCATGATATGTTGTTGCAATTATTATTTTGAATTAATATAGGATTAATTCATGCTAGTAATAATTAATGAATTAAATTTGTATTTAAATATTCACCCCGAATAGATCTGTGCAACTCATTCCCCAACATAATCCACAATGCGAAGATCAATTGGTTGGGATTCTTGAAGAGGAGATTATTTGAAGAATCTGAGAAATTTGTTGTGAAGGATGGAAAAGTGGTTCTTTCATCAAAGATCACTCTTCTCCATAAGGTTTCTTTGATTCTGATAGACCTGATGAGAAATAGAGATTGGAGTGAAGACGAGATGATTCCTTATAAGCTTGCTCACAAGAAAATGTTGATACTAAATCATCAGCTGCCTGGTCTACCTGATGATTATGATGAACCTGCTGTCAAACCGGCACTGGAGGTTAAGAGAGCAGGAAAAGGTGGTCAGAAGAGGAAGACAACCTCCAGAAAGCCTGAGAAGGGAGTTGTCATCAAAGAACCAGCAGCCAAGAAATCTAAGTCTACATCTGCTGCTGAAGTTGCTGGAAAAGGAAAGAAGAAAGCTATGCTGGTGGATAAGTCATCTGACTCAGATGATGATCAACTTTCTCCCATAGGAACTGCTCATGCCGCTCATGCATCCAAGTCCGCTTTCGATCGAGCCCCTTACAAAGACCACTCTGGTTCACTACAGTATCCGTCGAATCTGAGCACATGGATACTTCAGATCATCAAATGCCAGATCCTCAACCCACTTCTGATAGGCCTTTCTCTCTTCTATCGCCTGCGCTCAAAACGAAACACACTCATTTACTGAGAAAATCATCCGACGGCGCTTAGAGAAAATGCTCGAGGACAGATATCCTGAGCTGGCCCTTAGTGCAAAAGCCAAGGCCACCGTTCTCGATGTTCTCACCTGGAGAGATATCCGCTTAAAGAAATTTGAAGATTTTGGCACGTTGATGGAGCGTAGAAGGTGGAGTTCGTTCCTTTCGATTATGAGCCGAGATCGAAAGATCGCCGAGTGGAGACCGCCTCGTAACTAATTTATGATGATATTATTCTTTGGGCCGACATTTCGACAACCGGACTACCAGATACCCCCATGCACAGAGAAATGACCCACAAGATGGTCAAATACAGTTGAGTGATGCAGCAAATGAAGGTTTCTGTTATTACTGAAGAACTTGCTGTTGTCGGCTCAATCGAGATTGAAGAGATATTTGAACTAGGGCCTGACACCGAACAAACAACAAAAGAGATGATAATTATTGAGGAACCCGAAGAAGTAGCCGATGAAGCTGTTGTGGGAGATGCGGCACAGTCCCCATCAGCTGAGGCTCAATCAGCCGAGAATGTGATTGACTTGACTGCTGGAGGAAGTCAAACAGAGGATATGGAAGTGGGAGCTCCTTCGACTTCAGCAGATCAGGTAACACATATTTTACAAACTTCTCCTGAATTCGAAGCAAACCTGATGAAGTACATTAAGAACTCCTTTAGAGCTACCATGGCTCAAATGTTTCGCGATGATGTGAGCTTCTTTGTACCAAGACAACTGGAGAAGGCCATCATAACTGAACGCAAACTTGTATCCTCTCACTGCACCTGAATTTTTGAAGAATTGAGAGATACAACAGCTGATAAGATGGTGGAGGTAAATGAGAAGCTGGCCAAGATTGAGGAGACCAGAAATCAGCAGTTCACTCTGATGATGAACTAGAAGATGATAGAATTGACCAGATTATAAAAAGATCTTGCTGGTGCTGCGACCAGACTCAATTCTGCTGCTGATAAGTTTGAGAATCTGTTCGACAAAGTCAGTCCAATTATGGATAAAGCTCATTCTTCCATGCTGACCGTAATCAAACAAGTAAGCCCTTCTGGTGACTCTTCTGCCCTGGATATTCTGAAGAAAGATCTATCTAAGCAGATTGGTGACCTCAGCTCTGAGCTGAAAGCTCTTTTTGAGGGAACCAAAAAGGGGGAAGAAGAGAAGAATGCTAAGGATGCTGATACCATCCAGAGGCTGAATCAGGTGGAGAATTATGTAGTAAGGGTCCAGATAACTCTGGAATAGAAGAGATTAAACAAAGATGCAAAGACTGCTGCAGAATTAGAAGAAGTCATTTCTTCATCATCCACTGAGTCAGCTGAGCATGCCAAGAAAACAAAGAAACCAACTGTTGTCCCTGCAAAGAAGAAGAAATCTTCGTAAGAGATCGTAAAAGGTAAGAACCGGAAGGCAGAGCCGATAGATGTAAAAAGAATGGAAGAAGCCGCAAGCCTTGACAAGACTTATCGCATGAGGAAGAGGAAAGGGCTTGTTGCTGAATCCGGAGAAGGCACACATGTCATAGAACCTATTCTTCCTGGTGATGTAGGTGTCATTGTAAAGCCGGACAAAAATATGGCCAGGGAATGGCATCTGATCAAGGGGGAATGGTACATCGCGGCCCACATCAATCAAGTTATTCCAACCAACGTGGATAAAGATGAAATATTTAGGGATTGGTTGAATAACAAGCATCCAGCTTTCTACAACATCATGAGAGAAGCCAAGAAGCTGAGTTGCATCCCAGTTGCTCCAGAAGTGGAGACCATGGATTACAAGAAGACTCCAGATGGGAAGATTGATAAAATTTCCTTCAATGCAGTACTCAACAAGTGTCTTGCACAAGATGACATCCTTGAAGAAAGTAGAGCTGCAGAAGTCAAGGCAAGGTTGTTCGAGATATGTGCAGTTCCGGAGGAAGAGAGATTTTGAATCAGAAGACTTATCCGTGGTAAGATCAGAATAGAATTTGACGTACTTGTAAAAAATCTTATCTTTAATGAAAATTCTATTTTTTTTCTGATCTTAAGACAAAATCTCATTGTCTTCTGACTCTCTCTCTCTTTTTACTTATGTTTAACTTTGTTCAGCATTCTTTCTGAGATATGTTTTGGTTCCATCAAAAAGGGGGAAATTGTTGGGAAATTTATAGTTTTGATGGAAGTTCCAAAACAGTTGTAATAGGACCAGTTGAACAAGTTAGTCGACTGATGATATGATAGGAAACCAGCTGAACATGTTAGACAACTGATGTATTAGACTAGGTCTTTCTTAAAGAAGAACTCAAGATGCACAAGTCAAGTGAAGATCAGCAGAGCGATGATCAGTAGCTGAAGATCAGTAGCGGATTTCAAAAGACTTTACTTGAAGACCAGAAGACATACTCTATGAAGACATCAGCAGAGTCGATTGGTTGAAGCTAAGACAACCATATCAGTAGACTCAAGGCAACTGATCAGTTGATGTAGTGATCAGTTCAGGCCAAGTCAGTAGGATGATAAGCTTAACTACTTATCATAAACATACGGGGTAAACCAGACCAGAAGAATGTCAAAATTAGTTGGTGAACAAACATTGAAATGTTGTACTTGTTAACCAATGAAAAAATGACACGTATGAACAAGCTGACAATGCGGGATTCGGCGCCGCATAGTAACACGGCTAGAAAGGACAACTATTCACGCTTTCGGCCATGTCATCCCTGAAGCACGTCACATCAAATCCTGCATCCTACCAAATATAGCCAGAAATTCAAATTGCTCTCCAACGGCTCTTTGATTTCGAGGTCTATAAATATGAGATTGCTCTTCAGAGTAAAGTGACGAAAATTATCAAGAAGCTCATACTTTAGCAATATTTCCGCACGAAGAACATAAACTTGAAGATTATTTCTAAGTGTTCATCCCATTGTTCTTAGCATAGAAATCTCATCCTTTAGCTTTAGGCTACACAAATACTAGGATAGATTTTCAGTTGGAACAACAACAAATCTTACCCAAACCCAAAGTTAGGTTAAGTTTGTTTAGCAAGATTTCAGACTAGGGTTTCTAGTTCTGATTTCTAGGATCGGTTGAGTGAGAACTCTATAAATATCTGTTGGTTGTAATGTGTTGGACTAACACAACAAACTAAGTCCAGTTGGTTAAGTTGGTGCCCCTTGTAATAGGGAAGAGTGGACGTAGGACTGGTTGTCCAAACCACTATAAATCTTGTGTGCATTTATCTGCTCTTAACTGCTTTACACCATTGCACACGACTTTGCTTAAAATCTCATACATATTCTGAGTTAGGATCAGTTTGCATCAAGATAACTGATCTGATCAGTTTGACTCCTTGGTCAAATAATTGAAAACAGACTCAAGAATCTGATTTGTTAAAACTGGTTTTTCACACGGGTATAAACTAGCTTCCGCACAATCAGTTAAACTGATAGACACCGAATCGATCGACCATCGTGCAATCAAGAAGTTGGATATCAGTCCATACTGATTCACTCGCACTCTGATCAGGAAACCTTCTTTCACACCTGATCCGCACGAAAAGTTTTTCATAAGTCTATTCACCCCTCCCCTCTAGACTTCTGCCTCACGAAACCCGTTCGGGACCTACAGTTTCTGTTTGGAGGCTATGATCGTTTTCAAATCAATGATGGAAAAACTTAGAATTTAGGGTTTTTTGGTACGGAAGTATAAGAAAGATGAAGATATATAGTGTCTTTTTTTTTTTTTCTTTTTTTGGTGTTAGATGACTTTTTAACGTGGGGTTAAGAAAAGTGGGTGGATTTAGTAAACTTAATATTTTTATTTTTGTTATAAAGGGTATAATAGTAATTTTCATTAAGGTTATTTTTGTATAAAAAAAAAGTGGGTATACTTAACAATTTTGTGGGTGTGGATAGTGCGCCGATGAGATTATTATACCACAGTGTTAATGGCCAGCTGGCAAGTTTCTTGGTTCACCATACATAGTGTTTTTTGTTCGAATTCCAGCGTAACCACTTTCATTTTTGTATATTTTTTCTCTTCTGTTAACAGTTTTCACTTCCCCATTTTTTAAAGTTTTACTTTCACTACTACACATTTGAGCTTGCACAGTTGCACTTGGACAGTCCTTTTTTCAAACAGCTCTCCAAGCTATAGCTTGGAGAGCGGTTTTAATTAAAAAAAAAAAAATAGACAGCGGTTCAAAACCGCTGTCCAAGTTTAACACTTAGAAAGCGGTTGAGAACCGCTGTGCAAGTGTTTAGACAACGATTTTGAACCGCTGTCCAAGGGCATAGTTTGGACAATGGTTCCAAATCGCTGTCCAAGTGTTCGGATAGTTAATATATATACACCCAAATCGCGAACCAAAGGAAATTTTTCCCAAATCGTGATTTAAACCAGCTGATATCGAAGCCCGGCCTCCTTTCTCTACCCTAAATCGAACTCCGCCATGCGTTCTCCCCTTCCACCGCCGCCATCGCCTTCCCATTAGCTTCAAATCGCGAACCAAAAGCTCTAACCTCCTCCTCCCTCTCCCCCAAATCGAACCATCCACCGTGCGTCCTCCCCTACCGCCGCAGTCATCGCCTTGTTGCCAAGCTCCCCTACCGCCGCCGCCTGCCTAGCTTTCTCCTTCCAAAGGTAATTTTTCTTTTCTATATATATATATATATATGTATATATATGTTAGTATATATATATATATTGAATTAATATTGTGTATATGTATATATATGTTAGTATGTATATATATATTAGGATTAAATGTTTATATAATTGTGTTTGGTTTGATTAATTAGCTTATTTGTTAGGATTAATTGTTGTTAGATGAACAATTGATGCTTGGTTTATATATTGTTAATTGTTTATATATATATATATATATATATTGTGTGGCTTTGTTTAATTGTTGTTAGTGGCTTTGTTTAATTGTATGTATGGTGTATGTATATTGGTGTATATATGTATATCATGTATATTGGTGTATATATGTATATTGGTGTATATATATCATGTTGTATGTATATTGTTGTATATATATTGGTGTTTGATGCACTCAAGGTGTTTGATAATATGCTTGTGTGAGGATTTAAACATAAATTAGTGTTAATTTATTAGGATTAATGTTGTTAGTGTTAGAGATGAACAACTTGTTAGAGATGAATACATATTGTGTGGCTTGGCTTGATTTTTTATGCTAATTTAGATATGAACAATTGATGCACTCAAGGTGTTTGATAATATGCTTGTGTGAGGATTTAAGCATAGTTTTGAATATTATTTGTTTTTTGTTTATTAAATGTTGTTTCTTCTGCTTTACAGGATCATGTCTTGTTTGCCATATCCCGAAGATGATGGAGATGATGATGGATATTCTGATGGAGATCATGGCGCATATGATCATGGTGCATATGATCGACAAACATCCTCGATGACTTGAGAGAGTGTGACACCGATGCTCCCACCACCACTAGCGACTCCCGGGGAGAAGCGACTCGGGTATAGTCACCATGTCATCTATTAAGAGAGCTCGTAGCAAGGGGAAAACACTTCAGGTAATTTTATTACAATTGAACAGTTTGAAATCGATAAATATATTGATTGATCGTTGAACCTAATTAAATACTATGTTATTGCGCTTATCGCTCAATGAGTTTGGACAGTAATAGAAAAGAGAGTGAGTCATTGTCCTTCTACATTGAGAGCTGCGAAGAGCATGATCCCTATCGTCTTTGCCACCAAGGATCGTGTAGCCCCAAACTGACTCCTTTGAAGGAAAGATTATGGGACGAACTTACGGTATGTTAATTATATATTTATTGAAAGTTGTAGTATGACCCTTAAATTTACTAAATTGTTATGTTATATGCGTATAGACTACATTCATAGGTCTTGACCACACAAAGAAGAAGCAAATATTGTCGCAAGCTGGAGTAATGGCCAAGAATTTTCGGACTTGGTTGAGAAGTAACACACGAGATCCGGAAACTCGTCTTTACTCGGCTAGTCTTTCTCCTCTGGCGTGTCGAGAATAGCCCCTATGGTGGCTCCATACTTGGGGAGGAGTTTGTGAGCGAGCTATGGAGGATGATTTCGAGTAAAATTGATCAATGTCATTTCTTCAATTTCTAATGCCCTAAGTTTTTTCAAAGTTTTATCATATTTCTATTATACTGTAGAATCGAAGTAATAAAAATCGCGATCAAGCCAAGTCGATGGAGGCGCGATAACGTGGATCGAACAAAGGTTATGCACGAATAAGAGAAAATATGGTGAGATCAAAATCCTAACTTTTTTTTTTTTTTTATATATTCACTTTTAATATATCTAATAAAGGGACACGCTCATCACTATCGTAGAAAAGAAGAAAGAAGAAAAATTTGGAGAGAGTGAGTTTATTGTTACCCGTTTAGACTTATTTCGCATTACCGTAAAGGGTCGAGACGGAATATTCACGATCCCAAAGGTACACAAACGCATCATCGAAGAAGTGGTAATCTATCCATTAATTTATCTTTCAATTACAAACTATTATTTATAAACAAATAATTAAATAATAATCTTTTGTTTTTGTGATTCAGAGCATCTATCTCGAGACCATGACGCCTCGATTTACATCCACATTATCGTATGATCTGTTTGGATGGGCTATCGGTCGCCAGGAGCATCCCGACCGCTTACAGAGTGTCGGATATGGCGTGACGAAGACATCATTAGCAATGGCACCTGGTCTTCAAGCCATGAATATGGTGGGTATACTAACGGAACAGGTTGCCAAGTTGTCTAAAGATGTGGAACGTTTGATGTCCGAGAGAAGAACGAGACACAGAATGTCATCGAGTGGAGCAAGTTGTGAACATAGTGTCGCTAATGTTATGTTTTCAGCTAACCCTAGGGATGACTTTATTGAGGCACTTCAAAACGTCTCTCAGGTATCAGATATGCATGTCTCACATTTGTTTTAATTAAAGACTAGTGTATTAAAATTTTCTAACTAAATATCTTATTCGAACAGCCAACGACCTTTTGCTACCTTTATTTGGAGGATCCCGATCGGTTGGTGGCCACAGGAACATTGCACAGCTCCCATGGAATGATTCATGGTCATCCCATCACTCCTGGTTTCGTGAGGGTCACACTCGTTGTACCCATAATCGGACAAGAGAATTCAGCGATGCCAAAACCAATCGATGAAGCCGTCACAGTCGGAACAGCGGTCGAGCACTTCATCGAATGGCCGAGCAACTTGGTCTCTAGCACCATTAGGGTAAAATATATGTTATTAAAGTTCATTATCTTATTTGTGGTTCTAAATAATATTGCAAATTAATTATAGAATCACGACACCACAAAATGCCTCGGAAGAAATCACCACAAAAGGCTAAAGAGAAATCGAGGGGTGTCGTAGACAGTCAGAGGGGGAGAACGAGGGACTCCACTGCGCTCAGACTTGGTTATCCCATGACTGGAGACTTAGATCACGATGATTATGTATAGTCTAGGGTGCACTGGATGGTATCGTCTAATGCTTTTGAGATCGTCACAGTTCCCATGCTTGCTCACTTTCATCAAAATACTTTCCAAGAATTCGCCGATGATGAACATGTCTTGCCAAGTCTTGAATGACGAGTGGTTGAGTGCAACCACCATAGCCCTTTACCTCGGTATGTGTTTACTAATTCTCAATATTCACTTTCTCAGATAGTTTAATTTTCTTTTTAAATATTAATTAAGCGATATATGTTTGTTAAAGATATTTGGGTGAGGTATATCTCTCCGAGAGATGTCCGAGCAAGTGGAATGGATTCTTTCGTCTCCCCCGTGTGTCTTGCATATTGGGTGATAGGGCATGCACCATGGATGGGTTAGTTAATCATATCTTTGAATCAAACCGGGAGCGATCATCTCATTTTTTTCGCCAACAAATGTGGGGTGAGTGATAAACATTTCATTAAAATTTGTATTCATGTTTATAATATTTGCACATATATATGCTAAATTTGCGCTTAATTTTAATATTCTCAATATAATATAGGAACCATTGGGTCTTTGATCGCCATACACATGAATACATTAAGTGTGTATTTTATGGACTCAAATTTCGATGGAGTTTATTCAAATCGCCTACGATCTCGCTTTCATATATGGAAGCGTAAGTTCATTTTTAATATTCTATACAATGATTTGTTTTACTTTTAAAATTATGCATATTTAATCTATTTTTATTTTTTAATTATAATAATAATAGTGTGATGACGATGTATCGGAGTCACCTTCAGAGTCAAGGTTCAAGATCTAAGTTAAATAAAGTGAACTGGATTAACATTAAGGTAAATTTAATTTAGTAAATTATCAAACTAATAGAAAGAAATCATAATTGTAATACGTGATTATAATTGTTAATCAACAGGTTCAGAGGCAACGAGATAATGACCATTGTGGACATTTTGTGTGTTGCTTTATTGAAGATATAATCCGCGCTTCTCTAACGAACATTCCTCTCAATGTAAGTCAATTTATCGATTTATTTAAATTATTATTGATTGAATAAAAATTCATACTATATTGATTGATTCGTTGTTTGCAGTTTATCTATGAACGTGAGCTCAAGTCTTACTCTAAGAAAAGATCGAGAAATGGAAAAACGATTGATTGGGTACCTTTTACAATCGATTCTTATATTCATACGATATTGAGTGATCGTTGTTTGAAATTTTGGTAGCATGTAATTAAATTATATATTTGTGATGATATATATTTCATGTTTTTGGTGTATTGGACGTATGTTTATGATTGTATGTTTATTTATTTCATGATGTGTATGTTTATTTATTTGATGTTTTGGTATATATATATATGTTGTATAAGTTTTGGTTTATGGTTTTATTATAGGATTTTTGGTTTATGGTTTATGGTATTGGACGTATATATAAGTTTTGGTTTATAGTTTTATTATAGGATTTTTAAAATATAAATTAATAATTAAAAAAAAGAATAAGATATTGGACAGCGGTTAATAACCACTGTCTATCTAACATAATAAACGAAATTATAAAAAAAAAATTATGTTAGGCAAATGGTTATTAATCACTTGATAATGTTAATAAACAACAACTTTGCAATGCGGTTGAAAACCTGTCCGTCTTGCGATTTCTTGGACAACGGTTTTTTATCAGCTGTCCAAGCTTGGACAGCTGTTACTTGGAGAGCGGTTATAACCGCTCTTCAAGGTCATTTTTCACAGCTGTCCAAGCCCAAATGTGTATTAGTGTTTCTTTATTTTTGGGCTCAATAAGGATTTTCTTAGTTGGGGGTAATCAGAATTATTCCAATTAAATATCAATCTTGAGCACAAAGGAATATATATAAACTGAAAATATCTATAATATGAATTCTTATAAGTTTGAGCATTTGATATATCAATATAAAGAGATAAAATCTTTCACATGTCATCATCAATAGTGACGGAGCCAAGATCTCCGTCCAGGGGGCCCCAATTAATAGTAAAGTAACATTCATGTGAGATATGTCTACACATGAACTCTATTATTGTTATGTATAAAAACTGTCATTGATGACAATGATAGTTTTTTTATATATATAACAATAATATTGAAAAAATAAAGTTCACACAAGATTTTGTCTTAATAGGAAAATAAAAGTTTAAAATAAGTCTTCATGATAAAGAAGCATTGCATGATAGATATATTACTAACTTTTTGAAAAACATCAGTTTTTAATGTATCAACCAAACAATCATTCAAAACATTTGGTTACCTTAATGAACTCTTGATGAATTTAATTGCTGAAAATATTCTTTCCATTGTAGTTGTGGCAACGTAAGATCAATGATAACTTAATGAACAAATAAACTAATTGGAATAAAATATGATTTCTTGTATATAAAGATCGTGTATTTATAACTTAAATTGATACTTGATATAAAGATCGTGTATTTATTTAGAATTAACCCTAAATAAAAATTTAATACATCTAAATTACAACATTTATCTTCAACTCTTCATAATTTGGAAGCATTGCATGATAGATATGTTACTAACTTTTTGAAACACATCATTTTTAATGTATCAACCAAACAATCATTCAAAAGTATATCACATTCGGTTTTGTAGTGAACTCTTGATGAATTTCATTGCTGAAAATGTTCTTTCCATTGTAGTTGTGGCAATTTAAGATCAATGATAACTTAATAAACAAATAAACTAATATGAATACAATATGACTTCTTGTATATAAAGATCGTGTATTTATAACTTAAATTGAAACTTGATATAAAGATCACATAGGATTGTGCGGGAAATTTTTCAGTTATAATAGATTACAACTTTCTTATTCTCTTCTCTATGGCCAATACCTGCTAATTTATTCATAGTTGAGGGGAATGGATCCCCTGCTGGGCACTCAAAACATCAAAAGTACAGTGTATCATGTGTCCAACACCATTTGCTAAAGATCCTGCATTATGTTCGATTAAGTTTTCTTAGAGTTCATTTTCGATCTTTCTTCCCCTCAAATTGTTCGGAATCTTGAATTCGATACTCAGATTTCTATTCTTCTTTCAAGTTCTACCCAATTTTTGCCGAAATTCGTCTGCCTAAAATTTTGGGATTCATCAAATTTCATCATGACTGGCGATTCTACACTACCAATCGTTCCTAAATTAGCTTCTAGTCCCAAGTACGATTCGAATTCACCGAGCAATATGCAGAAAAAGGTGGAAAATACCATTGTTGATCAAGCGCATTCTGAGGTTGCATCACTCAAGATAATATTGGAGGAAGCAATTACTGAAAATGAAAAGGTGAATCATGAATATTCAAGTAGTTTACTGAATGCAAATGTGAATAACATTCTATTAGACAGAGAATTCATAGTTAGAGGTTAACTTAAACATAGAAACATCAGTAGCAGTAAAAACTGCATTAAGGGCTTTTGAATTGTAATTGGCCGATGTGCATTCATCATTTGACCAATCAATCTCCTTTTTTACTTGAGATTCACCATCTTTATCAGCAATTGTTCTTCATGAATTCCAACCAGTCAAAACACTATCTTCGTGGATTCCAACCAGTCAAAATGTTGGGGTTATACGCAAGGATGCAGAAATCGTGCCTAGGCACGGTTTACCATGACGATTTTTTTTACAAAATCGGTCATTCTCATGCGTTTTTCAGCGTGGCGGCCCTAAACGGTATGTCTTGGACAAAGGCGGTTGGGCGAAAAAATTGCGCTAAGCGCCGATTTTTTTTTTTAAATTAAAAGAAATCTAAAAATTAAAAACACTACTTTTGAGTTCTTATTTTGTAATTTATGACTATGATTTTATGTTAATTGTTGTGATTTTTTATTTTTCATGTTGAAAATTTCAAAGTAAAATTAATATCTGGAAAAAAAAATATAGGCGGCGCCTACCGATTTTTGCACCCTTGGTTATACGTGAAAGTATGTTTTTACTTTGTATAACCTATGTATTAAACACTTATTTACTTAAATAAATTATTTATCACTGTTGCATTAGATATGAATGAATGTTATAAATATTTACTGCAAACCGTTCATAAAATAACACGTGCTACATTGTAGTTATTGTGGTGATACCAGATCACGGAAGATCACATTAACAGTCCCTTGTAAACGAGTGCATGTGTTGGGAAATTTATAGTTTTGATGAAAGTTCCAAAACACTTGTAATAGGAACAGTCAGACCTGTTAACTGACTGATGATCTAGATATCAGGTTAAGATGGCCAATTGATAATTATTGTATAGAACAACTGATGTAATAGATAGGTCACATATTGAGGGGGAACTCAATATGAATAGATCAAGTCTTGGAGAAGATCAGAAGAATAGACCAGTCAGATGATCAGGTGAAGACATGAAGCTGAAGAATCAGAAGACTTGAAGATCAGATGACTGCCAGAAGAACAAGACCAGAAGACCAGAAGACCTACATCAGTTGAGTCTGCTAAATTGAGCTAAGACAACTTACAACTGAAGACTCTATCAGGTAGACTGATCAATTTCATCTGATCAGATCAGCTCACATCTGGTGACAACTGTTTGTGCACCAGATCATACGTACTAATCAGACAAGAAGAATGTCAACCTTAGTTGGTAAAATAAACACTGAACAAGTGTACTTGTTAACCAATGAGATCAAGACACGTATGTATGGAGCTGACAAAGCGGGATTCGGCACTACATAGTCAAATGGCTAGAAAGGACAAACATTCATGCTTTCGGCCATCCCATTCCTGAAGCACGTCTCATCAAGCCTGCAAACTACCAAAAATAGCCTGAAATTCAAATTGCTCTCCAACGGCTCTTTGATTTCATGGTCTATAAATATGGGATCATCCTTCATACTGAAGACACGGAAATTATCATCAAGCTCAAGTTATAGCAATTTCCGCACGAAGAACACAAAATTAAGAATATTTTCCCATAGTTCTTAGCAAAGAAATCTTATCCTCTTGCTTTAGGCTACACAAATACTAGGATAGATTTCTAGTTGGAACAACAACAAATCTTATACCCAAACCCAAAAGTTAGGTTATGTTTGTTTTACAAGATTTCAGACTAGGGTTTCTAGTTTCTGATTTCTGGGATCGGTTGAGTAAGAACTCCTTAAACATCTGTTGTACTGTGTTGGACTAACACATTAAACTAAGTCCAGTTGGTTAAGTTGGTGCCCCTGCTGATAGGGAAGAGTGGACATAGGACTGGTTGTCCGAACCACTATAAAAATCTTGTGTGTTTTATCTGATTTACTTGCTTTACACTATAGCACACTACCTGATTTGATATTGCATACATATTCTGAGTCTGGATCAATTTTGCATCAAGCAACTGATCTGATCAGCTTGACACTTTGTCATTTGATTGAAAACAGATAAGCAGAAATCTGATTCTACAAAACTGGTTTTTCACACGGGTTAAAACTTAGCTTCCGCACATCAGTTAAACTGATAGACACCGAACTAATCTTCCATCAGGCGATCAGTATGTTGGATATCAGTCCAAATTGATCCACACGCACTCTGATCAGGAATACTTGCTTTCACACCTGATCTTGCACAAAAAGTTTTCAGAAGTCTATTCACCCCTCCCCTCTAGACTTCTGCCCTCACAAAAACTCGTTCGGGACCTACAAGTGGTATCAGAGCAGTGGTTCTACGGACCACTGGCTTTGAGTATCATCGGTTCTTGAGGAAGAACCATTGTGGTCACTTGAACAGATCTTGAAAAACCTATTTTTAAATTCATATGTTTTCAAAACTCACAATCAGCATGGATAATACCTCTAGTCTGTATCATGATCTGTCTATGTTTTCTATTGATGAGTATGCTGACTGGACCATACTCATGAGCAACCATCTTGGAGCTATAAGCAACAGAATGATGGAAGTTCTTGAACAAGGACCCATCATCATCTACTACAACAACCCAACTGAAGGAGGTGATCCAGAATTTCCAGTTGGAGCCAGAATCAGAAAGAGTCCTTCACTGATGGATGTCGAGGAAAGAAAATTGTCCAATCTAGATACTGTGGCCAGACATATTATTATGAAGACGATGGACAAGATAACTAGAGACAAGATCAAGTACCTCAAGACAGCCAAACAGATGTGGGATACGCTTGCTGAGATGTGCGAAGGAAATGATTTGATCAAAGACAGCAGATTGCAAGCCGAACTGGTTAAGTTTGAGAAACACAAGATGCTGCCAAATGAAACCATAAATCAGCTCGATCGAAGAATCACCATGTCTGTCAACAAGCTTAGGGAACTGGGACGAGAAATGTCAGACAAAGACATCAACTACAAGATCTTGAGATCTCTGACAAAGAAATGGAATATGAAAGTTACTGTGATAAAGAATTGTCAAGATATTGCTAATATGAAGCCAAGCAACCTGTTTCTAAGCCTTAAAGCCCATGAGTTTGATCTGATTGAAAGAGGGCAAGAAGAAGATGATGAGTCGCCTGCCGAAGTCACACCTGCCACATCAAAAGCAGTTGCATTCAAAGCAGCAGGCAGCAACCCAAAGTCTACTGAACCTATTGGAAACATCATAAGTCAGACAGAACAGATTGCTTTGCTGACCAAAAAGCTTGAAAGATCCAACATTCAACTTGGAAAATATTGGAAGTTTTATAGAGACTATCAGAACAGCAGAGGAAGAGACAGGAGATCAACTGACAGATCACAAGAGAGGAACATATTTGATGACAGAAGAGATTATCATAGGGAGGATCGCAGAGATGATAAGAAAAGAGATGATCGTCCTAATGATAGAAGAGACAACAGATCAGAGAGGAGGAATTCTGATTACAGGCAAACTGGGAAGTCACCTGACATATTCTACAGGAGGAATGACTCACCTGGCTGAAGAAGTTCCGTGGAACGTGGAACATGTTTCAACTGTCAGACACCAGGTCACTACAGTGCAGACTGCCCTGACCTGACTCGAAAAGAAAGAGAAGACAAGCGGAGCAAAAGAGAACAAAGATACAGAGACAGAAAAGCCATGGTTGCTGATACATCTGGGATAAATGATTCTTATCTGCCTTCAGAGGATTCTGGTTATTCATCTGTAGAAGATTTTTGCCTGATGACCACAGCTGATGATTTTGATAACTTCGACAATCTGATGTTCTCATCTGATGATGACATCTGCCTCATGGCTAAGGATGCTGATAATTCTGAGGTATCTTCTAAACCTTCTGCGTTTTCTGTTTCCACACCTGTTGTGCTGAGCACACCTGCTGGAGAGATTGACCTGCAGTTCTACAATGACCAATTACTTGATGATCTCTCTAATGCAGTAGGCACTTATACGATAGTGGAAGCTGAGAACGATAAGCTGAGGGCAGAGAACAATCAGCTTGTTAAAGATAATGCTGCAAGAAAAGCTACTGAACTGAAATCAGTTGAAATTGTTCAGAAAATGACTACAGAACTGGAGCTTCTGAAAGTCAGTTCTTCTAATCAGGATAAACTTATTAAGGAACAACTAGCTATTAACAAACAACAAGCTGATGATCTCAAAATCCTTCAAGCTAAGTTTGATGAACTCTTCCGACTGCATGAGAGTCTAAAACAAAGTGAGGACAGTTTGCGAAGAAAGTAGAGATTTTTGGAAAAGCCTCCAAAAATGTTGATGAAATAACAAGTTACTTTCTAAAGCCAACTGATAAGAAGGGTATTGGGTATGATAGCCCTTCTGGATCCTCATATGTCCAACCTGGTTCACAATCTAAAAGTGAATTTAGGAAGGTTTCTGGAAAAGATACACGAAAAGCTAAATCTATATCAAAGAATAGAAACAAACCTGCTGAACAGGTAAGGCAAGTGTCTGATCAGAAAGGGAACAGAAATGGACCTCAACTGATCAAACATCAGCCGAGGAATCAACAGAAGAACCCTGTTCTTCTGAAGAAACCTCAACCTGATCAGCAGATTAGGAATTAGAAAAGAAAACCTCTCAAGGGAAAATCTGATCTGAAATCTAATCAGGTCAAGCTGCCTAATCAGCAAGCTAGGGGTAAACTGCAGAAACCATTTGTGCAAAAGAGATATGAATCTTTTGATAGTAGCAGTCGTACCTATCCATTCAACCAGAAATCTAGGGCATCTGCACCTGAACCACACTGGATTAAAAGAAGAGAAACCAATCAGAAAAATCCCAAGTCTTCTGATTCATCCAAGGTTCACACTCATAATCATAATGATCAGAAAGCACATAAAGAGATGTATGATTATGCAGATGTTTATGGGAGACAAATCAGGCCTTCTGATCTTAATGATTATCATAGAAGTGCCCTGTTTGTTTGGACCCCGAAAGGTAAACCCCTCAGGACCCAATCCTACAGGGGTACCTAAAACCTGATCTGATTGCAGGTTCGTGTGGGTTTGGCCAATAACGGAGGTGTACAAGCAACTATCTGGTACATCGATAGTGGATGGTCAAGGCACATGACTGGAAAAAAACATCTCCTCAGCTCATACACAGAACAAGAAGGCCCACGTGTACACTTTGGTGATGATAACTTTAGTTTTACCAGAGGATTCGGAACCTTAGAGAATGATGATGTACATGTTACTGGACTCTCGTATGTCATTGGTTTAAAGCACAACCTATTATCGATTTCACAATTCTACGACAACGGATTCAGTGTTGAGTTCTCGACTGATTAATGCACTATCAAGAATCGAGCTACTCAACAGATTTTGTTAACTGGTTCAAGGAAGGGAACGATCTACACTACAGATTGGAACAGTTGTCCAAGAAATGCATGTGTGATTGTTAAAAGTTCCAAAAAGCAATTGGCTCTGGCACAAGAGAATGAGTCATCTGAACTTTAAGACTCTTAACAAGATAGCAAGGATGTCCCTGGTTGAGGGTCTCCCGAATAAGGTATTCTCTAAGGATCAGACATGTGTCGCATGTCAGAAGGGAAAACAGATTAAAACCTCATTCAAGGGGATCCCGGGACCAGCATCCAGCAGAGTACTACAACTGCTCCATATGGATTTGTTTGGACTAGTTACACCACTCAGTCTCAGCGGACGCAAATACACTCTGGTAATCGTGGATGATTATTCCAAGTTTACCTGGGTTGTATTCTTGTATAAGAAGAATGAGACTACGACAAAGATACCTGAGCTGCTCAAGAAATTGCAAAATGAGAAAGGTGTCAGTATTGTAAAAATCATATCCGATAAAGGTACAGAATTTTTGAACTCCTTTATTACTGACTTTTGCACTAAGTTTGGTATACAACATGAAACATCAGCTGCCAGAACACCACAACAGAATGGTGTAGCAGAATAGAGAAACAGAACACTCAAAGAAGCTGCTCGCACAATGTTAGCTGAACATGCAACTCCAAATCGTTTCTGGGTAGAAGTCATCAAAACTACATGTAATACTCAGAACAGATGTTCTCTAACTAAGATTCACTTCAAAACACCTTATGAACTGTGGAAGGGCAGAAAACCTCGTGTTTCTTACTTCCATGTTTTTGGGTGCAAGTGTTTCATACACAACAACGGGAAGAGTCAGTTGAACACCCTGAAAGCTTTGCTGGATGAGGAATATTCTAAGAATATACCCTCATCTGACTTTGCTTCAAAGGTTTTCAGCTGAAAACATTTGAAGCAAAGTCAGATGAGGGTATATTCTTAGGATATTCCTCATCCAGCAAAGTTTTCATGGTGTTCAACAGGCGAACCCTAGTTGTGGAAGAAACACCTCATGTGGTCTTTGATGAGATATCTTCTGAAAAAGAGAGATCTGCCTCAGAACAAGCAGTACCAGATCAGCCGGTACCTGATGCTCAGAAAATGGATCAGTTAAGTATCACAGAAAAAGTATCAGATCACGTAACAGTGTATGTTCCAAAACTTGATCTTACTGATTCACCAGGTCAATCAGACCCAAAGGTACGTACAACTGTCAATGAAGAAGTTGGTACAGTTGAGACAGTAACAACTGAACCATCTAGTTCAGGGGGAACACCTGATGTTCCGACGGACAAACATCAGTATATGATGATTCCAACATCAGCTGAGATTTGTCCATGCCAAGTGGATCCTATTACTGCACCACTCCCAACCACTAGTGACTCAATATCAGATGAGAACGATAATATCCAAACTGATATACATCAGAAAAGAAGGACTTGGTTAAAGGATCATCCTACTGATCTGATAATTGGCAATCCGAATGCCCGAGTCCAAACTAGACATCAGGTTGGTGAAAGTGCCATGTATTGTTGCTATCTGTCTTTGAAGGAACCAACCACTATAGAAGAAGCTCTACAAGATGCTAGCTGGATTCTAGCAGCTAAGCGGATTCTTAAGTATCTGAAGGGGATAGTAAACCTTGTGTTGGGGAATTAATTGCCCGGATCTATTCGGGTTGAATATTTAAATACAAATTTAATTCTAACAATTATTACTAGCATGAATTAATCATATATTAATTCAAATAATAATTCAACAACCAATCATGCATACAAATAGTTCACGTAAATCCTACGCATGTGGAATTACTACGAGTTTACGTAAACTAACCTCTCGGAGTGACAACCGTTGAGAAGATGGATCTCGTTCACACGAACACACCAAAAGGTCTTCTCAAGTATTCCCTTGTCCTTGTTCAACAATCCGGTGGAAGGAACTCACGAACAATTTAACAAAAGGAAAAATAAAATTATGTTGCACCACCTTTGTGGATTTATAATTTTTCCAACACATGAAATTGCACTTGGGGATGAAAAATTCATCCCCTATTTATAATACTAGGGGTGGCTGATTTTTCTAGTAGGAATAAGATGGAAAAATCTTTTTCTTGATCTCCTTGAATATATCCAATATATTCTTTTCTCCATAATTAAAATATTCCATAAAAATCCCACCTCCTTATATTAAGGGGTTTTCGAAAATTTCTCAATAAATAGGGAAGAAATAGAATCTTTGACTATTCTTGAATTTATGGGATAATCTTGTATTTCAAGAATACATATTCCATAAAATCTTTCCAAGAAAATCAAGAAAATCTTTTCTCTTTATTCCTTTATTATTTTCGAAAATTTTGGAAAAATAAGCAACAATAATTTATTTTATTTTAAACACATTTTTCAGTTATTGGACATTATGTTTGGGCTACTTGAGGGGCCTTTAGGAGAATTAAGATTGGACCTTCCAATGGACTTTGAATTTTCAATATTGAGCCACAATATTATTCAAGCCCATAAATATTAATTAATCCCACTACATAATTAATATTGCACTATCCATCTTAACCCATATTACTGTTAATATGGCTCCCGATTATTATTTCTCGTGTTTAAGATTATCTAGCCCATTAATTAATTCAAGCCACTGAAATAGCTTTCCATTAATTAATATATTTTGTCCTTGATCAAGGAACGGTTTAACATTATTATCCATATCGAAAACAAATTCCACTTGCAAGATTTGGTATGATAAATCTTATGAACCTCCCAAGGGGGCAAATCAAACGAGCGTACTCGCACACGATTCTTCGTATTGAATCTTAGCAATCACATGTGACCAGTAATATTGCCCAAGATATAAAGTATTGAATCTCATTGATTCTCTACCCGTCATAAGTCAAAGCAATAATCACTAACTACACGCGATCCTATTTAAGGGACCAAGATTAAGAAATAACGAACCACTGAGGTCTAATTCTTCCTGGTTCAGTGATGAAGAATTTATCCTCCTGTAGGTCCTGTTCAGTGCATAAGTCATGCACTAGTGTAATCTTTTGGTCAAGACAAGCCAATCTGAGCCTTACACTTCAACCTTTCACGATGGATTGTTCATTTCCATCTAAGTCGTGAACCGCGTACTTTTAGTTACAAGGGACTGTTAATTTAATCTTCTGTGATCTGGTATCACTAAATTAACTACAATGTAACGCGTACTGATTATTGAACAATTATGTAATAAATATATGTAACATTCAATGATATTTAAAGCATCGGTGATAAATAATTTATTTCAGTAAATAAGACAGAAAATTCAGTTTGGTTATACAAAGTAAAAGCATACTTTCCAGTATAACCCCAACACCTTGGTTTATTCTATCCATCAGATGATAATCTAGAGCTTAGTGGGTATTCTGATTCTGATTATGGAGGTTGCAGAATAGACATAAAATCAACCTCAGGTACATGTCAGTTCTTAGGAAGCAAACTGATATCTTGGTTTTCAAAGAAGAAAACATTTGTTGCCACATCTACTACTGCAGCAGAATATATGGCCGCAGGAAGCTGTTGTTCCCAACTGCTCTGGCTTAGTCAGCAGCTGAGGGATTATAACATTGTAGCTCCAAACGTGCCCATATTCTGTGACAATAATAGTGTTATTGCAATTACTCAGAACCTAGTTCTACACACGAGATACAAGCATGTGGTTGTCAGACATCATTTCATAAGGGATCATGTGGAAAAGAAGAATATCAGAATGGAAAAGATCCATACTGATAAGCAGAGAGCTGATATCTTAACCAAGCCACTAGCTGAAGTCAGATTTAGAGAACTATGTAATGAGCTAGGACTTCTGGACCTGGGAGAGAGTGCACCAGAAATCTTTGGTGGACTGGTCTCCAGGACCAGTTGGTTAAGAGATTGACCAGATAAGGAGGATCAGTTGAGTAATGGAACTTCAACTGACCAGAAAGGATCAGTCAAGGACTGATCAGATAAGGGATAACAGATGAAGGGGGAACTTCAACTGATCAGATAGGATCAGAAGGAATCTGATCAGATGAGTGGGACATTGTTGGGAAATACTAAGGTTTAGGCAGAAACTAAGAACAACAGAAATCAGTCAGAATTCAAGTGGTATTGATTGATTACAACATCAGTCAACCAGATACACATTTCTATTCTTTGTCTTTCTGATTACTCATATGCAATTATCTAATAATATTTGCTTTTACTGTGCTTATACCTTTATGATGCGTACCCTGCAAAACATTTAATGGGGACGTGGGGAGTATGTATTAATTGCCATTAATTGCATTTTTTAAAATCCAAAAGGCAATCGCGCGTGCAAATCCTTACCGCACGATCAATTTCTTTTCAAAACCGCTTAATCTAAATCATTTATTCTTTTCAAACGTTTAGTTTTCCGGTCTCGGTTTTCCCTCCTTTCTATTATAAAGCTTCGTCAAAACCCTTCCAAATACACTTCTCAAAATTCTTGCGATCAACATTATACTCTGCAAATTCTCACTTACCCTCTGCAATTCAAAGTGTTTCTTGCGACTCATATTATTTCAAAATCAAAAAGCAAAATCTGGTAATTATTGTTTATTTGTCGAGTTACTTCCTTAAAATCATTTGCTCATTTAGGCTACAAATGTTTATATATTTACCATATGTGTTATGTTTTCTCTATTTCTTTTATCTGTGTGTGTTATCAGGAATAAAACAATCGATTATTTGTCTGAGAGTCAAATGTTTGATTGGTTTTATGATTTTATTCACAAATCCTCACACAGGGTTCTTTTGTTATAGATGGCTACACACGGTATGGGAAAGATAATGTGAAGTTATGGAAACCTCTCAAATCAAATTGTTGAGGACAAATATGTTGTTTTTGGGATCACTAGAGATCCAGAATCCATGGAAGTGGAGCATTTATTGAGGAGGTGTGGCCTAGAGCAGTACTGTGCAGCCCACTCCAATCCAGTGATGCAATATGAAGCAATGGAATTTCTGAGGAATCTGGAGGTAGTGTCACCTGGCGATGAACTTGTTTCATCTGTCAATGGTGAAGAAATTAAGGTTTCAAATGCAGATATCACACGTCTATTCAATCTGCCCAAAGGGAAAATTTCACCTGCTCATTACAGAGAGAATGAAGATGAGCAGATAAGAGATCAACTATTCAGGGAGGCAGATAAAAAGCACACTGCCAATTTTGTCAGGCCTATGCTTAAGAGGAAGTTTCGCCTACTATTTGACATTCTGTCGAAGACAATCATGGGGATTTCTTTCAGTCCTGATGGACTGACTGCTATCAAGATGCATTGCATGGCAACAATTGTGGATGGAGCCACAAACATTAACTGGGCAGGATTCCTCAAGGCTATTCTACTACAAGAACATGCAAAGTTTGGGGTGAATGAAAAGAGGCAAGTTTATTTTAGGAAAAGGATCAGCAATCTCAACAAGGTAGCAGTCATTCTGAGGGACAAACTACCAACTGCTCAGTGGAGCCAGAATGGGCTAAAGATTTACAAGGCCTTCCTCACCAGCACATCTGTCATCTTTGGTCCTTCTGATGATGATATGAAGATGACTGTCAGTAAGGGCAAGAGCAAGGAAGCCGTCTCTGTTGCATCAGCAAATCCTCCTAAGAGAAAGAGGCTCCAAACAAAGGAACTGGCGAAGAAGCCAAAGAAGGTGAAGCAGGCCCCAATGACTCTTTTCTTGGAAGATGAGTTCGAGGAAGAAGAAGCTGCAGCTCAACCTGCTGCACAAAGACAATCGGCTGAGAAGTCTAAGAGACATGCTTCTCTGGTGGAAAGCTCTCCGGAGCAGTCAGAAGGAGAGCAAGGGAAGGACAAAGGAAAGGCAAGATCACCTTCTCCTCAATCTTGTGCTCAATCACCCATTCAATCTCCAGCTGCTGAGCGCATGACTCACTCTCCTTCTCCAACAAGCGAACATGCCAAATCACCTGTTGTGGAACCAGATCGAACTCAGCACATCAGTCAACAGCCCACTGATCTTCCACCACCATAAACTTCTTCAACTCAACCACCTATCCAATCTAAGTATTCGATTCCCGAATCCAGATCATCCAAAACAATTACTAGGAAGATGGCACGGATGCAAATTGAACGAGAGATCGATGATCTATATCCAAAATTGGAAGCCTATCCGAATATCAGGGAAGACATTCTGGAAATTATGACATGGAGAGATCTCAGATTGAAGAACTTTTCAGACTTCATGATCATCATTGAACAGATGGGAGGCGCTGACGAGTTTGCCGACTATGACTTTGATATGAAGAAGTCTACTCGGGTTGGTTCACCAGCTGAACTGATGTCTGATGAGGCAGTCAAGGCCTTGGTATACAGGAAGCTGGACAAGCCATTGGAGGAGTTTATCTTGGCTTCTGACAAAGAAACCTGCAAAAAATGATGATATTATAAGAGATGCAGGAGTTGCCGATGAAGGTGGTCTTGGTGATGCAGTTCAAGACCAGCCACTAGAGGCAAAAACAACTGATGCAAATGTTGAACCTTCAACTGCCAATCAACTTCCAACAGATCAGATGGTACAAGGTATATCTGCTACACACATCACTACCGATCAGTTGCGAGAAATCAGATCGTGTTTCAAGGATCTGTTGAAAGAAGAAGTTGAAGGTGTATTGGCTAACTCGGTTAGCAATACCATAACTGATCAAAGGCAAGCTTGTATGCGTGAACTGAAGATCAAAGGGAGTTTGACATCTCCCAGATTGAAGCCTTAAAAGATCAGTTTCAACAAACGATGACTGGGCTGAATGATGAATTCAAAAAGTCTTATGATGAGAAGATGGCCACAGTCGATCAACTTCAGGTATCTCTTCTCATGACCACTGAAAAGCTGGAAAAGACGGAGGAGAAGATTGATAAGCTGATTCTCACCTTTTCAAATGCCATCGAAGTTGGAAAATCTGAGTTGGTATCAAAAAATCAAGAATTAACTGGTCAGACACAAGGGCTTACTGCATCAGATCTCAACAAAGTCATTTCTGTCAGTTTTGGCTCCCTGACTTCCCATCTCAATACTCTTTTTGATCAAACCAAAAAGGGGGAAGGACAGGTTGAGAAACCAACTGACTTCATCAAGACTACAGAAGAGCTCATTCAGACTGTTGAAGCATATGGCCAAAGATTAGATCATTTGGATCTATTTGCAAATGAAGTTTCTGATAAAATGGAGAAATCAAGGGCAAGAAAAATGGCCAAAGGAGCTGGACCTTCCAAAGCTGAATCTGTTCCCAAACCTACTCAAGCAAAAAGAATCACAAGGAGCATAGCAAGTCAGATACAAACTGATAAGGAACTTGCTGTAAAATTAACTGAGGAACAGATTGCATAAGAAGCTCGACTGAGTGAAGAAGAAAGAAAAGCTGAGAAATTGGCTGAAGCAGAAGAACTGAAGAAGAAATATACTTCGAGAGTAAGGAAAGGTCAAGCTGGAAAATCAGTCGTGGAACCTCAACTGGCAGCAAAAATTGATGATATTATTCCGAAAACTGCTGCACATGCTGACATATTCGAAGAATGGAATAAAATCAGAGGTGAATGGCTCTTGGATGCTTTTGTTCTAGACCTGGTGCCAAAGGATGAATCACCAGATGAAGAATTTCTGAACTGGTTAGAGAACAAGCACCCAGAATTCTTGAAGTATCTGGAGAATGAGGCCAGGAAGATTAATGTAAGAATCTCCCATCAAGATTATGAAGTGATGGACTACACAAGGAAGGTGGATGGCTCATTCGACAAATTGACCTTTCAAAGATTCTATTTTGACATCTTGAGCAAATCTTGCATAACTGAACCTCAGCAGATCAATGATGTCAAATGGAAACTATATCGGATCTTCAACATTCCACAGGACCTGCGAGAGATGCCGGAGGGCTATATTCCAAAAGTTTGAAGACCAGAAGATAAGCTTAGGATCAGTTGTACTTTAAATATCTAAAACTTTTCAGATGTAACTTGTAATGACAATTCTGTTAAATGAAAAGTTTATTTTACTGATCCTAAGACAAACTCTCATTGTCTTCTGATTATTTGCTCTTTATTGCCTTATAATATTATCAACTGTTGTTGGTTTCTAAAATGCTTTTGGTTTCATCAAAAAGGGGGAAATTGTTGGGAAATTTATAGTTTTGATGAAAGTTCCAAAACACTTGTAATAGGACCAGTCAGACCTGTTAGCTGACTGATGATCTAGATATCAGGTTAAGGTAACCAGTTGATAATTATTGTATAGAACAACTGATGTAATAGATAGGTCACATATTGAGGGGGAACTCAATATGAATAGATCAAGTCTTGGAGAAGATCAGAAGATCAGACCAGTCAGACAGTCAGATGATCAGGTGAAGACATGAAGCTGAAGAATCAGAAGACATGAAGATCAGATGATTGCCAGAAGAACAAGACCAAAAGACCAAAAAACCTACATCAGCCGAGTCTGCTAAGTTGAGCTAAGACAACTGACAACTGAAGACTCTATCAGGTAGACTGATCAATTTCATCTGATCAGATCAGCTCACATCTTGTGACAGCTGTTTGTGCACCAGTTCATACGTACTAATCAGACAAGAAGAATGTCAACCTTAGTTGGTAAAACAAACACTAAAAATTGTACTTGTTAACCAATGAGATCAAGACACGTATGTACGGAGCTGACAATGTGGGATTCGGCACTGCATAGTCAAATGGCTAGAAAGGACAAACATACATGCTTTCGGCCATATTGTTCCTGAAGCACGTCACATCAAGCCTGAAAACTACAAAAATAGCCTGAAATTCAAATTGCTCTCCAACAGCTCTTTGATTTCATGGTCTATAAATATGGGATCATCTTTCATAGTGAAGACACATAAATTATCATCAAGCTCAAGCTATAGCAATTTCCGCACAAAGAACACAAAATCAAGAATATTTTCTAAGTGTTCATCACATAATTCTTAGCATAAAAATCTTATCCTCTAGCTTTAGCCTACATAAATACTAGGATAGATTTTCAGTTGGAACAACAACAAATCTTATACCCAAACCCAAAAGTTAGGTTAAGTTTGTTTTCCAAGTGTCATACTAGGGTTTCTAGTTTCTGATTTCTGGGATCGGTTGAGTGAGAACTCCTTAAACATCTGTTGTACTGTGTTGGACTAACACATTAAATTAAGTCCAGTTGGTTAAGTTGCTGCCCCTGCTGATAGGGAAGAGTGGACGTAGGACTGGTTGTCCGAACCACTATAAAATTCTTGTGTGCTTTATTTGATTTACCTGCTTTTCACTATAACACACTACCTGATTTGATATTGCATAAATATTATGTGTTTGGATCAGTTTTGCATCAAGCAACTGATCTGATCAGCTTAACACTTTGTCATCTGATTGAAAACAGATAAGCAGAAATCTGATTCTATAAAACTGGTTTTTCACACGGGTTAAAACTTAGCTTCCGCACATCAGTTAAACTGATAGACACCGAACTGATCTGCCATCAGGCGATTAGTAAGTTGGATATCAGTCCAAACTGATCCACACGCACTCTGATCAGGCATACTTGCTTTCACACCTGATCTTGCACAAAAAGTTTTCAGAAGTCTATTCACCCCTCCCCTCACAAAAACCCGTTCGGGACCTACAACATGTTTCACAACTTAGATAGATCTGAACAATCTATTGGTAGAGATTGATGTGTAAGGCTCATATTGGTTTATCTTGACCAAGAGATTACACTAGTTCATCTGTTGCGCTGAAGCGGACCTGCAGAGAAGATAAACTCTTCCGTACTGACTTATGGGATGAAGAATTAGACCTCAGTGGTTGTTGATTTCTTAATCTCTGTCACTTAATAAGGATTGTGTTTGATTAATAATTATTGCTTTGACTTATGATGGGAAGAGAATCATTGCGACTTCGATACCTTATATCTTGGGCAATAATATTAATTACATGACGATTGCTAAATTAACATAGAGAATCATGTGCTTGGAGAGTCTTGTATGATTTGTCCCCTTGGTGGGCTTAGAACCTTTATCATACCAAATCTTGCAAGTGAAATTAATTTTTCGGTATGGATAATAATGTTGAGTTGTCCTTACTCCAAGGATAAAGATATTAATTAATATAAAGCTTTTCAGTGGCTTAATTAATTAATGAACTAAATAATCTTAAACACGGAAAATAATAACTGGGAGCCATATTACCGTAATATGGGTTAAGATGTATAGTGGAATATTAATTATATAGTGGAATTAATTAAATATTAATGGGCTGAATAATATTATGGCTCAATATTGGAATTCAGGGCCCATTGGGAGGTCCATTTTAATTCTCCTAAAGGCCCCTCAAGTAGCCCAAATAAAGTCCATTAAATGAAAATGCGTTTAAAATAAAATAAATTATTGTTGCCTAATTTTTTCATAATTTTTGAAAATTATTAAAGGAAGAGAGAGAAAATATTTTCTTGATTTTCTTGGAAATATTTTATGGAATAAGTATTCTTGGAGTACAAGATTATTCCATAAATTTAAGAAAATTCAAAGTTCTTATTTCTTCCCAATTAATGTAAAATTTTCGAAAATTCCCTTATAGTAGGGAGGAGTAGATTTTGTTGGGAATTATTTTGGGAAATAGAATATATTGGATATATTCAAGATTGTATCTTGAAGAAGAAGCAAGGAAATTTTCCAAGAGCCAATAAGCCCTAATTTTCGTCCCCCCTCCCCCCCCAGTATTATAAATAGGGGATGAATTTTTCATCCCCAAAGAAAATTCCATGTGTTGGAAAAATTAGAAATCCACAAAGGTGGTGCAACAAAATATTTATTTTTCCTTTGTTTATAATTGTTCATTGGAGAACCTCCCACCAAGGTTGTTGAACGAGGACTTGGGAATACTTGAGAAGGACTTTCGGTTGGTAGCCAGATACCTGATCTTGTCTGTCTCAGAAGCTGTCACTCCAATGGGTAAGTTTACGTAATCTCCTAAAAATTGCGCATGTTAGGACCTTTTACGTGCTTATTATTTGCATGACGTTGTTGGCATGATTATTATATGAATTCACATAGGTTAATTCATGTTAGTAATAATCTGTGATTTAAATTTGTGTTTATGAGTTCATCTCGAATAGATCCTGACATATAGTATCCCAATACAAAACACTACGCCATGTGCTCTCATCAATATAGTTAATGTACATGCGCATTTTAGGTTTTCAATAGAGATAGTTGGATCCATCCAAAATTGATGTTTTAAAGGAGTCAACGAATAATCCATTGCAAAACACACTTAAAAACACATGACCTTTAACTTAGTGTATCAAGTATATGGCTCTAACGCCAACTGAAAGTGTGTGTACGTGTATTTTCAAAGTGTTGTTGAAAATGTTATGCAACATGTAAAATAACATATGGCAGCGGAAGTATTAAAAACACAGTGCAAAGGATTTCAAAATTTTGTATAGTCTTAATTCAGATTATACGAGCCTTATGAAAAACTTCACTAAAACAAGTAGTGAGATACAACAAGAACCTCTTACAAGATCTTAAAAGGTATAGTGTAAAATCCACATACCAAACCCAATCTTTTCACTCAAGTGACTAATGATCTTATTCAACCTAACACTCGACCTACTTAGACAAAATCAATACCGATAGGAACGTTGGAATACATTCGATCTACAAGTGCACATCAAATAACATCGACCATCACACTCCTAGATGTTACAAACACTCAAAGGTTGTGTCTCAAATACTACTCTCTATACTTGGAGATGAGCAATTGTGATTTCAATTTTCCTCAAATGTTTTTGTCCAATGCAATGAGTATATATAGACTTCGGTATCAACTACATTGTCTTATCCACTAGGTTTGGTTTTGACAGCCTAGAAAGTCTCCACCCATTACTCAATGGTCTTGTGGTAACCACTCATGAGCTTTTTACTTCTCACTCTTACAACTGCAACCGTCTGACATATAATTGTTATGTCGTCAACCTGCATGTACGAAACATTAAAAATAACATCTAACAAATCGGAGTTAGTGTTATGAGAAATGACAAATTTCTGATGTTGTGCAGAATGTTGTCCAACAAATGAAACAACATCCATACAATAACAACAAAATTAATATTGTATAATAAGCATCAAAATGACAAAAAACTCCCAAAATCACATTAATTATCAAATTTCCCTAAATTTGAACAATGAACTTTATGCAAACAAGGGAACTTTATGCAAACACGGATATAACCTATCAAACAATTTTAATTTCATAGGTGAAAAAATAAAATCCAACTAAATTTGAAAAATATAGGAAACAACATAACTCAATTACATCACATCCAAAATTTAACACTGGTTGAACAAGAGCATTTTTCACAAACAAAATTAGCAAAAATTGAAAGTGATAAGATCAATTTGTGAAAATCATAAAAAATATATACGGTTTCTTTCTTCTCTTCTCTGATACTCTAACTTTCCGACGGAAGAACGTGATGGGCGATAGTAACGACGGATGGGTACGTCGTCTTTCTTCTAAGATAATCTAACTTTTTTTTTCTTGATCTTTTACTTTTAACTTTTTTATCCATCTTCAATGGGATTTTTGAACATTTACACATTAAAAAGGGCTGTAAAGATGTAGACAAAAAATTGCAAACTAAATTTCGAGCATTTTTTTTATGGTTTTCACTATTTATTTTATTAATTGGGCTTTGACTATTTAATTTGGACAATTGCGTAAGACGCTCTAACGATGAGATAAAGTATAATTTGGACATTGACGCTTTTATCACTTTGAGATGAGTGGGTGTTGATTTGTGTTATGTTGTACACCATCTTATGCATGAAATCGTCACATACGAGTTTTTATCTTTAATTTATATACGGGAGCCACTAAACACACCCCATAATCCTCCACACACCTCATCTACTAAACCCACTCCATTAAAAATTAAAAATTAATTTATATTACTAAACCCACCCCAAATCATTACTATATACCCTTCTCCCAAAAAAAAAATTACACTTATCTTCTTGCCCTGTCAAAACAAAGCAGCATGCGACTCCCGTAAAAAAAAAAATTTCTTCCAATTTGAACTTCCCCTTCCAATACAAAACAGCGTGCGACCCCTTAAAAAAATATATATATTTCTTCCACTTTGATTTTCTTGGAACAAAATCATAGGTGAATTCATGTATGTTCGGCCGAAGAGTTATGTACAGCCTCATTGATGTTCGGCCATAGTTAGAAGAATTTTCATGTTCCACGGCACTGATGATTTTTTTAGGGGATCACTAGGACCGAACACTACTCGTTCGAATTTTTTTTGCACGATAATTTATGTCGAAATTACTAGCTCATGTTCAACCGTGATTCTGGCCGAACAGTGGCGTGATTAGACCCTAAATTACCAAAGTTTTCTGTCTCAAATCGATTAAATAGAAAACAAAAAACATAAAAATACTTACATTGATGTTCTCCTTTGAACTTTCATATTCCACGACACTGATGATTGAAAAGACAAAAGAGTTTATGGGCGTGAATTCCACAAAATAAATGTTTTAGGGTTTATGATTTATGGATTAATTAATAGTTTAAATCAAAACTAATTTGATATCTATTTATATGAGGGTAATATAGTTATTTTGTGTATGTCTATTTTAGTCGGGATTTAACCAAATTCGTCCCATAATTTTCACCTTTATTCAAAATGGTCCTGTAAATATTGGCATTTTTAATTTAGTCCCACATGTATTCAATTTGTTCCAATTTAGTCCCAAACCGTCAGAGATCGATCAGAAACACCCAAAATGACGTCATTTTAGTCGCAAAAATTAGGGGCGCTTGATAGACACACGACTAAAATGATGTTGTTTTGGGTGTATCTGATCGATCTCTGACGGTTTGGGACTAAATTGGAACAAATTAAGTACATTGAGACTAAATTGAAAAAATCGATAGTTACGGGACCATTTCAATAAAAGTGAAAAAAATTATGGGACGAATTTGGTTTGAATTCCATTTTAATCTTAAAAAAATTGAGGTGTGAGGTTTGAATAAAGGGTTATGAGCTTTAGCCTTTAAATTTCATATATTAAACTTGATTGGTGGGCTTTAGCCATAAAACAGAGAGATTTAAATAGACTTATAATCTAGGATCAATACTTTTCTTCATACAAGCATTGAGCACCCCACAAGTCCTACAAACAAACAGATAAGAGCCTCACCAAATTGATGCAATTCTTCATTTTTTTTTCTTAAAAGTACTAATTCTTTTATTTTAAATTTAAGAAGATTATAAGTTTTTGTGTGTGAGTGTTTGAGTATAATTTCACCTAATTCCGCCCCTAGTATGATATATGTTTCATTTTGTTCTCACCAAGAGTTACAAGTTCCTTCTCTATTTATAATGAGTGTTTGATCTCCTATCAACCAGGTATATGTTATGAATTTGAATTATTTGACTCATTTCATTTATTTCTAACACATTTTTTTAAATCACTAAACGTGACACGTATTATACCCACCACAAAATAATTATCATTTAAAGAGAGATTTAACGAGGGATTTAAGGAGAGAATACTATATATTTGGCGAGGGTTTTAACGAGGGAAATGAGTCCTCTTTAAAATGCTCGTCGCTAACTCATTAATTAGGAAAAAATTGGACCCTCGGGAAAAAGCAAGGGCTTTAGTGAGGACTGGCATTGTGTCAGAATTCCCGAGGGCTGGCATACCCTCGCCAATTTTGATGCAAAATATCTCGACTGGCCATCGGCAATTGATTCTGAGGCAGCATGAACGACAGCTCGCCGAGGGCCTGTAGTCCGTCACCAGCCTCCGCGACTTGTACCTCGCGCAGCACGCGTTGCACAGCGTATTCGGGCCCAACGGCATGGTCCTCCACTGCGACTTCTTCCCCACCCGTCGTCGACGACACCAATGGCCGGGATCTCTTGCTTCGAGCTCGAACGTGAAATCCGGTGGCCCCAATCGATTGAAAATTAGCGACAGCAGTGGTGAGCTCGTTCGCCGGGAAATCCTGGACTTTGAAATTTAGGATTTTAAAATCCTATTAAATAGTAAAATTGTATGTTTGTTTTGAGATATGGTAGGATTATATAGGATTGTAAAAAAATTGATTAATTTGTATTATTATATTATTATTGTAATGATTGAATGATTGAGTATTGTATTGAAAATTGTGTGAAAGTAATAATATTATTATTTATGGGAATAGCTGCAGATGTAGAGTTTATGTTAGGTTTTAAATTGGATTTTGAAATCCTGGTTTTAATATTGTATTAAATGGGTATGTGAAATTGTAAAGTCCAAAGTCCCTCCAGAATAGTTTCAAAACAAACATACCCTACAAGTTTTTGTCATTTATAATTGCTCTAGGTCGGTTGAAGCATGATCATAAACTTAAAATTGTAGCCAAAATTAATTGGCCTAGAATTTACAATACTCAATTTACACGTGCAATATTTTAGAATCTTTTTTTCTCTCAATTCTTTTCTATTTCTTTTCTACACATTTTTTGGGCAATGTATATGCTACTACTAAATCAAGTATATTTAAAAAATGTATGGTTGTTAAGGTCTTTAAAAAAATGTTGGATTTATTTTCATATTCTTAAAAATGCCAAATTCCAGGTATTATGATATTATAATTTAAAAAAATACTTAATGCAACCATAATAAACAAAATATAGATGAGACGTGATACATTAATTGAGTATAAAAAATTGAAAGTTGTATCACATTAACCCAAGGGTTGACCTAGTGATTGTATGATTGAGACTTAGAAATATGTTCCTCTCTAGGTCTTAGGTTCGAACCCCCTAAGGTGCGATCAACTCTTGAGATGAGTCAGTCCAGTCAGAGCTTAGCTCTGGCTTGAAGTGGGGCCCCCGCTAATGAAGATTAAAAAAATTGTGTCCATAGACCTATTTAATCTACCTTTCCGTAAAATCTATTTCATCCCTCTGAGCATACTTTTGGGGTCGGAGGGAGTACTTAACAAAATTGTTATTTTGTATGAGAATTTTATGTTTAACCTCACTATGAAGTCTATTGTTGTATCAGGAAACAATAGTGTTGCCAAACAAGTGGAGCAGATTGAGTCACATAAAGAAGATGGAGAACAACACTATTATCCTGACATCGAGCTGAAAGATGTATCACCACCAGACACGTCTTAATTATTCAAGTTATCATTATATTTTACTCACAATCAATTATGTTATTCATAAATGAACATAATGTACTTTAATTTCCGTAAAACCTATTCAACCCTCTAATCAAACTTTTGGGGGACGAAGGGAGTATGACTTTACTTTGTGATGGAGACCAAATTATATACCCCTTAACACCATTCTCATAGCCCACAAAACCTCCCTTCTTCGCCCTTGGCTCCAATTTACCCTCATCACACATGATAATAAACAGTACACTCAAAAGCTCTCAAATTAGATAAATATGCGTCCTTACTAGACTACACCTCATAGGGTGTTTTGAGGTTGATACATGTGTGAGGTCCACAATTTATCAAGTAACATATTGTGCTGACCGCTTCTGCCCAAAATCTTGTTAATCCAACATTAGAGAGCATGTTTCTAGCTCTCTCTAGAAGTGTCTGATTCATGCATTTTACTACACCATTCTGTTGTGGTGTATCTCGTATGAGATTTTTTTTAAGGATCGTAACTTTAAAAGGTATCAATTTCATGTCAAATTAGCCCGAATGACCCTAATTTGAGCCTGAAGTTACGGTCCTCATTTTGTCAGCCCAAAAAATTATGGTTCTTGTTTTTCAACTTCTCAAAGTTATGGTCCTAAAAAATTTATCCCCACACCAACACACATAAATGTGAAAAGTAAAAAGATAATTTATTTATTTTAGCAAAAAATCTATTGTTCGAAGGATCATATTATTAAAAGATATTAAATCTTTTTACGAATACTTTTCCTTGTTTCATTAAGAATTTTATTAATTTGTATTTATTTACTCCCTCCGTCCCATATCAGTACGAAACTGATCTGGGCTAGAAAATCAAGAAAAGTTATTTTTTTCCTTTATTAAAGTGGTAAAGTAAGGGTATTTGGGTCAAATCAATTTTAATTGTGTGGGTGTGAGTTAATTGTGTTATAAAAAGTAATTGCCTGAAAAGTTGATAAGTATATATTGTGATGGTAAGGATCATGAGTAAAGTTTTATTTTTTTAATGTGAAAACTAATATGGGACAAAATAAAAAGAAAAGTGTGAAAATTGATATGAGATATAGTGAGTATTAAATAAGTCCCACACTCATTTGTTAATTGTCAAGTTAATCAAACAATATTTTATTTTAATGATTTTTGTTTATTATTTTCACATTTTGATTTGTCCGTCTTTTGTGGATTTTGATGTGGCTTTATGTTTTTCTGACTAACAAACAAGATATAAACGTGTTGAACATGGATTGATCAGAATATAGAGTTGTCCAACTCGTACATTGGACCACGTGTGGGTTTAGCGAACACGTAGCAGTTTGCCTTTGACCGGTCGTCGACCGGGTACAACAAGACCCCCCATCCTGGCCAGTTATGCTCGTATCGGGGGGCAGTCTGTCTTGACACACCCTCTTACTTTTATCGAGGCGACATCTTGATTTCCACGAAATGTGGCGTCTCGAGGCACTAGATCTCCAGAGTTCCATCATGATGGAACAACAACGGCGCGTGCGCCATTTTTAGAATACACACACATAGATATACACACATGTGTATATCTCTGTCTCGGGAGGCGTGATTTGAATTTTTAAAAAACCCTAAACCACTTTCTCTCCACTTTCTTTGTTAATAAAGGTTTTGCTCCCTATTTTTTCTTATTTTCTCTCCACTTTCTTCCTCTCCAAATTTCCAACGATTTTCTCCCTTCTCCAACGAAATTTTTCCGATGACTCTCCTTATTTTCAGGTATAAATAAATCTCTTTCTTCGTTCTTTTTCTTCGAACATGTCTTCGTCTTTGTCTTCGGCTACCCTATCAGTCTCCATGGGCTCGGACTTGCCTCGTCGTCACACAGATTTGCCTCGCCGCCACCATTGGGACACAGGTAAGGCACTGATTCTCGGTGTTAGCATCTCTGGGTCAGAGGTTGGTAAAACGCCACGGCCAGGTTTTACGGTGATATCATCTTCAACCGAGGAAGCTAATGCGGAGTTGGATCAAAAATTAGCCCGATACGATTTTTAGGAGGCTGTAGAGCTCCGGGGGATCCTCCATCGTTGGGAAGACGACTGGAATGATGGAGGCGAGCATACCGGGGTTGAGCAGCTGGGTGAGCAAACCAATGAACACACTGGTGAACCCCCAATGGGCCGACCACATAGCCCAATGTATGCCGATTACGATGCTCGGCATACATAGTCTGGCTCGAGCAACCTCATCGTCCCTTCAGGCCCACTAATTTCCGAGCAAGTGGGGTGTCGTGCATAATCGATGAACACTGGTTGGCTCAATTGTACCGATAATATGAGACCCCTAAAGATGTCTTCTTCTGGGTACCGAGGGGCGACGAGCGAGCAGACCAACCCCCATAAGGGTATGTGGCGGTCAATATATACAATATGGAAGCGGGAATTTACTTCCCACTGCACCCGGTGATCACACGTCTGCTCGTTGAATGGAACATAACTATCACCCAGTTGAAGCCGAATGGGTGGCTTATAGTTATGAGTATCTTGACCATGTTTGGTAAGATGAAGCCTCGGTATTACCAGTTTGCTGCCGAACTTGCTCGCTTGGTCTACCTAACCCGTCCTCGGGGTGAAGAATGATGGTTGTTCATGCAGGCGAACACATAGCACAAGATAGCGAAAGAGGTGCCGAACAAGATCAAAGAATAGAAGGATAAATTCTTGTTTTGTTGGGGCGAGTGGAAAAGTGTCACCTCGGCCGATGATCCGAATGCTCGGCTAGACATCCCGACTGACTTCGGGATTTTCCGAAGTAAATTTGAACATTTGTAACTCATAACTATACTGATATTAACTTGTGTTTGTTTCATGACCCAAGAAGGCATCGGAGGGAGTTACCAGTGATGGGTATTTCAGTGCCATCTGCACGATCAATCTTGAGAACTACTCCGATCAGATAGTGGAAAAGTACTAACAACGGAGGCAAGCAGGTCTCCTTACTCCTCCCCATCATTTGTCAGTCGTTGATCCGAACGGAAGGTATCTTTCTTATTATTACTTATAACTTGCTTTAACTTCACCTTTCTCATACTCCTCTGTGTTCGTCTTCCAACTCGACCATAAGCACCGCCGAACATACTAAGAAGGTAAAGGGAAAAAAACCCCTTGAGTTCGAGAGAATCCAAGCAGAACGACGGGCCCAATAAGCAGCCAGAGAGACAGCATGCAGTCACGCTGGCCGAACATGGGGCGAGCTCACAAGCTCCCCCGAAAAAACACAAGAGAACCCACGACAACACCCTGAGCACCGGGCGAGCACACCATCCGAGCGGGTGGGATTTGCGATCGAGCCAGCCGCGACCCCAGCCTCACAACGAGGTATGGGCACCCGCTAACAAGGTCGAACGCACTCTGATCCGCATGATGTCTCCTACTTTGGATGGTGTTGGGGAATAGGGTGCCCGAATCTATTTGAGATGAAATTAAATACATATTTAAATTATTTATTTATTACTAGCATGAATTAATCATATATTAATTCAAATAACAAATAAAGCCAACAACCATCATGCGTACAACGAGTTTCACGTAAATCTTATACATGCAGAACTAGGAGTTACGAGAAACATACCTCTTGGAGTTTCACGTAAATTAAACCTTACCAATAACTACGTGGTAGAAGAAGTAAGAGTCGAATCCAACAGTGAGAATATAATTGTATATCTAAACAATGTAATTTATATGAGATGAACGAATATTAGACCTTGGTTTCCACCTTGGAGTAACTGATCCTTGATGAAAAGATAACAATCTAAATTTCTAAATAAATGTCGTTGAATTTAAATATTCATATTTATTTTTTGTGGTTCAGACAATGGAGACCAAGGAGGTTTTAGCATGGGGCAGGTGTAAAGATAGTTTATATGTTTTGGAACATGAAACTCCGACTTCGATTGATGCTTTATCTTCCACATTTTTAAAGTCTTCGTTTGAATTATGGCACTCTCGTTTAGGAATATTTCTATTTCCGTTATTAAACTTTTGAATAATTTGGGTCACTTGGCTGTCACTGTTTTGCCAAAACCTATAGTTGTTCCTCGTGTCAATTAGCTAAAAGTAGACGTTTGCCTTTTCCTTTAAATGAAAAACGTGCTTTCAGGTGTGTTAAGTGTAATTCATTGTAATTTATGGGACCTGCTCCCGTTGTTTCTTTTGATGGCTATCGATATTATGTTGTGATTGTTGATGATTTTTCCCGTTTCTCTTGGTTATATCCTATGCGTGCAAAATCTAATTTTTTTGATGTTGTTAAGCGCTTTCATGCTCTCGTTTTCAATCAGTTTAACTCTAACATCAACATTTTTCAAAGTGATGGTGGAACTAAATTCACTAATAATGAAGTTCGTGAGTTTTTTGCTTTGCATGGAATCCTGCATCAAAATTCTTGTGCATACACTTCCGAACAAAATGGTCATGCTGAAGGTAAACATAGGCATATAACTAAAACTGGTCTTTCATTGCTTTTTAATGTTCGTGCTCCCACTATTTTTTGGTATGATTCATTTGCTACGACTGTTTACATAATCAACCGCTTGCCATCGAGTCTTCTAGAAAATAAATCACCATTCGAAGTTTTATTTGGCTCCATCCTAAAGTTTTTGGTTGTCGCGTCTGTCCATATTTGCTATATTATGCACCTCACAAATTAGCTCCTCGTAGCCAACCTTGCATATTCCTAGGTTATAGTTGTTTGCATAAGGGTTTTCGATGTTACGATCCTATCGCTTCCCGTTTCTATGTGACTCGTCACTTCCAATTTGATGAGTCTATTTTTTCGTTTGCTGAAAGTAATCTTGAAAGTTCCAATACTAACACATTATTTTTTTCTGAATTTTTTGAGCCACGGGCAAAGTCACAATATTCCCGTATGAACCTCGCTCTCTTGTGGGTGCTCTTCAGTACCTCACAATTACTCGTCCGACTTATCTTATGTTGTCAACCACGTCAGCTAGTTTCTTCAAAGTCCCATTGTTGATCACTTTATGGTTGTTAAGTGAATTCTTAATTATGTTAAGGGCACCATCCATCTTGGCTCACATTCTCTCCTTCATCGGATTACTCTATCCTTGGTTATTCTGATGCGAATTGGGCCCGTTGTGTGGACACACATTGCTCCACGTATGGCTACTCCATCTTCTTGTGAGGGAACCTGGTCTCCTGGAGCGCCAAGAAACAACCAACAATAGCTAGTTCGAACTGTGAGTCTGAATTGTTGGGATTATACTGGAAAGTATGCTTTTACTTTGTATAATCAAAACTGAATTTCGGACTTATTTACTGAAATAAATTGTTTATCACTGATGCTTTAAATATCATCGAATGTTACATATATTTACTGTATAACTGTTCAATAAATAGTACGTGTTACGTTGTAGTTAATTTAGTGATACCAGATCACAGAAGATTAAATTAACAGTTCCTTGTAACTAAAAGTACACCATTCACGACCAAGATGGAAATGAACAATCCATCGTGAAAGGTTGAAGTGTAAGGCTCAGATTGGTTTGTCTTGACCAAGAGATTACACTAGTGCATGACTGATGCACTGAAGAGGACCTACAGGAGGACAAGTTCTTCAGAACTGAACTAGGAAGAATTAGACCTCAGTGGTTCGTTATTTCTTAATCTTCGTCCCTTAAATAGGATCGCGTGTGGTTAGTAATTATTGCTTTGACTTATTACGGGTAGAGAATCAACGAGATTCAATACTTTATATCTTGAGCAATATTATTGGTCACATGTGATTGCTAAGATTTAATACGGAGAATTGTGTGCAAGTACGCTTGTTCGATTTGCCCCCTTGGGAGGTTCATAAGTTTTATCATACCAAATCTTGCAAGTGGAACTAGTTTCCGGTATGGATAATAATGTTGAACCGTTCCTTAACCAAGGACAAAAGATATTAATTAATGGAAAGCTATTTCAGTGGCTTGAATTAATTAATGGGCTAGATAATCTTAAACACGGAAAATAATAACCGGAGCCATATTGACCGTAATATATGGGTTAAGATGGATAGTCAATATTAATTATGTAGTGGGATTAATTAATATTTATGGGCTTGAATAATATTGTGGCTCAATATTGATAATTCAAGATCCATTGGAAGGTCCAATCTTAATTCTCCTAAAGGCCCCCCAAGTAGCCCAACATAAAGTCCAATAACTGAAAAAGGTGCTTAAAAATAAAATAAATATTTGTTACTCATTTTTCCTATTTTTCGAAAATCATAAATAAAAGAGGGAGAAAGATTTTCTTTGAATTTTGTTATGGAATGAAGATATGTATTCTTGGAATACAAGATTATCTCATTAAATTCAAGAAATCTCCCACTTGGTTATTTATGGTGAGATTTTCGAAATTTTCAAAGAATAAGGGAAAGAAAGATTTTCTTGATTTTCTTGAAAAGATATTATGGAAGATATGTATTTCTTGAAATACAAGTATATCTCATAAATTCAAGAAGATCCAAATCTTGGAATCTTGATCCTTATTTTTTTTCGAAAATTCCATAACAAGATGAGGTGGGATTTTTTGTGGAATTTTTTAATTATGGGGAAAAGAATATATGAGATATATTCAAGATTTCTTGGAGATCAAGAAAAGATTTTCCCACATTATTTTTCCCCAAAATTTTCGACCACCACCCCATCTATAAATAGTGGATGATTCTTTCATTCCCAAGTACAATTCCATGTGCTGGAAAAATTAGTAAATCCACAAAGGTGGTGCAACAAATTTCTTATTTTTCCTTTTGTTAATTATTCGCGAGTTTCCTTCCACCGGATTGACGAGCAAGGACTAGGGAATACTTGGGAAGGATTTTTGGTGTGTTTAATCGACGAGACCATTGCCACTCCTAGAGGTTAGTTCATGTAAACCCGTAGCAATTCCGCATGCGTAGGATTTATGTGAACTGTTTATATGCATGATTTGTTGTTGAATTATTATTTGAATTAATATAGGATTAATTCATGCTAGTAATAATTGTTAGAATTAAATTTGTATTTAAATATTCATCCCGAATAGATCAGTGCAATTAATTCCCCAACAACTGGTATCCGAGCCTCGGTTTCGGGATCTGAATTTTAAATTGTAATTTAATTCGCTGTCATTAAATTTGAAATTGGATAGCAGAATTGCTAGATCTTTTTTGCAGGTATCCAATTGTCATGGAATTTAATGTGTTTATTTATGCATGCATATAAATTGTGGTTTTTAATTCGATTCGTTCAAATTCGTTTTGCCTCGTGAGAAAATCCACTAGTAGATTAGGATTTGTTTGAATTGATCAATGTAATAGACTAGTCTAGATCTAGGTTTATTTATTTTTTGTAAATAAATTGTAACCGGATCGGAAACGGAGGCGAGATGAAGAATTAAATATAGATCCAGTAACCGTGACATGATTCGACATGCATCGTAACGTAAACGCGCTAAGGAGGCACGACTACGACGCGTAACATCGCCACGCGGACCGCACGATGCCAGCGTCGGCGAGATCACCGACGCGCAGCGTGATTCGGCGACGACACCCAAGCGGCTGCACGGGATGCCGCACCATGAGCAAAAGCCGAGGCTGGAGGGCGGGCGAAGCGAATAGGGACGCGCAAAGATCGCCAGATCCACGGCGAGGCGAGGATGGCAAGCGCGGCGCTGTATGCACGCGTACGCTGCCTTTCTCCGCCGAAATACGCCGAGGGGTCGATTCGACTAAGGGCCGCCGGACGCGAAGCGGTATCCCAGTCAGGAGCTACTTGGCGTATATGCTTTCGAGATGGAGTTCTTTTCGAGACGATAGAGTGAGAGAAATTCAAGACGACGTTTCTTCAAAATCAAGCCAAGAAAAATCAAACTATGACAATTGGATAATTTGTGCCCAATATGTTTATTTTTCCGCTTTGCTTGATTTATTGTTGTGATTTATTGTGCTTTATTTAATTTGTTTAAATGTGTTTGCATGAGAATTGCCCAATGAAAAATCTCACTTTCGAAACTTACTTAGTATGCTTAAACAATTAATTGACAATTTTATTCCGGACAATAAAATTGAATTAATTTTGACCTCCATGGTTTATTTATTTGTGAATTCTTTTGGAGAAATTCCCCCCACAGGACGGTCAAAAGATAGCTTTCACATGAATAAATTCCAAAATGGATGATTGTGGATTATTACTAGTGGCGACGATGATCCTCCCCACGAGGCTCATTCAAAGCAAAATAATAATTCTGTATTTAATCATGGTTATTACTTAGGTATAAAATTGATATGCATATACTTCCCTCAAGTCCCCTCGATTTTTTATATTGGTCAAGTGGGAGCCAACTATTAATCTGGATATTAAAGGTTTGCAACTGTTCTTGTTTGTAACCTGCTTGAATGTGTTTAAATAATGACCCACCCCACGTGGCTTATTTAAACTGCTTTGAGATGTTGGCTGATGCATGTTCATATTTTTTTTTGAGATTTTAATATGAAACATGTGATCGAACCTTGTGATATATTTGTGCTTATGCATATTATTTATTTCAGTTCAGCATGTCCTAACCTTTTAATCCACTGTTCATTATACTTAAAGTTAATAGAATGAGTATGGAAACTATATTGATTGGAAACGAAAAATTATAATTGTCCTAACTACACAAAAGCACAAGTGGATTCTTGACACACCAAAATCAGATGAGCCAACTGACGAGTCAAAAATGCGGGACTCGTCAGATCATCTTGCGAGAGATGTCATCGCTGAAAATGGTGGAGGGCAAACCCATAAGGGATTACGTCCTCAAAATAAATGGTCCATCTGAACAAACTTGAGGTTCTGAGTGCAGATTATAATCTGGAGGCTCGAATGAATTTGGTACATCACTCTCTGCCCAAAAGTTTCTGAGCATTTTGCCCTCGCTAGCTGATTTGTTGCGAGTTTTGATCTCGGCAGAGATGTTGATGGGGCACCAAACTTAAGCTTTGAAGGCAAGTGGTCCGTCTTCATTTTTCTAGGCCAAGGGTAGGCAAGAAGAAGAAGAGAGCCAAAAGCCATAAGCAATAAAACTCAACTGTTGCCAAGGGCAATGGTAAGATGAGGAATGCTTGTGGGGTCAAGAAGAATCCAAAGAGGAAGTGCTTAAGCTGCGGTGAAAGAGGACAATGGAGGTTTGCCTGTTCCAACCCCAAAAGGGACGGAAAGAAAGGTAATTCTCATTCACTAGTTGTTGAAACTTGTTTAGCGGCGTATACTTCTCATTCGTGGGTAGTTGATACGAGATCTGCTGAACATGTATGTTTCACGTTACGGGGTCCCAGCTGACCCGACAACTTAGTGGTAGTGAGATCCTCATCACACTGGGCGATGCTACGAGAGTGACAGAGTTTTAATTTTAAGAGATGTTCTATATGTTCCCAGTTTTGGAAAGAATTCACTTTCAGTTTCTAAAATTCTGTTAATGGATACTTAGTTTCTTCTAATAAAAATGACATAATTTCTTGAAATGATGAGTGTATCTGTTATGGGACATTGATGGAAAATCTATATACAATTAACTGTGCACACCACTCACGAAATGCATCATATAACACATCAACTGTTTCCGAGAAAAGAAAACGTTCATCAGATGTGAACGAGACACTTCTATGGCATCTAAGATTGGGACATATTAATCTAAAGAGGATCCAAAGGTTGGTGAAAGACGGTTCACTGGAGTTTCTCCAAGTTGAACCAATTCCAACCTGCGAATCATGTTTGGAGGGTAAAATGACCAAGAGGGCATTCGGAGCCAAGGGGAATAGAGCCAAAGAAGTGTTAGAAATCGTTCACACGGACGTATGTGGTCCAATGTCAACCAAAGCAAGAGGAGGTTATGAGTATTTTGTCACTTTTATTGATGATTACTCAAGGTACGGTTATATTTTCCTTATAAAGCATAAATCTGAGACCTTTGAGAAATTCAAATAATTTAAGGCTCAAGCAGAGAATCATAGGGAAAACGTATCAAGTATCTACGATTCGATCGTGGAGGCGAGTACCTCAGCAATGAATTTTTGAACTACTTGTCAGATGCTGGGATTGTATCCCAGCTGACTGCACCCGCAACCCCTCAATAAAACTCTTTTGGAAATGGTTAGATCAATGATGTGTTATGCGGATCTTCTCAAGTCGTTCTGGGGTCATGCCTTGGAAACAACGGCTTACATTCTGAACTTGGTGCCATCCAAATCAGTTCCCAAAACTCCCAAAGAATTGTGGACAGGGCGCAAGCCCAGTTTGAGACACATGAAAATTTGGGGGTGTCCGGCCTACGTGTTGGACAAGGAAGCCGAAAAATTGGATCCTCGATCAGAATTAAGGTTGTTTGCAGGATACCCCAAGGGAACAAAAGGGTGTATGTTCTATGGTCCCGAAGATCAAAAGGTGGTAATAAGCACCCACTTTAGATTTTTGGAAGAAGACTATATGAACAAAAGAAGACCCAGAAGTGAGATTACCTTAAATGAGCTAAGGGGGCTAACCTCATTGCCAACTGTACAAGATGAGATACCAAACGACACACTTTCACAACCGGAACCTCGTCGTAGTGGGAGGGTTATGAAACAGCCCGAGAGATTCATGGGGATAGGAGAGTCCTCGGACTTGATTCCCGGACAAGACGAATCAGACCCATGGACATATGACGAGGCAATCCAAGACAAGGATGCGGTTTCTTGGCAAACAGTAATGAAAGCCGAAATGGGTTCTATGGATCATAACAGAGTGTGGGAGCTAGTCGAACCACTTAATGGGGTCAAACCCATTGGTTGCAAGTGGGTATACAAGAGAAAAAGGGGACCGGACGGGAAGGTGGAAACCTTCAAGGAAAGGCTTGTGGCGAAAGGTTATACTCAGAAAGAAGGGATCGACTATGAGGAAACCTTTTCACCTGTAGCGATGCTCAAGTCCATCCGGATTCTCTTGTCGATTGTTGCGCATCTCGATTTTGAAATCTGGTAAATGGATGTCAAGACAGCTTTCCTTAACGGAAGTCTTGATGAAGAAATCTATATGCAACAACCCCAAGGCTTCATTGAAAAAGGCTAAGAACACCTAGTTTGTAAGCTCATAAAGTCCATTTACGGACTCAAACAGTGGGAGAAATGCACTTGTCTGTGGAGAAATGCATTTTCTTAGGGAATACTTGGGAAGGCTTTTTGGTGTGTTTAATCGACGAGACCATTGTCACTCCAAGGGGTTAGTTCACGTAAACCCGTAGCAATTCTGCATGCGTAGGATTTATGTGAACTGTTTATATGCATGATTTGTTGTTGAATTATTATTTGAATTAATATAGGATTAATTCATGCTTGTAATAATTGTTAGAATTAAATTTGTATCTAAATATTCATCCCGAATAGATCCGTGCAATTAATTTCCCAACATGAATATCGTGCACTAGCCAACACTGCTCAAGAAATGATATGGCTTACTCACCTGCTTCGAGAGCTCCGGGCACTATCCCCGACACGACCTTTGCTTCTATGTGACAACAAAAGCGCTCTCTTCCTAAGTCAAAATCCCGTTGCTCATAAACGTGCTATGCATATCGACATAGATTATCACTTCATACGAGAGCTTGTCACTAGTCAGAAGCTCAATACTCGCTTCAGGCCTTCCGAACTTCAGGTCACTGACATAATCACAAAGAGCCTTGCTCGACCTTTGTTCGAGTTCCTACGTCCCAAGTTGCGTGTTGATGAAAATCTCACACGCCACTTGAAGGGGGGTTATACGGAATATTCTAGAGAGCACTAGAAATTTTCCAGATAATGATAAAAGCAAATCAGTTTAAATTACAATAGATAATTATGCAGGTTGTTGTGAACTTTATAACTATCCGTGTAAATCTCAAAATTGTTGTACTCTCATATTACTTATAGTGGAACCGGTCTCTCCATCTTGTCACGGTGGAAATTAATTCTCTTGACAAACTCATTTCACCAATTCTAACACATTTTTATAACTTATTAAACTTGACCCGTATTATACTCTGGATATATTCAAATGTCCATGAATTAGAAACCAAATTTATAGCATAAATCAGATCTATATAAGTTTTTATCTTAATTTAGACGCAGAATGTTGGCAAATAAATGGATCGCGTGGCTCCAAAAAATTTGGAAGCTGAATGCTAGCAAATAAATGGATCACGTGGCTCCTTAAATTGGTTCAGCTGGTTGCTTCCATTCCCGAACTAAAACAGTTGGTCTCCCATGAACTAGGTCTATATTATGAACTTAAATTATTTGATCTATTTCACTCATTAATAACAAGATTCATAGCATGAACCATGTCTATACAAATTTTTGTCGAACTAAAATTAGCTGTTGCACTACCTTCTCATATTTCTTTCATATGCTGCCATTTAATTACTTCTTGGGCTGAATTGTTGGTCTCCAGAATGGTTGAATGGGCCTCCAATCCATGGCAGCAAAGTGCCGAAGTTTGGACTGCTATATGGGCCTGAAGTTTGGGCCAACTTAATGGCTGAAATATGGTTCAGATTATAGATAGATTTTAAAAAACAACTATAATGATTTTGAACTAGTAATTTCATGAACATCTTGCCCACTGTTCATATGTTTTTGTCCTACGAGAGAATGACTCAAATATAAAATATCACATCACATTATAGATTTTTTTCAAAATTAATTAATTTTACATTCCGGAATATTTAAATATTTCAAATTTATTGGGCAGTACAGAAAATAAGGAACTAATTCATTTATAAATCAATGGTGTGTGCATACACATTTTAAAAGATAAATACTGGTGTGAATGTTCACCGTGAACTCCATTTTTTTTAATATTATTGTTATATATAAAAATTATCACTGTTGTGCACAAAAATTCTTACCATTTAAAAATATTTTATATTTTTAAATCAGTAAAATTTATTGTGCATAACAATGATAGTTTTTATACATAATAATGACAAAGTTAATGTATAAACTTGATTTATAGAATTGTTAATCATTTTAAATTTGAGAGGCGGCTGCATGCATGTGTGCAACACCCCCTCCCCCACCCTGCACGGCTTCTCCCAACCAATAAACGAACAGTCTATACTATTAAAAAAAAGTACAATATTAATATGAGACTGCAAGCAAAAAGGAGCATCCTAATGTTTTTTAAACTATTAAAAAGTATAATATCTGATATAAGACAATTTTATCTGATTCAAGTGTTTCTGAGAATCAAGATTTTGAAAGTTTTATTGTAAATTGTTAGTACTTCTTATCATACATAAGTTTTGTAATTTTAAAATAAATAATCCATGAAAGACATAATTAATTTTTAAAACATGACGCGCAAGCGAATATTAGAAGTTGTTTTCATACTAAAAGATATAATATGGTGGAAAATAGTTCATGTATACTTGATTCACAAAATATCTACCTAACATAAATAATGATAGAGGAACAGAGTTTATTATATTGATGTCATAATGTGGTTAAATTTAGTGGTGCCACATGGAGTATGTGTGTAATACATGTGACATGATTTAGTTGTGTAAAATATATTCACTTATTTAACCAATAACTTTTTTAGTTCTTTTTGGACTACCATTTTTCTTTAAAAAATTATACTTTAACCAATAAAATAAAGATAAAATTTTGTATATATCAGGTGCACCGTGCAATGTAATTGTATTTTTTTTTTTAATATTCGACTTGTTTTCCTCTAAATAAGTTGAACTTTTTGAGGAAATAAGTTGCACATTTAAAATATACACTTGAATTATACGGTGGTACACAGAAAACCTATCTAAATTAAAACAATTTTATCTCTATTTTTTTTTAGATTTTACATTTTAAATTAATAAGTATCATATATTTTAAGTATGGATAGCTCAAGTGGTTAGAGTTCCACCACCTGAGACCTTGAGGTCCCGAGTTCGAGACACGAGAGAGGAATTTATTCCCTCTTGTGGTGGTCCCCCTGTTGTGGTGATTTCGGTTCCGGTCTACAGCGAGATGAAACCCTGTTGTGGTGATTTCGGTTCCGGTCTATAGCGAGATGAAATGATGTTGTCATGTGCCCGATAATAGAAAAAATTATTATGATTGATTATCTTAAGAAAATATTGTAATTGATTCCATTTAAAAAAAATAAGTATCATATATTACGAATGTTGACTTTTACTAATATGACGCGGAGCACGCGACAATATTACTTTGCGAGTTAGTTAACGTTATTGAGCTTTGAGCACGGAAGTATCTATGAAATTGCATGATGTTCCTATTTTTTGTTAAAAATGATCTATAAAACATTTCGTATTTTTTAATAATGAGTTACTATGACTAATGTTAGGAAATTATAACGACCGTCAAAAACATGTTTCTTTTAGGATAAACAAAGATCAGAAGATTAATTAATTCTAGCGCGAGCTATATTTGTGATCCAGTGAGGAATCTCACCCCCAACCCAAGCGTGAGTGTGGGGGATCTAGAAGCAAACTTTGCTAACTTGTACGCCATTTTGTTGTTAGAAATAATAACGACATTCGTAGCTTCAACGGAAGGAGCACTTGAAATCCCATTAATTTTTTTTTAATACTAGATGTTTGCTTTTTATTTTAAACTTTAAAGTATTAAAATTTGAATTGATTTGAAATTTAATAACATCAATTTTAGTTTGGAATTTTGGAAATCGATTTTAAAAAATCACCACCACAATACTTGTAATCTATTATCACACTATTCAAAAATTCAAAATCAAACACTCACTCTACAATACATCAAGAAATTAAAGTCTCCTATATTTCAAAAATCGATTTTTAAAAATCACCAAAATTCAAACCAAAAGCTTCCATAAGCGACAGTTCCAAGAGTCTCACAATGCAATGTCAATAAATAAGAGCGGGGGACAATCCTGGCATGCTGTTGAAGAAATCAGTTTTTAGTCATAGTAAACTCTATAATTTTATTTTGAGTCACCAGTTACAGTGATTTGAAAATCTTAGTATGTGGGGGTGATGAACGTTACGACGACCACGACAAAATTTGTGATTTTTAGATGTGTTCGAAATCAGTAATATTATTAAACTTTTATTTGTTTTAATATAAATTCCTAGTTTTTTTTTAGCGCAATATAAATTCCTAGCTATTAACTTGTCTCTTTTAGGATACTTGATACACTTTTTCTTCATAATTTTTTTCGAAACATATTACTTTACTTTAAAAAAAATCGATTAAAAAATAGGGAAAATATATTTTTTTTGTCCTATAACTTTGACCAATTTTGATCTTGGTCCTACTAATTTACGATTTTTTATCTTGATCTTGTAACTTTACAAAATTAGACTTTTTAGTCCTGTCACCTGCTATTGCAGGTCAATAGCAGGTGACAGGACTCAAAAGTCGAATTTTTTGAAGTTACAGGACCAAATCATAATTTATGAATTTTGATTTTAGTCTTGTAACTTAGAAAAATTCAACTTTTTAGTCATGTCACCTGCAATAGCCGGTGTCAGGACAAAAAAATCGAATTTTGTAAAGTTACAGGATCAAGATCAAAAATCGTAAGTTAGTAAGACCAAAATCAAAATAGGTCAAAGTTATAGGACAAAAAGATCAATTTTCCCTAAAAAATATAATATTATCTTTTTAGAATAAAAAGATTAATTAACAAATAATTAATCTCTTGTACACCAGTTGCATAGAGCAACTGAGAACACAGGTGAAATGTGTACCAGGTTTGAGTGAAACATGATACTAACTTTAATTGAAATGTGTAAGTTAATATAATTGAATCGTGACAATATTTTTAATTGAAAACGTGAAATGAATCGTGACACTAACTTTAACTGAATTGTGTCACTAACTTTAACAGGGGCGCTCCGGCCAGAAGGGGACATTCGATGGGCCAACTGGCCTACGATCCGGCAAAACATGTTGTAGTTCGGAATCGTCGACTCCTAGAGAGACCGGCGGGGTCGAACAATGTGTTCAACCGACTAGGGGACCTAGGGGGTTCAGAAAGTCCCAATGGTTGCCGAGGATGAGGCGCAATCTGAGCCTCGACATGCTTATCAGGTGGAGCGCGACCTCGCTGGCTCTGAACCTGCACCACAACGAATCGCTGAGGGGATCAGCCGCTCACCATGGCGATCCTCCAATGATGGGTGTAGCAGGGGACCATCGCGATGCTCAAGTCGCGGCACTAACCAGGACAGTCCAGCGATTTCTCGAGCGGGTGTAGAATCAAAACGGGGCAGCAGGAACAGATCATATCCTCATCATCCCGGACTCTCCACTCGGGGTTATGGTTACTCTGGCGCCTACCCAGAGAAAGACCAACACAGCAACCTTAGATCGCCATAGTGGAAACACGGACCCAAAAGTTCACGTGGAAAAGTACAATTCCTACATGACCTCTATGGGAGAATTCGACGCGACTAAGTGTCGTCTCTTTTCTTTGACTCTGAGTGACCAAGCTCATCAGTGGTTTACCTCGCTGCCACCATTCTCGGTGGACACCTTTGAACAGCTCGCCCGACTGTTCTTGACGCGCTTCACGACTTTGGCACCCCGACCTACGACCAGGCATTGTCTAATGAACACTCAGTAGGGTGATACAGAGTCCGATCAATCTTACATTGAGAGGATCGACAAACTCATTCTCAAGGGAGATCCCATAAGGGATGAGGCAAAACTGCTGGGGGCCGTCTCAGGCCTCAGGAAGGGAACCAAACTTTGGAGGCGCATGACTGCCGAGTACCCGACTAGCTATGCCGACTTCCGGAGGCGAGCTAGCGACCTGATCCATACTGCGGAGCTACTGGAATCTCGACTCTCCGATACTAAGGAAGTCGCAGATCCTAAGAAAAGCTCCAAGAAAGCCGGAGGGCAGTATAAGGCACCCGACAACTTCAAACCCTTCAAAGAGAACATCCCAGTCAAGCTGATGGAAGAACTGGGCATGACCCCCGGACATGTTTACAATCAGATCTGAGAGCGGGAACTACTCCTCCCGCCCCGCCCTATCAAGAACAAAGGCAAGCTAAATCCCAACAAGTTCTGCCACTTTCACGAACAGGTAGGCCACTACACAAGTGAATGCAAGGACCTACTTCCCCAACTCTGGAGGTTGTACGAAGATGGCTTGTTGGACGAGTTCGTCAAGCGACCTCAGAAGGATCATGATCGCGCTCAAAGAGGTCGCCAACAGGCGGATCGTCCACAGCAGGGGGAACCCTCTCCCAGAAACGCCAACCAGGGAATGAGGCAGAGGGAACGACCTATCCCGCCCATGCCCGAGAACGCGGGAGATCGCGTCATACATACCCTCTCCCCTCTCGGGGCAGTTGGAGGACTCTCCTCGACTTCCTCCTCTAAGCGGAAGATGAAGGCCGAGATAATGGAGATAGAGAATGCCAAGAAAATAGTGGTGCTAGTTTTTACAGTCGGGGAAGAAACCAGCACGATCGAGTTCAGCGAGAAGGATAAAGCTAGAATAGTCTATCCGAATGTCGATCCCCTTGTGATCAAAGCAAATATCATGGGGACTACCGTGTGCCGGCTGGTGGTGGATGGAGGAGCCTTCTGCAACATCCTCTTCAAGAAAACCCTGGATCAGCTTGGGGATTATGATGCTTACATCACCCCATGCGACCATGTCGTGAAAGGCTTCGGTGATGCAACGGTGAAGACATCAGGGATGATTCGGCTGTCTGTTGAGCTAGTCTCTACTTTGAACAGTGAAATTAGGGCGACTAGGTTGTTAGATTTTCTAGTTGTCGACCTCCCAAGCTCCTATAACGGCTTTCTTGTGAGGCCTTTTGAGCATGAATTTGAGGCTGCGTCCTCCACTTTCTATTTCTGTGTAAAATTCCCCACCAAAAGTGGGTTGGTCGGCACCGTTAAGGGCGACCAGGTTGATGCAAGAGGTTGTTTGATTTATTCTTCGTCTCTTTTCAATTCTGCATCAGCACCTATCAAACAAACACTTGTAATAGATAGTGAGAAACAATATGAAGAATTGAATAACAAAAGAGCGAGTCAAAGAATGGGACCCGAACCTGAAGAGTTTCTAATCGAAGCCGAGATCGATGACCCCCGTCAAGACGGCTCAAGGGCCACCCCGGGGAAGAAACTCGAGAAAGTCAAGATAGATCCAGCTCGCCCAGATGTAGAAGTCATCATAGGCTCCAAGATACCAGACGACCTGAAGGGGGAAGTCATCGACTTTCTCAAAAAGAACTTGGACGTCTTCGCATGGTTACACAAAGACATGGTAGGGATCGATCCGGAAGTTGCCTGTCATTGACTACACATCGACCCAGATCGGAGGCCGATAGCCCAGAAGAGGCGGAAATTTGGCCCGGAAAAATATGCAGCACTGGCTGAAGAAGTGAAGAAGTTACTAGATAACAGCCTGATTATGCAGGCCGACCAGCCACAATGGGTAGCCAACGTGGTGTTGGTGAAAAAGTCAAACGGAGCCTGGCGACTTTGCATTGATTTTACCTACCTCAACGAGGCTTGTCCGAAAGACTTCTTCCCCATGCCTCACATCGACCACCTGATAGATAACACGGCCGGACATGAGATGATGTCGTTTATGGATGCTTTTGCAGGCTATCACCAAATAGCCATGTATGAACCAGACCGACAACACACCTCATTCCTGACAGAGAAGAACCTCTACTGCTGAAAGAGGATGCCCTTTGGTTTAAAAAATGCAGGGGCAACATATCAAAGGTTGGTCAACCACATGTTTGCCGATCAAATCGGTAAGTCGGTAGAGGTCTACGTCGACGATATAGTCGTCAAGAGCCTAAAGAGGGAAGACCACCTGGCGCACCTCGCACAAACTTTTGACATCCTTAGGAAATTCAACATGAGACTCAACCCCAAAAAGTGCAATTTTGGAGTTGAATCAGGGAAGTTCTTGGGGCCTTTGGTCAGCAAGCGAGGAATAGAGGCGAATCCAGTAAAGGTTAAGGCCATATTAGATATGGGGGCACCCTGAAATGTTAAAGAGGTTCAAAAACTCACGGGATGCCTAGCCGCACTGAACAGATTCATCTCCTGAATGGGGGACAAATGCAAGCCAATGTTCGACACGATCCGGAAAAAATCAAAGTTCGAGTGGACACCTGAAAGCCAGGAAGCTCTCGACAAAGTGAAAGTTTATCTGGCAGACGTGAACATTTTATCCAAACCCATCCCGGGGGAGAAACTTTTCCTATATCTTGTGGCTTCAGATACCGCTCTAAGTGCGGTGCTTGTCCAGGCAGAGGGCCAAATTCACTTCCCCATTTACTTCGTCAGTCAGACACTAAACGAGACCGAGCAGCGTTATCCATCACTAGAAAAGCTAGCGTATGCACTAGTCGTGAGTGTAAGGAAATTGAGGCCATACTTTTTCGACCATCAAGTCGAAGTCCTCACTTCCCTGCCCTTAAGGAATGTGCTTCACCGACCTGATACGACAGGTCGGTGCCTCAAGTGGGATATCGAGGTCAGGCAGTATGGAGTGACATACGCACCACGGCCTGCCATCAAAGCTCAGGCACTAGTCGATTTCATCATCGAGCTCACCTTCCCTTCGGAGGCCGGGTGCCCAAACAGCCTGCCGTGGGAGTTATTTATGGATGGGTCAGCGACCTCCCACAGGTCGGGGGCTGGTTTGGTCCTGATGAGTCCAGAGGGCATTTCTTTCCAAAATGCCATTACCTTCGACTTCCCCGCGACAAATAATGAGGCCGAATATGAGGCACTCATCAGCGCCGTAGAGATGTCGACGGCCATGGGTGTCAAAAGACTGCAAGTTCATACAGACTCCCAACTTGTAGCTTGCTAAGTTGCGGGGAATACGAGGCACGGGATGACATGATGGCAGCCTATCAAGAGATAGTAAGAATATTATGTCAAAAATTCAAACAGATCCATGTCAAACTAATCCCGAGAGAGCAGAACTCACGAGCCGACGCTTTAGCATGACTGGCAACTTCCGAAGGATCACTAGAAATGAAGGATGTCACCATCACGACACTTTCCTACCCATCCACCACACACATGAAAGTCACAACTTTAGAAACACCGACGTCGAACTGGATGACACCCATCATTGAATATTTGACTAGCGGCCTCCTGCCAACTGATCGTGTTCAAGCTCGGCAGCTGCAACTGTGAGCCGTGCGGTACACAATGCTCAATGAATAATTATATAAGCGAGGCTTTAGCACACCCCTACTTCGATGTGTTACACCAGAGCAAGGGCAAGTTGTCCCACGTTGTCCCACGCGAAATACACGGGGAGTCACGGCCCACAAGAACCCAAGGAACCATATTTTTGCCAACTTATTTTATTTTTAAGCCATAAGTGACATAGATGCCAAATCTATGCCCATTCCATCAAAGCCGCCCCAGAGGAACTTACAAGCATCCTCAGTCCTTGGCCATTCGCAAAGTGGGGGATAGACATCATTGGGCCGCTCCCAACAGCCACATGCTCGGTCAAGTACGCTCTGGTAGCAGTAGATTACTTCACGAAATGGGCCGAGGCTGAGGCATTGGCAACTATAGATCAAGATCACATCATCAAATTCATATGGCGGAACATCATCTGCATATTCGAATTGCCTCAGGCGATCATATCTGACAATGGAAAACAGTTTGACGGGCTCAAAATAGACGTTTTTTTCAAAAAGTGGAAGATCACGAAGCTCTTCTCAACTCCGTACCATTCCCAATCGAACGGTCATGTCGAAGCCATGAACAAAATCATCAAGCACACACTCAAGGCTAAGATTGAGGGAAGAAAAGGGAAGTGGGCTAGTGAGCTCCCGGATGTGTTGTGGGCATACAGAACGACCTGCAGAAATTCAACAGGAGAAACTCCTTACTCGCTGGCTTTCGGAACCGAGGCAGTCGTACCCGTGGAAGTCTACTTTACCAATCTCCGCACAAGCCAGGTCGCCTTCGACCACAAGGATGAGGCCTTGGCCAGAAATCTAGACCTACTCGAAGAGAAGCGTTTGGAGGCTAACATGAGAAATGCAAGTTACGAACAAAGGTCGGAGAAGTACTATAATTCTAAAGTGCGACTTCGACGTTTCAAAGAGGGAGACTTGGTATTGAAAAAGGTACTCGGAGAGTCAAAGGGGGCCCTCGGTCCCAACTGGGAGGGTCCGTTCCAAGTCTCAAAGATCCTACCAAATGGAGCCTATGAGCTCGAGAAACCAGACGGTACCAAGGCCCAGTATCCGTGGAATGCTACCCACCTGAAGAAGTACTATCAGTAGGTTCACATCCATGTAAACAAGTTGTATTAATCGATAATAATGATCCTCTCTTTTTCAAATTACCATGTTGAAACTAAGCGGGTCGCATAAGAAATATGTAAATGATAATATGCGAATCACCCGAGGTGCGACTATCGACATACCGAAGGCAAAATCACAACCCAGCGAGGTGTGATTAAGCCCGACTTTATAAGACAACTAAAAGCAATATCCGAATAGCAAGTCGCATACACAATAAGACGACGAGGATTTAGCAAAAATTAAAGGTCGCATAAGGAAATCAAGTCGGCACGATGAAGAAATTAATAAAAAGAGAGTTTTCATTAAATAAAGCCCGAAGGCCGGTACATGAGAAGTTCAAAAAAAAATAAAGGAAAATTACACCATCTTCATTAGATAAATTCCTCCATCAGGGCCCGACCGAGCTGGCGTTTGGTCCCTCCGAGGCCTCCCCTCCCACGACCTCTGGCGGAGGGCGGACTGTTCCAAAGGGGGGCTCGGGAGCCGGATTGATGGAGCCCGGCGATGCCTCCTCGGGATCCAGGAGTGGGTTGGCAAAGAAGGAGAGATCGACACCCATATCTTCTAGGTCCTTGATCTCCAACATGGCCTTTAGGGCGGGGTTGTCGCGGACATAATCGGCTTCGGCGACAAGCCCGAGAGGTCAGGTGGGGTTCGCCTTGTGGTAGATTTGGATGGCACCCACGAACACCATCACGTAGGCAAAATTGGCGTTCAGCTCCTCGACGACTTGGAAATGCGCCTCCTTGGCGACCAACTCCCCCTTCGCCTCAGCCAACTCCTTCCTCGCCTCCACCAGCTCTTTCTCCACCTCGCCCAGCCTACCTCTGCCCTCGGCTGAGCCCACGCTTCGCCTTCTCGGCCTTCTGAGCTGCTTCCGACCTCCCGCCACGCGACCTTCAAGTCGACATTCTTTGAAAGGTGCTTCGAGTTGGACTTCTCCGGCTCATACAGGTCTCATGCGGAGAGGATCGACTTCGCACAGTGAGCAACCCTAGCAGTGCCTTCCTCAGGTTCTCGAGCTCCGAGTCCAGCTGGGCACTGGACTTCTCCAAGAAGAAGTCCGCCTTCTGGGAGTAGACGAGGGCCTAGTACAGATTGTCTGTCACCTTCTGATGACGGACGTTGGCGTGGTCGGTTCGCGTCCACCCCTCGAGGTAGGTTCTGCAGGCCTTGAGAAAGGTATCCGGGCCAATTCTCGGGGATCCCGGTCGGAACAAGTTGGGGCGACCCCAGGAAGCTAACCACCTCCGGGAAAAATTTAGTCGGCCCAAACTCGGGGCTGCGGAAAGACGCAAGTCGTCAAGAAAAAAAAGAGAAAAGAGGAGAAAGACTTACTCGTCCACCCGATCTGCATCCTAGACCAGCTAGGAGTCATCCTCCGGACTGTGAGGTCGGGCGCAAGGGTGTGGACTGTGAAGTCGAGCGCAGGGGCGGCCTCCCAAGCCCCCTATTTATTTCCGACTGATAGGCGCCTATCTCCTCCCCCACCCTCTTTCGAGCAGGTTTAGAAGTTGGCGGAGTCGGCCCCGAGGCCTTCCTCTTTCCCTTGTCGGCGGCAGAGGGACCAAAAGGGGTCGAGCTTGGAGGAGCAACCTCGGAGGTCGCCGCATCCCGCATCTGGCCTAGCACAAATTTCTTGCGGGCAGACATCACGAAGGCAAGTGGTTGATGTCGATAGATGGGGATAGTAGGAACTGCACATAAGGGAAACCGGTCAGACGGGTCTCGTGTAAAACTTCTAAGTAATGACAATTATAAATTACTTACAAGGGATCTTGAGATGATGTGGATATGTATACAAGCCGACCTTGAGATGATCGAGCTCAGAATTCAAGGCGTTGACGTCTCGGCAGCTCGGAGGGGTGTCACGAATAAGGTTGTAAGTCTCCAAGAAGTCCCAATACAGGTCGACAGAAGCAGGTGTGAACACTGCAAGATAAAAAGGGAATTAGATCAGTACAACCTCGAAGTCGGAAAAATGCAAAACTCACCATGTTCAACTCGATGGGCGTAATCGGTCGGGACACGTATGGGCAGGGTGCTCGAAGGATCCACAGACTCCCACGCCCCCCCCCCCCGACGAACCACCACTTGCGGTGCCAGTCAGCGACCTTATTGGGGATTCCACTCACTAGCTCGTGGCCTTTCCGAAGCCTCACGGCATTATAGCCGCCGGCTTGGGCAACCGACGTCGTCACATATGCGATCTCGCCAGGAGTTGGCAGCCGATTTAGCCCGGCCTGCTCCAGAACGGTCATGGTAGCAAGGATGTAATTCCAGCCATTAGGGGTGATTTGTGTAAGGCTCTGATTCCAAGCCGCGAGGAGATGGGAGATGGCAGGATGTAATGGGAAACAAATCCCCGCCTCCATCGTGTGCTCGTTAACAGCGATCATGCCAGGTGGCGACTGGTTAGCACTCTCATCAGAAGCAGGCCCATAGAAGTGTACATCCCGGGGCACTTTGTAGCGCACGTTCCGGTCATTCAAGGTCGACTGGTATTTCTGGTCGGAGGCCGCAAAGTCCGACCTGACCAACTTCCTATAGCTCCGCTTGTTGGGGAATGATTTACACAGATCTATTCGGGGTGAATATTTAAATACAAATTTAATTCATTAATTATTACTAGCATGAATTAATCCTATATTAATTCAAATAATAATTGCAACAACATATCATGCATATAAAAAGCCACGTAAAACCTACGCATGCGGAATCTACGGGTTTACGTGAACGTACCTCTCGGGATGGCAGTGGCTTTGGTCGGACGGACTAACCAAAAGGACTTCCCAAGTATTCCCTTAGCCCTTGCTCGACAATCCGGTGGAAGGATACTCACGAACAATTAACAAAAGGAAAAAAAATAAACTTTGTTGCACCACTTATGTGGATTTGCTAATATTTCCAGCACATGGAATTGTACTTGGGAATGAACTAATCATCCCCTATTTATAGGTGAGAGAGTGGTCGAAATTTTAGTGATATTTTAATGTGGGAAAAGACTTTTCTTGGTCACCAAGAAATCTTGAATATATCCCTTATATTCTTTTTCCCATAATTAAAATATTCCACAAAAATCCCACCTCCTCAACAATATGGATATTTTCGAAAATTTAATGATGCAAGAATCCAAGATTTGGATCTTCTTGAATTTATGAGATATTCTTGTATTTCAAGAAATACATATCTTCCATAATATCTTTTCAAGAAAATCAAGAAAATCTTTCTTGCTCATCATATTTTCTACTTTTTTTTTTCGAAAATTACTATATAGATAAGCTAGTGGGAGATTTCTTGAATTTAATGAGATAATCTTGTATTCCAAGAATACATATCTTCATTCCATAACAAAATTCAAAGAAAATCTTTCCCCATCATATCTATATATTTCAAAATTTTGGTTGGAAAATTAAGCAACAATATTTATTTTATTTTAATCACCTTTTCAGTTATTGGACTATATGTTGGGCTACTCAGGGGGCCTTTAGGAGAATTAAGATTGGACCTTCTAATGGATCTTGAATATCTAATATTGAGCCACAATATAATTCAAGCCCATAAATATTAATTAATCCCACTACATAATTAATATTGCACTATCCATCTTAACCCATATTACAGTCAATATAGCTCCCGGTCATTGTTTCCCGTGTTTAAGATTATCTAGCCCATTAATTAATTCAAGCCACTGAAATAGCTTTCCGTTAATTAATATTTTTTGTCCTTGGTCAAGGAACGGTTCAACATTATTATCCATACCTAAACTAATTCCACTTGCAAGATTTGGTATGATAAAACTTATGAACCTCCCAAGGGGGCAAATCAAGCAAGCGTGATTTGCACACGATTCTTCAGATTAAATCTTAGCAATCACATGTGACCAATAATATTGCCCAAGATAAAAAGTATTGAATCTCTCGATTCGCTACCCATGATAAGTCAAAGCAATAGTTACCAATCCCACGTGATCCTATTTAAGGGGACGAAGGTTAAGAAACAACGAACCACCGAGGTCTAATTCTTCCTTGTTCGGGCTCAAGAATTTATCCTCCTCAGAGGTCTTATTCAAATAAGATCGATCTCATGCACTAGTGTAATCTCTTGGTCAAGACAAACCAATCGAGCCTTACACCTCAACCTTTCGCGATGGTTGTTCATTTCCATCTAGGTCGTGAATGGCGTACTTTTAGTTACAAGGGGACCGCAATTTAATCTTCGTGATCCGGTATCATTAAATTAACTACAATGTAACACGCATTTAATTATTGAACAGTTATGCAAGAAATATATATAACATTCAATCATATTTAAAGCATCGATAAACAATTTATTTCAAGAATAAGTCCGAAAATTCAGGTTTAGATTATACAAAGTAAAAAGCATACTTTTCAGTATAATCCCAATAATCTCCCACTTATACTCAAAGTCTGCTTTTAAGTATACTACAACACGTCTCGAGTAGTCCGTGACATCTAATGTCACCTACACGAACCTAATAATTTCTCCCACTTATACTCAAAGAAGATTGGCAACGGTCTTGACACCCATTCCACTCACATGTCTCTCGAATGTATTCAGAGGCAGACACTTTGTAAATGGATCTCGCTAGGGTCGCCCCTCGACGCTATCTTTGCCACATCTATATCTCCTCTCTTAACGATTTCTCGTATAAGATGTCTTTCCTTTAATGTGTTTGTTTGACTCGTGGACTCTTGGTTCTCTTGAATTTGCAACTGCACCTAGCAGATATTGCTAGACAAATTCAGAACACTATCCAAGTCCACTAAGAAGATCTAGAGCCCAATCGGTTCTTTCACTGCTTCACAAGCAACTACTTACCCGACTTCCATGGTTGAGTCAGCGATGCATTTCAGCTTCACACTCGTCCATTTGATGGCTACACTTCCCAAATGGAAACACACCGACTGAGGCAGATAATCTCTGGAATCTAAATCTGATTGGAAATCCGAGTCCGTGTAGCCGATGGGGATTGGAGTATCTGACTGATAAATCAACATTCTATCCCGAGTTCTTTTCAGACACTTCAGAATGTTTTTAACTGTCGTCCAATGCGCTTTCCCTAGGTTACTTTGATATCTTGCTACCATGCCTACGGCAAAGCAGATATCCGGTCTCGTACACAGCAATGCATACATAAGGTTTCCGACAGCCGAAGCACAAGGAATACCTTTCATGTCATCTATCTCCTTTTCGTCTTAGGGAACATTTTCTTGGATAGATGGATTCCAAATCTGAAAGGTACGAATCCTTTCTTGGAATTTTGCATGCTGAATTGTTTCAATAACCAGTGTCTATGTATGAAACTTGCGATAACCCGATCATCCTTTTCAGGCGATCTCGAGTTATCTTGATCCCAAGGATATGTCCGGCTTTCCCTAAGTCTTTCATATCAAACTGTTTTGAAACCATGCTCTTACGTCTGATCACACCTTCACATCGCTCCCGATGATCACAATGTCATCTACGTATAGTACTAAGAATACCAATGCAGTTCCGAAATGCTTTTTATACACACAACTTTCAAACTTGTTTTGATCAAACCCATAAGACTTTATTACATGATCAAAACTTTGGTTCCAAGCTCTGGATGCCTGCTTGAATCCGTAAATGGACTTCTTGAGCTTACAAACAAGATGTTCTTTGTCTGTTTCAATGAAACCTTGGGGTTGTTGCATATAGATCTCTTTATCAAGACTTCCGTTAAGGAAAGCTGTCTTGACATCTATTTGCCAGATTTCAAAGTCGAAATGCGCAGAAATCGATAAGAGAATACGGATGGACTTAAGCATGGCTACAGGCGAAAAAAGTTTCCTCATAATCGATCCCTTTCTTTCTGAGTATAACCTTTCGCCATTAGTCTTGCTTTAAAGGTTTCAACCTTCCCGTCCGGTCCTCTTTTCCTCTTATATATCCACTTGCATCCAATGGGTTTGACCCCATTAAGTGGTTCGACTAGCTCCCACACTCTATTATGAAACGTAGAACCCATTCCGGCTTTCATTGTTGTTTGCCAAGAATCTGCATCCTTATCTTCGAGTGCCTCGTCATATGTCCATGGGTTTGATTTTGGGAATCAAGTCCGAGGACTCTCCTATTCCCATAAATCTCTCGGGCTGTTTAACAACCCTCCCACTATGACGAGGCTCCGGTTGTGAAAGCGTATCTTTTGGTATATCATCTAGTACAGTTGGCACTGAGGTTTTCCCTCTAAGCTCATTTAAGGTAATCTCACTTCTGGGTTTTCTTTGGTTCATATAGTTTTCTTCCAAAATCTAAAGTGGGTGCGAATGTTCACCTTTTGATCTTCGGAACTATAGAACATACACCCAGTTCCCTCGGGGTATCCTACAAAACAGCCTTAATTTTGATCGAGGATCCAATTTACCGGTTTCCTTGTCCAACACGTAGGCCGGACACCCCAAAGTTCTCATGTGTCTCATACTAGGCTTGCTCCCGGTCCACAATTCTTTGGGGTTTTGGGAACCGATTTGGATAGCACCAAGTTCAGAATGTAAGTCGCTGTTACCAAGGTATGACCCCAGAACGACTCGGGAAGATCCGCATAACTCATCATTGATCTAACCATTTCCAAAAGAATTATGTTTCTTTGCTCTGCAAACCCGTTTTGGTGAGGGGTTCCGGGTGCAGTGAGCTGGGATACAATCTCTTCATCAGATAAGCAGTTCAAAAACTCATCGCTGAGGTATTCGCCTCCATGATCAGATCGTAGAGACTTGATACGTTTTTCCATATGATTCTCTGCTTGATCCTTAAATTCTTTAGAATTTCTCAAAGGTCTCAGATTCATGCTTCATAAGGAAAATGTACCTTGAGTCATCATCAATAAAATTACTCATAACCTCCTCTTTCTTTGGTTAACATTGAACTACGTACATCTATGTGAACGATCTATAACACTTCTTTAGCCCCATTCCCCTTGGCTCCAAATGCCCTCTTGGTCATATTACCCTCCAAACATGATTCGCAGTTGAATCGATTCAAATTGAGACGCCCAAAGAACCATCTTTCACCAACCTTTGATCCTCTTTGGATTTATATGACCTAATCTTAGATGCCAAAGAAGTGTCTCGTTTACGCCCCGATGAACGCGTTTTTTTCTCGAAAGAGTTGATGTGTTATAGGATACATTTCGTGAGTGGTGTGCATAAATTAATTGTATAGAGATTTTCCATCAATGTCCCGTAACAGATACACTCATCATTTCAAAAATGATGTCATTCTTATTAGAAGAAACTTAGTGTCCTTTAATCAAATTTTAGAAACTGAAAGTGAATTCTTTCTAAAAACCGGGAACATAAAAATAATCTCAAAAAAAACTTTATCTTCAAAAAGATAGGTGTACTTCTCCCATCGCTTTTAATCGCTACTCATGTAGCATTGCAAATGTCTCTAGCTACTTGCGTGGTATTGCAATAATCGTTACTACCGTAAGATTTCAATATCTGCCACTTACGTAACATTACAATGTCTTCTACTTTAAATAACGTTGCCCAAAGGTGATGAGGATCTCACTCCCACTACGTTCTTGGGATCATTTAGAACCCGTGAAGCCAACATGATTAGTGGATCTCGTATCAACCATCCACGAATGAGAAGTATCGCCGCTAAACAAGTTTCAACAACTAGTGTGTGAGAATTACCTTTCTTTTCGTCCCTTTTGGGGTTGGAACAAGCAAGACCTCCATTGTCCTCTCTCACCGCAGCTTAAGCACTTCCTCTTTGGATTTTCCTTGACACAACAAGCATTCCTTATCTTACCATTGCCCTTGGCAACAGATTGAGTTTTATTGCTTATGGCCTTTGGTCCTCTTCTTTATCTTGCCTACCCTTGGCCTAGAAAAAATGAAGACGGACCACTTGCCGTCAAAGCTTGAGTTTGGTGCCTCTTCATCATTTCTCGCCGAGACCAAAAGCTTGCAACAAATTAGCTAATGAGACCAAAATGCTCAAAAACTTTTTGGGCAGAGAGAGTGAAGTACCAAATTCATCCGAGTTTCCGGATCATAATCTGCTCTCGAAATCTCAAGTTTGTTCGGGGATGGGCCATCTATTTTGAGGACGTAATCCCTTACGTGTTTTCCTCCACCATTTCAAATGACGACATCTCTCAAGAAGGTGATCCGACGAGTCCCGCATGTTTTGACTCGTCACCGGCTCATCCGATTTTTGTGTGTCAAAATCCACTTGTGCTTTTTTTATGCGAGTTAGGACAATTATAATTTTCCAATCATTATAGTTCCCATATCGTATTGACTTTAAGTATAATAACAAAGGATTAAAAGGTAACGACATCTTTGAATCGAAATAAACAACTATATGCAATAAAGACAAGTATATCACAAGGTTCGATCACATTCATCATATTTAAAATCTCAAAAAAATATGAACATGCATCAGCCAACATCTCAAAAAAGTTTTAAATAAGCCACGTGGGGTGGGTCATTACTTAAACACATTCAAGCGGGTTACAAACAAGAACGATTTATAAACCTTTAATATCCAGATTAATAGTTGGCTCCCACTTGACCAATATAAAATTGACAGGACTTGGAAGTATATGCATATCAATTTTATACCTAAGTAATAACCATGATTAAATACAGATTACTATTTCGCTTTGATTGAGCCTCGTGGGGAGGGGTCATCGTCCGCCACTAGTAATAACCCACAATCATCCGCTTTGGAATTCATTCATGTGAAACCTATCTTTTGACCGCCCCGTGGGGAATTTCTCCAAAAGAATTCACAAATAAATAAATCATGGAGGTCAAAATTAATTCAATTTTATTATCCCTAATAAAATTGTCAATTAATTATTTAAACATACTTAGTAATTTTGAAGTTGAGATTTTTCCATTTGGCAACCCTCATGCAAACACATTTAAACAAATTAAATAAAGCATAAGATAGCACAAATAAATCAAGCAAAAATGTAAAAAATAAACATATTGGGCACAAATTATCCAATTGTCATGGTTTGATTTTTCTTGGCTTGATCTTGAAAAAACACGTCTCGAATTTCTCCCACTCGCTCGTCTCGAAAAAATACTTCGTCTCGAACCGCCATGCATTCAAACGGTAAACATGCACGCCCGATCCGGCCGCCATTTGGCCTGGGCGACGCCCTAAGCGACCTCAGCCACCGCCGTGCGGGTCATGCATCGCCGGCCCTCGGCATGCCTCGGCGGTCGGTAGTTCTCGGCGGCGGCAGCGCGACAAGCAGCCTTAAGGCTTTCATGCCTCCGCCTCGCCAGCGCATCTCCGCCAAGCGTCTCCGGCGTGCGCCCTGTTGCGCCCCGCAAGATATGCCCGTCCGCTTCGATGCGGAGCGCGCGATAGCCGTCTTGCGCGTGCTCATCTCGCTCGGCCGTCGGCCTCGCCTCGCCTGCGTGCCGCGCGCGCGCCAAGGCCGCCTAAGCCTGTTTCGATTTCGTCCTTTAATTCTTCGTCTCTTTCGTTCCCGATCCGGTTACAATTTATTTACAAAAAATAAATAAACCTAGATCTAGACTAGTCTATTACATTGATCAAATCAAACAAATCCTAGTCTACTCGTGGATTTTCTCACGAGGCAAAAAAAAATCCGAATCGAATCGAATTAAAAAAACCACGCTTTATATGCATGCAAAATAAAACATTAAAATCCATGACAATTGGATACCGCAAAAAAACAGATCTAATAAATTTCTACTATCCAATTTCAAATTTAATGTCCACTTAATTAAATTACAATTTAAAAAATTCAGAGTCTCAAATAAAGGGCTCGATACCGATTGTTGGGGGAATGATTTACACGATATATATTCGGGGTGAATATTTAAATACAAATTTAATTCATTAATTATTACTAGCATGAATTAATACTATATTAATTCAAATAATAATTGCAACAACATATCATGCATATAAAAAGCCACGTAAAACCTACGCATGTGGAATCTATGGGTTTACGTGAACGCATTCTCTCGGGATGGCAGTGGCTTTGGTCGGACGGACTAACCAAAAGGACTTCCCAAGTATTCCCTTAGCCCTTGCTTGACAATCCGGTGGAAGGATACTCACGAACAATTAACAAAAGGAAAAAAAAAAAACTTTGTTGCACCACTTATGTGGATTTGCTAATATTTCCAGCACATGGAATTGTACTTGGGAATGAACTAATAATCCCCTATTTATAGGTGAGAGAGTGGTCGAAATTTTAGTGATATTTTAATGTGGGAAAATATTTTTCTTGGTCACCAAGAAATCTTGAATATATCTCTTATATTCTTTTTCCCATAATTAAAATATTCCACAAAAATCCCACCTCCTCAACAATATGGATATTTTCGAAAATTTAATGATGCAAGAATCCAAGATTTGGATCTTCTTGAATTTATGAGATATTCTTGTATTTCAAGAAATACATATCTTCCATAATATCTTTTCAAGAAAATCAAGAAAATCTTTCTTGCTCATCATATTTTCTACTTTTTTTTTTTCGAAAATTACTATATAGATAAGCTAGTGGGAGATTTCTTGAATTTAATGAGATAATCTTGTATTCCAAGAATACATATCTTCATTCCATAAAAAAATTCAAAGAAAATCTTTCTCCCATCATATCTATATATTTCGAAATTTTGGTTGGAAAATTAAGCAACAATATTTATTTTATTTTAATCACTTTTTCAGTTATTGGACTATATGTTGGGCTACTCAGGGGGCCTTTAGGAGAATTAAGATTGGACCTTCAAATGGATCTTGAATATCTAATATTGAGCCACAATTTAATTCAAGCCCATAAATATTAATTAATCCCACTACATAATTAATATTGCACTATCCATCTTAACCCATATTACAAATCAATATGGCTCCCTGGTCATTATTTCCGTGTTTAAGATTATCTAGCCCATTAATTAATTCAAGCCACCAAAATAGCTTTCCGTTAATTAATATCTTTTGTCCTTGGTCGAGGAACGGTTCAACATTATTATCCATACCTAAAACTAATTCCACTAGCAAGATTTGGTATGAAAAAACTTATGAACCTCCCAAGGGGGGCAAATCAAGTAAGCGACTTGCTTACACGATTCTTCGTATTAAATCTTAGCAATCACATGTGACCAATAATATTGCCCAAGATAAAAAGTATTGAATCTCTTTGATTCGCTACCCATGATAAGTCAAAGCAATAGTTACCAATCCCACGTGATCCTATTTAAGGGGCGAAGGTTAAGAAAAAAATGAACCATCGAGGTCTAATTCTTCCTTGTTCGATTCAAGAATTTATCCTCCTGTGGGTCCTATTCAAATCCCGATCATGCACTAGTGTAATCTCTTGGTCAAGACAAACCAATCTCGAGCCTTACACCTCAACCTTTTCGCGATGGTTGTTCATTTCCATCTAGGTCGTGAATGGCGTACTTTTTTTTAGTTACAAGGGACTGTTAATTTAATCTTCGTGATCCGGTATCACTAAATTAACTATAGTGTAACACGCATTTAATTATTGAACAGCTTATGCAAAGAATATATATATAACATTCAATCATATTTAAAGCATCGATGATAAAAAATTTATTTCAGTAAATAAGTCTGAAAATTCACTTTCGATTATACAAAGTAAAAAGCATACTTTTCAGTATAATCCCAACACCGCTCTGGTCGCTTGTAGGGAGCTCGGGCCTCATATGCCTGGTAGTCGAAGACCCGCTCATATGCCCCATAGTTGCGGGCCGGGTTGGAAGGACCTGAAGATGTACCCATCCCCGATGTGACGGAACGGGAAGGACTGATATTCAGCGGAGGGAGATGTGTGATTTCCTCCAGTTCTTCCAAAAACTGTTCATCGTGTTCTTCATTGTTTCCCCCGCAGTCTCTGTTATCAATCGGGGCATCAGCGGTTGAGGGCCCCCCCACATTGGTAGTGGCGGAGCAGGAATCATGGCGGCGACAGAGGTGGGCTATGACCACATCATCGTCATTCGAAGATGACGGAATCAGAAAAGGGGGAGGCGTGGGAGCAGATGGAGAACTGGATGCCATGGAAGGAGTGGAGGAAGGGTGAAGATGTTACCTGATTTAATCTCTCGATCGGAAGCTCGCCAGAAATTTAAACGCTAGAGCCGAAGAATTGTTTGCGCGAAGATGGAGGTAGAAGGGTTTAAGCATAAAACCCTAGCCCTTTTTACAGAGGAAGAGGAGGGGGTCGAAAGTGCAAAATGAATAAATTCGAGGCCCCCCGAAGAAAATGAAGTCGCACGGATAGCGCATGACCGACACCGCATTCGGCTGGTTAAGAAAGCCATGACAGACATGACATCACCGGCTTCGCCAAGCCATCATGATGAATCAGTCACACCTCACGCCGATCCAAGAAATTGAGGCAATGATTCACCTCCCAAAAGATGACGATTCACTTCGGACACATTTCCCAAGGTCGACTTGCCGCGGGTCGATAAAAAACAACGGATCAAGTCAGGGCCCCAATGCGAGCTTGCGACCTCGGCTTGAGGGGCAATTGTTGTAACATGAAATAGTTTGACTTGCCAGATGCAGTAATTCTCCATCTTACACTTGTCATTAGGGACGGTTTCGCTTTGGCCAGGTAGGTCACGATGCGACTTAAAAGGCTATGCAAGTCGCGAAGCGACTTGGAGGAACATGAAAGTCGCGTGGCGACCTGGGAGGTCGCGCAGGTCGGAGGCGACTTGGTCTCGAGTTCGGTTAAAAGATAAATATGGAAAAGATATGGAAAAGATACGGGTAGTTAATGGTGAGGATTTTGCGGATCATAATCATGGTATGTGTATCCAGGAGCGAGGATTGCGGGATAAGCCAGGAATCCCTAAGAGGAACCCTAGCCCTGGCGGCTGAAACCCTAGCAAACCCATTGGAGAAGCCCATGAAGACACTTAATCTAGTTCTACATCTATAAATATAACCTGTATCATTCTTTGTAAAGGATGGAACATTTTAGTATTCTAGGCAGAAAATATAGTAAGATATACCTTGCTTGGTCGCCCCCAAACGTAGTCTTATTCATAGACGAACTGGGTAATCAAATCTTGCATTTTTACTTGTTTTGATCGTCTGCATATCCATTGTTATTGTTTGTTGGCCGGAGAATACAAACCGGGTACAACAACAGTGACAATTAAAGTGTTGGATTTGAGGAATTCTGATTTTCCATTAGATCTATAACTTACTGGAGAAGTATTATGAATGGGAATTGAGAATGCAATTTAGTGGTCCATTTCGTTTGGATTTCGCTTTTCTAAGGTTATTGTTTCAAACATGATTAAAAGGAATCGATATGCTGGAAATTGTAGTAGTGGATCTTATAAGCGATCAAAGAGGGTGAAAGATGCCATTGTTGCTGGTGATTTTTATAGGTAATCTCCCCTATTTGATTGTTTTACTTAGTGTTTTATTGTGATTTTATTTTAGTGTAATACTGTGATGTTATTTAACATAATACTTGTTGGGAAATACGGGGTGCCCGGATCTATTCGGGGTGTATTTAAATATATATTTAAATTATTCAATTAATTACTAACATGAATCAATCCTAAATTAATTCAACACAATAATCAAATAAGCAACAACAACATGCGTACACGTAATTCACGTAAATCCTAAGCATGCGGAATCTAGGAGTTACGAAATTACATACCTCTTGTAGAGACAACCGCTGAGACGATGGATCAACCCAAAGTGCCTTCTCAAATATGTCCCAAGTCCACGAACGTAATCCGGTGGGAGGATTCTCACAAACGATTTTAATAAAGGAGAAAACTAAAAATATTTGCCACCACCTTTGTGGATTTCTAATTTTTCCAACACATGGAATTGCATTGGGGATGAAAAATTCATCCCCTATTTATTGGACTAGGGGGGGGGGAACGAAAATTTGGCCATGTTGGGCTATTGGGAAATTTCCTTGCTTCTTCCTCAAGATACAATCTTGAATATATCCAATATATTATATTTCCCAAAATATCTCCCAACAAAATCTTCTTCTCCCTTCTTGTCCACTATTTTCGAAAATATCAAATAAAATAGGGAAGAAATAAGATCTTTTACCTTTCTTGAATTTATGGGATAAACTTGTATCTCAAGAATACTTATTCCATAAAATCTTTCCAAGAAAATCAAGAAAATCTTTTTCTCTCTCCTACTCATTTTTTTCGAAAATAATTGGGGAAAAATAGGCGATAATATTTTCTTCTCATTTTCATTAATTGGACTTTAATCTGGGCTATTTGAGGGGCCTTTAGAAGAATTAAGATTGGACCTCCAATGGGCTATGAATTTATAATATTAAACCAAAATATTATTCAAGCCCACTAATATTAATTTACTCCACTATAAAATTAATATTGAACTATCCATCTTAATCCATATTACGATGCTGCAATAATATGGCTCCCAGTTATTATTTCTCGTGTTTAAGATTATCTAGTCCATTAATTAATTAAGCCACTGAAAAAGCTTTATATTAATTAATATATTTATCCTTGGAGTAAAGACAGCTCAACATTATTATCCATACCGGAAATAAATTTTCACTTGCAAGATTTGATATGATAAATCTTCTGAGCCCATCAAGGAGACAAATCAAGCAAGACGTGCTTGCACATGATTCTCCGTATTAAATCTTAGCAATCGTCGTGTAAAACTAATAATATTGCCCAAGATATAAGGTATCGAATCACGTTGATTCTCTTCCCATCATAAGTCAAAGCAATAGTTATTAATTTCACACGATCCTATTTAAGGGACAGAGATTAAGAAATAACGAACCACTGAGGTCTAATTCTTCCATATTCAGTGCTGAAGAATCTATTCCCCTGTAGATCCTATTCAGCGCATCATAATGCACTAGTGTAATCTCTTGGTCAAGACAAGCCAATCTGAGCTTTACACTTCAACCTTTCAAGATGGATTGTTCATTTCCATCTGGGTTGTGAATTTGTACTTAGTTACGAGAAACTGTTAATTTGATCTTCTGTGATCTGGTATCACCAAATTAACTACAATGTAACACATACTATTTATTGAATGGGTATGCAATAAATATATATAACATTCAATCATATTTAATGCAACAGTGATAAATAATTTATTTCAGCAAATAAATAAGAAATTCAGTTTGGTTATACAAAGTAAAAAGCATACTTTCCAGTATAACCCCAACAATACCGTGATGTTATACAGTGTAATACTTCTTGTGTTTTTGTTTTGAATACTTCTCGATGACAAACTGATTATCCTATTCCTACCTTTATACAAGGTCGATCTGTAATTCTTTGTTTGATTTTTCTAGTAATTTATGCATATATATGTTGTTTCGAAAATGTAGTTTACATTTGATTCTCATTATCTCACAGAGTCTCTCAACTCTATCTTAGTTCTGCTATAGAAGTATTATGAATGGGAATTGAGAAAATAATTTAGATTTTATTTTTATTTGTTTTTTGCTTTTCTAGGGTTTTTGTCTCAAACATGTTTAAAAGGAATCGAGTTGCTCGAAATTGTAGTAGTGGTTCTGATAAATTGCCAAAGAAGGTGAAGGACGATGTTGTTGCTAGTGATTATATTAGGTAATTTCCCCTGTTTGATTGTTTTGTTTTATAATGTGATGTTATTTAGGTAATTTGTTATTTTTTTTGTTGCTCGCTGACTTTTTCTTTTTAAAGGTTAAATGATGATTTGAGCTCATGACCTCCCACTTGAGATCGATATTCCATTTTGTCATTGCTCGCTGACTTTATTACACCGTGATGCTATTATATCTCCTGTTTCTTCAGTTATCTAAAAAAAAAAAAAATACTTTTGAAAAAGCTTTTTATAGTGAAGTTTAATGATAGTCTTGGAACAAGGATATGATTTAATGGCCGCAAGTAAGTGCTTCTCTAAGACAACAAAACTTTCCCTAGTAATCCTTCTATGTTGAATTCTTTTAATGTTTTATTGTTGGATCATTGTGGAAGATGTAGCTTACATTATGATTTTTGTTACTTCTTCAGAAAAATTTATTTTCTCAATTTAGCTGGATCGGCTTTTTTTTTTTTTTTAATCGAGTTTTAGTAAAGTTTATGCATGTTGCACTCCAGGACATATAGTGTTTTTGTATAATAGAAAATATGAAGGAATTTAGATTTTAATGCGAAGGAAGTTGATAGTGTTTAGAAGTTGTAGACAATCAATTTCAATGTTTAGGTTCAAACTAAATATTGTTTTCTTTATTTAACAGTGAATACTATGTGCTTGAAGATGTGATACCATTTTCCTTATATTGTAATGTTGTTTGACTTATGATGTATTACCGAATGCATTAACATGTGATACTATGATTTTGTCACTTCATTTAAGTCATATTGTGTTCCTTATAGTTTAACATTATATGCCCTAAGGTGTGATATTATGTGATTGAAATATACACAAACTATTAAATTACGGATATTGATCATGTTTGATGCAGTATTGTTAATTGCAGTACTATTATAATTGACGCAATACTGTTTCATAAAAAATTATGTCCATGAATACTACTATAGATGATGTAATATTGTTAAGTGTAATGATGCAATACTGTTAATTGCAATGATGTAATATTATTTCATAAAAATTGTGATACTATTACATTTATTTATAAAATATATTTTGTTTCGAAAACTATATTTTTAGAAGGATTAATTTTTTTAATATAAAAATAATCATTTAAAAATAAGGAAGATAATTTTCTATTTTGCAAAAAGAAAAAGAAAATCTAAATTGATGTTAAAACCAATGTTTTCAAAGCCGGGTTGAACCGAACGTTCAACAACCGCCGGTTCAACCCGTTGAACTTAAAAAACCGCAACCTATATAAAAACACCTATATAACCGGATTTCAGAACCGGGTTGAACCGGTCAAAACCCGGTTCAACCGGAAAAAACCGGTTTTTTTCTTTTTTTAAAAAAAAAATTAAATTATTAATTTATATTAAATATTTAAAATTTTAAATCTATATTTCTCTCACATTTTTCTCTAACACTTTCGATGTGGGATAAATGTATGAGGTGAGACAAAATTTATAAAATATGATATGAAAAGTTATAAAATATATATTTAAATTTTTGTAGGTGTATACTTATTTTATTTTTTTAACTAAACATAGAAAACGGTTGAACCGCCGGTTGAATCGGTTCGACCGGTTGAACCGCTGATCGGTGGTTTGTCCGGTTCGATCACCGGTTCGATTATGAAAACATTGGTTAAAACAATGAAAAAAGCCAAAAAAAAAAAAAAGGAAGAAATAAAGTCATAAAGAGTATTTGAACTCCTAATCTATGTTAAAACAATGAAAAAAGAAGGATTTGAACTCATGGCCTATTGCGTATATTAGGAATGCACCTCCCACCCAGACACTGCACTAATTATATCTTTATGTTTTGCGGATTTAAAGGATACAAGCCTCCTTATTTATTCGGGTCAGACAACTGACCCGTGAGATTTTAGTTATCTAAATTATCTTATTTTCACATGTGAAAATTATCACACAAACACCTACTCTAAAGTAAAATATAAACTATTTAAACAAAGAATAGATGATTAATTTTATAATTGTTGGCAGAATCAACCTTATAAATAATATATGTGTGTATATATTATATATTAGATAATATATTCTTTTTCGAGTTAATGTGAGTTGGCACGGGAGTATCTATGAAGTTGGCTCATGTTAATTTTGTTTGGCCAGGTATATTATTCTGAAAACCGTACCAATTTAATATCCCTAACGACTAGTGGATTTCATATATCGATCATTGCGTATAATTGAAATATATATGTATAATAATTATAATATAACTATCAATCATTCAACTATTACATTATTAAAACTTTGTAATATAAATTAATATGTAGATATATTTAAAAAATTATTTAAAGTAATAATGCTAACACCATAAATATCTCAAAATTCAAACTAAATTAAGGGCAAATTAGTGATTAAAGATAAAAACTTATTTACTTTTTTTTTTTTTGAAAGCAAAGACAAAAACTTATAATTAGTGCAGCCATCTTAAATTTGTGAATTCTTTTTCCACACGCCTACTTGTTTTTTTCAGGATATATAAACTTTGAATTAATTGAATAATCAAGTACAAGAAAAGTGGGCGTCTTATATTTACTAGTTTTTTTTACTAGTTTTTTGTCAGCTCGTGCGTTGCACGGAAGTCATTGATATTGCTATATTTTATTAACTTATTGTTGTTTATTTTTAATATCATTTCAAGTTATAGATTATAAATAATTTTTTAAATATTAATTGGTAATTTAATCATGAAAAAATATTTTTTTTTACTAAAATATATATTAGTTAAAATGAATTTTAATAATTATTGCAGTTCCCAAAATTTCAACTGCAGAAGATCTAATAATTAGAGCTTCCGTTTACAACTTGACAATTTAATTTTAAAAATGACACTTATTATGCATAAGTAATTCTTATTCTCTAACACTTAATATAAAAAAAATAGATACAATATATTAAAAATTAATTAATAAGCATACATATAGCAGTAATTAAAATAAAATAACAACAACCATTTATAAAAAAATAACATTCACCCTTTCAAATAAAAACAATGTAAATAAACAAAAAAATAAAATAAAAAATCATAATATAATTCCAAAAATCTAAACATTTCGGAACACTTCTTGAAGTACAAGATTCTTTGTTTTATTATGTTCAAAACTATCATTATTACATAACATAATCCTGGAATCATGTTGACTGGTAAACCTCGAAACTGCGACATAAAACTGGTCATAGCTAATAGAGGTGGCAAATCAGGCAGCCCTACTAGGCCTAGCCCATCGAACCAAGTCATGTTCATGGGCTGGGTCGGGCCAGTCTATCTTTTGATCGGGCCTACAGAAATGGTGCCCAGCCCAGCCCAATATGGGCTCACTGGACCATGGGCCAACCCGGCCCATGATTTTTATTTTTTTTAATGACTTCATCTACTTTACAAAATTTTCAACCAGGTGGCTTAGCCCACCTGGCCACTGGGCTCCTCAATTGAGTGGGAGACCCAGGTTCGATTCCCTTTGGGAACGAATTGGAATATGGGAGTTATAAGGTGGCTTGGTGAATTTGTGGAGTGTTTGAGTGCTTGGTGTACTAATTTTTAACAGCTAACAACTAACTTTGTCCGATAAAAAAAAACTTTACAAAATTTTCATTATTAGCAACATCTACTAATATATCAAATAGAATAAAAGAATAATAATTCCTAACTTAATTTATTAAATAAAATTAAAGGTCATGATCGTCATAAACTTCACAATGCGTGCCTTAATTTTTTGGGTTTCTCATAAAATGTAATTCTATTATGTTACTTCTGTATATTATGTGGTGTTTAGTTTACAAAAATTGGGTTGGGCCTGGGTGTGTTTATTTTACAAATAAAGGTCCATTGTCATTAGTATTAATTATCAATATTAAATAATTAATACAGTAATAAAAAAAATAGAAAATTGGTCGGGTCAGCTGGGCGGCCCATGGCCTATTGGGCCAAGGCCATCAGGCCCGTGGGCCAAATGGGTCGAGCCAAATAGGACCGACTTTTTGTGGGTCCTCTAATTTTTTAGCACAACCCATACTTAGCCTCGGGTTGGCAGGGCCAACCCGAAATTGTTGACTCTAAATTGGCTGAACACCGGTTTCTTAAAAATACTCCAACATGGAAAAAAGATTGTCCTTGACTTTTATTTATAGACATAACATACGAAACAATAAAAAAAAAACTGTATGCGTGTAAACTTGAAAGATAACCTAGGATCATAAGGAGTCAGTGACAATCTAAATATCAATGCTAGTTTACCAGCGCTACTACCAGTAAAAACTTTAACTTCGATTACTCTATCACTCAACCTAGTGATCACCAACCTACACATATAGAAAAAGAAATTATAAAATTAATCTTATAAGAAATGGTAAATATTACTAAATAGCAAATTTAATTTCCAAATATTTTATTTTGGTGAATGTCACGAATCAGTGCATCCAATTTAACCTTAAAGATGCGACACACAATATCATGTCGATCTTCGGGATTTTGACCTCTATGCGACATATAGTGAAAAATTTATTCTCATTTTGAATTGCACGTTAACATTATTTTTTTTAGATTCTATACATAGAGATATAAATTCTAAAATATTCATCTACCGATTTTGTGATACCATATAGAAAATTGATTTTATCAAATCTACATATGAAAATTGGAAACAAAACCTCCTAAATTATAGAGTAAATCCCCTTGACACAGGGGAGAGATTTAATGATGGTGTGTTTGGAAATTATATTTTCTATTATGAGTAATGTACATTCAATTTATAGAATAAATGCAATTTAACATATAGATAAGTATGCAACATCAACCATAAACCATAAGAATAATAAGAACAACATGTGTTTTTTTTTTTTTACAATACATTAAAATAAATAAATAACACGGTAAATTTACCATAAAAACATAAACAAAATTATATTAAATTCTATGCATGCAATTATGATAGAATGTTCATAAAAACAAAATATGTGTAATAACTCACTTACAAATAAATGACACACGTAAAATAATAATTGAAGTAATATCAAAATTAAAGGATAGTTACCAAATTAATGCTCGACTCCAAATCAGTGCACAATCATAAACATCACTATACACGGCGATGTTATTTTGTGGACGACAACAATCATTAGAAAATTAATATTAATATCGTTTCTATATTAAAGTATAAATAACAATGTTAAAATTCAAGTGTACCACAATAAAATCATTGTTGGAATTTAGAGGCACGTAAACACGTAATACATGTGCAGCGGAAATTAAATTTCACCAACAACGAACAATTAATTGCATAATTAAATACGAGTAAACGTAAACAGAATTCTTACAGCAATTCGTACACGAATTCCTCAACTATGATATCCGCGTAACAATCGTTTGCTAATCTGCATAGATCTGTCAGCGTTGAATCCCCGAGATGAATTTGCTAGGAAAATTCTAACTTAGAAATTTTATGGAGAAAATATAAACTCACGTATTATGAATTCCCAAGAGCTCGTATATATAGGAGAAGCCCAACTTAAATCTTAAGCTAACATTTATTAGGAAAAATCCCTAATTAAATAAATCTTAGATTTATTTCCCACATATAAATTTCTAAGAATTTAAATTACATATATGACAAATCTCTACGATTTATTTCCATATATATTAAATCCTATAATAATATTCCAAATATTATTATTGGAAATTCTTATTTAATTAAATCCAATATAATTAAACATTAATAATAATTAATTCCAAATTAATCTATTATTAATTACTTCTCCATAAATTAAATATTAAATCTAATTTAACATTTAATCAACCAACTATAATTAGTAAACAACCATTAATTGTTGTGTGACCCATAGGCCCTCATATATCGAGCGATTAGTCAAACTAACGGTCTTAATTGAACCCTAGGCAATAAATCAGACATTCTCAATATATGAGGTACGTTGCGAGGAAATGTGCAACTACCTGTAACTGAAACATGGGCTATTACGATTTCCTCCTTTCATTTGCGAATTCTCGATTAAGTCTTGAACATGATGAAGTGTCTATTCAAATAACTTAATCAATTTATCTCTAATCACTAATTGATCACTTATGTCACACTTAGCCACAAAGTCTAAGTTGACGTGCATCGGCCGATGACTTTGATCCAATTACGATGAGAAGATGAGTATTCTCTCTAAATCCACATTGAGGAATGAATTCTATTCTTGGCTCAACTACCACGCACATGCACTTCGTGATGAACTCAATCCAAACCATATTTACCCATGGTTATGGTGCAAGCGTCGGTCATGGTCAAAGTTCATCATCCCACACATGTCGTGCGTATTGATCTCAAGTCAAAGGAGTATCGCATCACTCCCACTAACCGAGACACCCATAGACACATATAGTGGAAATACATCAAACGGTTTCTCGGATGGATATACCAATACCCTCTAAGGTATTTGTGCATCCATCATGAGATAGCTAGTATCTCGTAGTAAGTGAGATCTTACTACACTCTCTAAGAGTATGATGCAGATCGCACACCAATCTCCATTGTATCATCAATATCTCATTCTTGATGATCCTTGATCGGGGCTATTTGAGAATCATGCTTAAGTCATCTGAGTTCTCACAACCTTAATGACAACAATGACTCATGGGAACACTTGTATGAATAAATGCAAACAATCAAACATAATATTCAAACAAGTGTATTGCTATACACTAATATTATTTGAACTATAATATTAAATCAAACTGAATATCATCGAGTATTATGTCCTTTCAATAGATTGTCTCTAGGACACTAACACTAACAATCATATTATTAGAAAATGTCAAAACTTATTCTTAAAACATAATATATTTAAAAAAAAAAAAAACTTAGAAGTGAGTTGATCACTCATATGCGCAATTAGAAGGATATTACTTATTTTCACTAAAAGATATTAGTTGCTTTTACTAAAAGATACTCTCTCCGTCCTAATTTTGATTGGCTAAATACTGTAGACATGGATATTAAGAAAAGATAGAAAATAATATTATTAAATGGTGTAAAGTGGGTAAAGTGGTTTGGTGGAGGGAAATAATAGTATTAAATTGTGTAAAGTGGATTTGGTGGAGGGAAATAATAGTATTAAATAGTATTGAAAGTTACTTTATTTCCTTTTTAGGAAGTGACCAATCAAAATTAGGACGACTATTTACGAAATTAGGACAGAGGGGGTAATACTTATGAAAGGTATTAATTGATTACACTGAAGAGTATTAATTGAATTGTACGAAGATTATTAGTTTTTAATCCTATTGAACATGTCATTACCTGAAATCACAAAACAAAACATATATACAAATTAAGTAATTAAAAAAATAACCATACATGAAAATTTAGAAAAATAAAAATCGACATTAAATTCATAATATAAGATTTTTTGTTAATAAAAAAATTACCCAAAATCTTGACAAAAAGTTAAGAAAACGTTCACCAACATTCTTCTTCATGCTAAGATCAATACCATTAAATATTACATGTGAAAAAACACCAACAGATTGTTCCTCTAAAAAATTAAGTCCTGAGATTGAACATCATAATTTTTTTTTATACAGATGCTAAATCTTAAAAACCACATTGCTTCATTAAAAATAACTTCAACTTGTTGTTCACGAATCCAAGAATCAGACATTGAGCGTTGTCTCAGTTTGAATTCTTGAATATTAGTCAAGTTGCTAAACCTCTTCTGGAACTGCAAGGGTAAAGGTTAACAAAAAAGCCAACATAATAAAAAATAAATAAATGTGTTAAAAAAATGCACATTCAAATTTGAAATACAACATTCATAACTTCAATGCACTCAGATTTCTTAGCTTTCTTAAACTGAAGATAAAACCTGAACTTTTGTTTCTTATAAACATTCATAGTGTACTTATGAATATCCTTAATTTGAAGGCACAAGCACATCATCCCCTACCAAAATCAATTGAAAAGAAATGTCAAAAAACATAAAATTTAATATAAAAAAATATATAAAAAGGAAAAAAAATTCCAAAGCACATACTCCGTTCTCCTGATCGATACATGTTATGAACCAACAAATAATAATTGAAGAAATTCTAAGTCGTTCGTCAATCAGAATTGAAATAATACAAAGAGAGTATGACCTTAATTTAGGTGTGACTATGACCATATTTTTATTTACATTATCATGTGGCATTTGCGCCATAAACGTCTTCCTTCAATCAATGTATTGAATTCCACCAATGTAATTATATTATTCCATATTTATACCTTTTCAATAAAGATTTGTAATTAAATTGTTATAAAAATATATTGGTCAATTGATATTTAATACATGTTATATATATATATATATATATATATATATATATCAATTTGATAATAATAATTAAGATTTTGATTTGCTATATTAATGTGTTTATATATATCTAAACAAATCTATATCTACAAAGTAATTAATTCGAAGAATTAGTAATTTTTTTTTTAAAATAGAGATAATAATTTGATATTTAAATTTTTCTAAATAAAATCTTAACTATAATTGATGCAAAATATACAATAATATCCCCTTAAATTATAATGTACATTCTATAATTAAATGAATCAGACATTAAAATATATATATAAAAAAAGTAATAATGGCGATGAGACAATGTAAATTTTCGTTAAAAAAAAAACCGATAATCTTCTCCTAAACTTCCGCCAAATTTGATACAATTTAATATCAATTGTTTCCTTATATATATCAATTTGATAATAATAGTTAAGATTTTAATTTGCTATATTAATGTGTTTATATATATCTAACCAAATCTATATAGTAATTAATTCGATGATTTAGTAATTTTTGTAAATAGAGATAATAATTTGATATTTAAATATTTAATGTTGATATATAAATTTAGAAAAAATAAAAAATTAACATAAAAAACTCAATATCACTTATTTTTCGAAAACACTTCTAATATCACTTATACAACTCTTAATGACTAAACAAAATTTTAAATCACATAAAAGACAATCCAAAATTAGTGTGGCGGTCATTTGATGACATAAAAATCAAAACCTAGGACCAAGATTTCTCAACAAACTTATGAAAATAGAAATTGATTTTCCAAGAGGACACGAAAGATACTCAATTTAGTTCATCATCCTCAACCAAGTCTCTAGCTCTTGGTTGCAAGCTTCTCCTTTGCCTTGTGTATCTTCAAAACCTTCTTCACAACCTTTTGTTCCTCCACCAAGAAAGCTCTAATGATCCTTTCCCTTACAGCACCGCCAGACAGCACTCCACCATAAGGACGATTCACAGCCCTTGGATTCTCTTTCCAGTAACAGGACACTTGGGACCGCTTGCCGTCTTCTTAGTGGTCTGGTTGGATTTCGTGGCATAGCTATGCCGCGACCTGTATGTTAGCCGTTGCACCATTTTCGCCGTTAATCGTCGTCTGAGGGCTGAGACGAAGTATACAACTCTTAATGATAAAACATTAAAAAATATATGAAATACACATATTAAACTCAATGAATTTCTCCAAACTAAAATTTAGATCAATTTAAAAATAATATTATACTACCAAAAGGATGGAGAATGATTAGTAAGGATTAATCAAGAAAAGAACGCTTTCTTCTCCCCTGTTACAATTTCCTAAAATTCGATGCATCTATTTCAACAAATCCATTCACACATAGGATTGAACATAACAAAATCTAGGGGCATGCCAGAAAAAGAGAAAGAGAGAAGAGTAAAAGACCCTACAATAGACATAATCAGCAAAAATCATCATTGAAAACAAAAGCTGGATTGAGGCTCAACTTAAAATATTGATGGAGCATATATAACTCTCATACAACTTGAAACAAAAATTCCTATCGAAAACAAAATCACTAAGAATTAGAATTGTTTGTTGTTTGAGAATGAAAATTTTGGATCATGGAACTTCACTTTAAATAGGAGAGACAACAAATTTGTAGGATTGAATTAAGCATGTCATTAAAGGGTATTTAATTTTATTAAATAAAGATTTAAAACAATATAAGTAATTGATGGAAAATTTTGGACGATCAAGATTAATCCAGCAAAAGTGATCAAGATTATATTTGTTGTTGAAATCAGTTTATTTGAAACTTTTATGAAAAGATAATCTATAATATTATTTTTTAATGGTTTACCTACTCATTGAAGTTAATATTCCAATTAAATTTTAAAATTTTATAAGTTTAATTTAATTTAATTAATAATAATTTTTACTGTGCTAAACGTTTAAAAAATATTAAAATATAATACATTATATAAAATTTATATTTAAATACATCATAAATTTTATTTTAATAGGTGTTTTTTTATTGAAGGACGGTTAATCTACGTACAATTTGATAAAATAATATGTGGCATAATGATTTGCTTGATTGATTCCAACCAATAATAAATTAGAGGAGGAGGTGCATAAAATGAAAACTAGTTAAATAATTATATATCACTAAATCCAATTTTACAGTTTTTAGTATTAAAAATAATATAATTTTTAAATGAATCTAACAATTCAATCTAAATTATGACAATTCTAACAATGTTTAATCACATAAATAATACTACAAGTTTGAGAAATATATAAAATCTATTATTTAAAAAAAATATCACACATTAAATGAGCATTAAATCATAATAATACGTTTGGTCAAAAAATTCCAAATGATTGCATAATTGATGCAAATTTATAATATGTAACATCCAACTATAATGTAAATTCCATAATTAAATAAACCAGACATTAAAATATATATAATCAAATGTGTGTATATATATGTATATATATATAGTAGTGATATAAAACCAACTATCTGGTTTTTTATGGAACTAGATTAATGAGGTGTCATGCCAACTCATCATCCACATAATTAATTCTACTCAAATAAATTATAGAATGTTTTATAATATACTATACCCTAAACCATGAACCTTAAACCCTAAATCATGAACCATTCGGGTCGGGTGAACCATGAATCACTCGGGTTGGGTTCGGGGTCTAGCTGGGTTGGGTCCGCAGGGTAATTTTTTTTGTGAACTGAACTGAAAAAATAAAACTGAACTGAAAAAAAAACTAATTTTTTTTTTACCCGGCCCGGATCCAACCCGGCCAGACCCGAACCCGGCCCGAGTGGTTCATGGTTCACCCGACCCGAATAGTTCATAATTTAGGGTTTAGGGTTCATGGTTTAGGGTATAGTATATTATAAAATAATGTATAATTTATTTAAGTAGAATTAATTATGTGGATGATGAGTTGGCATGACACCTCATTAATCTGGTTCCATAAAAAACCAAATAGTGGGTTTATATCACTTCTGATATATATATATATATATATATATATATATATATATATATATATCATAATTTTATAAGATTTAATAAGAATTAATGAATCAAAATTCAAATTTTGTTTATAATTGTGCACTGATTTGTTGGCTTAATTTAGGTTTCCAGTTGAGCACTAAATTTGTTAATACCCTTTAATTTTGGAATTACCTTGGTTCCATCTTATGATTTCCCATCATTTTTGTTGTTTTTAGAGAGTTTCAAATTAAAATGGTACGAAGAGTATTAGTTGTTTAACGGAACAATATCAGTTGGTTACACGTAAAGGTACTACTTTATTTTTTTACCAAAATTATATTAAATTCTATGGTAGAATGTTCATGAACATGAAATATATGTAATAACTCAATTACAAATAAATGATACACTACACAGTACTTGTAATTTTATATACACTTGATGTGTTCTTGAAATGAAGAAAAGAGATAGACGGGAGAATAACTAAGTGTAGGTGGTCAATGGAAAAAGACGTGGCAAAAATCAAGAAAATATAACATTTGTAATTCAAAATTTATATAGAACATAAAGAATGAATCTTGTAGAATGGATTTTACATCCTTACAAACTAAACTAAATAGTAAAATTTATACATAAAACTCGACATCATTACAACAACAAAGATCATATGAATCTATCTATATTGTGAATATAAAGCATATCTTTGTAGCTAATCCAAAGAAATGCAACCAAAGCAATGAGAAGATGAAATTGGGGATTGTAAGTGAGAGTATTTATAGAGTTTGAAGGCAAATAATAATAATTAAATATGATTTAAGGTGATTGTCATCAATTGTGGTGTGGAATTTGTGTTCAACATTTCAACGGCTCAGATCAAACAAATGCATAGATCGACGGCCCACAAAGCTTCCCACCAAAAACAAAAATGGTAAAAGAAAAAAGTGGTAAAAAAATTAAAAGGAGTGATTGATGGAAGAAAATAGACGATCAAGATTAATCTTGTAAAAATGATCAACGGTCATAAACGAATGGCGCCAAAACTATAAAAGGAAAAATAGCTCCTATTATATATTTATGATATTATGTCTTGCCTATTATTAAAAGATATATATTATAGTAACTTAATATGTTTGAAAAAGCTTTTAATAAAAGTGGGAGTCTTACATTAAACCGTCTCATGTATAACTCTATGACAAATGATAATTTTGTATGTATTTATAATATTTTTTATTAAAATAAATTAAGAATATCATGTTTTATGCATGAAATCGTCTTATTAAGAATATGTCTCATATGCATCAGGTGCATCGTGCATTTCAAGTGTATTTAACTTATTTTACTAAAACGTTCAACATATTTAAATTGAAACACTCAATTTTATTTTCACTGAAAAAATTGAACATTTCAGTATAAATAAATTGAACACTGCAATATAAATATACTAGTTTAGTGCCAGCATGTTACGCGATTTCTAATTAAAAATTGCCATATTTTCAATAAATATTATATTTAATAATTAAAAATATAAATATGTGCATAAATACACTAAATATGAATTAATAATTATTTAAGGTGTATATTAATAAATTTTCTTAAACTTTGGAATAAGATTATTGTGTCAAATATTATTTATCCATTTTAATATGAAATTGAATCCTACAAATCAAAACAAAATAAATCGACTAAGAAAAGACTAATAAATAAATTAATTAATATGTAATAAAAAAATTAAAAGTAAATTAATTATAATATAAAATACTTTTGCCACATAAAATATGTTAAGATATACATAAGAGCGCAATTATAAAATAAAATTATTTATTAAAAAATTAATAATTGAATATAATTCACATTAAGATAAATACATTTAGAATGAATATTTTATTTATCTTAAATTAAGTTAAACAAAAATTATCGAAAGAAAGATAAATGAATAATATTATATAATTAAATAAAACATAAAATAATAAATATGAATTACACATTTTATAACATTTGTACATATTTTAAACACCTAAATAATTAGAAATTAATTATACACAAAAACTTTAAGTTTCATGACACATGTGATTCTTTTATAAAAAGAATCAAATAGAAAAATGACATGTGTATTCAAATTTCTCATTGAATGACACATAAGTTAAATTAACATGGAGTTGACATATCATGAAAAAAAAACTCTATATTAGTATATAGAGGGATTGTATATTTTAAAAATATATATCCACTTTGTGCATATATAAAACTTTGCCAAATATATAATATCACATGTCTTTACAATAATAGAAGGCGAATATTGCGTTAGTTCGCAGTTTTCAGAATAATATTATTCTGAAAACCGCATTCAATTATCCCCTTATATATGATACTGAATATTCCTGTCAGACGGACAGCATGCTAAAATACTCTATTTCCTATCCGAGTTGTCTTTTAAAACACAAATTTAACACTGTTATGAATTAAATTTATGCATGAATTTTATTACTATTATGCATTAACACTATTATTATTTTAAAAAAAAGCATTTTCTAAATAATTATAATTTTTATGCATAATAATGATAATTTTTGTTCATAACAATGATATTAAAAAAATAGAGTTCACCGTGAACTCGAACTCACATAAGTTTTTGTCATTTATTTAAGAAAAAAGTCAATTACAATCAATCAATTAAAAATTAAGCATTTATTTTATTAAAACTTTTTTCTATTTAAGTCTTCCATAAACTAGGTCTATACTATGAACTTGAATTATTTGACACATTTCACTCATTTCCAATATATTTTTCTAAGACAAAAACTTATGTAGACCTGGTTCATACCATTAACCCGGGTCAAGCCTGACCCATATACACAAAACGGATCAGATATAAAAGCCCATTTCAGTCTTTTTTTTTCGCGTTCATTTCCCTCTCTCCTCTCTCCCACCCCACGACCGTGAGAAACTACTAGCGAAACTACTCTGCAACTCTTCAGGTGACGGCGATTCTGCTACGTGATGGCGATGACGATGACGTTTTGATTTGTGGATATCGCGTTTAGTTGTACGGAGATGTTGAGCTGCGCGAACAAGAATAAAGAGTTTGAGTTCTTGGGGTTTAGGGATACAGGTAAGTTGCGTAAAGGTGACAAAATGGTGTGGTGATGGGTGGCGTTGAATACTAACAATGTGAAGAGGGAAAAGATATATGGTGAATAATTAATTGGTTTATGAACAACAGTGAAAGTTTTTTTTAATAAGAGTGAGAGTTTTATAGAATAACAGTGATAGTTTAATGACATGATAGTGAGAGTTTTATAGAGTGAGAGTTTTATAGCGTAGCAGTGAGAGTTTTATAGAATAACAGTGAGAGTTTTTATGAATAATAGTGATCGTTTTATAGAATAACATTGATAGTTTAATAAGATGGTAGTGGGAGTTTTATAGAATAATAGTTTTATAGCGTAACAGTGAGCGTTTTATAGAATAACAGAGAGAGTTTTTTTAATAACAGTGAGAGTTTTATAGCGTAACAGTGACAAGTAATTTGAATAAGAGTGAGAGTTTTTCTGAATCACAATGAGAGTTTTTTTTAATAACAGTGATAATTTTATAACATAAAAATGATAGTTTTATAACCTAATAGTGAGTTTTTCTGAGTAAAAGTGAGATTTTTTCGTAATGGCGCTATTGTTAGTGTTAGTGTCCTAGAGACAATCTATTGTAAGGACATAATACTCGATGATATTCAGTTTGATTTAATATTATAGTTCACTTAATATTAATGTATGGCAATACACTTGTTTGAATATTATGTTTGATTGTTTGCATTTATTCATGCAAGTGTTCCCATGAGTCATTGTTGTCATTGAGGTTGTGAGAACTCAGATGACTTAAGCATGATCCTCAAATAGCCCCGATCAAGGTTCATCAAGAATGAGATATTGATGATACAATGGAGATTGGTGTGCGATCTGCATCATACTCTTAGAGAGTGTAGTAAGACCTCACTTACTACGAGATATTAGGTATCTCATGATGGATGCACAAATACCTTAGAGGGTATTGGTATACCCATCCGAGAAACCGTTTGATGTAGTTTCACTATATGTGTCTACGGGTGTCTCGGTTAGTGGGAGCGATGCGATACTCCTTTGACTTGAGGTCAATACACACGACATCTGTGGAGTGATGAACTTTGACAATGACCGACGCTTGCACCCGTCTATGGGTAGATATGACTTTAATTGAGTTCATCATGAAGTGCATGTGCGTGGTAGTTGAACCAAGAAAAGGATTCATTCCTCAAAGTGGATTTAGGGAGAATACTCATCTTCTCATCATAATTGGATCTAAGTCATTGGCCAATGCACGTCAACTTAGAATTTGTGACTAAGTGTGACATTAATGATCAATTAGTGATTTGAGATAAATTGATTTAGTCATTTGAATAGGCACTTCATCATGTTCAAGACTAATCGAGTATTCGTGAATGAAAGAAGGAAATCGCAATTGCCCACGTTATAGTTACAAGTAGTTGCATGTTTCTCGCAACGTACCTCATATATTGAGAATGTCTGATTTATTGACTAGGGTTCAATTAAGACCGTTAGTTTAACTAATCACTCGATATATGAGGGCCTATGAGTCACACAACATGTAGTTCCCTTTTACGGATTATAGTTGGTTGATTAAATGTTAAATTGGATTTAATATTTAATTTATGGAGAAGAAATTAATAATAGATTAATTTGAAATTAATTATTATTAATATTATTTAATTGAATTTGATTTAATTAAATAAGAATTCTCAATAATTATATTTGGAATATAATTATAGGATTTAGTGTATATGGAAATAAATCGTAGAGATTTTCATATAAGGTATTTAAATCCGTAGAGATTTATATTTAGGGAATTAAATTAAAGAAATTAATTTAATTCAAGATTAGGATTTTATTTCCCTAATTGGGCTAGCTTAAGATTTAAGCTGGGCCTCCCCTATATATACAGACTCTTGGGAATTCACAAACAACGTAACTTCATATTCTCTCCATAAGATCTAAAGTTTGGATTTTCCTAGCTGATTCAACTTGGGATTCAACACTGGCAAATTCGTGTAGATCCGTTCTTGGGGATTACGTGGATACCATAGTTGAGGAATCTGCTCTACAGTTATTGTAAGGTTTCTCGTTATGATTACTGTAATCCTTTTTGTGCAATTAATTGTTCGTTGTTGGTGAACTTCAATTTCCGCTGCGCATGTATTACGTGTTTTACGTGCCTTTAAATTCCAATAGTGGTATCAGAGCTCAGGCTCTTGTTTAATTGCATACTAAATTGGTTTTGTTTTTAAAATTAAAATTTTATTTACGAAACCGGGTGCAGCTGCCTTTTGTTTGACAAAACCACACCCCTTTTTGTTTTGTCTCCTTGGCTCGCCTTCTCCAACGAAAACATAGGGTTTTCTGGTTTGTATCACCGCCTCGATCCCTTCCATCTCGCCGGCTGCTCGCTGGTATCAGCGACGCCGCTCGAGTCGGTGACTTTATGCCGCGACTCGCGGTGCTCGTGTGAAGCCACGGCACCGTGCGCGACGGCGAATTAGATTCGCCTCGCCGTCCCTTGCCTCGCGAATCGGTGTGACTCGCTCGCATCCCTTTCTGTCGCCGCACCTGGTTCTCTGTTCACCGTCTCGATTCCTCGAAAGTCACGACCGTGCACTCATTGACTGGTTTGGACGATGGAGGTGCACCGCGGTTCCCGTCGATTTTCAATTTGGGTCGGCCCATTTCGAAATTTGGGGTGAGTCGCATGGTGTGCCAGCGGTTCGACCTGGTTAGCGCACCTAACCTGTTTTGATTGGGTCGCGACTTTGCGCGCATGCCCTTCTGACCCTTCCGTGATGGTAGCGAATCGCCCGCACGTGCCTAGCGGCGACGACGACTCGCCCGCGCCCATTGATGCCTTGTTTTGATTCTGCCCCTTTTACTGGTTTCGATCGAGTTCCATGAAATTCCAATTTCTGGGTTCTCGATATATTGCTTGTTTCGTTCGATTTCGTTCTCTCGGGGTTCGATTTCGATTGTTACAGTTGAACAAATTTGATGAATTGATTGGATTAATTTTGAAATTGTTAATGATTCGGGTTGGTATTTGGAAATGGTTGTCCCAAAATACAGATTGGATGCTGTCAGATTTTGGGCGGTGATGGCTGAGGGCTATTCTGCAAATCGATTTTTGGAATAGGCCCTCCAGTGCAATTTTGGAAATTGCATCTGAGCCCCTAACAACAAAACAAATTAAAATTGTGACCTTAAAATTAATTTGATTAATTTTAATAAGATTAAAAGTTGGACTTTTAATAATAATAATTAATTTGGTTAATTATTAACTTTTAATAATTTAAAATCGAATTTAAATTGGATTTTGAAATTCGGTTTAAGAGGAATTATTAAATCCCAAATATTTAACTGGCTTATTATTTAAATTTGTTAATACTTTTACGCCCGCGTTATAATTGTTTGGGTAGGCGGCACCCAATAACTGTCGGACCGTATTTATTGTTTGGGTAGACGGCGCCCACATAAGTGTTAGTCCGTGTAATGTCATGTTTGGGTAGGCGACGCCCAATAATTGCTCAAATGTGATATAGATTAACATGTTGGATCTCGATTAAGCAATTAATACCCCGCCTTTAAAAATGTTCCTCACTAAAATATGGTTTTTTTCATTAAATTGAAACGATGTCTTCCATCGAAATTAAAAGTAAACCGGGGATTTCGTTCCAATGGGTATTTAAGACCAAAGTCTTTTGCTCGGATCTACATTCAACGGGACTTTTATAGGGACACGCAGTGTCCCGCTTGATAGTTGTAAACCAACTTAACTTTGTTTATTCAGCCAAAGCTGGGAAACGAAAGTTAAGGGACATCCGATTAAACTAAGTTTAATCAACTAGGAATTGCAAATTTTACAATTGGTTTGGAGACCTACCAGTTATGCTATTGTGATATTCTGCCAAAGCAGGGATCATGATAGTAGGAATGTGGATCCTAGTCTATTACAATTTATATTTGATATAAATTCGTACTCTTTCGATGAGGTTGTTGAGTATGTGAAAATAATGGAGATAAAATAAACACTAAAGAAAGGTCATGTTTATTTTGATTGCTGAATATTTATCATAGGAATTATGTGTTTTAATTCCCGTTTTATTTTATTTCTCTTGGTTAGTTGAAATGTATAACTGTTATTGAGATGTGTTTTGGAAACAAACAAATTGGCTAGGCCAAAATTTCTGGACTGGCACCGAAACATGTGATTGGTGCTAAGGTAAGAAAATATTGAGTACGTGTTGGACACGTCTATCCCGGTTACCCTTAAAGCTGGTACTCTAAGGCAACCACGTTTGACGTAGAAGCTCAGAAGAAGCATCAAAAGGATGCTTCCCAGACTCAGTGTGTGATGTATCTCGGCATGACTCCCGATATGCTTAAGGCAACATGAGGAAATGGGTCTCTTCTAAATGTTCAAGCATCTGAAGGATCTCTTTGATTCTGAATCTCATTCTGAGATTTATGAAGTGATGAGAGATCTGTTCAGATGTCATTTAGCTAAAGAAGAGAAGATTTCACCTCATATGCTTAAGATGATAGGCCTAATTGATAAACTTGGTAATTTAGGTTTTGAGCTAAAAGACCAACGTTTTCATTTATGCTATCCTCCAGTCGCTCTCGGATTCATATTTTAGCTTCATTGTGAACTACAATATGAATAAGACGGATGCGACCATGCCTGAACTTCACAACGTGCTCAAGACTTTTGGGTTCACTATCACTAAGATGGTGTTCAAAAGAAGGAGCGGGTAGACAAGGATGTGTGCCTCTACTATAAGTAGAAGAGGGCACTGGAAGAAGGGCTATAAGGTTCTGGTTGCTAAAAGGAAGGCACTAGGTGCTTCTGGAACTAGAACATGTATGTTTGTTATTAAGATTAACATGTCCACTAATAGCGCTAACTGCTTGGTATTGGATACCGAATTTGGCTCTCACATTTGCACTAATGTGAAAGGGCTCATATGTCATAGGGCGCTTAGAAATGGGTGAAGTTGTCTTACACGTGGAAATGGAGCAATAGTTTCTACTGAACGTGTGGGGACTTATGTGTTAGACTTACCCTTTGGTTTTAGATTAGAACTTAATGATTGTCATTTCGTTCTTCCTATTACTCGCAACATTATTTTCATTCCTATGTTAGACATTGAGGGTTATTCCTTCCATTTTAGTGATAATAATTGTTATTTCACGTTGAATGGTGTGGTTTATGGGAATGCCCCTATGGTGAATGGTTTATACTTGTTACATTGTGGATATAATGTTCTTAATACACAAAATAAAAGACTCAAACTTAGTAATCATGAAAACCCGACTTACTTCTGGCATTGTAGACTTGATCATGTAAACGAGAAAGGAATTGCAAGGTTAAGAAAGTTAGACTACTTAATCCCATTTGACTTTGAGTCTTATGGAAATTGTGAATCTTATCTCATGGGCAAGATGATCAACAGACCCTTTTTCTGGGAAAGGGGTACATGTCAAAGAAGTTCTAGAGTTGATCTACAACGATGTTTGTGGACCATCGCCCACTCTAGCTAGGGGTCACTTCGGATACTTCATCACTTTTACTGATGATTTCTAAAGATACGGATACGTGTATCTTATGAAACACAAATTCCTTGGTAAGAGTATCAAGACTCTTCGATCAGATCGAGGAGGTGAATACCTTAGCCATGAATTCATTGATTACTTGAAGTCAGATGGAATCTAGTCACAATGGACTCCTCCAGGAACACCTCAGATGAATGGTGTGTCCGTGAGGAGAAACCAAACCCTGTTAGACACGGTGAGGTCCATGATGAGATTTTCCTGTCTTCCAACATTCTTATGGGATACACGTTACAAACCTCAATTTACATTCTGAATAAGATTCCATCTAAATCGGTTGAGCATACACCATATGAAACTATGGTGTGGCAAGAAGCCAACTTTTACACATATCAAACATGGGGTTGCCCCGTGATTGTGAAAAGGATGCTTACCGACAAGTTGGAATCCAAAGGTGAAAATGGTTATTTTGTGGGATATCCTAAGGAAACTAGAGGATATTACTTCTATCTACCTGAGAAACAATCAGTGATTGTTTCTAGGCAGACCAAGTTCCTCGAAGAAGACTATGTCTTTTAGGAACAAGGTCGTAAGCTGATAGAACTTGAAGAAATTCAAGAACCACAAATTAACAAAGAGACTGATATCTTGTCAAAGCAACATGACAAAGAATCAGTGGGAGCATTCAACAACTTTCACGGTGGAAGTCTTTCACTAGGTGATCGTCTTTCAGCCAGTGGGAGCGTAATTGGAGTATGCTTGCCAGTGCAAGAACCTCCAAGTGGGCTGAATGAGAACAACATAGTTCAAACTCCAGCCCAAGAGGCATCTGAAAGTGTAGCTCTTAAGGACTCTCCGGACATTGATGAAATCGATGCACCAAGTGTAGCTCTTGAGGACTCTCCGGACATTGATGAAATCGATGCACCACAAAATTTTCACGATCAGAATGTACAACCTGCACAACCACAACTCCGTAAGTCAATTAGGAATTGTAATCAGGCCATTAGATATGGTTACCTCTTGGAGGAACTCGATAATATGGACATACCGGATAAAGATGATCCTAATACTTATTCTGAAGCAATATCAGATATTGATTCAGGGAAGTGGCATGAAGCCATGAAATTCGAGATGGACTCGATGTACACCAATCAAGTCTGGGACTTGGTTGAGTTGCCTAAAGGGGTTAGACCCATATGTTGCGATTAAGTCTTCAAACGAAAGACCAATGCAAATGGCAAAAGTACAAACCTACAAAGCTAGGTTGGTGGCGAAGGGTTATAATCAACGCCAAGGCATTGCCTATGATGAGACCTTCTCACCAGTTGAAAAGATCATGTCCATTCGAATTTTACTTGCGATAGCAGCACACTATGATTATGAGATTTGACAGATGGATGTCAAAACAACTTTCCTCAATGGAAACATTGATAAGGAAGTGTTTGTGACTCAACCGGAAGGTTTTACATCTAATCTAAATTCTAATCTAGTATGCAATCTAAAGATATCCATTTATGGATTGAAGCAAACTTCTAGGAGTTGGAATATCCGATTTGATGAAGCTACCAAGTCGTTTGACTTCATCAGAAATTTGGAAGATCCTTGCGTATATCATAAACGCAGCGGGAAGAATATTGTTTTCATAATTGGGTATGTCGTTGACATATTGATTTTGGGAAACAATATCCCGTTAATACAATCCATTAAATATTTGTTGTTAAAGACCTTCATGATGAAGGGTCTTAGTGAAGCCTGCTACATCCTAGGGATCATAATCCACAAGGATTGATCTAAGAGGATGTTGGGGCTGTCACAGTCCACCTATGTAGACAAGGTGTTGAAGCGTTTTGCGATGGAGAACTCTAAGAGAGGATCTCTATCGGCAAATCATGGGATAAAGCTATTAAAGAAGGATTGTCCTTCTGTTGAAGCTGATGTCAAGCACATGAAAGATGTCCCATATGCATATGCAATTGGGTCAATCATATACGCCATGACTTGCACTAGGCTAAACGTGGCCTACGCTATCAACATCATTGGTAGATACCAACAGAATTCGGGTGAGTCTCACTGGATTGCTGTCAAGACCATTCTGAAGTATCTTAGACGAACTAAAGAATGTTTCCTTGTCTATGGTGGACAGTCAGAACTAGTAGTGACTGGTTATGCTGACGCAAGTTTCCAATCCAACTGTGATGATTACAAATCACAGTCAGGTTATATTTCACTCTCAATGATGGGGCGGTCAGTTGGAATAATTCCAAGCAAGAGACGACCGCATATTCAACAACCGAAGCTGAGTACATTGCTGTGTCGGAAGCCTCGAGGTTGTCTGGATTTTATAGTTCTTAAGAGAACTAGGGGTAGTTCCGAGTGCCAGTTGTCTAATAAACTTGTATTGATACAACATTGGTGCGATTGCGCAAGCAAAGGAAATGAGATCAACAAGCAGTACCAGGCTTATCATTTGATCCGATAGATCATACAGATAGGAGAAATAGAATTAAAATGTATTCCCACATATTTAAATTGGCAGATCCTTTCACCAAAACACTGAGTGTTCATGTACACACTAGACATTTGATGGTCTAGAGGTTAGACATGTAGGTGATTGACTCTAGTCGAAGTGGGAGATTGTTAGTGTTAGTGTCCTAGAGACAATCTATTGTAAGGACATAATACTCGATGATATTCAGTTTGATTTAATATTATAGTTCACTTAATATTAATGTATGGCAATACATTTGTTTGAATATTATGTTTGATTGTTTGCATTTATTCATGCAAGTGTTCCCATGAGTTATTGCTGTCATTGAGGTTGTGAGAACTCAGATGACTTAAGCATGATCCTCAAATAGCCCCGATCAAGGTTCATCAAGAATGGGATATTGATGATACAATGGAGATTGGTGTGCGATCTGCATCATACTCTTAGAGAGTGTAGTAAGATCTCACTTACTACGAGATACTAGGTATCTCATGATGGATGCACAAATACCTTAGAGGGTATTGGTATACCCATCCGAGAAACAGTTTGATGTAGTTCCACTATATGTGTCTACGGGTGTCTCGGTTAGTGGGAGAAATGCGATACACCTTTGACTTGAGGTCAATACGCATGACATGTGTGGAGTGATGAACTTTGACCATGACCGACACTTGCACCCGTCTATGGGTAGATATGGCTTGGATTGGGTTCATCACGAAGTGCATGTGCTGTTGGGGAGTTAATTGCACGGATCTATTCGGATGAATATTTAAATACAAATTTAATTCTAACAATTATTACTAGCATGAATTAATCCTATATTAATTCAAATAATAATTCAACAACAAATCATGCATATAAATAGTTCATGTAAATCCTACGCATGCGGAATTACTACGAGTTTACGTAAACGTACCTCTTGGAATGACAATGGACTCGTCGATGAAAACACACCAAAAAGCCTTCCCAAGTATTCCCTTAGTCCTTGCTCGACAATCCGGTGGAAGGATGCTCGCGAACAATTAACAAAAGGAAAAATAAAAAATTGTTGCACCACCTTTGTGGATTTACTAATTTTTCCAGCACATGGAATTGTACTTGGGAATGAAAGAATCATCCCCTATTTATAGATAGGGTGGTGGTCGAAATTTTGGGAAAAAACAATGTGGAAAAATATTTTCTTGATCTCCAAGAAATCTTGAATATATATCCTATATTCTTTTCTCCATAATTAAAATATTCCACAAAAATCCCACCTCATCTTGTTATGGCAAATTTTCGAAAATTAAGAGACAAGATTCCAAGATTTGGATCTTCTTGAATTTATGAGATATACTTGTATTTCAAGAAATACATATCTTCCATAATATCTTTTCAAGAAAATCAAGAAAATCTTTCTTTCCCTTTTATTTCAAAAATTTCGAAAATCTCACTATGAATAACCAAGTGGGAGATTTCTTGAATTTAATGAGATAATCTTGTATTCCAAGAACACATATCTTCATTCCATAACAAAATTCAAAGAAAATCTTTCTCCCATTTTATCCATAATTTTCGAAAAAAAGAGGAAAAATAAGGCAACAAAATTTATTTTATTTTTAAACACTTTTTTCAGTTATTGGACTTTATGTTGGGCTACTTGGGGGGCCTTTAGGAGAATTAAGATTGGATCTTCCAATGGATCTTGAATTATCAATATTGAGCCACAATATTATTCAAGCCCATAAATATTAATTAATCCCACTACATAATTAATATTGCATTATCCATCTTAACCCATATTACAGTCAATATGGCTCCCGGTTATTATTTCCCGTGTTTAAGATTATCTAGCCCATTAATTAATTCAAGCCACTGAAATAACTTTCCATTAATTAATATCTTTTGTCCTTGGTTAAGGAACAATTCAACATTATTATCCATACCGGAAACTAGTTCCACTTGCAAGATTTGGTATGATAAATCTTAAGAACCTCCCAAGGGGGCAAATCGAACAAGCGTACTTGCACACGATTCTCCGTATTAAATCTTAGCAATCGCATGTGACCAATAATATTGCCCAAGATATAAAGTATTGAATCTCGTTGAGTCAAAGCAATAATTACCAACCACACGTGATCCTATTTAAGGGACGAAGATTAAGAAATAACGAACCACTGAGGTCTAATTCTTCCTTGTTCAGTTCTGAAGAATTTGTCCTCCTATAGGTCCTATTCAGTGCATCAGTCATGCACTAGTGTAATCTCTTGGTCAAGACAAGCCAATATGAGCCTTACACTTCAACCTTTCACGATGGATTATTCATTTCCATCTAGGTCGTGAATGGTGTACTTTTGGTTACAAGGGACTGTTAATTTAATCTTCTGTGATCTGGTATCACTAAATTAACTACAATGTAACACGTACTATTTATTGAACAGTTATGCAGTAAATATATGTAACATTCGATGATTTTTAAAGCATCAGTGATAAATAATTTATTTCAGTAAATAAGTCCGAAATTCAGTTTTGATTATACAAAGTAAAAGCATACTTTCCAGTATAATCCCAACATGTGCGTGGTAGTTGAACCAAGAAAAGGATTCATTCCTCAAAGTGGATTTAGAGAGAATACTCATCTTCTCATCATAATTGGATCTAAGTCATTGGCAATACACGTCAACTTAGACTTTGTGACTAAGTGTGACATTAATGATCAATTAGTGATTTGAGATAAATTGATTTAGTTATTTGAATAGGCACTTCATCATGTTCAAGACTAATCGAGTATTCGTGAATGAAAGGAGGAAATCGCAATTGCCCACATTACAGTTACAAGTAGTTGCATGTTTCTCGCAACGTACCTCATATATTGAGAATGTCTGATTTATTGACTAGGGTTCAATTAAGACCGTTAGTTTGACTAATCGCTCGATATATGAGGGTCTATGAGTCACACAACAAGTAGTTCCCTTTTACGGATTATAGTTGGTTGATTAAATGATAAATTGGATTTAATATTTAATTTATGGAGAAGAAATTAATAATAGATTAATTTGGAATTAATTATTATTAATATTATTTAATTGAATTTGATTTAATTAAATAAGAATTCCCAATAATTATATTTGGAATATAATTATAGGATTTAATGTATATGGAAATAAATCGTAGAGATTTTCATATAAGACATTTAAATTCGTAGAGATTTATATTTAGAGAATTAAATTAAATGAATTAATTTAATTCAAGATTAGGATTTTATTTCCCTAATTGGGCTAACTTAAGATTTAAGTTGGGCCTCCCCTATATATACGACTCTTGGGAATTCACAAACAACGTAACTTCATATTCTCTCCATAAGATCTAAAGTTTGAATTTTCCTAGGTGATTCAACTTGAGGATTCAACACTGGCAAATTCGTGCAGATCCGTTCTTGGGGATTACGTGGATACCATAGTTGATGAATCTGCTCTACAGTTATTGTAAGGTTTCTCGTTATGATTACTGTAATCCTTTTTGTGCAATTAATTGTTCGTTGTTGGTGAACTTCAATTTCCGCTGCGCATGTATTACGTGTTTTACGTGCCTCTAAATTCCAACAGCTATTGTCCCTTACACCTTTATCTTCATTACTCTTTATTGCTTGGATTGGTGAGCGCACGACGACGCGAAGCAAGAGAGATGATTGAACGCGCGAAGCGAGAGAGATGATGATTGAGCGCGCGATGGCGCGATTCATGATGTGAACCTGGTTTACAGGACTGTTACTCTATTTCTAAATTATTAAATTTAACCCGTATTATACCCTGGGTAGGTGTCAAATGTCATGAATTAAAAACAAGGTTTATAATATGAATCAAGTCTATATAATTTTTTGTATTAATTTGGTCAATATTCACAATTAGAAACACATTATATTTAAAAAGCGTATATTATTTATGAAATGATTATAATTAAATTGATTTAATCAATTCAAATAAGAATTTAAAGTGTTTAATACAAAATTAATAACATAATCTTTTTCAACCCGCCGCTGAATACGCTGGTTCAAGAGTTCGTATTTAGTATTTATGAGAATTGATCCTATGTAAAATAGTTTTATCGTGAAATTAGATCACAATTATCACTAACTATTATTAGCCCCGCGAACTTCGCGGTCTGAAAGATTTTTTTTGTAAAATAATCAATAATATTTTAATATTTTTTTTGTTATTTAGTATTTTTTATGATTAAATAATTTATAATTCACAAAATTTTAAAAATAAAAATATAATTCAAATATACAAAATATAATATTATATGTTATTGTACCTGATGACTCTATAAAAAATAAATGAATCCATAAATTTATTTTTCAAAATATATACACACACATTCTAAATTACAAATTTCGAAAAAATTATATGTAAACAACATTTGTTGTATACTTGCAAGGGGTCCCATCTGAATCGAGATACAAAATCTTTAATCTTCTTTTGCTTTTAACTCTGAGATTGCAACATATAATTGTATGTGTGTGAAAACTGACTTGGGAAGATACAAATCTATTGTTGAAAGAGATTGATACAAACTTTTATTTATCGTTATCGCAAAATATTAAAGGATTCAAAATTGCTTCCTCTTAAACTTTACAAACATTGTTTGGTCTGAATTACTTAATATTATTTTTGGGATGAGCACCTTATTCCCAGTATTCTTTCTTGAAATTATTTATGCTTTAAAAATTATGATTTAATTTCCAGTTTGTGACAACCAACCTCGTGCTATTGCACAAACCTGACTTTTCGTCAATATTCATGAGAAGCATTGCAGACACTCCTTCATTCAAAATGAAATGGTGATTCTGTAGTCTTAAGCCATTAATAGAGAAAATCAATAGAAAGTAACTCTTGATTAACTCGAGTCTGAAACTTCATTCTGCAGACATTATTAAACTTTGATCAAATACTTCAAAATTTAATTTAGCTTAAATTAATTTTATTCAATAATAGTAACATTTTTAATATTATATATATGTAAAATATAAAAAATATATTAATTTACTATGTAAATTATATATAAAAAATGTAATTATTTGACACCGAATAAAAGAATATTAATGCATTAAAAAAATAAATTTAATTTTAAAATAAATTAATGTTTATAATCATAAATTTCTAAATACATATTTGTAAACAATATTAATTTTACTTTTGCACGATTTTTCATCATAATTGCAATAGTGTTTTTAATTTTCTTTATTTTTCACTCTTGAGACAACATTATAAAATTGAACGGGAAAAAATATTTTTTATGTCTGAAACTATGGGGCGACAGTTTAAGGACAATAAGTTTCAATTTGGGAAAAATAGGTTAGGTAGTTTCAGTTTGGCAAAAGTATACACGTAAGTTTTGAGTTTACGCAAGTTTAGGTTCATAACTTTTGAGTTTTGGCAAAGTAGGATCGTAAATTTTAAGTTTTTGGAAATTCGGGCCCGTCTGTGTGAGAAAAATGGTCTATATTTGCCAAAGAAAAATTAATATCCTACTTTGTCAAAAGAAAAGTTAATATCCTACTTTTCAAAACTGAAACTTATTGTCCTTCTGTTAAGTTGACACTGTAATAAACAATATATATATATATATATATAAATATTAAAATGTTGTGCATTTGATTGAATTTTAATTTTATTATTTTTAATCAAGTCAAACATATAATTCTCCACATAAGAGAAAATATGTACTTTTACATTGACATGTATTATTTTAATACATACATGTATTATTTTATTTGTAAATATATTTTCTGCATTTAAGTTGTTACATAAATTCATACTTTCAATTCTCTGGTATTAGCTAGTTGGGTTTTTTTTTTTAAACAAATCAAACTTTCAAATTATACAATATTATTTTAGTAATTCTCTGGTATTAACTAGTTAGTTTAAAAAAAAAAACTTTCAAATCATACAATATTATTTTAGTGATAATATAGTATCAGTAGATTGATCAATTTTTTATTTAGGTTTTTTATTTTAAATAATATTCCTGAAAAAAATTAAAAGATTAGATATTTAATAGAAAATTTACAATTTTTTTAACAGTACAAATTGAATACAATATCTCCTAAAATAACTAAATCATAATAAGAATAAAAATATTAGATCATAAAATTGATCAATTTTTAATTTAGGTTTTAATTTTAAATAATTTTTCTATAAAAATTAGAAGATTAAAAGTAATCATAAATATTGATCAGGTAAGCTAAATACTATCAGCCGTGATATATTACGGGTATATATATATATTGGTCCATATTTATAAAGAAAATCATAATTTTTGTTATTTTAAAGATATATTTAAAACTTGAATTTTGAAAGTATTGTAAATTTAAGTATTAATACTATTTTAATTTAAGTATTAATTATTGTAATAAAAAAGATTTTTTTATTACGCTTTTATTTTTTTAGTTTTTAATTGTATCTTAGCAATTACTTGGAAATTTTCACAAATTTGGTTATATACTGAGTATATCTTTGGTCAACTAATCAATTTGGAAATTTCAATTGCTATATATTGTCTACTAATTATTAATTGTATCTTGTCAATAACTTTAAGAATTTGGTCAACTAATCAATTTTCATAAATTTTGTTATATAGAGTATATTTGGTATTGCATCACGTTAATCATTTTAAGTATGTGATTTATGTCGGTTAATTAAATATAAATATTTTAATTATCGATTAACTATTAATTCAAAAAAAAAAATTGAATCAAATAATTTTAAAAATATTTATACTATAACATAGAAAAGTATTAAATTATATATATCAACGGTTAAGTCAACGAAATAAATTCACCATAGTATTGCATTTTTTTCTTTTTATAGATACGTTTATAACATTTGAGAAGAAAATAAATAAAAAATAAATTTATAATTTATCAAAAATATGATAACCATATATATTTAGATATTAGTCAACTATTTTCTATAGTTCTTTATCCGGGATTCAATATGAAATCCATAATTTCAGATGGATTTGATTTTGAATTTACAATATTGACCAATATTGTTAATTATATCTAGGAGTTTTATCAATCCAGGGCCTGAAAGATGATAAATCTATCAATTTAAGGCCTGAAAGATTTTTTCTATCGATTCAAGGCCTGAAAGATAGAAAACTATCAATCCAGGGCCTAAAAAATAGAAACTGTCAATTCGAGGCTTATAAATTTTAAGGCCATGTTTGGCACTAAACCCTAAATCCTGAACACTAAACCCTAAACCCTAAACGTTGAACCCTAAACCTTGAACCATGAACCCTAAACCCCCCTGAACAATAAACCTTGAACCATAAACCCTAAAAATAAAAAAAATAAGAACATGAAATAAGGACATGAAATATATGTGTCAAACATGGTCTTAAAATTTATAAGCTTCAAATTGATAGTTTCTATTTTTCAGGCCCTGGATTGATAGTTTTCTATATTTTAGGCCTTGAATCGATAGAAAAAATATTTCAGACCTTAAATTGATAGATTTATCATATTTCAGGCCCTAAATTGACATTTTTCTTTATATGTACTTATTATTGTATTGGTTTAGGAAAATATGCGTAAATCTCCATATATAAAATTTTGGAACAAATTTATGAGTGCATCAACCAAAAAATTATACGCAAAAAGACTAAATAGAATAATGGGTTTTATATATTGAAAAATAAAAATTCATGGGCAAATGTATTGAGAATGCCAAAAATATAATTATATGGAAATTATAGTTGAAGAAAAGAACATTCATTACAATATAAAAAAATTAAATCATATTCGAAGAAATTATATTGATGAGACGAATATCAGTTACAATTGAATATACAAAAATTCTAAAAATTAAAAAAAAAGCTTGATGATATGTCATCGACTTCATTTTAGACATCAAACCATCTTCATGAATTCATTCTCCTTCTCCAAAAATAATCTTCTCAACGATAATATATAAATCTGAAAATCAAAACACGTTTATTAGAATATGAATAACAATACGAATAAAATATGATCAAAATAGAAATAAAGAAATCACCTTGTTCTCCAAAAGTAATAATCTCCACAATAATAACTAAATTTGAAAATCACAAAACAATTATTAGTTAGATTGTTGTAAAATAATAGAAACAACAAATACAAAATGATGTAACAGTAATGAAATCGATACCAATAAATATGATCGAACAAATAATATCTTTTCGTCATTTTTAACAAATAAGAAACATGATATGAAACTCTAAGAGGACAATAAAAATAATTGGTTGAGAAATTGAGATTTAGAAAGGAGAAATTGTGAAATGGAATGGTGAAAATATGAATGAGAGATATCATAATTTATAGAAAATGAAAGACAAAATCAACGGTTGAGATTAAAATAACACTCAAAATGAATGAGATGAGAGGAATTTGAAATAGAGGAATATGGTTTCACCACATCGCCTGCCACATCATTTTATGACTTGCCACATCATCGTATAAATTATTTGCATTATATAGATTATAGATATAGGTTATAGATTTGTAAGAAGTCAATCAATTTATTTTAATAAAAATCACTAATACTATCAAATTAATATTTTTTTAATAAAAACACTTTATATTGCCTAAAGATATAAGCAATGCAAGCTAGTTGCGTAGTATTTAAAATTAACTTATATAAGACTTCGTAATTTTAGAATTACCTAACAATCATCCATCTATATATTACAACATTAAAACATGTATTATAAATGCATATGCATATAAATCAATAACAAAAGATTTTATTTTGAAAACATTTATTAATGGTCCATGAGTCACAATTTACGCAGCAATTTTATGGTGTAACTGAGAATTTTAATTGAATTCTGAATCATGTTGTGTTTGGTCTTGATATATTAGTTACTTGTGTTTGATCTTGTACAATATAACCAGACGTGATAAATTAGCAAATGTCCAGTTCTTCCTTCATTCAAATTAAAAAGGAAAAATTAGAGGCATTGTAGTGCAACTTCATTTTGTTAAATTTTCCACTCCTTAGACTTTCTCCCTATAGGGTTAAATTCACAACTCAAGTAATAAAACATAAAACCACCCATACTACATAGGATAGTTAATAGGGTTAATTAGAAATTGTAATCTATATTATTGTCTTTTTTACATATTACAACATATACTATTTTTTAGAAATTAAATGCAATTTGTACTGGTAAAAATTGAAGGATTTCAATCAGGACTCATTTTTTTGTGAAACTTTCCAACTAGATATATAGCCTACAAATGATATATCGTATATACCACAATGTAGGTTTGAGATTTAGGAGTGTGCTCCTTTCTAGGTCTCACGTTTGAACCTTAAGGTGCGATAAATCCTTGAAATGTGCCTTAGACAAGATACCGAGCTATAAAAAAAAAGTCAAAAAATATTTTAACAAACATTAAATTGAAGAAATTCAATAGAAAATTTTCTAAAAAAAATGGGAATAGGAATCAGGTTGCGTTTTATTTTTAAAAAATAGTAAATGTTCGAAATTTGAAAAAATAACAATAATGCAGATTACAATTTGTTATTATCCCTTCATAATATTAATTGATAGAAGCACTCTTGCGTGAGACTGTCTCACGATGAGACGGAATGTAATTTGGGCATTGACGCGTTAACATTTTGGGAGGGATGAGTGTTAATTGTGTTAAGTTGTACTCTGTTTTTGTCTAATTGAAAAACTTATTTATAATTTGTGCAGACATCTTAAATTCGTGGAAGACAACTTATGTTTAATCTGTGCAGACATCTTACAATTTTCTTGGAACTAATAAATTTGAGTTGCAGGAAGATGCATACCATATTACCAACTGATAATTAAATAAGTTAAGCACTTAAAAAACTCGGCCAATATTTTTCTATACATATATATATGTGCGATATCTGTAGGCAACAAATTATTATCAAGAATCTGCAGCTAATCGATCGTTTTCTCCTCTTTCACATATTCAAACTAATTCGAGTCCCCCCCCAAAAAAAAGCCTAGATTTTTCATCAATGGCGAACGCAGCAGAAGTTGAAGCTATCGAGAGAATCAGAATGCATCTTTTGGGTGAATATTCCGATGATGCAGCCTCCATTGATACTGAATCCGTTTCTCATTATTTCCTCGATTTTCAGCTAAATCGGGACGAGCTCATGAGTCCTCCCCTGAAGGAGCAGCAGATTATAGTGTTCGGGGGGTTTCGTCAGGCGGAGAGGCAGCGGCATTACCGGGGGGTGAGGCGGCGGCCGTGTGGGAAATTTGCTGCGGAGATCCGTGATCCCAGGCGGCGGGGGTCCAGAATGTGGCTCGGGACGTTTGATAGTGCGGTGGAGGCAGCGAAAGCGTATGATAGAGCCGCTTTCAAGATGCGTGGAAGCAAGGCCATTCTCAATTTCCCTCTCGAGATTTAGTACTTATTTTGAAACTTTACAAATTATTTTAAAAACATTTATTTTTTAAATTGTTAGAAATATATATATATATATATATATATTTTAAAACTATACTTTTAGGCTTTGTATTAAGTTTCAAAACACCCCGTTAGTTGTGAAGAGTTATGTAATTCACAATGACTTTCACCAACAAGTTAATACCCAACATCTCTTTGTAAAGTCTATTGTTAATTTGTTTTTCTTATTTTAATTTACAATTTTTAAATAACGGAGGACAACAATCAATTCTCTCTGGTCCACTTTGCATAATGCAAACACATTTCTTCTGCAACTCACGAAGAATTTGTCTTTAATTGAATGAGATATCTATAAATATATAAAAACAGAAGTAGCAGTAAAATTTTAAGATGCTTTGCTGGACAAGTGACAGTAACTCGCTGCTAGGGGATATTTTACTGTTCACGCGCGGATAGGGAAGTATTAATGTAGATGATATATTTTAAAACATTTTTTTATTCTAAAAAATCATGCGCGTGTTCTTTGTTATTGCAGCTGATATTTTTTTAATATTTATAACTCTAGAAAGTCGTGTTGTTCTTTGTTATTGTAGCTTATATATTTTTAATAATTATAACTCTAAAAATTGTACTGTTCTTTGTTATTCCAGCTGATATTTTTTTAATATTTATAACTCTAGAAAGTCGTGATGATATCTGCTGCAAATTTTGCCGGCACTCTGTTCATTAACTTTAATTCCGCCACTACTCAATTTTTCAAATTTGAATCTGAGACTCTTCAGTTTCCTTCAGATTTCAATAAATACCGGTAAATACTTCGTTCAACCAATTATTTGTGATTTTGTTCCCATTAAAAGGTACAAGTTACGCTAGACTAATTTATGCTCATTGTGTGAATTTAGGCTTCTTTTTATTTGGTTACTATATTTATATACTCTACCTAACATTCAATTTAATTATCCTTCCACATAATTGCAGTATGTGAAATTGTGAATGGCTAACTCTTCAAGGTTGTCAAGGAAATTTCTCAAAAATGGATTGGATCTTTGAAGATGTAAACTCAATCAGTACATGAAGAACCTGCATTCGAAAACAGAAGACATGATCAAAATAAAGGTATGATAAAAAAATAGTTCTACTAATTTTCAAGCAAGTGTATGTATGTAGCTGAAAATCTTATATAGTATATTTTGTTGTATTACTTAACATTAACAGTCTAGAGTGACTACTTCATGCATGTATTCAGATTGATGAAAATGTATGGAAGTTTTGGTTCCACGATAACCCAATTTATAAAACTGAGAAGTGATTCTCCCAAAGTACTGTCTCTGCTTTAAACTTAACTACTTGACATAATTTTGTTAGGTAAGTTGGGGAGGGGTGTTAAGGGTCTTGAGCAAGCAGTCACTTTAAGGCTTCTACCAACTTAGTTGAAATATCCAATTAATATGTGAACCAAATAATATATGCATGTTGTAAAACCTAAAGATAGTATAATATTTGTAGCTTTATAAAACAGTGGCGCAGATAATTCGTAAATACTCAATAAATTGAACTGTTAGAAAACAACTGAAACATGCTAATCAAATAAATGGTTGCTTATTACCTTAAATACGATTACTTCCAGGTTAGGGGATAGGTGGGAACAACGAGGTATTTCACATCTGAATCAATAATAATATCGAATTAGGCTGATCACTAGAAAAAAGCAACTGAATTCAATATATAAGTCACACTCTAAGTCTTTACGAATTTAAAGATTCAAACAAGAAAAATATTACCAAATTATTTGAAAATTTCAACACCCGCTTCAAAACATATATGATAGCACATGGACACCCTCAGTAGTAGCAGAAATGACAAGCTCCACCTTTCCAGTACCCTTCAACAATCAATGTGAAGACATAAATTAAATTTCAAAAGTTATTGCATTGAAAATCTATAAGCATGAAAAGAAGTTATTCAAAAGAATTTGAAATTTTATCAAATGCCAAGGAATATTATTACACTTCAAGTTCTGTGTATAATGGGGAGGATATTCAATAAGAGAAGTAGGAACGAAAAAAAGCATAACAAGCCACCAAGTTCTTAAAACCAATGGTATTTACAATTAAGACAAACACAACTACAAGACTCCTTACAGTTGAATTACACCTTAGAATGGCAAAAAAAACTAGGTGTACCTATATTTAAAATAGTAACTTGAACAGTCTCTTGAAAACTTGATTGGTAATTCAGCCACCACATAACATTATTTTAGACAAAAGAAATTCACCCAAGAGAGGATAGTTTACCATAATTTGACCTTTCAACTTAAATGAATAATCACAAGATTAAATTATTTGTGAAGTGGCATACCTGATAAACAAACAACCAGCATAAATTTATCTTCCACATGAAGAGAGAAAAGACTACAAAAAATCAGTGAACAAATAACCAAAGTAATATCCACACTTTACAAGACGGGAATACAGTTTCCAAAGCAAAGAACTTTCCAGCTTCATCATCCAAGTTATATGATCGAACACAAAGTATGTAGCACATTCATCTGGTAGTGCACTCAAAAGGAAAGCCACCGAGAACTTTGTCTGAAGAAGAAAGAGAGACCTGTCAATTTATAAAGCAGTTTGTAAGAAATATGGGTATCTTTTTGTTGGGAGATGAATTTAATAAAGATATGATTTTGATTAGATCCCAAAACCCCTGAGTATGACATGTTCAGGATAATATTGATAGTTGAGTTAGGATTCAGTTTTAGAGTATTCAGGATGTTATCTGCAAAATATATAGTCAGCAGATATAGATCAGGTTAGGATCTGAAGATTCTGAAGAACTCAGTAAGTTTTTGATGAAACCAAAGTTTCAGTATGAAAATGAAGTTTCTGAAGACTCAGTGTGTAACTGAGATATTGAAGACTCAAGATGAAACCGGAGTTTTCAAGACTCAGCAGAAATCGAGATATCAAGACTCAAGATGAAATCGAGATATCAAGACTCAAGATGAAATCAAGAATCAAGACTCAAAGATGAAGACTCAAAAGATATCACCAAGATATCCGCGAAGACTCGTAAGACGCCAAGACTCAAGACCCAAGACTCAAGACACAAAAGATGAGATCAAGAATCAAGATCAAGAAAATCGGTTACAATAATTATCAAGACTCAAGAATGTATCAATGCTCAAGATAAACCCGAATGTTCCGAGGCAATCGAAAATATCCATCCGAAGGATTCAATACTGAGAAGATCGCGATTCCTTTGAAAAATAGATATTGCCCAAGACATTCAAATGCAGACAAAAGGAACTAAGACAAAGTGTTGTTAAGGTTATATCAACTTAGAGATTGTAACCAAAAGAGCCGTTGAGTTGTCTACCTTTAATCTGGAGACAAAAGTCAAAAAAGAGAAAGACAACATCGCACCATATCGACAATCGACAAAATGACAGTCACTTTGAAAAAGATGTCAAAAGTACTAAGTTCCAGACTGCAAAAAGTGAAGACCGGCTACATGAAAGGCTATTGCCTAAAACGTGTTAGGGAGTGTCAAACCCTAAATATAGCCGTTTCTCACACACCATAAGAGAAAACTCACGAAGCTATCTCTCCAACGGATAGTTTTTCAAGAGTGACCTTGGTGTATGCCTATAAATACTTGTGGCCTTCTACATTTAAAGGTTACAGGAAATTTGTAAGCAACTCAAGAGCTCAAACTTATTATTGCAAGTTGAAGCACTCGAAACCGAGAATTTCCCAAGTGCTTTAAATTGAAAAGAGCTCATTCCACTAAGCCTAGCTTGATAAGATATATCCAAAGCTTAGTCGAGATATCCTAGCCTTTGAATTGTTCTTTATTGTAAAGGATATCTCATCCTAGTTGGAAACCAACCAAGAAACCCCAAACCCTTTGTAAGGTAGTTTAAGTGTGATTGTTGGTGAGATTGGAGTTGTAAAGAGTAAGTAAACTACATTGAGGTAGTCAGAAAGCTCTAGAGAAGAAGTGAGTAATCTATCTTGGATAGATTGCAAAAGCTTGTTTGAGTTTTGAGTTAGTAAACCACGAGGGTAGTCGAAGCTCAAAATTAGAAAGGTTAGTAAACCATGAGGTAGTCAGAAAGCCTTAGGAAGTGATTAGTGAATTTCTCTGAAAAGATCAGGGAGAGTGGACGTAGGAGCTTGAGTCTCTGAACCACTATAATTTGATGTGTTCTTTGCTTTATGTTTTGCTTGTTTTATCTGTTGCATTACTTTGTCTTGAAAGCATATTTTCACCGATATTTCACTGAATCAATCCAATTGAAAAGTTGCATATAAATTGAATCACGGCCCAATCACTATTCCATTAAAGGAAGGTTTTCAAAGAAAAAGCTTAAAAACGAGTATAAACTAAGGGTCAACCATTCCAAGACATCTAAGTAGCTAGAACAGATAGTTACCAAACCGAACTTACTCTTCCGAGGGTTAAGTAAGTTAGTTATCCGATCTAAGCAACTCAGATCTCCGAAAAACTCGGGACTTCGGTTAGGATTATCCGAGGTATCTCGAAAAGCGACTTCGATCACCATCTCGATAGACTTTGACTCAGAGCGATTTGTGCTTCTCAGACCAAATCATCGGAGACAACCCGACCCAAGTGACCTCGATGAGAAAAGTTTTAAAAACACCAACACGTGTATTCCCCCCATACACGTAAGACTCATTTTCACCGACCAACAAGTGGTATCGAGAAGCGGTTGTTCAACTTGACCACTGCTTTGTTGACCAAAGTTTTATTTTCTAAAAATACTTGTGGTCTATCTGAACTGATCATATTTGCTGAATTCTTAAAAGACTCAGATAAAATGTCTTCTAAAAAACTTCCCATGTTCTCAGTGGAGAACTATGATTTATGGAGATTGAGAATGCAGACTCACCTGTATTCTAAACATGAACGTATGTGGAGAGTGGTCTCTGAAGGGCCATTCCAATTTACTGTGGTGAATCCCAGAGGAACAGAAAATGAGAGAAACGATCCTAGAGCAGAAATTTCTAAGTCCGATGACCAACCGACTCTGAGGAGAGGAAGAGTCAATCTAGACTATATTGCTAAAGACACACTATACAGTACAATTGATGATGGTGTGATGGGAATGATCTCTCACTGTAATACTACAAAAGAAATTTGGGATACACTAGCTGTAATGTGCCAAGGCACAAATCATATCAAGGAAAATAAACTTTCAGTTGAAATTGGAAAGTTTGATAGTTTTGAAATGGATGAAGGTGAATCTATAGACAAATTGGAAGTCGGATTCACTAGCATTATGAATGATCTAAATGCACTTGGTAAGAAATATCCACAGAGAGAAGTTGAATTGAAAATTCTTAGAGGTCTTTCTAAGAAATGGGATATACATGCAGTGGTGATTGAAAACACCAAAAACATTAATTCAATGCCATACCAACAAGTCTTCTCTGAGCTGAAGGCCTATGAGTTCGTAATTGATAAGAAATCTAAAAAGGCTGACAGCAAAGATGATTCATCATCTAGTAAGAATGTGGCTTTTAAGGCCAAGGATAAAACCTGTAAAACTAGAGAGTCTGAGAACTCCCTTGCTAAAAATCAGGATGAGCTTGAGGATAAGCTAGAACTGATGGCAAGGAGGTTTGAAAGATCAACTGAGAAGAAGAAGGACCTGAAAGCTGAGGGATCTTCATCCAAAAGGAAGGACTCCAAGTCCAAAGAAGAAAGTGATCAGGATGATGATGCCAACAGATGCTACAATTGCCAAAAGAAAGGTCACTTCCAAAGATGATTGTCCCGACCAGAAAAGCTAAGGAGAGAAGAGAAAGACAGGCAAAAAGAGACAAGAAGTTCTCCAACAGAAAAGCCATGGTTTCAGAAGAAGAACATTCTGAGGAGAGATCTAGCTCTTCAGATGAAATATTCTCAGACAGTGAAAGTGATGACATTTGTCTGATGGCTATTGAGGAGGTAAACTCTTCTTTCTCTGTTGTTGCTCCTACTCTAGCACAAGAGTTGTCAAGTTCAACTGTAAATAGTCATTTTGACCTGATGGATTCTTTTGAGAGTCTAATGAAGGACTATGCTGTTTTACAAGAACTGCTAAATGAAACTCAAGAGCAGAATAAGGAACTGAAGGCTGACAATCTTAAGTGGTAAGACTCTAGCAAAACTGAAATCACTTCTCAATTAATGGAGCTACTTGATGAACTGGATGTTCTGAAAGTACAACTCTCGTAGAAAGAGAAGTTGATGGTGACCCTAATCGAAAAAGCTAGAGAAATCCACTGAAGAGATTCAGCTGATCAGAACTAAGTTCAATGACCTCTCTGAGAAGCATGAAACTCTACGAAATGTGAGGATAGTGCACAAAAAGAAGCTAACTCTATTGAATACTGCATCTAAAGTAATAGATGAAATTCAGAGTTACCAGAGATCTGTCACTATAAAATCTGGATTGGGATACATTCCAGGGGGAACCTCACAAGGTCATCTGAATGCTGCATCAAGTAGCAAGAAGACAATCTTTGTAAAACCAAATGGCACCCACACTTCAAATCAAGAAATGCCCATGGTTGTAGACAAGGAAAAAGGACCCATGGTTTCAAAGAAACCGAATGATCGTAGGAAAGCCCAAACCTCGTGAAGGCTAGAAAACCCGAGCACTCGGGCTGGAAAATTTTAGTAAGTACTTCAAAGCCTCAAAGTTAAGAATGCAAACCCGAAAGGATCTCAGACCAACCATCGAGGAATCTTCAGAAGAGAAACACTCAAAGAGAGACATTCTCAACTCAAGAGACCAAGTCCTCAAGATATCTTGAAGACCCATATTTCAAGATGCAGCAACCCAACCCCACTTGCCTAAGGGTAAAGGTTACCTAACCCGAGTCAACAAAGATTCGCACTAACAAGACAGAAGCCAAAGCAAATGAACAAAAGGCCTGAACCAAAGAAAAATTCAAAAGCCCATGTTCATGCTAAGGCTAGCACTCATGCACAAGAAACTGCTAAGGCACCCAGAGTAGTAAATGTGTATGTAGATGTTTATGGAAGATGATCGGCCACTCTAAAGTGATTAGAGTTGTCGGGCAGATTTGGATTCCGAAAGGTACAAATTTAACCTTGTAGGACCCTACGCAAATTGGGTACCTAAAAATTGATCTGTTTTTCAGGAGGAAAACAAGGGCACTGAGCTGATTGAAGATCACATAACACCGATGATGTAGAGATGAAAAAAAGCCCACGATGTATGGTATCTTGACAAAGGATGCTCAAGACATATGACAGATTCAAGAAGATACTCAAAGGACTATGTTGAACAAAGAGGCCCTCGATCACTTTTTGGAGATAACTCCAAGGACAGATCAAGGATATGGAACTTTGGAAATCGACTCCATTCATATCCATGGTGTTTCATATGTATCTGGATTGAAGCATAACTTGCTTTCAATAAGCCAATTCTGTGATAAGGGTTTTAATGTTGAGTTCTCTAAGAACTTATGTTATGTGAAAGATGATATCTCACAGAAAGTATTACTGACTGGTACTAGAAAAGGAAATGTGTATCTTGCTGATTGGAGTTCAACTCCTAAAGATACATGTTTGGTTGCAAAAAGTTCCACAGACACCAGTTGGTTGTGGCATAAAAGAATGAATGACCTGAATTTCAAAACCCTGAATAAACTTGCAAGATTAGCTCTTGTGAGAGGTTACCAAATGAAGTGTTTAGTAAGGAACATGTTTGTGATGCGTGCCAAAAAGGAAAGCAAGTTAAAGCATCATTTAAAAGCAAAGTAGATGTTTTACTGAAAGAATACTTCAGTTGTTGCATATGGATCTTTTTGGTCCAATAACACCAGTGAGCACCAATGGAAGGAAATACTTACTAGTAGTAGTTGATGACTACTCAAGATATACTTGGGTCATATTCTTACTCAGTAAGAAAGAGACTCAGATAAAGCTGCCTGAATTACTGAAAATGCTCAGTATTGAGAAAAATCCGAGTGTGGTCAAAATCAGATCTGACAATTGAACTCAATTTATAAATCATATTATATCTGATTATTGTGCAGCAAATGGAATTTCTCATGAAACATCAGCTGCAAAGACCCCTCAACAAAATAGTGTTGCTTTGAAAGAAGGAACAGGATTCCGAAAAGAAGTCAAGAAGGACAATGATAGTTGAAGTCGATATTCCTAAAAGATTTTTGAAATTTGAAGTCATCAACATACCGCATGCTATTCTCGTAAACAGATCCATGTTGACCAAGAGTCAAGGCAAAACACCCTATGAGCTTTGGAATGAAAGGAAGCCTCTTGTTTCTTTCTTTTTTCGTGTGTTTGATCGCAAGTGTTTCATACACAATAATGGTAAAGATCAGTTGAAAACATTTGATAGTAAAGCTGATGAAGGAATATTCTTAGGATATTCTGAAGTCAGTAAAGCTTTCAGAGTTTACAACTGTAGGACTCTTATTGTGGAGGAAACACCTCATGTTGTTTTTGATGAATCTACTTGTGTTCAGAAGAAACAGAACATGATGCGTAAGAACCGAAAAGAATGACAAAACATTCAATTGAACACGAAAGAAGAAGTCAGTCACCATCTATGATTGGAGTGACTCAGACTCAGATAAAGAAGTTCAGGATGGAACTCAGGATGGTGAGACTCAGGATGGAAAGTCTTCACCGAAGGAAAACCAACACACTGAAGCTGACCAATCTGAACAGACACCAGTTCAGACTCAGGTATGTGATGCCAATGAAGATGTGGTCACAACTGAGGCAAATTCTGAATCTATCAACCAAAGGGGAACAAATGTCTCGACAATGTTCTCAATGGAATTTCCCGAGGAAGATGATTCCCTTTCTCCTTTTCTCGTTGTTCCCGAAGTTTCATCAATTAATCAACCTAACATTTTAAATGTTGAGCATACTATTGAAGGGGGAACATCTAGAAGAAGATGGTTAGATAGTCATCCTACAAGTCGATTGTGTGATCTAACCGAAGGTGTCAAAACAAGAAAGTTCCATGGTGAGAGTGCACTATTCTCCGCTTCCTATCGGGAGAAAAGAGCTTCATCGAGATTGGTGAAGCTCTACAAGATTCTCATTGATTACCGATATGCAAGATGAAATTTGAATCAATTCTCAAGAAATGAAGTATGGGAGCTAGTGGATAGACCTGAAAAGGCACAATGTCATTGGAACCAAGTTGGTATTTAAGAATAAAAGAGATGAAAAAAACAACATTGTAAGAAACAAGACAAGACTAGTTGCACAAGGTTATTCCCAAGAAGAAGGCTTGATTATGATGAAATCTTTGCACCGGTTGCAAGACTAGAAGCCATCGATTGTTTCTTGCATATCTTTGCAACATGAAGTTCACGATCTATCAAATGGATGTGAAAAGTGCATTTCTCGAACGGTGTTAAAAGAAAGAGGTTTATGTAGAACAACCTCCCGGTTTCAAACAGAATGACCAAGTTTACTGTGCTCGAAAAAAGCCTTGTATGGTCTTAAGCAAGCACCCGAGCATGGTATGATACTCTTTCTCGGTTTCTTCGACCATGGTTTTGTCAAAGGAATTGTTGATAGAACTCGCTCGGGATAGAAGATGGGGAAGATATCTTCTTCGGGTTCAGATATATGTTGATGACATCATTTTTGGATCTCCAAACCATCAGCTGTGTGAAAAGTTTTCAACACTGATGAAAGGCAAGTTTGAGATGTCAATGATGGGAGAGATGAATTTCTTTCTAGGTCTTCAAGTGAAACAATCAAAGGAAGGAATCTTCATCAACCGTGCAAAGTACACCAGGATCCGATTGCCAAGTATGATGTACAGACTGCAATGCGCTTAGAATTCCTATGAATACTAACTACAAGATGGATCCCGATTACAAGGCAAATCAAGAAGTCATACCGATTATAGAGGAATCATTGGATCATTGCTCTATCTCACAGCAAGTAGGCCGGATATAACATTTGCTGTTGGGATATGTGCAAGATACCAAGCTAATCCTAAGGCTAGTCACATGGAGGCTGCCAAAAAGATACTGAAGTATCTTAAGGGCACAGTGAATAGAGGATTATGGTATCCAACTGATGATAACCTTGAATTAACTGGTTACTCAGATGCTGATTATGGAGGTTGCAAGATTGACAGGAAGTCCACTACATGAACTTGTCAATTTCTTGGAAGCAAGTCGATATCTTGGTTTTCAAAAAAAAGACCTCGATAGCAACCAAGATCTATCAAGAAGTCGAATACATGGTCATTTAGGAAAGTCATTGCGGCTTTCAGATTATTTGGCTCGCACAACAATTAAGGGATTATAAAGTTGTAGCCAATGAAGTACCAATATTTTGTGACAATAATAGTGCCATTGCTATTTCACAAAATCCCAGGTATTGCACACCGTGATGCAAGCATGTGGATATCGACATCACTTCATCGAGATCATGTCGAGAAAAAGGACATCGGGATGGAGAAAATTCATACCGATAAGCAGAGAGTTGATATCTTGACTAAACCTTTGGTCAATCAAGATTTCGTGAACTATCAATTGAATTAGGGATGTTGGATCCAGTGTTTATAGAGTAAAATCAAAAATTGAAGATTTTCGGATGCATGAAGTTTTCGCGAATTCTCTTGAGAAACTCGGATAAAATTGAAATATTGAATCGAGTCTCGAAACTCAGATTCATCAAGGTCAAGATTTCAAGAAATCTAATGAACCCATTCAAGACTTTCGGATCATCTTCGACATTTTTATCAAGGTCAATACTCAAGAAGACCGATAGAGGGAAATTAGTCCGAAGAAGTAATGACTCATGCGACTCATTTATTGCTTAAGTGAAACTTCAAGAATCATTTGCAATAAATACAAAACACCTGAGGAATGTTCTTGGGCGGGATCTTTGAAATTCCTAAAAAGGTCAACAGTCATTAAATGCTCTATTACATTTAATCACCAATGAAGTTAAAATGACGGCTTACTTTTTCGTGGATCGACCTTTTCCGATAATCTCGATTAATCGTGGATTAATCTTAACCGTTATTTTTCACCAAACCCAGTATGACTTCCCATGATCTCGATCTATATATTCCTTTGAAAGTCATTCAAGCCAAATTTTATTGAAACCCTTCGCTCCCAAAAACCCTCGCAAATAAATCCTTTTACCCGTAAAAGCTTCATCGCTCAAAACCCTAAATCTTCAAATCTCAAATGGCTCCTACCATGTTCGAAAGATTAGCCGAGATAAATAAGCCATGGTATGAGTACGTGGTTTCGTTGGAGAGTACCACCAATGCCAAACACGAAGAAGAGGCGCTCCATTTAATCCGATTAAGGAACCGATTGAACCTCATCGTGAATCGACCGGAGGCGAGTATACTCCCGAGGTAATAGAGTTTGTCGCTAATTTGGAAATAAATGAGGATGATTGTATAGAGTCCAAGATTTACGCTTTCATCTTGAACAATCGATGAAGTATGTGGATTTTGTTCGAGAGCTCTATATTATCCCTAAGAACTTAAACGACGATTTGAGTTGTGCGATAGGGGAGATGATCCTCATTGTATATGTTGGGGACGGAGCAAGAGTATCTTGATGGGATTAATGAGAATCCTATTAAGTTTGAGGCAACTCGCATAAGCGGCATCTAAAGTCGTAAATACGTAGTATTGATGGATATTGTTGGAAAGTGCATCATGAGTCGATTTGGAAGCTTCGAGCAGATCAACACTCCCAAACTCCGACTTATGGCGGCGATCGAGGACTCACCCACCAAGGAGTTCAACCGGGTTGAAGTATCCGATCAAGGTGGTGAGTGAGCAAACCAAGGTCATAAGAAGGGAGGATGGGGTAGTATCTATCAAAGGCAGGATCCTCCATGCCACCAAAATAACATTTATTTTGGAGATGTGCCGAGAGGAGGAGGATATCTTTTCCAAATCTACTCCATTCCCTAAGTCCAAAGTAATGTTCAAGCCCTTTATGCAAAAAGAGGACGATTAAAGGGAAGAAAGAGAAGAAAGTGGAATCACCAGTTGCGGCTGCTGCTGAAGAAAGCCAACAAACCGTGGGGAAGGTCTTGTTAGATGCCAAGAAGGAGCAGGGTGAGAAATTGAAGAAGCAGAAAACCCTTGCTCCAAAGCGCAAAAGAATGGTGGTTCTCACTGATGATGATGAGGAAAGTGAGATCGAGGAGATTCAAATGAGAGCCAAACCGCCGTAAATCACCTTTACTTGTATTGGCTCGAAGCTATCTCAAAGGCAAAGGATCAAACCGAGGAGCAAGTCTTCTCGAGGTTCTTGAGACGCCGCTAGTTCGATAAGTTCTCTCAAGAAATATTCCAAGGACCTCGGACCTCGGAAGCAAGTCCTGATTCCTGGCGAGGAAGCACCCGCCGCACCTCGAAATTGTTGATTCCCTCCGAGGAAGTGCCCGCTTCGATTCTCGAAGCAAATCGAAATTCCCATCGAGGAGGAGCCGGCTGCACCTCGTAACCAAGTCGATTCAAACCGATGAGTTGCCCGCCCAAACCTCGAGTTCTTTGAGCCTCGAGAGATTGAATTTTGATGAGCTCTGAATGAAATTTGCGCAGTCTATCTTTCAAATGAGTTTCCAATCGAACCTCGAGAGTTCGATGCTCAAGAAAGGTGAAGTGAAGAGACCGAATAAGCGAAAAGCAAGGGAACGGTTCATCCTTGACCACTACCCTGAGCTTAGCTCATTCCCTGACCTCCAAGACATCTTCTTCAGATTGAGGTCAACGGTCTACATCCTCAACCAGACTCTTCCGGAGATGCTCAATATTGCTTCATTCAGAGGGGAAGACTGGTGGAACGAGAGACAAATTTTTCTCACTGAATTCTCAGGATTCAGAAAAACCAAGCTCAGGATGAAAATCTCAGACTTTGATGAGCTTGTGAAGAGGAAGGTTGCTGAGAGGATTGCTGAAGTTGGTACCCCGAGCTCCAAAGACAAATCTCAGGATGGGGACCAACAAGGGGATGATGAGAGTCAATCTCAGAAGGAGAAAGACTCAATCGATCTTGATCAGTCGCTTGTCGAACATCCTCGGATCGGGTTAGCCTTCGTGTAACTTTTGGCACTATTAATAATTATGTCAGGATTACTGAAGTTCCTACCTTTAAATCTGTAATGTCTGATATGCAGACTGAGGCTCAGGTGGACACCCAAGCTCAGGGTGAATCCCAGACTCAGACTGAGTCTGAAGCCCCAGTTCAAACAAGCTCAGTTCAAACCGAGACTTCGATTTATGAACAACCAACTCGAGAGTCACAACCGATCGATATGCTCCTCAGATTGATCTCACCCCTACCGATGGTGAAGATGGAGAAGGTTGAGCCGATCCCCACCAAAGTTGCTCGGGATCGAGGAGACATTGGCCAACCAAGCACGTAAGATTGATAAATTTGAGTTCTTCTTCGTAACTGGTGCATCTTCAGGATACTCGACAGAACATGTCGACCTCCATGGAAGGAAAAATTAGAAGAAAAGATGGAGGGGTCAAGGCTGAAGCTTAATGTAGAGTGAAGGTAAGATCGTGAGCGCACTCAAATTCTAGAAGCAAAATTGGTAGAGAAGAGTGAGATCTTTGGTGAAGAACGCCAGAGGAGATGAGCTCAATGCTCATGGCCAAGATGATGCATATGTTCAAGGAAGCTCTCTCAAGCCAATTTGCTCATCCGTTCAAGAATTCTCTGGGCGAAGAACCACCTCGAAGAAGGCCCGAGGAGGAGCAAGATCGAGATGGCGGGGGAGGTGCGGAGTGTCAGTAAAGAACAATACCATATGGACACAGCACTCTCCAAGCTTCTGCCAGAGTATGGTTCCAAGAAGGGGGAAAGACCTGGAGCTGATCTCAGGGTTTTATTGGAACATACTCTGAAGGGCAAGGTTGTAAAGGATGCTGAGAAGAAGATCATTGCCGAAGCCATGAAGGAGATAGAAGCCACTGAGAAGCTTAAGTTCAAGAAGGTGGAGAAGCCAGTCTACACTCAGGTTTCAGAGGAAACAATGCAGTAAATTGTTGTAGAGAAACTGAGTGGTAGAGGAAGGATTGATACAAGCCTAGCTGGTGCTGAAATGCCCATCAAGAGAAAGGATATGTCGATGAAAGATCCTGAGGGCAAAAGAGCAAAGGCTTCTAAGCCAATTCAGGGGAAATTGATGCTGGATATTGAAGAATCTGAGGTTGAGCCTAAGAAGAAGGTCTTCAATACCAGAAGCGCTCTGAAAACACTCCAGATTGAACAAGCGAAGAAAAAAATCGCCGCTTCATTTACGGTGTACCAGTGATCAGAAAGAAGGTAGAAGAAGAGCAGAAAAGAAGGAGTGGGTTCAAAAAGTTCGCAAGCAAGATGAGAGGGAACACTAAAGTACAGAAATGGCTGCATGTTGACAAATGGATGCCATTCCATCTCAACGATGCATGAGAAGAAATCAAGAGAACCTTCTGGTTCTACTATGATGTGCTCAGAGAATGGAGAGGGGAGAGCTCAGATCCGAATGAGGCTTTCATCGACTATCTCCTGACCTTCTATCCTAAATATCTTCAAGGATGGATAAATCTTGCGGATGAAGGAAAGGGGCAGATAACCGCCCCTAGTCCATACGTGTACCCTCCTCCCAGGCTGGAGAATGGATGTGTAAATGAGAAAGCCATTTCTCAGGAAATCACTCAGTACGCCACTCAGTTAGGTCTGACAGGGAACAATCCTGATATCATCAAAGAGAGAGATGAAAGAAGATATTACGGAATGTTCAACCTTGAAGTCCCTGCTGATGAGGTGGAAGAGCAGAACTAAAGAGCCGAACTGAAGAGCTGAACTAAAGAGCAAATGAAGACTCAGAAGATTCATGTAATCCTTTATCTTTTTTTTATCTTTTTGATTTTGTTCAGATAAGATTCATTGTAACTTGTAACAGTCTACCTATCATCAATGAAAACTTATCATTTATGCTCAAAAGATAATATCTCATTATCTTATTTACATGTCTTTTAATTTTAATATGCCTGAATGATTGTCTCTGAGATTAATTGTTGAGAAATTAAGTATTTGGTGATGAATCCTTTGAGAGATTCATTACTGAAGAAATTGTTGAGAGATTCTCTGTATGGAAATTTAACCAATCTTGTAATAGGATAAACTGAAACCTGAGTATAGGTTAATGTGTGTAACAAGATAGGTTTTGGAATCATCAAAAAGGGGGAAATTGTTGGGAGATGAATTTAATAAAGATATGATTTTGATTAGATCCCAAAACCCCGAGTATGACATGTTCAGATAATCTTGATAGTTGAGTCGATTCGCTTTTTAGAGTATTCGTGATATTATCTCGCAAAATGTATAGTCAACAGATATAGATCAAAGTTAGGATCTGAAGATTATGAAGAACTCAGTAAGTTTCTGAAGAAACCAAAGTTTCAAAGATAAAACTCAAGTTTCAAGACTCAAAAATGGAAATCGAGATATCAAGACTCAAGATGAAAACTGAAGCCAAGACTCAAAAGGAAATCGAGATATCAAGACTCAATATGAAACCGAGATATCAAGACTCAAGATGAAATCAAGAATCAAGACTCAAAGATGAAGACTCAAGATATCACCAAGATATCCGTGAAGACTCGTAAGACGCCAAGACTCAAAGACTCAAGACACGACATGTAGATCAAGAATCAAGATCAAGAAAAAAGCTCAAGGCACAAAATTATCAAGACTTAGTAATGTAATCAATGCTCAAGATAAACTTGAATGTTCCGAGGCAATCAAAATATCTATCCAAGGATTCAATAATCGAGAAGATCGCGATTCCTTAGAAAAATAGATATTGCCCAAGACATTCAAATGCGCATAAAAAGGAACTAAGACAAAGTGTTGTTAAGGTTATATCAACTCGAGATTGTAACCAAAAAGAGCCGCTTGAGTTGTCTACCTTTAAAACGAGACAAAAGTCAAAAAGAGAAGACAAAGATCATGCCATATATCGACAATCGACAAATGACGACAGTCAATCAAAAAGATGTCGGAAGTACTAAGTTCCGTGATCGCAAAAAGTGAAGACCGGCTACATGAAAGGCTATTGCCTAAAACGTGTTAGGGGAGTGTCAAACCCTAAATATAGCCGTTTCTCACACACCATAAGAGGAAACTCACGGTATCTCTCCAACGGATAGTTTTTCAAGAGTGACCTTGGTGTATGCCTATAAATACTTGTGGCCTTCTACATTGAAAGGTTACGGAAATTTGTAAGCAACTCAAGAGCTCAAACTTATTATTGCAAGTTGAAGCACTTTCGAAAAACCGAGAATTTCCCAAGTGCTTTAAATCGAAGAGAGCTCATTCCACTATGTCTAGCTTGATAAGATATATCCAAAGCTTAGTCGAGATATCCTAGCCTTTGCATTGTTCTTTATTGTAAAGGATATCTCATCCTAGTTGGAAACCAACCAAGAAACCCCAAACCCTTTGTAAGGTAGTTTGAGTGTGATTGTTGGTGAGATTGGAGTTGTAAAGAGTAAGTAAACTACATTGAGGTAGTCGAAAAACTCTAGAGAAGAAGTGAGTAATCTATCTTGGATGACAGAAAAGCTTGTGTGAGTTTTGAGTTAGTAAACTACGAGGGTAGTCGAAAGCTCAAAATTAGAAAGGTTAGTAAACTACAGAGGTAGTCAGAAAGCCTTAGGAAGTGATTAGTGAATTTCTCTGAAAAGATCAGGGAGAGTGGACGTAGGAGCTTGAGTCTCTGAACCACTATAATTTGTTGTGTTCTTTGCTTTATGTTTTGCTTGTTTTATTTGTTGCATTACTTTGTCTTGAAAGCATATTTTCACTGATATTTCAGTTGGAATCAATCCAATTGAAAAGTTGCATATAAATTGAATCACAAACCTAATCACTATTCCATTAAAGGAAGGTTTTCAGCAAAAGCTTAAAATGAGTATAAACTAAGGGCCAACCATTCCGCACATCTAAGTAGCTAGAACAGATAGTTACCAAACTGAACTTACTCTTCTGAGGGTTCAGTAAGTTAGTTATCTGATCCAAGCAACTCAGGATCTCTGAAAAACTCAGGACTCAGTTGGGATTATCTGAGGTATCTGGAAAGCAGCTCAGGATCACTGTCTCAGATAGACTTTGACTCAGAGCGATTTGTGTTTCTCAGGACCAAATCATCGACAACTCCACCCAAGTTTGACCTCGATGAAAAAAGTTTTAAAAATACTGAACACGTGTATTCCCCCCCCATACACGTGTAAGACTCGTTTACACCGGGACCAACACTTTTTATAGCATGCAATCTATTAATTGCATGGCGTTGTTAAGGAACATTACATATATTTGAACATAAATCACACAATAATAGAATTGAGCAAGAAAATCAAATTAAAATGATGAACTATAAGAACCAGAGATTATATAACTACTACTGTAAGCATATACTGAAACATGAAATGAATGGTTTTGACAAAAAAAACCTAATAGTTGATGAAGCATGAAAAAACAGAGTAGGAATGTGGTAAGTCAAGAAAAGAAAGGCAAAAATCCAAGTGTGGATTCTCTCCCAAAAAAAGCAAAAAGTGATATATAACATTTCAATTATGACACAGTAAAGCACTAAAGCCAACCAAGATTAAATTCCCAATATGCAGTCTACAATTATCCAAATTCCACACGAAAAATGATCAAATCAAAGGGGAAATAATTATAATTACTATGCTAAACACAATGAAAGGGAACTAAACAAGAAAAATCTTAATCGCAGAGTGAAATAAAATAGTACCGAAACAAGAAAAACCATGGCTGATTCCGACAACCAAAATTTGCAGCCTCTGGAGTCGGGAATTGTGTTGAAGCTTCATTGATAAAGGAGAGTAGTTGTTGTGCTGGGGTCGGTTTTGAAAGGGGACGAAGAAGCGGCGGACGGTGAAGAAAAAGCAGTGGTTTGATCGGAATTTGAGGGTTTAGAAGGCGTCTTTGAGTTCTTTTTCTTGGAAGACATTTTTTTGCATGGATGAAGTTGGACGGTTGGAATGTTGAGTTGCACACAAACCCGATCTGATAACAACAGATTGAGACGTTTTGAATTCAAAAGTAGATCACCATTTCAATTTTTGCAGATTCAGAAAAGATGATAGAAATGAAATAGGGTTTTTGTCTCACTGCAGAAATGAAGATCCAACTTCTATTAGTTTATTTGTAATTTAGTCCTTTTAGTTTTAGTTCAGTTACCATTTATTTTGGGTTTTTAATTATATGGTAGTCCCCATAATTTGCACATTCAGTTAAACAGAAATATTATTCCCTCTGTCCAAAACTTGATTTCCACATTTCCATTTCAGCGACTTATACTTGATTTTTATTTTTCTTAAATGGAAATATCTACTTTATCACATAAAATACTAATAAATAACTCTTTTTAACCCCAACTACCCATCACTTTATCAATTTATCACTTTATCACATAAAATACTAATAAACAACTCTTTTATCCCAACATTTTATCACTTTATCATTTTTTCTAAAACCCGAGCACACAGTAACGTGGAAATCAAATTTGGGACGGAGGGAGTATAAGTTTATAACTATCTCATTTTTTTATCTCCTTCACTATCTCAACAATATTCATTCCCTCATTTCTCTCTCCCCTCTTCAAATCTTCATTTACAATTTTACATATTTTTAAGCAAAATTCTCATAAAATATTTAGGGTGTGTTTTGAAACACTTAAAACAGTTTTCAGAAGCACTTATTTTCAAAAGCTGTGAGAGGGAGCTTTGAAAATAAGTGCTTCTGAAAGCTGTTTTAAGTGTTTTAAAACACGCCCTTACAATTAATCAGTAGTGTTTACTGCAAATTCTTATCGCAATTAACTTTTCGTTTTGTAGATTGCGTCTAATAACATGTACATGTCTCTACCGAGTGCGATATCTATTTTGCAGCACTATCAGTATAATTAAACGTCAATACCCAACTTATATCCCGTTTCATGCAAGTGTGTCTCTTAATAAATTAGAGTAAATAGATGTTTGCACTCTGCAGGTTCTTTTTTTGCAAATAACAAAATTATTGTAGATTTAATTTTTTTTATTATAATCATTTTGTTTTCAATAGTTAGTTTTCTAATTATTTATCTAAATTATTTTTGTCTTTTCAAATTAAATTTCAATATTTTATTGATATTTTTAATTGATATAGGCTTATTATTTAATTATTTGGCTAAAGGATAAAATTAATATATTGAGACATTAATTATTGCATTAAGTGAATAGAAATTTCTAAGATTATATGTATATCAATAAGTTGTTTCTAAAAAAATTTGATATGAGGAAATATTTCAAAATTTGTAATATGAATTTGTGTAGGCAGTTCTAGGGGTGGAGGAAATACCGAAAATATCGGTATACCGCACTTACCGTACCAAAAAATATCGATTTTATCAAAATTTTTGGTATACCGAAATTTTTTAAGATGCAGATTTTTTACCGCATCGAAAATTTCGATGCGATAACGGTGTATGAAAATATAGAAAATTTCGGTATGCGAAATACCGAAATATTTCGGTATACCTAAATATTTTCGGTATATCGAAAAATTTCGATATCTTAGGAAAAATATACCGGTATACCGAAAAAATTTTCGGTATACCGAAAATATTTCCGGTATACCGAAAATATTTCGGTATACCGGTATATATTGAAATTTCGGTACGGTATCGGTATGTAATATCGGCATACCGAAAAATTCGGTATACCGAAATTTTGGTATACCGAATTTTCGGTACGACAACGGTATGAAATTTTTCGGTATCGAAAATTTCGGTACGGTAACGGTATGGCGAGAAAATTTTCGGTATGCCGTCATCCCACCCCTAGGTAGTTCATAGTTTGCTTTGTGCGTGCAATGTATATTTTAACCAAATTTTTTTTTTTTTTTGGTCATTCAATTTTATAAAATATCAATTTATTAACATACTACAATTCGACGATATTATTCATATTAATGGAAGACGTGTATTAAAAAAATCAGTAAATACATTTTTATAATTTTTATATTGCAACTAATACACTACAAAGACTAAATTAATGAATATAAATATATAAGAAAATCACTTAGAATAAAATAAGTCAAATACACCATTCTAAAATTTAAAACCGTGCATAGCACGGGAGAAATACTAGTTGTATAAAAGATAAATAGAAAAAAACACTCATCTACAATCAATTCCATATTCGTTAAAATCCATTGCCCAACTAAAATCAATTTTGGCCAGTCCTAAAATATATACTCAATTTGTAGATTGAAAAAATTCCATCTCATTTCTTGAAAGTCCGGACTTCTAAAAAAAAAAAAAATTATCATAGATTATTAAAGTCTGAACTTCTAAAAAAAATGTATGGAATTAATTTGTTTATATTATTCGGCTAACATTGATCACTATAAGCTTCGAAGATTGTTGAAATGCAAATATTATTGCCAAGAGAGTTAGACCAACCTCTGCCTTGAGAAATATATTAAGGAAATAATATAAACGAATTAATTTCATCCCTCTTTATAAGTTCTACAAGTTCGAACTTTTAGATGAGATGAAATTCTTTCACGATATTAGAGCCTTCAGGCTCATGCCCACATTTTGAGTTCGATTCCCACTGAAAACAACTTCACTCATATTAAATTGTTCACTCAATGTCCTCCTCTCAATGATGGAGTAAGATAATTCCCACGAATGAACAGAGACGGACCTACACGTCCCAGTGAGGGGTATTCTATATGAATTGTAATAAATTCCTGAATACTGCTTACTATGTTAAATAACCGGGCACAATTACTTTGATTTTTGGGCCTCAAATCCCATTTCCAAAATCCCAATCCCACTTCCTACCATCTCCGGCTGCCCTTCACGTCCCTACTTCCCATATAGTGAAATAATATTCCACCCCCAGTTCTTGTGTGCCAAATTCAAATTTCCCGTAACTGTGAATTGTCAAAGAGAAAACAATTTATCATCCTTTAATATCTTTGGAAGTTACTAACTCCCATTTTGACCGTATAAATATTATATTAATATTTTAATTAATTTAATAACTTTCATCTCCCACTCAAATATGACCACTCAAACATGAAGTTTGAGTCTTACACTAATTTACTCCGATCCTTTATACCATCACATAATACATTTTTCATACAGACAAATAAATCGTGTAACACTAAAAAATATGAGTTTTTCTCTTCATACACTTGTTAAAGTATATATAGCAACTCAACCAGTTTTATATAAAGAATTCAAAACTCGTTATACCCCAAAACTCTTTCAGTTAACACAAGTTGACATATTTCTTTCAATCCCTTGAAACTATTAGAGCATATTCAACTTTTTATCAAATATATGTATTCAAAAATCAAGTTCTCAACTCGATTGATCGGTCAATGAACACAATAGAACGTGTTAATAAAAATATTTTTCATTTCACATAATAAAAATATTTTTCATTTCACACAAAATAACTACAGACTCTCACTATAATTGTTTTCCTAAACATGTACGTCATTGCTGCAACAATCATAGCTATTGGTAGCATGCTAAATTAGCAACACTACAGTAAAGACTTAGAAATCTAGTAAAAAGTTCTAAGTGTACTTTTAAGAGGCTTATTAAAATCTCAAGGTCTCATACAATGAGAAAATAGGATTATCTTTCTCGTTTCCTTATGGTCAACTTAGCACATGTTGTATGCAACACATGTCACGATGTTATAACTTCCCATGATGGATGCATATGTCATTTTATTTATTTGACATCGTATAAATCACAGGTCAAGTGCATATTCGACAATTAAATTTAATTTCCTCCCTCTATCGTCCAGGAATCTATTAATTTAGCTTTGAGTTCGACACTAAAAAGATTTGAGAATTTGTTTTACGATTCAGTGTTGATTTTAAGTTGCTTTATACAGGGCAACCAGGGGTGACTAAAGGTTCTATCCTTATTCTACTTGGCCAATCCACATTCCTCATGGATATAAGGGTCGTAACAGGGCTCAGTGTAAAGCATTGGGTAATTTTGGAATCCGCGTAGCAATTAGACAAAGAAATGTGATTGCTCAGTTATATGGTGGCAAATTTTTGGTTCAAAGTGTTCCACATTTGCAGAAATTTGTTGTTACAGTGTTAAACCTCACTTGTAGTTCTTCTGACTGCGTAATTGGAACATAATTGAAAATATAAGTATTATAAATTTGAGGCACACTTGCATGAGACGGTCTCACGGTGAGACGGGATATAAACTGGGCATTGACGCTTTAACGCTTTTGAAGGAGTGTGTGTGATTTGTGCTAAATTGTATCTCGTCTCATTCATGAGACTGTTTTCTATAAGTTTTTGTCTATAAATTTTATATTACTAGTCTATACTATTAGAATTAATGATATTATATAATTTATATTTATATATATTGTCGTTTGCATATTAATACAAATTTTGGTATTTCAAGGTTCATGCCAAAAGAACAAATTTAGGAATTTCAAGGTTCATGCCAAAAGAAAAATTAGGGTAAAGCAAAAACGCATGAATGACTTGGTATTTTTAAAATATAATCGTGCATTGAAGTGTCGATATGATAAACATGGTCAAATTGATCACATCGCTTTGAGAAATATCGATGAAAGTAATGAGTGGGTGATTGGTAGGATGAATAATGAAGATGAGTTGGTTTTTTAGGGTGACAATTTGACATGGGGTACCGTTGCTAGAGCAATTAGAGTTGATGGGCCTGCTTATGATACAAGAGCTAATTAAGGGTAAAAAACTATTACACCAAAACAAGTGAAGGGAAAATGGTCAAAGGGCAAGGGAAAGCGCATGGGAGGATTCTCTTTTCGACTTGGACACTAAGAAAAAGTAGCCACTTGTTTGCATTGGATTACGGATATTTATTGTTTACTACTTCATATTTTTAAAGTTTGCTATTTGTTATGGAAGTTTATGCCTTTGAATAGTGTTATTTAATTGTTTTTGAACTTCAATCTAATAGTTATTTACATGTTAATATGTTAAATTAAGTTTATGTAGTGTTTTTATAAAGTTTAGGCACAACTTACAAAACGGCCGCGCCTAGGTGCACCTTGGGCGTAACAACTATGCATCATATACGGATGAGGAACACTTTCTGCAAGACGAAGCATTTCGATATCCTCTAGCAAGATGTTTTGCACGGTATATGCCTCACTTGAAATATATCTGCGCAAATCACACTTCAAAACATTCTTATTTGAAAGTATTTGCATCCCGGATCAATGGATAGATATCTTGTAATACTACTGGCACCACTTTCCCTCATCTCAAGTCTCAACTCTCAAATGAATTTGAAGGGAAAATTTGGGGAAAAAATTGTATTGCTTATGCTTAGTGCTTATAAATAAAAAAACTGCATAAAAATACATATGTATTGCTTGTATTATAATTTATTGAAAAACTGCATAAAAAATTAGAAAAAAATTGCATACAAAAACATAGAAAAAACTTGGAGGCTACAAAATTAAGGGAAAAAAAATACTCCATCCGTTCACCAATCTTATGCACACTTATCTTATTTGTCCGTGCACCAGTCTTATGCACACTTCATTTTTGGCAAAAAATATTTTATCTTTATCCCTCAACCATCACTTAATTACTTCAAATGTCATTATACTTTACTCACAAACAATCATTTTATCTATAAATGGACCCCACAATTCTCTATAATACTCTTACTTTATTTACTTTATCTACTTTTTTCTTAAAACCTATATTAAAAGCATCAGACATAAAATTGGTGGACGGAGAAAATATTAGTTTTCTACTTAGAAAAAACCACTACTACACATTTAAGCTTGCACAGCTGCACTTGGACAGCCATTTTTTCAAACAGCTCTCCAAGCTATAGCTTGGAGCGGTTTCAATTAAAAAAAAATATTAAAAATTGACAACGGTTCAAAACCGCTGTCCAAGTTTAACACTTAGAAAGCGGTTGAGAACCGCTTTGCAAATGTTTTAGACAGCGGTTTTGAACCGCTGTCCAAGGGCATAGTTTGGACAGCGGTTCCAAACTGCTATCCAAGTGTTCGGATAATTAAATAACCCAAATCGCGAACCAGACTTATATTTGTCCCCAAATTAAATCGCGAACCTGCAGTAGGGCCTCCTCCTTCCTCTACCCTAAATCGAACTCCGTCGCCCCCCTCCCTTCCGCCAGCAAGTGCGCCGTCTTCCCATTAGCTCTTATTTCCCCAAATCGCGAACCAGAAGCCCTAGCCTCCTCCTCCCTCTCCCCCAAATTGAACCATCCGCCGCGCGTCCTCCCCTACTGCCGCCGCCGTCGCCGTTGCCTTGCCGCCAACCTCCCCTACCGCCGCCGCCTTTCTCCTTCCATAGGTAATTATTCTTTTATATATATATATATATATATATTAGTATATATATGTTAGTATATATATATATATATATTGAATTAATGTGTATATGTATATATATGTTAGTTATATATATATATATATGTTAGGAATAATTGTTTATATAATTTGTTAGGATTAATTGTTGTTAGTGTTAGAGATGAACAATTGATGCTTGGTTTATATATTCTTAATTGTTTATATATATATATATATATATATATATATATATATTTATTGTATGTTTGTTTAATTATTGTTATGTCTTTTGTTTAATTGTATATATGGTATATTTCATGTATATATATCATATATGTATATTTGTGTATATATATCATGTTGTATGTATTGGTGTATGTATATTGTTGTATGTATATTGGTGTTTGATGCACTCAAGGTGTTTGATAATATGCTTGTGTGAGGATTTAAACATAAATTAGTGTTAATTTATTAGGATTAATGTTGTTAGTGTTAGAGATGAACAACTTGTTAGAGATGAATATATATTGTGTGGCTTGGCTTGATTTTTTATGCTAATTTAGATATGAACAATTGATGCACTCAAGGTGTTTGATAATATACTTGTGTGAGGATTTAAGCATAGTTTTGAATATTGTTTGTTTTTTGTTTATTAAATGTTGTTTTTTTACGCTTTTGGGGATCATGTCTCGCTTTGCCATATTCCCGAGATGATGGAGATGATGATGGATATTCGATGGAGATCATGGCGCGTATGATCGACAAACATCCTCGATGACTTGAGAGAGTGTGACACCGATGCTCCCACCACCACTAAGCAAATTCAGGGAGAAGCGACTTTTCGGGGTATAGTCACCATGTCATCTATTAAGAGAGCTCGTAGAGTGGGGAAAAACACTTTAGGTAATTTTATTATAATTGAACAGTTTTGAAATCGATAAATATATTATTTGATCGTTGAACATAATTAAATACTATGTTATTGCGCTTATCGCTCAATGAGTTTGACACAAGCAATAGGAAAAAGAGAGTGAGTCGTTGTCCTTCTACATTGAGCCGCAATGAGCGTGATCCCTATCGTGTTGCCAACAAAGATCGGCGAGCGTCAAACCCGCTCCTTTGAAGGAAAGAATATGGGACGAACTTATGGTATGTTAATTATATATTTATTGAAAGTTGTAGTATGACCCTTAAATTTACTAAATTGTTATGTTATATGCGATAGACTACATTCGAGAGGTCTTGACCACACAAAGAAGAAGCAAATATTGTCGCAAGTCGAGTAATGGCCAAGAATTTTTGGACTTGGTTGAGAAGTAACACACGAGATCCTAAAACAGTGTCTTTACTCGACTAGTCCCCTCCCCACAGATCGTAATAACCCTATGGTGGCTCCATCTTTGGGAGGAGTTTGTGACCGGCGAGCTATGGAGGATGATTTCGAGTAAAATTGATCAATGTCATTTCCTCAATTTCTAATGCATATAGTTTTTCAGTGTTTATCATATTTCTATTATACTATAGAATCGAAGTAATAAAAATCGCGATCAAGCTAAGTCGATGGAGGTTCGATATCGTGGATCGAACAAAGGTTATGCATGAATAAGAGAAAATATGGTGAGATCAAAATCCTACCTTTTAATTTTTTTTATATATTCACTTTTAATATATCTAATAAAGGGACACGTTCATCACTATCGTAGAAAGAAGAAAGAAGAAAAACTGGAGAGAGTGAGCCTATTGTTACCCGTTTCGACTTATTTCAGACTACAATAAAAGGTCGAGACGGGAATATTTACGATCCCAGTGCACAACACATCATCAAAGAAGTGGTAATCTATCCATTAATTTATCTTTCAATTACAAACTATTATTTATAAACAAATAATTAAATAATAATCTTTTATTTTTGTGATTCAGAGATCTCAAACCATGACGCCTATCGACATCCGCATTATCGGCCCCGATGATCTGTTTGACGGGCTATAGGTCATCGTGGAGCATCCCGCGACGGAGGTCCCGGATATGGCGCGATGAAGACATCGAGCGATGGCACCCGGTCTTCAAGCCATGAATATGGTGGGTATACTAACGAACATTGCCAAGTTGTCTAAAAGATGTGGAACGTTTGAGGTCCGAGAGAAGAACGAGCCACGGAATGTCGCCGAGTGGAGCAAGTCAAACATAGTGTCGCTTAATGCTATGTTTCAAATTAACCCTAGGGACGGCTTTATTGAGGCACTTCAAAAAGTCTCTCGTGCATCGATGCATGTCTCACATTTGTTTTAATTAAAGACTAGTGTATTAAAATTTTGTAACTAAATATCTTATTCAACAAAACGACCTTTTTTGTTACCTTTTATTTGGAGGATCCCGACGGGTTGGTGGCCACAGAACGCGTTGCACGCCTCCCATGGAATGATTCATGGTCATCCCATCACTCCTGGTTTCGTGAGGGTCACACTCGATGTACCCGTAATCGACAAGAGGATTCAATGGTGCCAAAACCAATCGATGAAGGCCGCCACGATCGAACAAATGGGTCCGGGCACTTCATCAAATGGCCGAGCAACTTGGTGTCTAGCACCATGAGGGTAAAATATATGTTATTAAAGTTCATTATCTTATTTGTGGTTCTAAATAATATTGCAAATTAATTGTAGAATCTATCGACACCACAAATGCCTCGGAAGAAATCACCACAAAAGGCTAAAGAGAAATCGAGGGTGTCGTAGACAAAGGGGAGAACGAGGACTCCACTTTCTCGCCTTTTTGGTTATCCCATGACCGGAGACTTAGATCACGATGATTATGTACAATCTAGGGTGCACCGATGATATTGTCTAATGCTTTCGAGATCGCCACGCACCATGCTTTCACTTTCATAAGAATTCATCAAAACATGTCTTGCGCCAAGTCTTGAATGACGATGGTTGAGTGCAACCACCATAAACCTTGTTTACTAATTCTCAATATTCACTTTCTTATAGTTTAATTTTCTTTTTAAATATTAATTAAGCGTATATATGTTGTTGATGGTCCCGGTTGAAAACCCATTTTGCGCGTGCGGAAGCAAAACGTTTCATTTTCGGTGCATATAAAAAAGGGGGTGAGGGCAAGAGTGTTTCCAATTTTTCATTTTAAGCTCATGTGTTGTGTTTTTGCTTATAACTAGATGCATATGACAAGTATAAACATAAAGCGAAGAAACAACACAAAGAATATATAGTGGTTCCACAACCAAATTACATCCACTCTCCCCTCTTCAACTTCGAGTTTACGACTACCTCGTAGTTTACTTACTCAACTTCGCCCCGAAGTTTTCGACTACTCCACGAGTTTACTTACTCAACCCGACCTTGAGTTTTACGACTACCTCCGTAGTTTACTAACTCAATCTCACAAAGCTTTGACTACCCCTCGTAACCTAACTTCTCCTCTAGAGTTTTTCGACTACTCCGCGTGGTTTACTAACTCTTTACAACTCTACTCACCAACAAACACACTCCAACTACCTTCTCAAAGGGTTTGGGGTTTCTTGGTTGGTTTCAACTATGGTGAGATTTTCCCTTACAATGGTTTAGCCTCAATGCTAAGGTTGGGAAAATCTATATTGTTTAGATCTAAAGAACACTCTTGGTTAAATTTGGATATTTAATGCCTGTCTCTTGAATGGAGTTTGAATATTTGGCTTTTAATCTTCAATTTGCGTATTCTCCATTATCTTCTTTTGAAGATAGTGCAATGTATTTATAGTGTGGATTTAAATATTACCGCTTGAGAGTAATATTCAAATCCATACTAATAAATGCTTTGTCTGTTGCACTTTTCCTTGAAATTTATGTCACAAAATATGTGTGTTGTCTTCTTAAATCGCTTTTTGTGGTGTCTAACGGATCCGATCAAATCGTCGGATTCTTTGTTCATTGCTTCGATTACGAACGATCCGGACCCACTAAATCGATCTCGATTTACGGTGAGCCGAAATCACCGTTCATCCCAATCACCGCATCGATGTTGAAATCTTAGAAATCATTTATGATTATGTACAATCTTTGAAATCTAGGGTCATCATTGTTGAAATCATCTTGAAATTAAATCACTTTGTTCATCAATCTTTGAAATCACCGTTCATCGCTGATTTTTCTCGCCCACCGTTCATCGATGCTTTGAAATCCTTGCTTCATCGCTTTTTTCTTGAATGAAATCTTTTCGCCATCAAGATTTCTTCAATTTCACCGGAAAAATCATTGCTCATCGCTGATTTCACCGAATCACGCTCATCCGAATGGTTGATCCGTCAAGATCTGGATCAACTCATCCTTCTCATCCGATCTTGATCGGCCTCGTGTTTATCTAATCTTCGCCCGACACTTTACAGTTCCCCTCAATTTGTTTAATTTTCAACTTTTATCCGTAAATTATTTAATAACACAAGTTGATAATGTTTTGGCATAATTCATCAAAACTAAAATATCCCAAAGAATGTTGGTTAAAGATATTTGGGTGAGGTATATCTCTCCAGAGATGTCCAAGCAAGTGGAATGTATTCCTTCGCCTCCCCCCCGTGTGTCTTGCATATATTGGGTGATAGGGTACAAACCATGGATGGGTTAGTTAATCCTATCTTTGAATCAAACCGGGAGCGATCATCTTTTTTTTTCGCCAACAAATGTGGGCGTGAGTGATAAAAATTTTGTTAAAATTTGTATTCATGTTTATAATATTTGCACATATATATGCTAAATTTGCAGTTAATTTTAATATTCTCAATATAATATAGGAACCATTGGGTGTTGGTCGCCATACACATGAATACATTAAGTGTGTATTTTATGGACCCAGCTTACGGGATGGAGTTTATTCAAATCGCCGAGATCTCGTTATATATGTGGGCGTAAGTTCATTTTTAATATTCTATACAATGATTTGTTTTACTTTTAAAATTATGCATATTTAATCTATTTTTATTTTTTAATTATAATAATAATAGTGTGATGACGATGTATCGAGTCGCCCTTCAGAGTCAAGGTTCAAGATCTAAGTTAAATAAAGTGAACTGGATTAACATTAAGGTAAATTTAATTTAGTAAATTATCAAATTAATAGAAATAAATCATAATTGTAATACGTGATTATAATTGTTAATCAACAGGTTCCGAGGCAACGAGATAATGAACATTGTGGACATTTTTTGTGTTGCTTTATTGAAGATATAATCCGCGCTTCTCTAACGAACATTCCTCTCAATGTAAGTCAATTTATCGATTTATTTAAATTATTATTGATTGAATAAAAATTCATACTATATTGATTGATTCGTTGTTTGCAGTTTGTCTATGAACGTGAGCTCAAGTGTTACTCTAAGAAAAGACTGGAGAAATGGAAAAACGATTGGACGGGGTACCTTTACAATCGATTCTTATATTCATACGATATTGAGTGATCGTTGTTTGAAATTTTGGTAGCATGTAATTAAATTATATATTTGTGATGATATATATTTCATGTTTTTGGTGTATTGGACGTATGTTTATGATTGTATGTTTATTTATTTCATGACGTGTATGTTTATTTATTTGATGTTTTGGTATATATATATGTGGTATAAGTTTTGGTTTATGGTTTTATTATAGGATTTTTGGTTTATGGTTTATGGTATTGGACGTATATATAAGTTTTGGTTTATAGTTTTATTATAGGATTTTTAAAATATAAATTAATAATTAAAAAAAAAGATATTGGACAAATGTTTAATAAATCACCGCCTATCTAACATAATAAAAACGAAATTATAAAAAAAAAAAAAGATAGGCGGCGTTAATAAATCATTGTCCAAGCCCCCTCTTGCAATCTGGTTGAAAACCATTTGCCCAAGCCCAACTTTTTGACAAACGGTTTTTTAATAAATTGCCCAAGCTTGGACAATCATTTACTTGGACAAATTTATAACCGCTCTCTAAGGGCTTTTTTAACAGTTGTCCAAGCCCAAATGTGTATTAGTGAACAAACTACATGAACAAAGTCAAATATATAAATTACTACAAGCTCTAACAGAACTTGCATAAAAAAAACCGGATAAACAAAGTATATATGAAAAAATTGCTCTAATAATATGAAAAAAAAAAAAAAAAAAAAAAAAAAAAGGTAAACTCGACTTTGCCAAATTACGGCGCAGTGAAGGGATGAGTCACGGTGGTTGGATGGGAGAACTGAGAAGGGAAGATCCCAAGAAGGAACGGTCGTGTAACTTTTTTTTAACGTTAAAACCCTAGTTTCTCTTTTTTTTTTTAAACGTTAAAACCCTAGCCTTTTTATTCTAACACTAAAAAAACACATTTTTTGAGAAAAAAATATTGAAGCCTTGCGCCTGCATCAACCATGGAGACTTGATGCAGGTTGGGCCCCATGCGCCTTAGACGAGCCCGAGGCACACCTTCAACAACTATGATTTGAAGTTGCAAGTTTCTCAAAGAACCCATACCACTATTCCACCCTCACCCTCCAGAAAACCACTACTTCGATTATATCTAAAATTTTCCACTTATATCCTTCTCTAATTGGTCTCTTCCAAAGGAAAAAAACGTGCCAACTCTAATGACATTCATCTTGACAAAAAAGCTCCTCAAAGAATTCTAAGAAAACCAAGGATAAGGTGTCAAATTATTGAAGGAAGAGGAAAAGTTGATATGGGAAAATCACCTAATACCAATTGTTCAAAAACAAAACAAAAAAAATGTGAATGAACCCCCTACCTGTTAAAAGTATACTGCAGTGGCGAAAAAACGTAAGCGTATAAACCAACCGAACCGAGTCAAGGGAAAACCCTTTTTCCCGCAAGATAAAATACGCCCTGCATAGTGCTCACAGGATCATGCGTAATTGCCCCAAAAGGTAAAACGGTTCACAGTATTAATTCAGTAGCACCACTGAAATAATACTCTCGTCGAACGTTTCGGAGTATGAGCAGAAAGAGGGAAGAAAGTATGTACGCATAATTGTGGGAGCCGATTTTCGTAGGGTTGAAAAAAGTGACTGAAAGAAATTCTGAGGGGTCACTATATATAGACGGAACCAACTCCGGGAGGTTGAGGAAAATGTGGGAAGCCCACGAACTTCATGGTCAGTTATGACCCACGATTCTAGTGGGGCGGTTTTGACCGCATGAGACCGTCCAGGTTCGGTGAACCTCCAATTCGATTCAAAATTTTGAATCCCGGATAAGCTTGAATCCGTGCACGAATAAATCTTGACTCCTGGGCCGACCCAATTCCGGATGGGCCACCCAACTAATTAAGTCCAACAAATAAATGGCCCAATTAAGATTTTGGGTATCTAAAAAGATAGATGGGCCCCAAAGCCCAATTGCCAAGGACCACGGACCCAGAACCGGGCAGGGCCGGGCCGGTCCAGGCGGGGCGCGCGCGCGTGCGCCCGTGTGTGGTTCATGGTTAGGGTCCCCATGCACCATTTTGGAGAACAAGACTACAAGCTTGTATTTATACTAGGAAACTTTCCTTTAAATTTCCAATGTGGGATGAGTGGGAATACTACACATGGTCAACACTCACCCATTAATTACTCTCTCACTAGAGCATTAATGTCTCATCTTCTTTAATTAATTTCTCACTCACCGAAATTCGGTTTTGAGATATTAAATATACCACAATCATCTACTCCACGAGTAGATCGATCTCGTCACGTTAAATTTACAAAAATCAACGTTTTAATTCCTCAATCAATTTGGTCAAACATGAGTGCTAGAGCACTTTCAAAACCAAATTTCCAACAATCCCCCACATGAGTGAAAATTGCATCTATACGGATTTGGGAGCATCTTACAGCTCAATTGAGACTTTGTTGCTTCAGGATAAGTAGTTTGTGGCTTTGAACTTTCCTTAGCCCAGCACTGTCAGGTACACTGCGGTTTAGTGGACGTAATGCCTTGAACTAATCCACCTTAGTGTATACCTTACAGGCAGTGCAGACACAAGTCAGTCTCGACTCCGATTCATTCTCATAGTTTTATCCATTTTGGCCATGGACGCCCTTTTGTGCTTCATAAATGGTTGGTCGAAGCGGCCCTCACTTCTCATTTACATAGGTGATCTCCTCTCGAGTATCCCGTCATACTCAGTCCCATCTGGACCTTTAGGAATCATTAAAAGTCAAAGACTTAGCCTTTACCACATTTTACGAGTGCTCAACACTTGACTTAGTGCTGTCAGGAATGGTCATGATTTTCAAGTGTTGTACAACCAACGTTCACAGTTTAGTTTTCCCTTTTGAACCAAGTTCTTGGGATCTCTAGTCATCATGGTTGGGTTTCCACTGTTTCAGTTCTTCTTAGTGGATTTTAGACCCATTCCCTCTATCAGCTTATTCATTTGATCTCGGCATATGCTCTTTGTGAGCAGATCCGCTATGTTATCCTTTGACCTTACATAATCAATGGTTATAACCCCAGTTGAGATCAAATGTCTAATAGAATTATGTCGTCGACGAATGTGTCTCGACTTCCCGTTATACATACTGTTCGAAGCTCTACCTATAACAGCTTGACAGTCACAATGTACCATTACCGATGGCACTGGTTTGTTCCAACAAGGAATGTCTTCCAGAAAATTACGAAGCCATTCCGCTTCTTCACCAGCTAGATCTAAAGCGATGAATTCTGATTCCATTGTGGAACGGGCAATACACGTCTGTTTTGTGGATTTCCAAGATACTGCAGCTCCTCCAATAGTGAACACATATCCACTAGTGGAAAATGAGTCTTTTGTATCCGATATCCAATTAGCATCGCTGTACCCTTCAAGTACAGCTGGATACCTCGTGTAATATAGCCCAAGGGCAAGGGTGTACTTTAAGTACCTTAAGACCCTTATAAGAGCTTTCCAATGATCGTGACTTGGATTGCTCATGTACCTGCTCAGTTTGTTTACTGCACATGCAAGATCAGGACATGTGCAATTCGTAATGTACATCACTCTTCCAATGACCCTTGCATATTCCAACTGAGCCACAAGTTCTCCTCTGTTCTTCTTCAGATGAACATTGTGTTCCAGAGGTGTTTTAGCTGGTGGATCATCAAATGCATTGAACTTCTTCAACACTCTCTCAACGTAATGAGATTGTGTCAAAGAGATTCCATTTGATGTTCTCTCAATTTTGATTCCAAGAATCACATCTGCTAATCCCATATCATTCATGTCAAAATTCCAATTTAACATGTTTTTCGTATTCACGATGACATTGTGATTGTTACCCATGATTAACATGTCATCGACATATAAGCATACGATAACAAAACCATTAGGTGTTTCCTTTGTTGGGATTATACTAGAAAGTATGCTTTTTACTTTGTATAATCAAAACTGAATTTCGGACTTATTTACTGAAATAAATTATTTATCACTGATGCTTTAAATATTATCGAATGTTACATATATTTACGGCATAACTGTTCAATAAGTCGTACGTGTTACATTGTAGTTAATTTAGTGATACCAGATCACAGAAGATTAAATTAACAGTCCCTTGTAACTAAAAGTACGCCATTCACGACCTAGATGGAAATGAACAACACATCGCGAAAGGTTGAAGTGTAAGGCTCGGATTGGCTTGTCTTGACCAAGAGATTACACTAGTGCATGACTGATGCACTGAATAGGACCTACAGAAGGATAAATTCTTCAGAACTGAACAAGGAAGAATCAGACCTCAGTGGTTCGTTATTTCTTAATCTTCGTTCCTTAAATAGGATCACGTGGGATTGGTAACTATTGCTTTGACTTATCATGGGTAGCGAATCAACGAGATTCAATACTTTTTATCTTGGGCAATATTATTAGTCACATGTGATTGCTAAGATTTAATACGAAGAATTGTGTGCAAGTACGCTTGTTTGATTTGCCCCCTTGGGAGGTTCATAAGCTTTATCATACCAAATCTTGCAAGTGGAATTAGTTTCCGGTATGGATAATAATGTTGAACCGTGCCTTGACCAAGGATAAAAGATATTAATTAATGGAAAGCTATTTCAGTGGCTTGAATTAATTAATGGGCTAGATAATCTTAAACATGGGAAATAATAACCGGGAGCTATATTGACTGTAATATGGGTTAAGATGGATAGTGCAATATTAATTATGTAGTGGGATTAATTAATATTTATGGGCTTGAATAGTATTGTGGCTCAATATTAGATATTCAAGGTCCATTAGAAAGTCCAATCTTAATTCTCCTAAAGGCCCCCTGAGTAGCCCAACATATAGTCCATTAACTGAAAAAATGTGATTAAAATAAAATAAATATTGTTGCTTATTTTTCCCTATTAATTTCGAAAATTATGGATAAGTTGGGAGAAAGATTTTCTTTGAATTTTGTTATGGAATGAAGATATGTATTCTTGGAATACAAGATTATCTCATTAAATTCAAGAAATCTCCCACTTGGTTATCTATAATAAAGATTTCGAAAATTTTGAAATATAGTGGGCAAGAAAGATTTTCTTGATTTTCTTGAAAAGATATTATGAAAGATATGTATTTCTTGAAATACAAGAATATCTCATAAATTCAAGAAGATCCAAATCTTGGATTCTTGGTATCCTATATTTTCAAAAATTAGCATAATAAAAGAGTAGGTGGGATTTTATGGAATACTATAATTATGGGAGAAAGAGTATAGGAGATATATTCAAGATTTCTTGGAGATCAAGAAAAGATTTTCCCACATTATTTTTGGCATAAAAATTCGACCACCTTATGCTCTATAAATAGGGGATGATTCTTTCATTCCCAGGTACAATTCCATGTGCTGAAAAAATTAGTAAATCCACAAAGGTGGTGCAACATAATTTATTTTCCTATTGTTAAATCGTTCACAAGTGTCCTTCCACCGGATAGTCGAATGAGGGCTAAGAGAATACTTGGGAAGTTCTTTTGGTTAGTCTAATCTGCCAGATCACTGTCATCCCAAGAGGTACGTTCACGTAAACTCGTAGAATTCCGCATGCGTAGGTTTTATGTGAATTATTATATGCATGATATGTTGTTGGATTATTATTTGAATTAATATAGGATTAGTTCATGCTAATAATAATTATAAGAATTAAATTTGTATTTAAATATTCACCCCGAATAGATCTGTAATACTTATTCCCCAACAACTGGTATCAGAGCCACGGTTTCGGGCTCTGAATTTTTAAATTGTAATTTAATTCATTGACATTAAATTTGAAATTGGATAGTAAAATTGCTAGATCTGTTTTGCAGGTATCAAATTGTCATGGAATTTAATGTGTTTATTTATGCATGCATATAAATTGTGGTTTTTTAATTCGATTCGTTCGGATTCGTTTTGCCTCGTGAGAAAATCCACGAGTAGATTAGGATTTGTTTGATTTGATCAATGTAATAGACTAGTCTAGATCTAGGTTTATTTATTTTTTGTAAATAAATTGTAACCGGATCAAAAACGAGGACGGAGACGAAGAATTAAAGGACAAAATCCAGAACCGGGCGTAAAAGGCGTCGTCGTCACGTGCGAAGGAGGAAGTGCGCGACGCGACACGCTACAGAACGCACGATCGCGCCGGGCGAGGCCGAGGGTCGAACGATCGGCGGGCGCTTAGGCGACGCTGCACCGTCTTGTGAGAGCGACCACTGGACGGAGATTTGATCTTGTATGGCGCTGCCGCTACAGCACGACGGGATGTGCGCGCGGTTGCCGAGAACCCCCGGGCGAGGCACGATCGGGCGAAAGCACGCTATGGATCTGCCGATTCTGGCGTCTCTCCGCCGAGACGTCTTTTGACCTCGCCGAGGCATCGGCGGGCGACGCCGCCGAAGGCCGCCGAGAGGCTGAGGTGAACACAGTTAGTGGCTACCGGATCTGGCGTGCATCCCGATCCAAGGAAACAAGGCGTGGCATTTCGAGACGGGGTATCTTTTCGAGACGATCGAGTGGGAGAAATTCAAGATGGTGTTTCTTCAAGATCAAGCCAAGAAAAATCAAACCATGACAATTGAATAATTTGTGCCCAATATGTTTATTTTTCTGTTTTGCTTGATTTATTTTGTGTTATCCTATGCTTTATTTAATTTGTTTAAATTTGTTTGCATGAGAGTTGCCCAAATGAAAAATCTCATCTTCAAAATTACTAAGTATGTTTAAATAATTAATTGACAATTTTATTCCGGATAATAAAATTGAATTAATTTTGACCTCCATGATTTATTTATTTGTGAATTCTTTTGGAGAAATTCCCCCCACGGGACGGTCAAAGGATAGCTTTCACATGAATGAATTCCAAATGGATGATTATGGGTTATTACTAGTGGCGACGATGACCCTCCCCACGAGGCTCGTTCAAAACGAAATAATAATCTCAGATTTAATCATGGTTATTACTTTACTTGGGTATAAAATTGATATGCATATACTTCCCCGAAGTCCCTGTCAATTTTATATTGGTCAAGTGGGAGCCAACTATTAATCTGGATATTAAAGGTTTGTAATTGTTCTTGTTTGTAACCTGCTTAAATGTGTTTAAATAATGACCCACCCCACGTGGCTTATTTAAACTGTTTTGAGATGTTGGCTGATGCATGTTCATATTTTTTGAGATTTTAATGTGATGCATGTGATCAAACCTTGTGATATATTTGTGCTTATGCATATTATTATTTATTTCAGTTCATCATGTCGCAACCTTTTAATCCTTTCAAGTATATACACTCAAAGAACACCAATTAATTGGCGAAAACTATAATGTTTGGAAGCGAAATATGAGTTTTGTCCTACCGCACAAAAAACATTATTGGATTCTTGATGTACCCAAACCACGTAAACCTCTTGATGAATCACACGACGACGGAAAGACATGAGTATAATATTTGGGAGCAAATCCAATGAACCCATGAAACGCGTGTAATCTTGACTTCACTTGTCGATGATTTGAGACACATTCATGAAGGTGTTGAGTCTGCTGCTGAAATTATGCAAAGTCTTGAAGAAATGTTTTTAACAAAAGACCGCATGATCAATCAGTTTAAAAATGACGACGTGGCTAGGCTAAAAATGGCTGAGGGAACACCTGTAAGGAAGCATGTTCTCAGAGTCAAACACCATTATCAAAAACTGGCTTATCTCGAAACTAAGTATTGTGATGAGGCCCAAATCAAATTTCTGTTGCTAACTCTGCCAAGGAGCTTCGATGGATTTTACTGTAGTTTTGTGATGAGTGATCACATGTTTACTATGGATATCATACAAGAAGCCTTGGAGAAAGTAGAGAAGCATTTAGGAAAGAAAGACGAAGCATTGGTGACCAAAAGTCTTTTCTCGAGATCTAGGCCAGTGGAAGGCAAGTCTCAAGAAAAGGAAAGTGGTCAGAACCAACGCAAACTCATCACTAAGAAAAGTGAGAAAAAGACGGTTAGCTGTTTGGGTGTCAAGAAAGGACCAAAAGCAATATGTTTTAATTGCTGGGAGAAAGGACATTGGAGGTCAGCCTGTTCCAATCCCAAAAGGAGAGGAAGGAAAGGTAATTCTCATGCACTAGTTGTTGAAACTTGTTTAGCGGCGTATGCCTCCCATTTATGGGTGGTGGATACGGGATCCACTGATCATGTTTGTTTCACATTACAGGGGTTAAAGCGGACCCGACAACTAAGTGGAAGTGAGATCCTCATCACATTGGGCGATGCTACGAGAGTGGCAGCTGAAGCAGTGGGAGAAGTGCACCTGTCTTTTGAAGACAGAGTTTTAATTCATAGAGATGTTCTTTACGTTCCAAGTTTTAGAAAGAATTTAATTTCAGTTTCTAAACTTTTTCATGATGGATATTCGGTTACTTTTAATAAAGTTGTTACCATTTCTCTTTTTGATAAATTTATCTGTCATGGAATGTTGTCGAATAATCTCTATACAATTAACTGTGCACACCACTCACGAAATGCATCCTATAACACATCAATCAAGCTTTTAGAAAAGAAAACGTTCATCAAACGTGAACGAGACACTTCTTTGGCATCTAAGATTAAGTCATATAAATCCAAAGAGGATCCAAAGGTTGGTAAAAGACGGTTCACTGGAGCTTCTCCAAGTTGAACCAATTCCAACCTGCGAATCATGTTTGGAGTGTAAAATGACCAAGAGGGCATTTGGAGCCAAGGGGAATAGAGCCAAAGAAGTGTTAGAGATCGTTCACACAGATGTATGTGGTCCAATATCAACCAAAGTAAGAGGAGGTTATGAGTATTTTGTCACTTTTATTGATAATTACTAAAGGTACGGTTACATTTTCCTTATGAAGCATAAATCTGAGACCTTTGAGAAATTCAAAGAATTTAAGGCTCAAGCAGAGAATCATAGGGAAAAATGTATCAAGTCTCTACGATCTGATCGTGGAGGCGAATACCTCAGCGATGAGTTTTTGAACTACTTATCTGATGAAGGGATTGCATCCCAGCTCACTGCACCCGGAACCCCTCACCAAAACGGGGTTGCAGAGCGAAGAAACAGAACTCTTTTGGAAATGCTTAGATCTATGATGAGTTATGCGGATCTTTCCAAGTCGTTCTAAGGGTTATGCCTTGGAAACAACAGCTTACATTCTGAACTTGGTGCCATCCAAATCGGTTCCCAAAACTCCCAAAGAATTGTGGACCGGGCGCAAGCCTAGTATGAGACACATGAGAATTTGGGGGTGTCCGGCCTACGTGTTGGACAAGGAAGCCGGTAAATTGGATCCTCGATCAGAATTAAGGTTGTTTGTAAGATATCCCGAGGGAACAAAAGGGTGTATGTTCTATGGTCCCGAAGATCAAAAGGTGGTCATAAGCACCCACTTTAGATTTTTGGAAGAAGACTATATGAACGAAAGAAGACCCAGAAGTGAGATTATCTTAAATGAGCTAAGAGGGCAAACCTCAATGCCAACTTGTTGGGAAATGAATTTAATAAAGAAGGATTTTGATTAGATCCCAAAACCCCTGAGTATGACATGTTCAGGATAATCTTGATAGATGAGTCAGGATTCAGTTTTAGTGTGTTCAGGATGTTATCTGCACCGTGTATAGTCGGCAGATATAGAACAGGTTAGATTCTGAAGACTCGACTATGATGAGACCGAGAATCAACACTTTCGATATGAGGCTCGAGAAAACCTGGGCTCGCTCGGAATCTGAAAGGCTCAGAGAAACCTGAAGGCTCAGAGGAATCTGAAAGGCTCAGAGGAATTTGAAAGACTCGAGAAACCTGAAGGCTCAAAGAAACCTAAAGACTCGGAGAATACTGAAGACTCAGAAATATACTGAAAGCTAAGTATATCCTGAATGTTTCGAGGCACTGAAGCTGAGGAATATAGCCGTTGGAATCCAGCTGACGTGGACCAACGAGAGGAAGACAACCAGCCTGGAAAAGCTGCAGAACTTACAGAGAATAGTATGGATTTGAATGAGATTCTCTCCAACGGTAACATTCAAATCCACACTATAAATACAAGATCTTCCATCAAATTAAGTGTGGATGCTTGGAGATTATGCACAAAATGCTACAGAGCCAAGAGCGTTATAGTCAAGCATTCCCACCCTAGAACACAAGTCTGTAGATATACAAATATATTCAAAGAGTGTTCTAGAACCCAACCTAAGCAACCCACGATGTATCATAAGCTTAAAGAGATTTTTCCAACCTTAGAATTGAGGCTAAACCATTGTAAGGGAAAATCTCACCATAGTTGGAGACAACACCAAACCCAAACCCATTCTCGTAAGAGATAACGAGTGGTGAAGTGAGGTAGTTGTTAGGCAATCCCGAGTGAGGGTGATAAGTCCAGATTGGAGTGTGAACTCGTTAAACATCTAAGAGGCGAGCCCGAGAGGGTGATAAGTCCAGAGGCTTTGAGTTAGTAAACTACAGAGGTAGTCAGAAAGCTCAAAGTAGAAAGGTTAGTAAACTACAGAGGTAGTCAGAAAACCTTAGGAAGTGTTTGAAGGAATTTCCCTAGAAACATGGAGAGTGGATGTAGGAGCTTGAGTCTCCGAACCACTATACATTGTTGTGTTGTTTACTGCTTTACGTTCTTATCTTGTCGTACGCACTCGATTATAAGCAAGACACAACACATGAGCTTAAAAGGTGAAAAATCTGGATCACCATTCATTCACCCCTGTTTTATATGCACCGCAATGAAATGTTTTGCTTCCGCACGCGCAAAATGGGTTTTCCCACCGGGACCAACACAACTGTACTAAATGATATACCGAACGACACGCTTTCACAACCGGAGCCTCGTCGTAGTGGGAGGGTTGTAAGATAGCCCGAGAGATTCATGGGAATAGGAGAGTCCTCGGACTTGATTCCCGGACAAGACGAATCAGACCCATGGACATATGACGAGGCACTCCAAGACAAGGATGCATATTCTTGGCAAACAGCAATGAAAGCCGAAATGGGTTCAATGTTTCATAACAGAGTGTGGGAGCTAGTCGAACCACTTAATGGGGTCAAACCCATTGGATGCAAGTGGGTATATAAGAGAAAAATAGGACAGGACGAGAAGGTTGAAACCTTCAAAGCAAGACTAGTGGCGAAAGGTTATACTCAGAAAGAAGGGATCGATTATGAGGAAACTTTTTCGCCAAAGAGCTCATGCTCAAGTCTATCTCCGTATTCTCTTATCGATTGCTGGCATTTCGACTTTGAAATCTGGCAAATGGATGTCAAGACAGCTTTCCTTAACGGAAGTCTTGATGAAGAGATCTATATGCAACAACCCCAAGGCTTCATTGTAAGCTCATGAAGTCCATTTACGGACTCAAACAGGCATCCAGAGCTTGGAACCAATGTTTTGATCATGTTATAAAGTCTTATGGGTTCGATCAAAACGAGTTTGAAAGTTGTGTGTACAAAAAGTGTGTCGGAACTGCATTGGTATTCTTAGTATTATATGTAGATGACATTCTGATCATCGGGAATGATGTAAAGGTGTTATCAGATGTAAGGGCATGGCTTTCAAAACAGTTTGATATGAAAGACTTAGGGGAAGCCGGACACATCCTTGGGATCAAGATCACTCGAGATCGCAAGAAAAGGATGATCGGCTTATCGCAAGCTTCATACATAGACATTGTCTTGAAACGCTTCAGCATGCAAGATTCCAAGAAAGGTTTCGTACCTTTCAGACATGAAATCCATCTATCCAAGAAAATGTCCCCTAAAACGCAAAAGGAGATAGATGACATGAAAGGCATTCCTTATGCTTCGGCTGTCGGAAGCCTTATGTATGCAATGTTGTGCACGAGACCGGATATCTGCTTTGCCGTAGGCATGGTGGCAAGATATCAAAGTAATCCGGGGAAAGAGCATTGGACGGCAGTTAAAAATATTATGAAGTATCTGAAAAGAACTCGGGATAGAATGTTGGTTTATCAGCCAGATAGTCCAATCCCCATCGGCTACACGGACTCGGATTTCCAATCAAACATAGACTCCAGAAAATCTACCTCCGGTAGTGTGTTTTGCATGGGGGGAGGAGCCGTGACATGGAGAAGTCAAAGCGTAATAAATCGCCGCAGATTCTACCATGGAAGCGAATATGTAGGCTGCTATGAGGCAACAAAAAAAGCGGTTTGGCTCAAGCACTTCCTAGTGAACTTAGATGTGGTTCGAATTTTCCCAAATAGAATCATCATTTTATTGTGACAATGCTTGGAGCAGTTGCAAATTCAAGGGAACCAAGAGCCCACAAAGCCAGCAAACACATTGAAAGGAAATACCATCTTATACGAGATATCGTTATGAGAGGAGATATAGATGTGGCAAAGATAGCGTCTGAGGACAACCCAGCAGATCCATTCACAAAGAGTCTGCCTATGAATACATTCGAGAGACATGTGGAAGGAATGGGTGTCAAGACCGATTTGCTAATCTGCTTTGAGTATAAGTGGGAGAAATTATTAGGTTAAGTGTAGGTGACATTAGATGTCACGGACTACACGAGACATGTTGTAGTATATACTTAAAAGCGGACTTTGAGTATAAGTGGGAGATTGTTGGGATTATACTAGAAAGTATGCTTTTTACTTTGTATAATCAAAACCTAATTTTGGACTTATTTATTGAAATAAATTGTTTATCATCGATGCTTTAAATATTATCGAATGTTACATATATTTCTTTGCATAATCGTTCAATAAGTCGTACGTGTTACATTGTAGTTAATTTAGTGATACCAAATCACAGAAGATTAAATTAACAGTCCCTTGTAACTAAAAGTACGCCATTCACGACCTAGATGGAAATGAACAACCCATCGTGAAAGGTTGAAGTGTAAGGCTCAGATTGGCTTGTCTTGACCAAAAGATTATACTAGTACATGACTGATGCACTGAATAGGACCTCTGAGGAGGATAAATTCTTGAATCGAACAAGGAAGAATCAGACCTCAGTGGTTCGTTATTTCTTAATCTTCGTTCCTTAAATAGGATCACGTGGGATTGGTAACTATTGCTTTGACTTATCATGGGTAGCGAATCAACGAGATTCAATACTTTTTATCTTGGGCAATATTATTAGTCACATGTGATTACTAAGATTTAATACGAAGAATCGTGTGCAAGTACGCTTGTTTGATTTGCCCCCTTGGGAGGTTCATAATCTTTATCATACCAAATCTTGCAAGTGGAATTAGTTTCCGGTATGGATAATAATGTTGAACCGTTCCTTGACCAAGGATAAAAGATATTAATTAATGGAAAGCTATTTCAGTGGATTGAATTAATTAATGGGCTAGATAATCTTAAACATGGGAAATAATAACAAGAGCCATATTGACTTGTAATATGGGTTAAGATGGATAGTGCAATATTAATTATGTAGTGGGACTAATTAATATTTATGGGCTTGAATAATATTGTGGCTCAATATTAGATATTCAAGGTCCATTAGAAGGTCCAATCTTAATTCTCCTAAAGGCCTCCTGGGTAGCCCAACATATAGTCCATTAACTGAAAAAAGGTGATTAAAATAAAATAAATATTGTTGCTTATTTTTCCCTATTAATTTCGAAAATTATGGATAAGTTGGGAGAAAGATTTTCTTTGAATTTTGTTATGGAATGAAGATATGTATTCTTGGAATACAAGATTATCTCATTAAATTCAAGAAATCTCCCACTTGGTTATCTATAATAAAGATTTCGAAAATTTTGAAATATAGTGGGCAAGAAAGATTTTCTTGATTTTCTTGAAAAGATATTATGGAAGATATGTATTTCTTGAAATACAAGAATATCTCATAAATTCAAGAAGATCCAAATCTTGGATTCTTGGTACCCTATATTTTCGAAAATTACCATAATAAAAGAGTAGGTGGGATTTTATGGAATATTATAATTATGGGAGAAAGAATATAGGAGATAATAGGAGATATATTCAAGATTTCTTGGAGATCAAGAAAAGATTTTCCCACATTATTTTTGGCCTAAAAATTCGACCACCTTATGCTCTATAAATAGGGGATGATTCTTTCATTCCCAGGTACAATTCCATGTGCTGGAAAAATTAGTAAATCCACAAAGGTGGTGCAACATAATTTATTTTCCTTTTGTTAAATCGTTCACAAGTGTCCTTCCACCGGATAGTCGAACGAGGGCTAAGGGAATACTTGGGAAGTTCTTTTGGTTAGTCTAATCTGCCAAATCACTGTCATCCCAAGAGGTACGTTCACGTAAACTCGTAGAATTCCGCATGCGTAGGTTTTACATGAATTATTATATGCATGATATGTTGTTGGATTATTATTTGAATTAATATAGGATTAATTCATGCTAATAATAATTATAAGAATTAAATTTGTATTTAAATATTCACCCTGAATAGATCTGTGCAACTTATTCCCCAACATCCTTCACATAAACACACTTGTCACATTCGTTAATTCGAAACCCATTTGACAACATGATATTGTCAAACTTCAAGTGCCACTGTTTTGGAGCTTGTTTAAGTCCATACAATGACCGAACGAGTTTACACCCTCAGGTTGATCCATGTATATTTCAGCATCTATCTCACTATTAAGAAATGCAGTCTTTACATCCATCTGATGTATTTCGAGATTATGCAAAGCAGCAATCGCGATAAGTACACGAATGGATGTAATCCTCGTAACAGATGAGTAGGTGTCAAAGAAATCATACCCTTCCTTTTGTTTAAAACCCTTAGCCACCAATCGGGTTTTATATTTTTCAACTAATCCATCTGCTTTATATTTTCGTTTAAGGATCCATTTACATCCTAAGGTCTTGCAACCCTTGGGGAGGTCAACCAACTCCCACTTGTGATTTTGCAGAATTGAATCATATTCGCTATTAATAGCTTCTTTCCAGAGCGGAGCATCCGGTCTGGACATAGCTTCTTTGATAGACTGAGGTTCGTCTTCCAACACGTAAGTGATGAAGTCTGGACCATAAGTCTTATCAATTCTAGCCCATTTACTACGTCTTGGTTCGTCACTCTCTTGAGTGGAAGGACCTGCAGTGTCATCTGATTCTTCGTGTGTTCGTTTGTTTGAACCCACTTCTTCTTTATCCCTACAAGGGAAGACATTTTCAAAAAATACGGCATTTCTTAATTCTATTGTAGTGCCTTCTGTCATATCAGGTATCTCTGATTTGTGAATCAAGAATCGATAAGCACTACTATTAAAGGTGTATCCTATAAAGATGTAATCGACAGTTTTAAGTCTGATTCTCACTTGTTTAGGAAGTGGCACTTCAACTTTAGCCAGACACCCCCACACTTTGAGGTGTTTGTAAGATGGTTTGCGCCTTTTCCACATCTCATAAGGAGTTTCATCTGTACTTTTAAGTGGAATCTTATTTAAAATGTAGTTAGCTGACAGATTAGCTTCCCCCCACAAGTTCTGAGGCAAACCCGAGCTGATTAACATAGCGTTCATCATCTATTTTAGTGTTCGGTCTTTCCTTTCCGCAACACCATTTGATTGAGGTGAGTAAGGGGCTATCGTTTGATGTATGATGCCTGACTCAACACATAACTGTTCAAATGGAGCCACATACTCTCCACCTCTATCACTACGAATTGTTTTAATTCTAGTGTTCAATTGATTCTCTACTTCAGTTTTGTAACGTTTAAACGCTTCAATTGCTTCATCTTTACTTCGTAAAAGATAAACGTAGTAGAATCTTGTGCAGTCATCAATAAAAGTAATAAAGTACTTTTTTCCACCTCTTGTTTGCACAAATTTTAAATCACATACATCCGTGTGAATTAGTTCTAGAGGGGTTGTGTTCTTTTCGATAGATTTAAATGGTAATTTGGTCATTTTTGCTTCTACACATATCACACATCTTTTGGATGTATCAACGTTTGCAATATTAAGTAAATTCATATTTACTAAACGCTTTATAGCTTTTATATTAACATGTCCTAATCTAAAATGTCACAAAGAGGAACACTCAACGATATAAACGGAAGTAGAAGCATTCTCATTAATAATAGTGTTTGTGCTTTTACGGCTTACAACCATAACTGACATTTTGAATAATCCTTTCTCGAGATAACCCTTCCCGAGAAAAGTACCAAACTTACTTAGTACAACTTTGTCAAACTCAAACACTAACTTAAACTTGTGACTAACTGACAACGAGCCAGAAATCAAGTTCTTCCGGATGTCTGGGACATGCAGCACATCATTCAGCTTCAGCTCCATCCCCGAGGTTAGCTTTAGCACAACTGTTTCGACCCCAGCCGCTTCAGACGAGGCCTGGTTGCCCATATACAATTTTCTCCCCTTAGCAGGAGAATAGGTGGAGAATGCAGACTTCTCCGAGCAGACATGGCAAGTGGCCCCAGTGTCTACAAACCATTCTTTCTTGTTGTCTACCAAGTTGACTTCAGTCACCACAGCAGACAGATCCGCCTCCGTGATCCCCCGTTCAGCCACATTCACAGAGTCTTTCTTGGGCTTTTTGCAGTCACTTGCCCGATGACTGGGCTTGCCACAATTGTGGCATTTTCCAGAAAAAATGAATTTCTGCTTTGTGGCAGGAGCAACAGACTTCCCTTGACGTCCTTGTCATTGGGGCATTTTCTCTTATTTGATGGATCTTTTTTCTCCATCAAATTTGCCTTGGCCTCGATTGCAGAAGTCGAGACCTTACTTTCTCTTTTCCGGCCATCTTCTTCAATCTGAAGCAGGACAATCAAATCCTCCAAGCTAATCTCCTTTTGCTTGTGCTTGAGGTAAGATTTAAACTCCTTCCAAGATGAAGGCAATTTCTCAATCACAGTTGCCACCAGAAACTGTTCTGGCAGCTCCATTCCTTCTGCAGTAATGTTATGAAAAATTAGCTGCAGCTTTGAACCTAGTCTACAACAGGCTTGTTGTCTACCATCTTGAAGTCATACAGTGCAGCAACGACTAACTTCTTCGTTCCTGCATCTTCTGTCTTGTACTTCTTCTCCAAAGAAGCCCACATTTCTTTGGCAGTCTTGTGTTGAACGTAGACGTTGTACAGAGCGTCACTCAGTCCACCCAGAATGTAATTCCAGCACAAGTAATCCCCACTGATCCAGAGGTCATAACTCATCCTCGTTACCTGATCAGAATTATCATCAGGGATTTTCGGACAGTCCTCCTTGAGGCACTTCACCACAGACAAGGTGGTCAGGTAGAACTCCATCTTATTCTGCCACCTCTTAAAATCTGCACCCGAAAACTTCTCGGGTTTTTCCTCCTGCCCCAGCAAGGGCCTTACAGTCCCTTGTTGAGAGGCTTGAAACATTGGACCCACGTATGGGTTACCACCAGTGTTGCTCAGAAACTGGTTTCCTCCAATGAAAGGATTTCCACCGGAGTTATCCACAAAAGAATTGCTCTGAGGGCCTTCCAGAAAAGGATTTCCAGAGTACAATCCAGCAAACGGATTAACCGTACTTCCAACATACTGGCTCCCAGAAGCATTTGCTGACATTCCAGCATACTGGTTACCAGTAGAGGGCATTCCGAATCCAGTGAAGGCAAACGGACCATCAGTCATTTGAACATCAGATCGATACTGAGTGTTTGTGTTAGCAGGAGTAGGCGCACCTAGTCCAGTAACGGGAGTAACAGGCGCACCTGAAACTATCGGGTTAGGAGTAGCCGCAGCTAAACCAGTGGTTGAGTTGTTAACACCATCAGTGACGTCATCAGTGACGCCGGTTTAACAATCACATCAACGTTTTGTTGCTGTTCGTTTGACATTGCAGTAATACAATATTTTGTCTTGCGATTGTTAAAAGTATACTGCAGTGGCGAAAAAACGTAAGCGTATAAACCAACCGAACCGAGTCAAGGGAAAACCCTTTTCCCAGCAAGACAAAATACGCCCTGGATAGTGCTCACAGGATCGTGCGTAATTGCCCCAAAAGATAAAACAGTTCACATTATTAATTCAGTAGCACCACTGAAATAATACTCTCGTCGAACGTTTCGGAGTATGAGCAGAAAGAGGGAAGAAAGTATGTACGCAGAATTGCGGGAGCTGATTTTCGTAGGGTTGAAAAAAGTGACTGAAAGAAATTCTGAGGGGTCACTATATATAGATGAAACCAACTCCGGGAGGTTGAGGAAAACGTGGGAAGCCCACAAAACTTCGTGGTCAGTTATGACCCACGATTCTGGTGGGGCGGTTTTGACCGCATGAGACCGTCCAGATTCAGTGAACCTCCAATTAGATTCAAAATTTTGAATCTCGGATAAGCTTGAATCTGCGCACGTATAAATCTTGACTCCTGGGCCGACCCAATTCCGGATGGGCCACCCAACTAATTAAGTCCAACAAATAAATGACCCAAAATAAATGGTCCAATTAAGATTTTGGGTATCTAAAAAGATAGATGGGCCCAAGGACCAAGGACCCGGGCCGGGCGGGGCGCGCGCACGCGCGTGTGTGGTTCATGGTTAGGGTCCCCATGCACCATTTTAGAGAACAAGACTACAAGCTTGTATTTATACTAGGAAACTTTCCTTTAAGTTTCCAATGTGGGATGAATGGGAATACTACACATGGTCAACACTCACCCATTAATTACTCCCTCGCTAGAGCATTAATGTCTCATCTTCTTTAATTAATTTCTCACTCACCGAAATTCGGTTTTGAGATATTAAATATACCACAATCATCTACTCAAAGAGTAGATCGATCTCGTCACGTTAAATTTACAAAAATCAACATTTTAATTCCTCAATCAATTTGGTCAAACATGAGTGCTAGAGCACTTTCAAAACCAAATTTCCAACACTACCTTTAACCTACCTTCCGCAATCTCTTCGTTGATGCACCCAATTTTCTAAACGACTCCCGAGGAACAAGAAAGTTGTGATGGTGTTTCCTTAGAAGGACAAGGACAAAAGAACAGGGTCTTTGGCCTTCTTACTAAGGTAGAACACAAGATTAAACTCATCATTTTGTTCACCCTAACATATCTCCTATTTGTACTCTCTCATATTTCTTTTGTAGTTTGTTGTTATGTTTATAAACATGATGAAAAAAATTGATCAAAGCGTTAGCAAGAGATAACAAGCTTAAAGTCAAGTTAGGAACAAAAAAGGAGAAAGAGAACACATCACTACCCATCCAATGGGTCAAATGTAAAGCAAAGGTTGAATCATTAGAAAAAGACTCACTTTCACTTGAGCTACCCTAATCACATAAGAGAAAAAAATTATTTGAATTGAAGGGTCAAGAAGACCAAAAATCTTTAACCAAATTTGAAGCAATAGAACACATGAAGAATTTGTTTTACCATCGAAAGCTTTTGCAAGAGCTACATAAAGGTTTGGATATTGCTTATCACAAGAGTGCACATTATTTGAGTGACATGGAAAAATAAATAGATTATTTTTCGAACAATACAAGCTTGTTGAGGTTGTTTCTCAAAACACTAGGTTACCTCCCTGGGTGTGTACGGTAAAAATAGGGCAATCAAGTATATGTCTAATCCCCTAAATTCGAAAGTGATCTTAATAAATCAACTAACGAAACCTTGGTGGCTTTCTGTAATGAATCGAGTAATCTCCAACTATGTCAACACTTCTTTACCCATATCAAATTTGAAAGCCACTAAGGTTATTTTAACAATCCATTAGGACCAACGTTGAATAAGAGGAATAGGTATAGACTCGAATGAGTCTTCTTTGTCGTATTCACCAAAGTCAGAGCATTGAGAAACAGTCTCGTCGAACACATAGAAGTAGAATTGACCTACGTAATTTTCCATGTAACCCAAATAATATGCACTATTTTGTTAAGCAATATTCAAATCTTCATGTATCTCTTACAAAACTTTTGACATGACTCAATTTGGAATAAAAGAAATTATTCATGAGTTATATTCCTTCGTCTTTGGCTAAAGAATTTATCACCTCTTCATGGCTTCAGGTCGAGAAATATTTTCTATGATGCGATGAGGATACCTAGAGCAAAGGTGAATTTTTTTTCTAATGAGTCAACCTTTTTGTCTACATCTGATCAATTTGATGGATAGGGATGCGTTCTCAGTCTCCTTTTTTATACATGGTTGACTTTAAGTTGGTTAATATTTTGTCAACAAATTGATAAACTTTTTTCACCAGGTTTGTAAACATAAATAACAAACTATAAAAGAAAGTACCAATATGAATTATGTCAGGGTAAAAAGAGTTATAATGTGAAGAGTTAAATTGTATCCCACACTAATAAGCCTTATTAGCCGTAGCCCCGATTTTTCTATCCTTCTAAGGAAACAGCATCCAAGCTTTCTTGGTCAACATGAGTCAATAGCAAATTTAGAAAATCTAGTGCACTAGCGTAGTTTAGGTAAACTACTATACAGATTGAGGAATGCTTAAGGTGGGGAAAAGTTCACTGATATGATTTTCCCTTATCAACACTTCTTTCAGAATTTTTGAACACGTTATCCTTGGTCTTCTTAAATGAATGGCATTGAAGACTAGCACGCTTTAACCTGTGAGAATATAGGTGGAGAAATTTCAGATATGATCAAAGGATAGATTTTTCTGAAGTGTATCTTTGATATTTGAAAACCCAAATAGGTTCTCAATAAAAAAACGTAAGTGGGTCTACAGAATTAAAGTTAATAGAAAACGAAATTCAATCTTACAAAATCACATAATCTTTCTTAAGCATTTCACAAAATAAGCCACCTAAAGGTAATTTCCTACCCACCCTACCATTGATTTCGATTCACTTTGTTGGTGTTCATACCCTTGGTATAAATTCATTATTGTGTATTTACATTTGCGCGTAATTAAATGCGGAGCCAATTTTTTGGAAAGGCTTACAATTGTGAATTCGCTAACACAATTTTTGTGTTTTTCCCTTTATCATGTTATTCTCAAAGTCATTGGTGTGGATATTGATTACTTAAAAACTCATAAGAGAGATTATCATATGGACAACAAAAAATCAGGGCAATATTGTTCTACAAGTGTACGGTGTCTATCCTAGTGAGGTAAATATGAACCGATCACACAAGGATAAATTAGTGCAAAAGTGATTTTAGTTGGTCGAGTACTGTATAGAATGATCGATATAAAGAATAGATATTTAAGTAAAGTTATTAATAATTGCTACCTAAATTGTCACAAGCAAGAACAGAAAAAGAAATGGCTACCAAAAAAAGATCATTAACAAATTCATACAATTCAAATAACAAAAATAGACAAAGGCATCTGCAATATTTAAATATGGCTAATGACCCATATAAAGGTGATTTGCATTTATTCTTATATAGTTGATCACTTAAAAAAGATTAATCAATTTCTCAATCCAATTAATCTGAAGAAAACATAATAAAATGCTTGTATCTCTATCTAAATTTGTTGGGTACTAGAGTTATATGCGCGCGATTAGGTTCCAAGTGTTAGTTCCAAAACTAGTATAAGACTAGTTTGATTAAGCTACAAGTTGTAGTTAAACTAGAATTATCATGCATCAAAATCTTTATTGCTCGTGCTTTGGAAGGGAACACCTTATGTGAGCCTTCAAACACCAAATTATGCCTCCTTAATTGTACTTAATTATCTCGTAATGAGAAGATTTAACTAAATCAATCAAATCAATTCTTTATTTCATATAATATTCCAATCTTTTTTTTAGTAATTGAATTATATTGCAAGCATTGGTATATACAAATTAGTGTATACAAATGCTTTCATTCCACATTACAGACATCCATATCAAATACCAATATTTCATTCAGCAAATTAAACACTAACACACATTAAAAACACTAGAATTTCTCCCGTGTGATGCACAATTAGTATATTAATAAGGCTTTTTCTAAAAAACATATTTTAGTCGTAACATGCGAAATGAACTTTTCAAAATTATAGATAAAAGAATTTCATAATTTACAGATACAATGATAATTAATAATAAATACAATTAATTATATGTTTATACAGGGTAAATCTTTTTAAATTTGTGTAAAGTAATATTAAATATTTTAAAAAATAATTATTTAATTATTTTTGTGGGGTTTAGTAGTTTAGTGTGTATATATATATATAAAGATAGTATTCGCGAATGATTGTGTTCTTTGAAAGAAATTTTTTTGAATTATTTTTTATAATAAAATAAAAATAAATTACCCACAAATAAAATATTTAAAATGTTATTAGAATTGAGTCATTTTTATAAAATTATTTTTTTTAAGCAATGAAAATTGTTACTAATCAACTTTTAAATAATTATTTAAGTATAATTAAATTTGGGCTTGTAAATTAATTTTGGACTTATTGCAATTATTTGACAGAGTGAATTATGGAAAGTGGGGAGAGAAAGTGGGAAGAAAAAAGAGAAGAGAGAGAGTTAAAGAAAATGGATGGAACCAGACTTTGCTGTTTTTATATATGTATACATTTTACACTTAAAATTTTATAACGATTCCAATCAAACTCAACATTTCAAGAAATTAAACTCTTTTAAAGCCTATTGCAAGAACTAGTGATGCACATGTACATATAATATATCAACTCTCACAATACAAGAATTGTTTTCAAATTTCAAATAATTTTTCAAAAACTGAAATTCAATTTTGAAAAAGCTTTCGGAAACAAGACATTTGTTCTCAAAAACTAGATCCGAAATTCATAGTTCCCGTTCGAAGAACAAGACGTTATCAAAATCCTGAAAATTAAACCCTAAATTAATTAAAACTAACCTCTACACAAAGTATCGGTTGGAAGGATGACGGCAGCAGCAGCAGCAGCGGATGTGGCGACGCGATTGACGGAGGTCAGCCGCGCGGCTGATGGAGGTGGGCGGCAGTTTTTTGGCAGAGAAAATATCCCCCTTATATCTATTTCATAACTTTTTTTATCCTATGTGGCTTCGTCTAATCGCGATTACCCTCTTTCTCATTTTTCTGAAATTTTTTAATATTTAATTATAATTTTATTAACAACAGTTATTTTTAAATTCAAAATTATTGACGGTTTATATTTCCTTAATTTTTTGCAACAAAGCTTTCGACTTTCACCACAAAATATGTGTAATTTAAAAAGGGTGTTAGAGATGGTTTTAAAGAGAGATAAGTGTTTAGAGAGGGTTTTAAAGAGGAAAAATATCCCTCTCCAAAATGTGTGTCGGGAACTGCTTAACGAGGGATTTTTTAAACCCTCGTTAAATTAAAGAGGGCTTTGGCGAGGGACTGACGCGTGTCAGATTGGCAAGGGCCAACCACCCTCGCCAAATTGACGTCTAAAAAAAAAGCTCGCCAAAAGCCTCACACATTTAACGAGGGCCGCAAAACCATTGCTAATTTTGCACGCAAAATTAGCTGAGGGTTTAGGGCCCTCGTCCAATTATACGAGCATTTTAACGAGGGTAAATGGCCCTCGTTATCTGGAAGAAAAAATCAAAATTGGGCCGGGGATTCGAACCCGGAGTTGCAAGCCCTCTAAAACACCCACACAACCACCACCGGGACACGCGCCCGTATTGTAAAGAACATTATTTGGGTGTTTTTTAGCCCCCATGGTGTATTGAACAACGCGACCTCCGGTATGTGGAGACCTTTAGTTTAAATAAAAACCGTTTTAGGCCGCGACTTGTTACTTGTCAATAATGCATTTCTAATTGTATATATTATATATATGTATGTATTGTATATTTATGTATTATTTCTTATATATGCATGTATTATGTTATGTATTATATATTATATACGTATATATGTCATTTCTTATATATTTATTATATATACATGATTAAAATATTTATAATAAAATTAAAAATATATAATTTATATCCTTTTATATATTTATTAACATGAATAATTTTTTTAAAAATGATATTTTAATATTCTATATATATGTACACTATATTAACTAACACTATATATATGTACACTCGTTTTTATTAAAATATTTTAAAAATAATTGTCAATTATATTGTTTACTATATCTTTTTGTTAATTATAGTTAATAAAATTGTTAAATAATCACTTTTATATTCTTTTTTCACTATTAACCTACATGTGTACACACATATATATATATATCAAATCTCATAGACCAATTCTTATAAACTAATCGGAGAGATCCATCAATAATATTCATAACTAATAATGATCATAACAAACAAATGTGACAAATATTCAAAAACTAATAAAAAAACATAACAAAGTATTCAGAAATATAAAATCAACAAGATAGTTATCAGTCATTCAAATATACATCATCATCATCATCATGAGGCTGATATTCATTGTTGGGATTAACGAAAAGATCATTAAATGGAACATTATCTGAACGACGTCAAGCATGAGACGCCGAAGCACTGGGACCGCCGGTAGGAAGAAAACCACCAGGAGGGTTAAAGGGAATAGTAGAATACCCACCAATAGAGACACTCGGATATGAGGGATAAGTGGGAAATATGGCGCCGAACGGCCCTAAGCCCTGGGTACCGCCGGCCTGCTGCGGGCTACCACTGGTCTGCTGGGTAAAGAGTCTCGTCTGCTGATGAGGACTACCGCCCGACTTTCTTTGGGGCTTCCACCGTCTGGCCGGGAATAAATCCCATCTCTACGATCTTTGAGGGTAAAGACCACTTGGGTGGGTTTACACGGAACCCCGATATCTGTGACCATTTTCTCTGGCGCATAAATTTGCTCCCCTAGCTCCATTTCCTCCTTAAACTTCCTAGCCATCTCATGTCGTTCTTGCGCCAGCAAACGTTCCATATCAATCTGTGAGTAGCCGCCAATACTAGTGCCACTTGAGCTCCCACCTGGGCCAGATTGAATGTGCCCCATGTTGGTCATTTGACCGAGACCTTTATGTTTTCAAGTGGGGAGTATAACACACTGTCCAAAATTATCACCGTGCTCAACTTTTTTTTTTTCTCCTTCTCGTTTTCTTTGGTTTGCCCACGAGTAATCGGGTGAGTGACTCCTCACGACTCTCTGAACATACAAATATTTTGATAGTTAAAATTAAATATATTATTAACTACTTAATTAAGTAGTACGTCATAGTGAATAAACAAATTCAAGCACTTACAAGTGTGGCGTCCATGTCATCATACGTGACTTCCTTTCCTTCTTGTTCGTGGAGATGTATCACGAGGTCCCATATAGTTGGGAGGCTTCCATTTGTCTTAAACTGAATTTAGATGTAGTTTGTTAATAATTAATTATTATTGTAATTAAGTAATTAAAATATCACAAAAACTACTTACGTATTCTCATGCATATTCTGCAGCTCCCTTTGAACCGCCTCTATGCTTAGACCCCTTGGACAACCTATTTCGCCGACACTGATCGCTCTTAGCCTTCACTTCCGGTCGGTCCTAGTATTGCTTCAGTGCATTCCATACACGTTCATCCCACGGGGGCTTCACAGTCTCATCATTACCGTTCAACCTCTTCCAACGATTGAGAAGATCAGAATATCATTTTTTTGCCCTCGATTTCCACTTTTCTCAAATGTCATTTTTATCCTCAGCCTGCTCATCCCATGCGACTTCCCTCTAACAAAAAAATATATAAACGATATTAAATTAAGTAGCTAGTTAAAAATATATAAAAATATGAGATTAGTTAACATATATATACCTGGAAGGTTTCCCACCACTCGTCTTTCCTTTGATCGGACACCTTAGCGAAAGTGTAGCCACCCAACTCCATGTGTCTGGACATGATATTTCTAATTATTCTTGATAACTTATTAGAGGGCATCAACCTGTAAAATTAAAAAAACGTTACACACACATATATATAATTAAATATTATCTTTTTAAATATGGTCTAACATACACTCCATGCCACGTCCAGATAACTAGTCGGGTGGATTGTGGAGCATGGTTGGCCAACTCTGCAACCTCTTGTTCCTCGTTCATCGATTCCTCATTCGTATCATCATCTGCCTCTTCGTTCATCGATTCATCTGAACCCAGATTTGGTGCTGGTACTTGAGTAGTCTCTTCATCTTCTTCATTGTCATGGGATGTGGAACTAGATCTACTTGAATTGCCTCTGCCAAATATACGGTTGTGCAATCCTCGCAAACCTCTAGCCATCTGTAACATTGGTTAAATAAATTAAATATTTGAAGATGGATAAGAATAATGCATAATTAAAACAAGTGAACATCATCATATAATTAAAATAACTCATTTCAAAACACACGGGATAATAAAATTGAATTAATTGACAATTTTATTCCGGATAATAAAATTGAATTAATTTTGACCTCCATGATTTATTTATTTGTGGATTCTTTTTGGAGAAATTCCCCCCACGGGACGGCCAAAAGATAGATTTCACATGAATAAATTCCGAATGGATGATTATGGGTTATTATTAGTGGCGACGATGACCCTCCCCACGAGGCTCGTTCAAAGCGAAGTAATAATTATGTATTTAATCATGGTTATTACTTAGGTATAAAATTTATATGCATATACTTCCCCGAAGTCCCTGTCAATTTTATATTGGTCAAGTGGGAGCCAACTATTAATCTGGATATTAAAGGTTTATAATTGTTTCTTTTTTGTAACCTGCTTGAATGTGTTTAAATAATGACCCACCCCACGTAGCTTATTTAAACTGTTTTGAGATGTTGGTTGATGCATGTTCATATTTTTTTGAGATTTTAATATGATGCATGTGATCGAACCTTGTGATATGTTTGTGCTTATACAAATTGTTATTTATTTCAGTTCAGCATGTCGCAACCTTTTAATCCACTGTTATATACACTCAAAGAACACCAATTAACTGGTGATAATTATGTTGTTTGGAAACGGAATATGAGTTTTGTCCTACCTGCACAAGAACATCATTGGGTTCTTGATGTACCCAAGCCCCGTATGCCTACTGATGGTTCAACTGATGCGGAAAGACACTTGTATAATATTTGGGAGCAGGCCAATGAACCCATGAAACGTGTAATCTTGACTTCACTATCTGATGATTTGAGACACATTCATGAAGGTGTTGAGTCTGCTGCAGAAATTGTGCAAAGTCTTGAAGAAATATTTTTAACAAAAGACCGCATGATCAATCAGTTTAAAAATGACAACGTGGACAGGCTAAAAATGGCTGAGGGAACTCCCGTAAGGGAGCATGTTCTCTGGGTAAAATGCCATTTTGACAAACTTGCTTATCTCGGTACTAAGTATTGTGATGAGGCTCAAATTGAATTTCTTTTGCTAACTCTTCCAAGGTGCTTCAATGAGTTTTACTGTAGTTTTGTGATGAGTGATCACATGTTTACTATGGAAACTCTGCGAGAAGCCTTGGAGAAAATAGAGAAGCATTTGGGAAAGAAAGACGAAGCATTGGTAACCAAAAGTCTTTTCTCAGAATCTAGGCCAGTGGTAGGCAAGATTCAAGAAAAGGAAAGTGGTCAGATCCAAAGCGAACTCATTACCAAGAAAGGTGAGAGAAAAATAACTAGTTGGATGGGTGTCAAGAAGGTACCAAAAGGAAAATGTTTTAACTGCGGTGGAAAAGAACATTGGAGGTCAGCCTGTTCCAAACCCAAAAGGAATGGAAAGAAAGGTAATTCTCACGCACTAGTTGTTGAAACTTGTTTAGCGGCGTATGCCTCCCATTTATGGGTGGTGGATACGGGATCCACTGATCATGTTTGTTTCACTTTAAGGGGGTTCAAGCGGACCCGACAACTTAGTGGGAGTGAGATCCTCATCACACTTTGGGCGATCTTCTGAGTGGAAGGCTGAAGCGATGGGAGAAGTGCACCCTCTTTTGAAGACGAGTTTTAATTTTAAGAGATGTTCTTTACGTTCCTACTTTTAGAAAGAATTTAATTTCGGTTTCTAAACTTTACCTTGATGGATATTCGGTTACTTTTGATAAAGTTGTTACCATTTCTCTTTATGATAAATTTATCTTTCATGGAACGTTGTTGAATAATCTCTATACAATTAACTGTGCACACCACTCACGAAATGCATCCTATAACACATCAATTGTTTCCGATAAAAGAAAACGTTCATCAGACGTGAACGAGACACTTCTATGGCATCTTAGATTGGGACATATTAATCCAAAAAGGATTCAAAGGTTGGTAGAAGATGGTTCATTGGAGTCTCTCCGGGTTAAACCAATCCCAACTTGTGAATCTTGCTTGGAGGGTAAAATGACCAAGAGGGCATTCAGAGCCAAGGGGAATAGAGCCAAAGAAATGTTAGAAATCATTCACACGGACGTATGTGGTCCAATGTCAATCAAAGCAAGAGGAGGTTATGAGTACTTTGTCACCTTCATTGATGATTACTCAAGGTACGGCTATATTTTCCTTATAAAGCATAAATCTGAGACCTTTGACAAATTCAAAGAATTTAAGGCTCAAGCAGAGAATCATAGGGAAAAACGTATCAAGTCTCTACGATCTGATCGTGGAGGCGAGTACCTCAGCGATGAATTTTTGAACTACTTGTCAGATGAAGGGATTGTATCCCACTAATCGCACCGGAACCCCTCAACAAAACGGGGTTGCAGAGCGAAGAAACTGAACTCTTTTAGAAATGGTTAGATCAATGATGAGTTATGCGGATCTACCCAAGTCGTTCTGGGGTCACGCCTTGGAATAGCGGCTTATAATCTGAACTTGGTGCCATCCAAGTCGGTTTCCAAAACTCCCAAAGAATTGTGGACCGGGCGCAAGCCCAGTTTGAGACACATGAGAATTTGGGGGTGTTCGGCCTACGTGTTGGACAAGGAAGCCAGAAAATTGGATCCACGATCAGAATTAAGGTTGTTTATAGGATATCCCGAGGGAACAAAAGGGTGTATATTCTATGGTCCCAAAGATCAAAAGGTGGTAATAAACACCCACTTTAGATTTTTGGAAGAAGACTATATTAACGAAAGAAAGCCCAGAAGTGAGATTGCCTTAAATGAGCTTAGAGGGCTAACCTCAGTGCCAACTGTATAAGATGACATACCAAACGACACACTTACACAACCGGAACCTCGTCGTAGTGGGAGGGTTATGAGACAACCCGAGAGATTCATGGGGATAGGAGAGTCCTCGAACTTAGTCCCCGGTCAAGATGAATCAGACTCATGGACTTACGACGAGGCAATCCAAGACCAGGATGAGGTTTCTTGGCAAACAGCAATGGAAGCCGAAATGAGTTCTATGTATCATAACAGAGTGTGGGAGCTAGTCAAACCACTCAATGGGGTCAAACCCATTGGCTGCAAGTGGGTATATAAGAGGAAAAGAGGACCGGACGGGAATGTGGAAACCTTTAAGGCAAGGCTTGTGGCGAAAGGTTATACTCAGAAAGAAGGGATCGACTATGAGGAAACTTTTTCACCTGTAGCAATGCTCAAGTCCATCCGAATTCTCTTGTCGATCGCTGCGCATCTCGACTTTAAAATATGGCAAATGGATGTCAAGACGGCTTTCCTTAACGGAAGTCTTGAAGAAGAAATCTATATGCAACAACCCCAAGGCTTCATTGAAAAAGGCCAAGAACACCTAGTTTGTAAGCTCAAGAAGTCCATTTACGGACTCAAACAAGCATCCAGAGCTTGGAACCAATATTTTGATCATGTAATAAAGTCTTATGGGTTTGATCAAAATGAATACGAAAGTTGTGTGTACAAGAAGCGTGTCGGAACTGCATTGGTATTCTTAGTACTATACGTAGACGATATTCAACTCATTGGAGATGATGTAAAGGTATTGTCAGACGTAAGGGCGTGGCTTTCAAAACAATTTGATATGAAGGACTTAGGGGAAGTCGGGCACGTCCTTGGGATCAAGATCACTCAAGATCGCAAGAAAAAGATGATAGTCTTATCGCAAGCTTCATATATAGACACTGTCTTGAAGCGATTCAGCTTGCAGGATTCCAAGAAAGGCTTCGTACCTTTCAGGCATGGAATCCATCTATCCAAGGATATGTGCCCTAAGACACAAAAAGAGATAGATGACATGAAAGACATTCCTTATGCTTCGGCTGTTGGAAGCCTTATGTATGCAATGCTGTGCACGAGATCGGATATATGCTTTGTCGTTGGCATGGTGGCAAGATATCAAAGTAACCTGGGAAAAGAGCATTGGACGGTAGTTAAAAACATTCTGAAGTATCTGAAAAGAACTCGGGATAGAATGTTAATTTATCAGTCAGATAGTCTAATCCCCATCGATTATTACGGACTCGGATTTCTAATCGGACTTAGACTCGAAAAATCTACCTCCCATTAATATGTTTTTGCATGGGGAGGAGCCATGACATGGAGAAGCGTTAAGCAGAAATGCATCGCCGATTCTACCATGGAAAATGAATACGTAGTCGCTTGAGGCGCTGACGAAAAAAGCGGTTTAGCTCAAGAACTTCCTAGTGGACTTGGATGTAGTTCGAATTTGCCCAAAGACAATCAACATTTCTTGTGATAATCTTGGGAAGCGATTCTTGAAATTCAAAGGGAACCAAGAGCCCACAAGGCAAACAAACACATTGAAAGGAAATACCATCTTATACGAGAAATCGTTAAGAGAGGAGATATAGAGGTGGCAAAAATTGCGTCAGAAGACAACCTAGCAGATCCATTCACAAAGGGTCTGCCTCAGAATACATTCGAGAGACATGTGGAAGGAATGGGTGTCAAGACCGTTGTCAATCTGCTATGAGTATAAGTGGGAGATATTATTAGGTTCGTGTAGGTGACATTAGATGTCACGTATTAGGAACTACATGAGATGTGTTGTAGTATACTTAAAAGCAGACTTTGAGTATAAATGGGAGATTGTTGGGGTTATCTTTGGAAAATATGCTTTTACTTTGTATAACCAAACCCGAATTTTTTCTCTTATTCTTTGAAATAAATTATTTATCATTGATGCTTTAAATATCATTGAATGTTACATATATTTATTGCATAATTGTTCAATAATCAGTACGCGTTACATTGTAGTTAATTTAGTGATACCAGATCACAGAAGATTAAATTAACGGTCCGCATAACTAAAAAGTACGCGGTTCACGACCTAGATGGAAATGAAAAATCCATCGTGAAAGGTTGAAGTGTAAGGCTCGAGTTGGCTTGTCTTGACCAAAAGATTACACTAGTGCATGGCTGATGCACGGAACAGGACCTATAGGAGGATAAATTCTTCAGCACTGAACCAGGAAGAATTAGACCTCAGAGATTCGTTATTTCTTAATCTTCGTCCCTTAAATAGGATCGCGTGTGGTTAGTAATTATTGCTTTGACTTATGACGGATAGAGAATCAATGAGATTCAATACTTTATATCTTGGGCAATATTCTTGGTCACATCGCGATTGCTAAGATTTATCTGAAGAATGGTGTCTGATACACTTTCGTTTGATTTGCCTCCTTGGGAGGTTCATAAGATTTATCATATCAAATCTTGCAAGTGGAATTTGTTTCCGGTATGGATAATAATGTTGAACCGTTCCTTGACCAAGGACAAAAGATATTAATTAATGGAAAGTTATTTCAGTGGCTTGAATTAATTAATGGGCTAGATAATCTTAAACACGGGGAAATAATAACAGGAGCCATATTAACAAATAATATGGGTTAAGATGGATAGTCTTGATATTAATTATGTAGTGGGATTAATTAATATTTATGGGCTTGAATAATATTGTGGCTCAATATTGAAAATTCAAAGTCCATTGGAAGGTCCAATCTTAATTCTCAAAAGGCCCCTCAAGTAGCCCAAACATAATGTCCAATAAATGAAAAAGGTGTTTAAAATAAAATAAATTATTGTTGCTTATTTTTTCCAAAATTTTCGAAAATAATAAAGGAAGAAAGAGAAAAGATTTTCTTGATTTTCTTGGAAATATTTTATGGAATATGTATTCTTGAAATACAAGATTATCCCATTCAAGAAAGGTCAAATATCCTATTTCTTCCCTATTTAATGGGATATTTTCGAAAACCCCTTAATATAAGGAGGTGGGATTTTTATGGAATATTTTAATTATGGAGAAAAGAATATATTGGATATATTCAAGATTTCTTGGAGATCAAGAAAAAAAAATTCCCATCTTATTCCTAGTGAAAAAATTGGCCACCCCTAGTATTATAAATAGGGGATGAATTTTTCAACCCCAAGTGCAATTCCATGTGTTGGAAAAATTAGAAATCCACAAAGGTGGTGCAACATAATTTTATTTTTTCCTTTTGTTAAATTGTTCGCGAGTTCCTTCCACAGGATTGTTGAACAAGGATAAGGGAATACTTGAGAAGACCTTTTGGTGTGTCCGTGTAAACGGGATCCATCTTCTCAACGGTTGTCACTCCGAGTGGTTAATTTATGTAAACCCGTAGTAATTCCGCATGCGTAGGATTTACGTGAACTATTTGTATGCATGATTGGTTGTTGAATTATTATTTGAATTAATATAGGACTAATTCATGCTAGTAATAATTGTTAGAATTAAATTTGTATTTAAATATTCAACCCAAATAGATCCGGACAATTAATTCCCCAACAAACACATCATCAAAACATATAGTGGTGTACACAACAAAGATATATAATAATTAATTCAACTTGTGCCGAGTTCGAATCTACCAAAACAACAAGATCATCATCTATTTGCACATTCATTTGGGATGATATGTCGTCCTCTTGGAATGGGGGAAGCTCTAGTTTTATATTTCTATCGATTTCCACTAACGATCATGGCTTGGTGATGCAAACAGCCCACCAATCTCACCCCTGCACGGATCCTTGGTACATGGTGACACTACTAAGAGGACCGCCCGAAAGATTGCGTATAAACTGATTCTGAATATCATTGTTTTTCACCTATATATATACAATTGACGTATTATCATATTAATGTATATAGTATTTTATATTATATAATTGACATATTATCAGATTAATATATATCACTTACAAGTAGATCAAACCACAATGCGAATTCCCATTGAAGAAAATTATCTTTTTCAACATTCGATAGATTCGGTTGAACAATCTGTAGCTGTTGGAAAAACAGACTACAATTGTTGCGATGAGAACTTACAATAATTGATTAATATCGTTGCAATTGTAAATTTCAAATTAATTAACTTACTTAATATATGGTTGCACCTCGTTGCAATTTAGTAGCACATATGTATGAGTTATTCGCTTCTCCAAGTTAACAATCGATCTTTTACTCTTCTTTCCAAGTTTACTACCAGGAGGTACAAATATCGAGAGACTACCTGTCACTGATGGGGATACTTCACGAGGTACATTGTGTCGCCTCGTCAGCACATGCTTCTCAAAATAATGGGAACAAAACATTGATGCTTCTTTTGTTAAATAAGCATTCGCAATTGAAGCTTCCACATGTGCTTTGTGTTGGGGAATAAGTTGCACAGATTTATTCGGGGTGAATATTTAAATACAAATTTAATTCTTTAATTATTACTAGCATGAATTAATCCTATATTGATTCAAATAATAATCCAACAACATATCATGCATATAATAATTCACGTAAAACCAACGCATGCGGAATTCTACGAGTTTACGTGAACGTACCTCTTGGGATGGCAACGGTATGGCTGATTAGACTAACCGCAAGGACTTCCCAAGTATTCCCTTAGTCCTCGTTCTACTATCCAGCGGAAGGATTCTTGTGAACGATTTAACAAAAGGAAAAATAAATATGTTGCACCACCTTTGTGGATTTACTAATTTTTCCAGCACTTGGGAATGAAAGAATCATCCCCTATTTATAGAAGAGAAGTTGTCGATTTTTTCAGTAGAAAACCAATGTGGGAAAAGACTTTTCTTGATCACCAAAAAATCTTGAATATATCTTCTATATTCTTTTTCCCATAATTAAAATATTCCACAAAAAATCCCACCTCCTTAATATGGATTATTTTCGAAAAAAATGATGCAAGAATCCAAGATTTGGATCTTCTTGAATTTATGAGATATTCTTGTATTTCAAGAAATACATATCTTCCATAATATATTTTCAAGAAAATCAAGAAAATCTTTCTTGCCCATTATATTCAAAAATTTCGAAATATCCTCATGAATAACCAAGTGGGAGATTTGTTGAATTTAATGAGACAATCTTGTATTCCAAGAATACATATCTTCATTCCATAACAAAATTCAAAGAAAATCTTTCTCCCTCTTTTATCCATAAATTTCGAAAATATTAGGAAAAATAAGCAACAATATTTATTTTATTTTAATCACCTTTTTCAGTTATTGGGCTATATGTTGGGCTACTCAGGGGGCCTTTAGGAGAATTAAGATTGGACCTTCTAATGGACCTTGAATATCTAATATTGAGCCACAATATAATTCAAGCCCATAAATATTAATTAATCCCACTACATAATTAATATTGCACTATCCATCTTAACCCATATTACAGTCAATATGGCTCCGGTCATTATTTCCCGTGTTTAAGATTATCTAGCCCATTAATTAATTCAAGCCAATTGAAATAGCTTTCTAATTAATTAATATCCTTTATCCTTAGTCAAGAACGGTTCAACATTATTATCCATACCGGAATCTAATTCCACTTGCAAGATTTGGTATGATAAAACTTATGAACCTCCCCTAGGGGGCAAATCGAACAAAGCGTGCTTGCACACGATTCTTCAGATTAAATCTTAGCAATCACATGTGACCAATAATATTGCCCAAGATAAAAAGTATTGAATCTCATTTATTATTACCCATGATAAGTCAAAGCAATAGTTACCAATCCCACGTGATCCTATTTAAGGGACGAAGGTTAAGAAATAACAAACCACTGAGGTCTAATTCTTCCTTGTTCAGTTCTGAAGAATTTATCCTCCTGTAGGACCTATTCAGTGCATCAGTCATGCACTAGTGTAATCTTTTGGTCAAGACAAGTCAATCTGAGCCTTACACTTCAACCTTTCACGATGGGTTGTTCATTTCTATCTAGGTCGTGAATAACGTACTTTTAGTTACAAGGGACTGTTAATTTAATCTTCTGTGATCTGGTATCACTAAATTAACTACAATGTAACACGTACGACTTATTGAACAGTTATGCAGTAAATATATGTAACATTCAATAATATTTAAAGCATCAGTGATAAACAATTTATTTCAGTAAATAAATCTAAAAATTCAGTTTCGATTATACAAAGTAAAAAGCATACTTTCCAGTATAATCCCAACAATCTCCCAGTTATACTCAAAGTCTTCTTTTAAGTATACTACAACATGTCTCGTGTAATCCGTGACATCTAATATCACCTACACGAACCTAATAATTTCTCCCACTTATACTCAAAGCAGATTGTCAATGGTCTTGACACCCATTCCTTTCACATGTCTCTCGAATGTATTCAGAGGCAGACCCTTTGTGAATGAATCTCCTAGGCTGTCCTCAGACGATATCTTTGCTACATCTATATCTCCTCTCTTAACGATTTCTCGTATAAGATGTCTTTCCTTTAGTGTGCTTGTTTTGACTCGTGGACTCTTGGTTCTCTTGAATTTGCAACTGCCCCTAGCAGATATTGATAGACAAATTCAGAACACCATCCAAGTCCTCTAAGAAGATCTAGAGCCCAATCGGTTCTTTCACTGTTTCACAAGCAGCTACTTACCCGACTTCCATGGTTGAGTCAGTGATGTATTTCTGCTTCACACTCGTCCATTTGATGGCTACACTTCACAAATGGAAACACACTAACTGAGGCAGATAATTTCTAGAATCTAAGTTTGATTGGAAATCCGAGTTCGTGTAGCCGATGGGGATTGGAGTATCTGACTGATAAATCAACATTCTATCCCGAGTTCTTTTCAGACACTTCATAATGTTTTTAACTGTCGTCCAATGATCTTTCCCTGGGTTACTTTGATATCTTGCCACTATGCCTACGGCAAAGCAAATATCTGGTCTCGTACACAGCAATGCATATATAAGGTTTCCGACAGCCGAAGCACAAGGAATACTTTTCATGTCATCTATCTCCTTTTTAGGGAACATTTTCTTGGATAGATGGATTCCAAGTCTGAAAGGTGCGAATCCTTTCTTGGAATCTTGCATGCTGAAGCGTTTCAAGACAGTGTCTATGTATGAAGCTTGCGATAAGCCGATCATCCTTTTCTTGCGATCTCGAGTGATCTTGATCCCAAGGATATGTCTGGCTTCCCCTAAGTCCTTCATATCAAACGGTTTTGAAAGCCATGCCCTTACGTCTGATAACACCTTCACATCGTTCCCGATGATCAAAATGTCGTCTACGTATAGTACTAAGAATACCAATGCAGTTTCGACACGCTTCTTATACACACAACTTTCCAACTCGTTTTGATCGAACCCATAAGACTTTATAACATGATCAAAACATTGGTTCCAAGCTCTGGATGCCTGTTTGAGTCCGTAAATGGACCTCTTGAGCTTACAAACTAGGTGTTCTTGGCCTGTTTCAATGAAACCTTGGGGTTGTTGCATATAGATCTCTTCATCAAGACTTCCGTTAAGGAAAGCTGTCTTGACATCCATTTGCCAGATTTCAAAGTCGAAATGCGCAGCAATCGATAAGAGAATACGGATGGACTTAAGCATGGCTACGGGCGAAAAAGTTTCCTCATAATCGATCCCTTCTTTCTGAGTATAACCTTTCGCCACTAGTCTTGCTTTAAAGGTTTCAACCTTCCCGTCCGGTCCTCTTTTCCTCTTATATACCCACTTGCATCCAATGGGTTTGACCCCATTAAGTGGTTCGACTAGCTCCCACATTCTATTATGAAACATAGAACCCATTTCGGCTTTCATTGTTGTTTGCCAAGAATCTGCATCCTTATCTTGGAGTGCCTCGTCATATGTCCATGGGTCTGATTTTGGGAATCAAGTCCGAGGACTCTCCTATTCCCATGAATCTCTCGGGCTGTCTAACAACCCTCCCACTATAACGAGGCTCCGGTTGTGAAAGTGTATCGTTTGGAATATCATCTAGTACAGTTGGCACTGAGGTTTGCCCTCTAAGCTCATTTAAGGTAATCTCACTTCTGGGTTTTCTTTGGTTCATATAGTCTTCTTCCAAAAATCTAAAGTGGGTGCGGATGACCACCTTTTGATCTTCGGGACCATAGAACATACACCTTTTTTTTTTCCTCGGGGTATCCTACAAACAGCCTTAATTCTGATCGAGGATCCAATTTACCGGCTTCCTTGTCCAACACATAGGCCGGACACCTCCAAATTCTCATGTGTCTCATACTAGGCTTGCGCCCAGTCCACAATTCTTTGGGAGTTTTGGGAACCGACTTGGATGGCACCAAGTTCAGAATGTAAGCCGTTGTTTTCAAGGCATAACCCCAGAACGACTTGGGAAGATCCGCATAACTCATCATTGATCTAACCATTTCCAAAAGAGTTCATTTCTTAACTCTGCAACCCCATTTTGTTGAGGGGGTTAAAGTGCGATGGTGGGGATACAATCCTTCATCGGATAAGTAGTTCAAAAAACTCATCATTTGAGGTATTCGCCTCCACGATCAGATCGTAGAGACTTGATACGTTTTTCCCTATGATTCTCTGTTTGAGCCATAAATTCTTTGAATTTCTCAAAGGTCTCAGATTTATGCTTCATAAGGAAAATGTAATTGTACCTTGAGTAATCATCAATAAAAATACTCATAACCTCCTCTTGCTTTGGTTGACATTGGACCACATACATCTGTGTGAACGATCTCTAACACTTCTTTGGCCCTATCCCCTTGGCTCCAAATGCCCTCTTGGTCATATTACCCTCCAAACATGATTCGCAGGTTGGAATTGGTTCAACTTGGAGACACTCCAGTGAACCGTCTAACCTTTGGATCCTCTTTGGATTTATATGACCGAATCTTAGATGCCAAAGAAGTGTTTTGTTCACATTTTCTTTTGTCGGAAATAGTTGATGTGTTATAGGATGCATTTTGTGAGTGGTGTGCACAGTTAATTGTATAGAGATTTTTCCATCAATGTCCATGTAACAATACACTCATCATTTCAAGAAATGATGTCATTCTTATTAGAAGAAACTTAGTGTCCTTTAATCGAATTTTAGAAACTGAAAGTGAATTCTTTCTAAAACTGGGAACATAAAGATAATCTCAAAAAAACTTTATCTTCAAAAGATAGGTGCACTTCTCCCATTTTGCCGCCCACTCTCTAGCATAGCATCGCCCAGTGTGATGAGGATCTCACTCCCACTAAGTTATCGGGTCCGTTTGAACCCATGAAGCCAACATGATTAGTGGATCTCGTATCAACCACCCACGAATGAGAAGTATACGCCGCTAAACAAGTTTCAACAACTAGTGCGTGAGAATTACCTTTCTATCCGTCCCTTTTGGGATTGGAACAGGTAAAACTTCCATTGTCCTTTCTCACATGACTTAAGCACTTCCTCTTTGGATTTTCCTTGACCTGAACAAGCATTCCTCATCTTACCATTGCCCTTGGCAACAGTTGAGTTTTATTGCTTATGGCCTTTGGTCCTCTTCCTTTTCTTGCCTCCCTTGGCCTAGAAGATGAAGACGGACCACTTGCCGTCAAAGCTTAAGTTTGGTGTCTTATCAACATCTCTGCCGAGACCAAAAGCTTGCAACAAATTAGCTAGCGAAGCAAAAATGCTCAAAAACTTTTTGGGCAGAGATTGAAGTACCAAATTCATCTGAGTCTCCAGATCATAATCTGCACTCAGAATTTCAAGTTTGTTCAGATGGGCAATCTATTTTGAGGACGTAATCCCTTACGGGTTTTGCCCTCCACCATTTTCGGCTGACGACATATCTCATGAAGGTGATCGATGAGTCCCGCATGTTTTGACTTCGTCGGTTGGCTCATCGATTTTTGGTGTGTCAAAAATCCACTTGTGCTTTTGTGCAGTTAGGACAATTATAATTTTCGTTTCCAATTAATATAGTTTCCATACATATTGTATTGACTTTAAGTATAATAACAGTGGATTAAAAGGTTGCGACATGATGAACTGAAATAAACAATAATATGCATAAGCACAAAATTATCACAAGGTTTGATCACATGCCATCATATTTAAAATCTCAAAAAAAAAAATGAACATGCATCGACCAACATCTCAAAAACAGTTTAAATAAGCCACGTTGGGTGGGTCATTATTTAAACACATTCAAGCGAGTTACAAACAAAACGATTTACAAACCTTTAATATCCAGTTAATAGTTGGCTCCCACTTGACCAATATAAAATTGGCGAGGGACTTGGGGAAGTATATGCATATCAATTTTATACCTAAAATAATAACCATGATTAAATCTGAGATTATTATTTAAACTTGAACGATCCTCGTTGGGAGGGTCATCGCCGCCACTAGTAATAAACCACAATCATCCGTTTGGAATTCATTCATTTGAAAGTTATCTTTTGACCGTCTCCGTTGAAATTTCTCCAAAAGAATTCACAAATAAATAAATCATGGAGGTCAAAATTAATTCAATTTTATTATCCTAATAAAATTGTCAATTAATTATTTAAACATACTTAGTAATTTTGAAGGTGAGATTTTTCCATTTGGCAACTCTCATGCAAACACATTTAAACAAATTAAATAAAGCACAAGATAGCACAAATAAATCAAGCAAAACAAAAAAAAATAACATATTGGGCACAAATTATCCAATTGTCATGGTTTGATTTTTCTTGGCTTGATCTTGAAGAAACACGCGTCTCAATTTCTCCCACTCGTCGTCTCGAAAAAATACTTCATCTCGAAAGCATGCCTTGGCGACTCGGCCGGGATTCACGCCAAGATCAATGGCGCCGCTGGACCAGACCTCGGCCGCCCGGCGGGTCAGGCCGCCGGTGCCTCGCATCGTCTCGTGACGGCCAGCCCGCGATCCTCAGCGAGGCGATGCAGCGGCTCGTCCGCCTCGCGTCGCCCGTGGCCTCGGCAGCGCGTCCACTTCGGCGTCTTGCCTGCGGTGCAAGATGGTGTCTCCCGGCCATCGTCGCGCGGCCCATGTCCTCGCCCTCGGCTCGTATTATAAACCTGCGCCACTGCGCCCATGCGTGCCAGTCTTGCTCCTCCCGCCTAATCTCGGATTTTTTGTCCTTTAATTCTTAAGTCTCGAGTCCTCGTTTTTACGATCCTAAGCACAATTTATTTACAAAAAATTAATAAACCTAGATCTAGACTAGTCTATTACATTGATCAAATCAAACAAATTCTAATCTACTTTCGTGGATTTTCTCTCAAAGCAAAAATGAATCCGAAACGAATAGAATTAAAAAAACACGTTTATATGCATGCATAAATAAACACATTAAAATCCATGACAATTGGATACACAAAAAGCAGATCTAATGGTTCTACTATCCAATTTCAATTTTAATGTCCACGAAATAAATTACAATTTATAAAAATTGAGCAAAAACCGTGGCTCACGATACGATTGTTGGGGAATGAGTTGCCGCAGATCTATTAAGGTGAATATTTAAATACAAATTTAATTCTTTAATTATTACTAGCATGAATTAATCCTATATTAATTCAAATAATAATCGACAACATATCATGCATATAATAATTCACGTAAAACCTACATGCGAGAATTCTACAAGTTTACGTGAGCATTACCTCTTGGGATAGCAGCGGTATGACTAATTAGACTAACCGCAAGGACTTCCCAAGTATTCCCTTAATCCTCGTTCTACTATCCGGTGGAAGGATTCTTGTGAACGATTTAACAAAAGGAAAAATAAATATGTTGCACCACCTTTGTGTATTTACTAATTTTTCCAGCACATGGAATTGTACTTGGGAATGAAAGAATCATCCCCTATTTATAGGAGAGAAGTGGTCGATTTTTTCAGTAGAAAACCAATGTGGGAAAAGACTTTTCTTGATCACCAAGAAATCTTGAATATATCTCCTATATTCTTTTTCCCATAATTAAAATATTCCACAAAAAATCCCACCTCCTTAATATGGATTATTTTCGAAAAAAATGATGCAAGAATCCAAGATTTGGATCTTCTTGAATTTATGAGATATTCTTGTATTTCAAGAAATACATATCTTCCATAATATCTTTTCAAGAAAATCTTTCTTGCCCATTATATTCAAAAATTTCGAAATATCCTCATGAATAACCAAGTGGGAGATTTCTTGAATTTAATGAGATAATCTTGTATTCCAAGAATACATATCTTCATTCCATAACAAAATTCAAAGAAAATCTTTCTCCCTCTTTTATCCATAAATTTTGAAAATATTAGGAAAAATAAGCAACAATATTTATTTTATTTTAATCACCTTTTTTTTTTATTGAAATTTATATGTTGGGCTACTTGGACCGAGGGGGCTTTTAGGAGAATTAAGATTGGACCTTCTAATGGACCTTGAATATCTAATATTGAGCCACAATATAATTCAAGCCCATAAATATTAAATAATCCCACTACATAATTAATATTGCACTATCCATCTTAACCCATATTACAGTCAATATGGCTCCCGGTCATTATTTCCGTGTTTAAGATTATCTAGCCCATTAATTAATTCAAGCCCTTTGAAATAGCTTTCTAATTAATTAATATCTTTTATCCTTGGTCAAGGAACGGTTCAACATTATTATCCATCTGGGAAACTAATTCCACTTGCAAGATTTGGTATGATAAAAGCTTATGAACCTCCCAGGGGCCGTCGAACAAGCGTACTTGCACCGCGATTCTTAAGTATTAAATTTTAGCAATCACATGTGACCAATAATATTGCCGGGATAAAAAGTATTGAATCTCATTGATTTGCTACCCATGATAAGTCAATGCAATAGTTACCAATCCCACGTGATCCTATTTAAGGGACGAAGGTTAAGAAATAACGAACCACTGAGGTCTAATTCTTCCTTGTTCAGTTCTGAAGAATTTATCCTCACCTGTAGGTCCTATTCGATTACATCGGTCATGCACTAGTGTAATCTCTTGGTCAAGACAAGCCATCCCGAGCCTTACACTTCAACCTTTCACGATGGGTTGTTCATTTCCATCTAGGTCGTGAATAACGTACTTTTTTTTTTACAAAGGGACTGTTAATTTAATCTTCTGTGATCTGGTATCACTAAATTAACTACAATGTAATACGTACGACTTATTGAACAGTTATGCAGTAAATATATGTAATATTCAATAGTATTTAAAGAATCAGTGATAAACAATTTATTTCAGTAAATAAGTCTAAAATTCAGTTTCGATTATACAAAGTAAAAAACATACTTTCCAGTATAATCCCAACACTTTGTTACCCACACTTAACTTTAAGTTGTGAAGATACCTAATTCGATGGAATGGGTGAGTTGAATTGTCTAATTAAATAAATTATCAAATAGTTAAAATGAGTTAAATAGATTACCTCTCAAATGGATACATCCATCTATATTGTACTGGACCAGCAATTTTTACTTCATATGCAAGATGGACAGGTAGATGCTCCATCGAATTAAAGAAGCTGGGTGGAAATATTCGTTCCAACTTGCACAAGATCACTGGGATACCATTGTCCAATCGAGTCATGTTTTCCACAGTAATGGTCCTCGATGTTAACTCCCTGAAGAACAAGCTAATTTCAGTGATAGCTTGCCAAATCTTAGTTGACAGAATCTCACGGAAAGCAATTGGGAGTAGTCTCTGCATAAACACGTGACAATCATGACTCTTCATCCCAAACATCTTCAATTTTTTCCAGTCTACGCATTGAGACAAGTTGGACACATAGTTATCGAGAAATTTCAACTCATCTACCCATTTGCAAACATATATTTGTGTTTTTTATCAAGGGAATATGAAGCTTTGGGGTACTTTCCTGTACGTGGACATTTCTGCAATGAGGGTCGACGACAGTATTCATTCAGTTCATCCCTGGATTTAGTTGTGTCCTTTGTTTTCCCTTCGACATTCAGCACCGTGTAGAACATATTATCAAACACATTTTTTTCAATGTTCATCACATCCAAATTGTGTCTGATCAACAAGGAGCTCCAATAAGGCAAATCCCAGAAAATACTTTTCTTCTTCCAACCACATTGTAAACCTTTGTTGTGAACATCAGCACCCAACTCTGTTACTTTCATCAATCAAATCCAATCAATTTGCTCAAGGAGCAGATCACCTGTAAGGATGAGAGGTGGATCATCATCAACTACTACATTCTTTCTGAATGCATTCTTGTTCCTTCGGTATGGATGACGTCTATCTAAGAACTTACTGTTGGGATTATACTGGAAAGTATGTTTTTATTTTGTATAATCAAAACTGAATTTCGGACTTATTTACTGGAATAAATTGTTTATCACTGATGCTTTAAATATCATCGAATGTTACATATATTTACTGCATAACTGTTCAATAAATCGTACGTGTTACATTGTAGTTAATTTAGTGATACCAGATCACAGAAGATTAAATTAACAGTCCCTTGTAACTAAAAGTACACCATTCACGACCTAGATGGAAATGAACAATCCATCGTGAAAGGTTGAAGTGTAAGGCTCGGATTGGCTTGTCTTGACCAAGAGATTACACTAGTGCATGGTGATGCAATCGAATAGGACCTCTGAGGAGGACAAATTCTTCAGAATTGAACAAGGAAGAATTAGACCTCAGTGGTTCGTTATTTCTTAATCTTCGTTCCTTAAATAGGATTACGTGTGATTGGTAACTATTTCTTTGACTTATCATGGGTAGATAATCAACGAGATTCAATACTTTTTATCTTGGGCAATATTATTGGTCACATGTGATTGCTAAGATTTAATCTTGAGAATCGTGTGCAAGTACGCTTGTTCGATTTGCCCCCCCTGGGAGGTTCATAAGATTTATCATACCAAATCTTGCAAGTGGAACTAGTTTCCTTATGGATAATAATGTTGAACCGCTTCTTGACCAAGGACAAAATATATTAATTAACGGAAAGCTATTTGGTGGCTTGAATTAATTAATGGGCTAGATAATCTTAAACACGGAAAAATAATAACCGGAGTCATATTGACTCGTAATATGGGTTAAGATGGATAGTGCAATATTAATTATGTAGTGGGATTAATTAATATTTATGGGCTTGAATAATATTGTGGCTCAATATTGATAATTCAAGATCCATTGGAAGGTCCAATCTTAATTCTCCTAAAGGCCCCCTAAGTAGCCCAACATATAGTTCAATAACTGAAAAAGGTGTTTAAAATAAAATAAATATTGTTGCTTATTTTTTCCTAATTTTCAAAAATTATGGATAAAAGGGGACAAAGATTTTCTTTGAATTTTGTTATGGAATGATGATATGTATTCTTGGAATACAAGATTATCTCATTAAATTCAAAAAATCTCCCACTTGGTTATCCATAAAGCATATTTTCGAAATTTTGATAATTAAGGGAAAGAAAGATTTTCTTGATTTTCTTGAAAATATATTATGGAAGATATGTATTTCTTGAAATACAAGAATATCTCATAAATTCAAGAAAATCAAAATCTTGGATTCTTGCCCTATAATTTTCGAAATTAATCCATAACAAATAGTAGGTGGGATTTTGTGGAATATTATAATTATGGGAAAAAGAATATAGGAGATATATTCAAGATTTCTTGGAGATCAAGAAAAGATTTTCCCACATTGTTTTTGCCCTAAAAATTCGACCACCTCCACTCTATAAATAGGGGATGATTCTTTCATTCCCAAAGTACAATTTCATGTCTTTGAAAAAATTAGTAAATCCACAAAGGTGGTGCAACATAATTTTTTTTCCTTTTGTTAATTGTTCGCAAGTGTCCTACCACCGGATAGTCGAGCAAGGATAAAGGGAATACTTGGGAAGTTCTTTTGGTGTGTCTAATAAACAAAGCCATTGCCGTCCCAAGAGGTACGTTCACGTAAACTCGTAGAATTCGCATCGTGGATTTTTACGTGATTTAATTATATGCATGATTTGTTGTTGGATTATTATTTGAATTAATATAGGATTAATTCATGCTAGTAATAATTATAAGAATTAAATTAGTATTTAAATATTCATCCCGAATAGATATGTGCAACTTATTCCCCAACACTTACGATGGTTGTCAAACCACGATTTGCTATGACCGAGCCTCGGTTGAAAAGCCTCGATTATAATCTGCCAAAGGTGTGGACAAGCAAGCCTTCCAGCTGTGCTCCATCCAGACAACATCGAGTTGGCTGGAAAGTCACTGATGGTCCAGATTAGTGCAGCTCGCATCAAAAAAATTTGCTTTGTAGCAACATCATACGTTACCACTCCTTGTTCCCATAAAAATTGCAAATCACGGATCAGTGGTTGCAAAAATACGTCCAATTTATCATTTGGATTTGTTGGACCAGCACCTAATAAATAAAAACATGAATCGATCCTTCATGCACAACCATGGAGGTAGATTATGCGGTGTCACTATCATCGCCATGATGAATATTGTTTCTTGTCGCTAAAACGGTTGAAAACCATCAGTGCTCAATCCCAACCTCACGTTCTGAATTTCTGAAGCAAATTCAGGATGCGACTGGTCCACGTGTTTCCAAGCCTGTGAGTCTGCAGGGTGACGCATAACACCGGAGTGGTCATTAGAGCAACGTGCATGCCATGTCATATCCTTCGCAGTAGCATTTGACTGATACAATCTTTGCAGTTGAGGAATGATAAGAAAATAGAACATCTCCTTAAAAGGATGATTCTTTTTTACTCGACCATTTACGTCATGTCTAGCAAGTTTGAACCGTGGCAGTTGGCAAAACTTACAATTTTTAAGTTCGTCGTCTGCACCTCAATATAACATGCTGTTATGTGCACAACAATGGATCCTCTCCACTGGAAGACCCATCTCACTCATTAGTTGTTTGCTATCAGAAAATTTCTTGGGCACCAGACTATTCAGACAAAGAATACGAATCGCATCAATCATTTGATTATAACCCCTTTCAGACAGTCTGTTTTCATTTTTAATGTTCACCAATAGGGTATTGTATGACAACTGTGAGTGTGATTCACAACCAGGCATTATACCCTGAGGCATTATATCATGATTCGCTGCACGAAGCATGTTATAAAAATGTGCAGCATGCTCATTAGGAGGTTCCTCATTAGGGGGCTCATCATCCACATTTAAGTGGGGACCAGAGGTTAAGTCCATCATCATATTGTGATACGAGGTAGATCCAGATGTGACGTCAACCGGCCCATGTGAAGTCGACGTAAATGGTTGATCATTGTGTTGACCCCAAATTTCTTCACCATGAAAAACCCAATTGCAATAATTGGGCATGAACCCATTTCTATACAAATTACCTTTCACGTCATCAGATGAATGAAACGATTCCTTGTTCCGACATCTAAATTTGTTGCAGGGACGCCTAATCTTTCCTTGATTCATCCAATTCAGATTACTAGTGGCAAAATCTATAAATGATTCTAGTCCATTGTAAAATTCAGAAGATATCATGCCATTAATCGATCTTTGACCATACATCCAACTAAACGGCAAGAATAATCCATATCAATTTGTTTCACATTTATGAATTAGTTAATATTCAAAAGCCTAATTAATAATTAATATTTCCTAAAAATTTCGGCAGAGTTTCATTTTATTTTATCGTATTCCCCAGTTAATCATGATCCTACGTGCATCCATTTCCGACCTAATCAATTAAAATTAATTAATTCGGAATGCACATCTTCTACAACAACCAATAACCAACAAATATTCACCAACATCGATCCCTCCACTCCAACGTAATTAAGATATATTCTTTAACACCAAAACTAGTTATATTAAATAAGCTAAATTGAGCTAATTATACTAAATTAATATACACATGTTACCTAAATAATTAATACAAAATAATATACTAAACATACATGTATCAAACTACATACTAAATTAAGCTAAAATACTAATAATAATACTAAATAATGAGCCAACGTATAATTAACAATTAAAATATTAAGCTAAAATACTAATAATAATACTAAATAATGAACCAACGTATAATTAACAATTAAAATACATACTAAATAATATAACAACTAATACTAATTGATTAAACAATAAAACAACTAATACTAAATAATATAACAACTAATACTAATTAATTTAACAGCAAAACAACTAATACTAAATAATATAACAACTAATACTAAACAATAATGCAACTAATACTAAACAATAGAGTAACTAATACTTATCAACGATTAAATAAATCGAAAACATGCCTTAAAAGGAGCACACGCCCGGAATTGCAAAAAATCGCCCGGAAGTCGCCTGGAATCGCCTTTTTTTCCTCTCTCGGCCGAGCAAAAATGCGAAACTGGACAAATGGGCGATTTGGGCGTATATATAGTGGGGGGAGGATTTTGGCGAGGGAAATTGCCCTCATTAAACGAGGTCATCTGGCACTGGGAATCGTGGTGTTGACCGTTACAGGTCAGCTAGGGTTTTTTGAAATAGGCGAGGGTTTTAAACCCTCGCTAAATGCGCGTGAGACTCAGCGAGGGTTACAAACCCTCGCTAAATGCTCGTGGACTTTTGGCGAGGGTTTAAACTCTCGCCAATAAAATACACTCGCTAAAACTTTCACTGACCTGTACCCTCTTTAAAACCCTCGCCAATTAAAGAGGGTTCCGTTCCCCTCTTTAAATACCCTCGCTAAATCGGCAATTTTTTGTAGTGTTTTTTTTTCCAACATAATGTTCTCACACATTCAATTATCAAAATTCACAGAATTTATCCAACAATCTCCCCTCACTTCTCCCCATCTATACACAAATCTCCCTTGCTTGATGTGGTGCAACACATTTATTTATCTATAAACAAATTTCCAGTCATACCAAGGTATGATATATGAAACCCTAATTGTCTTCATTGTGATTAGTTTACTCACTTGCTCGAATCGTGATTTCGCGTTTTCGATTTCGGTTTCAATGATTTCATGATGAAAATGCTTTAATACTTATTTATGTTGATCTATTGATTTTTAGTCTGATATAGTTTTAGTTGCTCGCTGAAAATGGAGATTTCTTGAGTGGTTAATTAATTGTGTTGGTTTCTCAGCAAATTTGTAGGATAATTTTCATTTTTTTAAAAAAAAAAAAATTGTAAGTTTCACCTTTACACGTTCTTAATTATGCCCCCAATTTTTCTGTATACGATTATGAGTTTGTGATTGTTTACCAGTTTGTATAGTCAATTGTTAACTTTTTCAGATCGATCTCTGTTTCATTTCAGATATATACTTTACTCAACCATACATTACTTGATTGTCGCTCGATGTGGCCATTGAGTCATTCGCCATTTCTTACATTATCCGCCAATAACACCAAAGCTATGCATACTTTTCTATCTTTCATCAATGGTCCCAATCTGGAAGATAAAGTAGTAGTTCAGCAAACACCCCCAGTGGATTTTTTACCAAAGTATTGTAGTGTACACATAACAGTTTACCTGCTTAATACCTTCATTAGTAGGGCTTCTTAAGGATCTGCGTTTTGGGTTCTTTTCGTTCTGCAATGAAATGTGTTTGAATTTCCACTATTCAAATTCTTAATTTTCGGTAGTATTTGCTCATCTTAATTTCTAATTAAACGTCTCAGGTTTAATATTATCTTAACCGCCTCAAATTCTTAATTTTCTAATTATATTTCCTATCTTCTCCTTTTTTCTTTTCCTCAGGTTTTTTTTTCTCTACCCCGCCAATATCTATTATCCGCTGCATACTTTTATCTAAAAGTTCTGATTCTAAATTTTATTATCTCCCACTGCTAATTGGATTCATACCTTCCATCACTACTCATCCCTTTTTAATTTTTCTGAAATGTTTGTTCATATTATTTTTTATCATTCACTTGTGTTTTGATTTTTATTTTTGGTTTGCAGAACACAATTTTTAATTCGGCACGAATTATACTAATTTTGAATCTTATCTCTCTTGAATATGCAGTGAGGAGCAGCGTGCTTGAATTTATTTATCGTCTTACCTGCAATAGGTACATCAATTTTGAAGAGGATATTTGGAATTCATTTGAAATGTGAATATCCTCTTAAAATTGGTTACTTTAATATTGTTCCGTTCATTGCTGATTTTTCAATCCATTTTCAATATGCACACAATCCTGATCCAATCTTCTCTTTACATATTTAGTTTTATTTACAAGTGTTGTGCTTCATTCGAATTGATGGAGTTTTTACTCACTTGGATAGGTGTTTTCACATAAATAATTTCTCCAAAATTCCATTTTATTTGTACCTCATTCCCTTTTAATCTTTATTAATCCATCTTCTTCTTTATCCTTATTGTAACTGTGTATATATAATATGTTTGTGTGTATCTACACTTCCATCTAATACTTTGTCCATATATATAATAGCTTAGTTTATTTGAATTATGGTTCTGTCTTGCAAATGCCAATTTAAGCAACACCATATTTGTTTCTTTTACACATTTGCCTTCTACCTTTATGTTTTGTTAAGCTATCAATATCTCAATATCGTTTTCAGATTTTCTAATTCTATCAACTACCTAATGATTTGCAAGTTTTATGTTTGCAGTCGACATACTAAATTTTTAATCGTTTTGAAGTTTTGTTTTTTGTAATCCTAATATGTATCTCTATTTCATGCTTCATTCTTCAATATACAATTTTCTCTTTCACTGATCTCTTTATGAAATTCATAGTTTTGAAAAATTGAATTGTTCTGAAAAATTTCAGGGATACATTAACAAAAACTTGGAGCTGATGAGATGTTTTCTTGGGTTGAACATCATATAAAAATGGGTTTGCTGGTAAGCTTTGACTGACTGCCTTTTTTTTGTACAGCAGAAATGAGAATTATATTGTTAGAAATCCTCTTAACTTCTTGCTGTGGGAAGAGTTTTATAGTCATTAAGGGCTAATGGACATATGCAATGGCTACTATTATTACGGTGACGACTCCAGATAGACCGAAGATATTGTTTGACTCGAGTCACATGATGTGCACTTTGACATACCTGATGTACGAACATCACCGACTGAGCTATTAACTCCTAGATAATCTACTACGTTCCAGGTATAATTAAATTAGGATTAACATTTTCAATTCCCATATTAAAATTTTAAAGTACAGTGGTGATTTAATGTTGGATTGATGACATAAAAGGAGAGACTCTCATGCATGCTAATCAAATAGTTACTTAAAAAAATCAATCGTCAGTGCTTTAATTAAATTTATACTTACAGGGGCTAAGATTGGATATTGCGCTGACCACATAATCGGGCTATTTTATATCAGACGTTGCACGAGTTGAGAAAACGAGCTATTGATAAACTTTAGCCAAGATCAGGATTCGTGTTATGGTTTAATAAAATTTTAAATATAATGTTGTGAGCGTATTTTCTATATAAGAATCAATATTTATGGTTGTGAAAGTTTTTTTTTTTATTTTAGTGCAATCAGTTGCTTTTGTGAATTTCATTCTTTGTATGAAGAATCCTTGAAAAAATATAACAAAAGAATTCCAATGCTAATCGACTCCCAAAATAGGAGGATAACTTGACTATTTGTTTGTTTTATAGCGATGAGATGAGAGGAATAAGAACTGTGTAGGTGATGAGTAATTTTTTCCAAATAACATTTCATATATCTTTGGCCTTTCAACTTGAAAGAACAATAACAAGTTTATTATGTTTTAGTGTTATTGAAGGAGTTATAATTACTTGAGCTTAGCAATGTAGTGTTTTCGGTAGAGGCATGCAAAACAATTCGTTAGGAAGGATAAATTAATCTTGCACTAATTTTGAAGAAGGGCAATAAAACAAATCAATGAAAAAATTACATTTCATTTTAATAAATAATTTTTTAAATATTCTTTACAATGATAATATAAAAATTATTCTCAGTAATCCCGCCTAATTTACACTAGTGAAAACTGATATTTTCAAATAGGGGTTTCTAACCTTATTGAAAATGATAAAGCCAGGTCCTTTCAAAAGAAAACAATGATAGCCCCTAGCACCCCATTTTTAGTAAATCCACCACCAAAAAATATATTAAAAAAATTTACATATAAAAAGACTGTATTTCACCCTTTTATCAATTCATTGAAAATTTCACTCATTTAAACCCTGATTTATACCCACCCAACTACGACAGTCACCACCTAGTCACCGCCACCGGAGTCCCTGCTCAGTCATGATATTTTACCTACATAAAAGAAACAGCCATTTATAATGGGGAAATAAAGAAAAAACTTAAAAAATCGAGGGAAAAAAAATCACACAGAATATTAGTCCATTTCTTATAATGAGCGCAAAAATAATTGTGTTCAATTTGCGGGCAGAGAAAAGTCAATTTATTTTTTTTGAAAATATTTTAATTTAAAAAAATCATAATTTTCGAAATTTTTTAACAAATTTAGGAGAAAATAAAAGTTCCCATTAAAATTTTCGGGAAAAGGACAAGAAAATCTGAACAAAAAAACAAGAAATCAAACCTTAAAAAATTCGAAGAGAGGGGCGACGGCGCTGAGGCAACGTGAATTGGAGGAAATGAGTGGAGGAGGAGGCGGACGGGTGGCAAAGGAAAATTAGGGTTAGAAAGAAAAGGGTAGTGCAAGAAATAAATTTATGTTAAGTGTACTAATCACGTGAATGGGCTTCAAAATGATCTCCAATTGGGCCTTAAATTGCATAACGTGGGCTACTCAAATTGCCTTACATTGGGCGTGCTAGTTCTTTAATTAAATTGTCTTCTTACTTGATCTTTCTTAATTTGGATTCACTAAAATAGCTTTCAAAATATTCATTTCTCCTACAAAACAAACCGAGCACCACATTTCTCCCTACCAAGTGTAATTAGCTAAAACGTCAATTACACAATAAAATCATGCAATTATCATCCGGATCAGATCGTAAAAAGTTTTACATTCTTACCAATTGTGTTTAATTCTTCTGTTGTTTTTGTTATTATTGTTTTCAATGTTCGAACATTATGAGTAACAAATATGATTTCACAACACGCACATTTTCAAGCAGTTCTTCATCTTATCTTTGGAAAAACTGTACTGTGAGATTGACTTGAAAGTTGATATAATAAGAAGGAGAGATTGCAGAAACAAAAGAATTCTCAAAATGGATTGCGGGATTAAGAGACGGAACTGTTCGTCTGTTCTAATGGTGGATGTGCGGATATTGAAATTCCTGACATTATTTTGTTGAGCAACTCAGTGGATCCCATATTGATAATCACAGAGAGCATGTAACCTTCATTTTAAAATAATGATGTCAATCAGAAAATGTTGTTGGAGCAGGCTATACTAGCTCTTACGCTCGATATTATTGGATTTGTCAAAGAATTCATGATTTCGATGAACACTAGAAAGTGATGAATTATTTAAGTTCTGGCAATGTGTGCAAATCTAATTCGAACGTTGATTTATTGGATGATGTGCACATGCCGAAATTTTTAAATGGAATTTCATATTTCGGCGACCTGAATTACATATTAACTCTAAGATCGAAATTTATGTTGTTTTGCGGAACATAAATCATTATGTTGGATATGCAACAATACTAGATTGGTCGTGACAAAGCTTTGTAGCCATGTTCTTGAAGCGGAAATTCTTAAAGGGATCAACGCATGACAAATGGTGGTGATCCCAATAATGATACTAACTCCATGAGATACTAGACTCTATTTCAAATTCTAGACTCTATTTCAAATTCTAGAGATGACAATTTAAAGGAATCAACTTGATGTCGGATGATAATGACACTCTAGTTGTTGCAAATATGATGTCGGTTTATGGTACATAATATAGAGACGAAAGATGATTAAAATTACTCCTATGATCTATCTTCGTTTTAATATACGACATTTGATAACAAATCGCTTCGGGTTTATAATGAGGAGCCGGATAAATCATTTCTGATTTATGATAATTGAGTTGGTGGTACATCTCGGTTAAGCATCTTGATGCTGATATGAATTCATGATTACTTCTCCAGCATACACGTTAACTCTACTCTCAAGCAACGAGATATCAAGTTCGAGATGAGAAAGATTAATCTAATTGTCTATCTGTCACCTCAAGCTGTTGAGTCAAATTTGTAGGCCAAATATTTTTTACGTCACTTGTGTAATTTCATTGGTAAGTGGTAATTTGTCTTAGGATGAGACTGATCTTGGTCTATAAAGATAATGATGGAGATGTGACCACAAATAATTTATAATACTCCCTCTGACCCATAACACATTGCGCCAACTTTTGCGTAAGCTTAAGAAAAATGTATAATAAGTGGAGTGTTGGGGAATAATTTTATTAATTTTTATGTATAAAGTAAATTTTTATGGGTGAGTGGGTCCCAAAAGTAATGGAATTTTATGTAAATGTGTAAATATTATGGGGGTGAAGTTTAATGGAGAGTTTATGTTTATAAATATGCAAAGTATTGTGGGATGTCCCAATAAAAAAAAAATTGCAATGTGATGTGGGACGGAGGGGGTGACAGTTATCAGCTTACCAAAAAACAAGAATCTCTTGTATCTTAATTGGCATATTTAATGCTTCTTTTATTATGTCTTTCATTTTTTCTGTAGGTAATAAGACACTTATTTTATTAGCAGTGTGAGTCATATTTCAATTAGGAACTAGACCTTTTATTTGAGCAAGGAGCCTTGGTCCTATTTGTATAAGTATTAAAAGAAAATGAAATTGAATTATTTATGACAATTTGAGAAAATAAAAATTGTTCTTTCATCTTCTGTGTTCTTTAAGGTATTCATAGAAACGACTGACTTATACTTGTTTCTATTAATTGTTATTTATGCAACATGAAAAGAAGAATGCGAAAAGGAAAGCGAAAAGATCTGTGTATAATGTCGGGTTATTAGATTTATATTGATGAAAATGTACATTGATTTAAATAATTTATCTATTATAAATGTTAATGGACGGGGGCAGGGGCAAGGGTCAGTCCCCATCTTTAGAAACGATTGACTTATACTTGTTTCTATTAATTGTTACTTCCCACATTTAAAAAGGATTTAAATGTCGAGTTAAGTTTATATTGATGAAAATGTACATTGATTTAAATAATTTAAATTTATTTAATTATATTAAGTCCAGGGGCAAGGGTCGGGTCTTTCCCATCTTTGGATCTCATAAACTTTAATTTATTGATAGTTCACTCCATAAAAAATTTATTTAATTATATTTATAAACTAATTGATACTTTCCTCCGTCCTTACCAACTTGCACGCAAAAATGACAAAATGACAAAGAATCTCACAATCTCCACTCTACAATCTCCAACCTTCATCCCCTTTGAAAAGTTAACAAAATACTAAAAAACTATTTTTTTAATTTATGTGCAAAAGCAAATGTGCATGTTGGTGGGGGACGGAAGGAGTAATACTTATCAATCAATATTATTATATTTATAAACTAATATCATAACATTAGTTGTTATGGATAGTAATTTATAAATGTAATAATATCAATTTTATACTATGAACAAATTTCACTAGAATTTTTTTTTTTATTTTTTTCTTCTAATGTCTTGATTACATTATAGAAATCAGTAAAAATATGAATAATTTTTTTATTAATTTATCAAACTAAACTTAGGCTAGGATTGAAGTTAAAAATAATTATAAATATGCATATTATATCAAATAACATAATAAATTAATTTATTGAGTAAATTTTAGGTGAAACTTGATCATAGTATGAAATTTATATCATTATACTTACAAAATAATATCACGATAATTATCAACTGATATCATTGTAAAAAACCGATCGGCTACCGTCAAAAGACCACCTTACGTGTCCACCAAATGAGCAATTGGGCGAACACGAACCACACCGGTCGGACGAGCAATTGGGCGAACACGGGCCACACCGGTCCGGGGAAACACAGTGGGCGAACCACGGGCCATACCAGTCCGGACGACCACACCGACGTCAGCAAGGATTTGGCGGGGCCGAATTCACACTTCGCCTCGATTAAGCGAGCACAAGAACGATACCAACAGGGGCCTCGAGCCCTAACGCCCACCCGAGCATGGGGTGCACACGAAACTATCGGAGCTCACCACGTGCTCACTAGCTAGGGCAACTACAACATATCAAAGGTAACCTCACCCATCTAAACTGTATGCTCGCCCAGGGACCACGCACATGCTCGTCGTGGCAGGCGAGCAAAAGTACGGGCCGAGCATAAAAGCCGTGGAACAGGGGGTGAAAACAGTAGCAATCAGGAGTTGTCCGAACTGAACTTGCTCCAATCATTTGAAGAGCCCCAGAAGTCCCGTCGTTTATCCACCTTGTTAGATGGTTCATCCAAGCAACCACGAAGTCAACCATAACAACAGTGCATGCTCGTCCACATGGCGAGCATGAGGAGAGAAGCCAGGAGACCCAGCAAAGATAAGGCCCGTGTTCGTCAAACCACCATTAGCGAACACGGGGCAGATACCATGAAACCAGTCAGAAGGTAAGGGTGCTCACCTCACTAGGCGAACATAAGACCTAGCCACCTGCTAAGCAACACCACCTGGGCGACAAGACAAAGTCTTCACAAGTAAGTAAAGACAGATGTCGACCCGGAGAGCACAACAAGATACGTGTCAACACCTCTTGCAATCTTGTTGAGCAAGAAAGGCCAGCTCCTGCTCGATGTGCCAGCACCAGCTTGGCAGAATAGTATAAATAGGTCCTTAGAGGGCCAGAGAAGGGGATTTTTTTTCCCACCTGTTGCTCTGATATTCACTCTCCATTCCACATCATACTTGTGTTCGCTACATCCCCAAGTCACTAATAAAATAACCCTGGCTTGGTACGCCCCCAGACGTAGTCAATCCTGACAAACTGGGTCACCAAATCTTTGTTGTCGTTTTATCTTATATACGTGCTCTCCATTTTCGAACATACACTTCTGCCCGCCACATTGCACCTATGCTCGTCACATTGTACTTATGCTCACTACTCACACACTGTGTTCGACATATTGGATTTTATTTTGTTTAGTTGTCAATCAACACAACCACGACATATTTTCCACATAAGACGACTATCAACAATTGACGCTAGAAGGAGGGCCGGTACACAACGAACACACACAAATAACCAATCCAAACACTTTCCAAAAAACCAGATAGAAAAAAGAAATATAATGCCTCAATCAAGGAACACCCAAACCCAAAAATCGGGGCCAAGCCGGTTTCCCGTCCAAGAGGAGGCTCAACATTAGCCTCGTGAAAACCAACCCCTAGAGAACATAAATCTGGAGGATATAGAAGGCGACCCCGCGGCCACAACGAGGGCCCTCACCTATCTGCTGCGAGCTCAAAAAGAACGGGCTGAAAGGAGTTGGCCCGGCAAAAAGGCCCGGAAGATGATGATCGACGCTCGCATACACTTGATAGCGAGCAGGTCAAAAGAAGAGTCACGGTCGATAAATGAGCCGACAAAGTGGCAGAGGATTTGTCGGATGGTGAACAGCCACAAGGGTCCAGATAATCGGCGTTTGGACGCCTAAAACTCGCTGTGAAGGATCGTCTCGGGGATCAGAGGCGCTAAAACCCCGGGAAGGAACAACGGGTGAACACGCAAGCCCATTCGACTCCTCATGTTCGCCTGCAACAAGAAAAATAGCAAGAGCCGAAAAAATCGGTGGGGACGAAAATATCCATCCTCCATCTCCTAAGAGACCAGGGGCGAACGCAGAAAGGGGGACTACCCCATCATGAGCATGACCACCAGAGTCCTCATGGTGGGACCTAGCCCCATTCTGGGTTCGTCGACTCCGTGAAGTTTGCGGAGATGCAGAAGGCGATCGAATGCCTGCAAGCCGACCTAGTCGCTACTAAAGGGTTGCCACGAGCAAGCACTATGTCGTGCTCGCCATTATCCTTGGCAATCATGTCCGCCGAAATACAGGAAAATGTGGTGAAAAGGCATCCACCCATCCCCATGTTCGACGCAGAATTCGACCCACATGTCCATCTGAGCATATATTCGAATTTTATGATCGCCATGGGTGCCACCGATGCAACTCAGTGCCGGTCTTTCTCCATGAAGTTGGGTTACCGGGCACACTGGTGGTTCTCGACCCTATCGGCCGCATCAATCGCTTCCTTCACACAGCTGGGGCAAAAATTCTTATCTCACTTCTCATCAATGTGTGCTCGCCAGGCCCCAAAGCAGCGGCTAGCACACTTTTCGCAGATGAAGGGCGAGTCGGACCGAGCATAGTGGAGAGGTTCAATAAGTGTCTGTACGACGGGGCCCTCGTGGAAGAGGATGACAAGATCCTTATGGTGGTTGGGGGCCTCACCCTAAATACAGACATGTGGAAGACCATGCACCAAGATTGGCCGAACACGTATGCCGAGTTCCGCGAGCGGGCAACAAAAATAATCAACATGCAAGAGGTGCTCGCCCAATCTCGGGCTGGGCAGGAAGGGGCGACTAGAAAGGTGGTCGCCAACGAAAAACTAACCAAAGAATGGGGGTACAAGGCCCCGGGCTCCTTCAAGCCTTTTGACGAAGAAGCCGATGCACACGCCCTCTAAGGTGTGCTCGCCATCTACCTCAGATGGTGTACAGTCAAATCAAAGACCAGGGAATGTTGCAGAAGCCCCCACGAATAATCAAGGATCGTGACCAGCTCAATGCCTCAAAGTTCTGTTTGTACCATGAATACATCGGGCACAACACCAATGAGTGCCGCGATTTGCTCAGCCAGTTATGGGAATTATACGAGAAGAACAGATTGAGAGAATTCATTGATCCCCCGACAAAACGAACAATTCCAGACGAATAGAAGGGCGATCAGAAAATAATCCACCTTTGATGGAGAACCAATCATCTCCACCTTGGGGGATTGAGGGCAAGCACATGCTTGTACAAAGAGTCTATCAAGCGGCGAGCACATGCCTACAGATGGACTAGGTCATTTTTGCTCGCCATAACTGTGTAAATCGGGTTTGACCTCGGAGGGTTGTGTGTTCGTCGTTCTTCAATTTTCCCCTTGTAAAAGTTAAAACTTGTAATAGCTAGGTTTTTTATTGTTTTCCAGTTGTAAACAAATGTAATAGTTAGAACATCCCGTGTGATATTTTTTTACTTATGGTAGTGTAAGTTTAGAGTGGTCGCACCAAAATAAGACGACAAAAAACGTGATCGAACAAGCCGAATTTGTGTTTTGCTTGACAAAAGATAAGATGCTCACCAAGTCTGCAAAAAGATAAGACGGACAAGTAGTACAACATGGTCGCACCGAAATAAGACGACAAAAAATGAATAGTGATCGCAACAAAATAAGATGATCACGACGAGCAAAGGTTGCAACTAAATAAGACAATCTACAGGGTCGCAACACAATAAGACGATCACAAAAATGCAAGCCAAACACGAACACTTGAAAAATTAAGTTCGACCAGGTTACGAAGAAGCCATCTAGGCCAAGCATCAAAGAGTTTAGCATCAAGAAGTTTCGTCAAGCCGAACATAAAAAGACCACTGTGGGCGAATGTTGGGATATTTTAGTTTTGATGAATTATGTAAAAACATTATCAACTTGTGTTATTTAAGCTAACTTACAGATAACAAGTTGAGGGGGAACGAGAGAACAAGTTGAGGGGGAACTCACGAAATCAGAAGTAGATGATCGAGATCAGACGAGGCTGCAGATGAGACTGATCGAGATCAGATGAGTAAGATGAGTTCCGGAGTTAACTGATGAGCTGAGCAAAATCAGAAGAAAAGAAAAGTTAAGCCAGCTGATCAGATGGAACTGAGATCAGAAGATCAGATGATCAGAAGTGACCTGATCAGATGACCAGAAAAGATAAGTTGATCAGATGATCAGAAGACCAGATCAGAAGAGAAGGGTGCAGATCAGAAGAGGAGGTTGCTGATCAGAAGAGGAGTAGATGAGACTGATCGAGATTAGATGTGATCGAGATCAGATAAGTTAACCTGATGCAACTATCCTGATATGCTAACCTGATGTACTAACCTGATGTACTAATCAGATAAACTGATATGTTGACCTGATGCTATACTGATCTGATCAGGTGAGCTGATCAGATCAGGCGAGAAGAAATCAGAAGAGAAGTCACCTGAAGACAAGTCATCTGAAGTCATGTTCACTGAGAATTAGAACGCTACTGATCAGATAGCCTGAGTGCTAGTGACCTGAGGGTCAGGATGTCTGAAGTTAGGAGAGCTGAACTCAGTTAGCCTGAGTGTCAGTATATCTGATCAGACAAGGTCCGCTGAAGAAAAGTCTGTTCAATCAAGAATCCTGAAGACTCAGAGAACCCTGAAGACTCAGAAGATCCTGAAGAATATAGTCATTAGATTCAGCTGACGTGGACCAATGAGAGGAAGACAACCAGTCTGAAAAAGCTGCAAGAAGCTACAGAATAGTATGGATTTGAATGTGACTCCATCCAACGGTAACATTCAAATCCACACTATAAATACAAGTTCTTCCTTCATTATTCAGTGCGGAAAAATGCTTGATCCATCAAGCTACAGAGCCAAATCATCTAGCACTTTCACCATAGAACACTGAGCAAGAAATACACGCATATATTCAAGAGTGTTCTACTGTAGATCTAAGCACAAATGTAATATCATAAGCTTAGAGAGATATTTCCATCCTTAGCATTGAGGCTAAACAAATGTAAGGGAAAATCTCACCCTAGTTGGACACCAAACAATCTTTACCCAAACCGAGTGTTAGGTTAAGTTTTGTTAAGCAAGGATTGTAAGTTAGTTGGACTAGCTTACTTTCTAGGTGTGAGTGAGAACTCGTTAAACATCGAAGCAATCCCGTGAGGGAGGGTAGGCAATCCCGTGGAGGGTGATAAGTCCTGAGAGAGTGAGAACTCATTAAACATCTGTTGTATCGTGTTGGACTAACACGTAAAACTAAAGTCCAGTTGGTTAAGTTGGTGCCCCTGCTGATAGGGAAGAGTGGATGTAGGAGTTGGACTCCGAACCACTATAAATCGTGTGTTTGTTACTAGTTTATGTTCTTACTTGTCATATGCATTCGATTACAAGCAAAACACATAGACTTAAAAAGAAAAGAAGAATTGGTATCACTATTCCCTCACCCCTGTTTTATATGCATTACATGATTTTTACGCATTTCATGGGTTTTTAACCGGGACCAACAGCGAACAAAAGGTTCAATCATCAGTTTAGAGCAAGACTGGAAATCTAGCTATCAAGGGTTGGGGGTTGTAATCTGCTGAGCACACGAGCGCCGTCGTGCTCGCCTCCAGCCGTCGTATCACCCTTGTGCTCGCCTATGGCCGCGCTCTCATCACCAGATGGGCGGTTGACCACCTCAACTCCCTCTGACAAGAACAAGAAATCAAGGCTGATTTCCTGGAGATCGGCAGACGAGAGATGGCAACAGGGGCCACGCCGGTTTGGATGAGCATAGCCCACCCCAGTTCGGACGAGCACAGACTTTACAAGTTCGGACGAGCACGAACCTCCCCAGTTCAGACAAGCACGGGCAACGTCGGTTTGGACGAGCACAGACCTCCCCAGTTCGGATGAGCATGGGCCACGTCAGTTTAGACGAGCACAAACCTCCGCAGTTCGGGCGAACACAACCACTATCAAGTAAGCTCTCAACACTACTTGCTTTATAGTCACTTTTCAAGCCGACACAAGGGGGTTGTTCCTTTGAGACCGGCCAAGCGGGGGGTTGCTAGCATGCTTGCCCCCAATGTTTGCCTTCAATGGCATCGACCAGCCCGCCTTCTCGGCGTTGGCTCCCCGCTACCTCGACAATGTCCATTCCGCCGATTTAGCGAAGTATTTTCCACCTTCTCGGTGATGACTTTGTCCGCCTTCATTGGCGATGACCAGCCCGTGTTGGGGTTATACTGAAAAGTATGCTTTTACTTTGTATAACCAAACTGAATATCTTATTTATTTTACTGAAATAAATTATTTATCACATGCTGCATTAAATATGAATGAATGTTATATATATTTACTGCATACCCATTCGATAAAGTCAGTACGTGTTACGTTGTAGTTAATTTGGTGATACCAGATCACAGAAGATCAAATTAACAGTTCCTAGTGACTAAGTACAAATTCACAACCCAGATGGAAATGAACAACCCATCATGAAAGGTTGAAGTGTAAGGCTCGGATTGACTTGTCTTGACCAAGGGATTACACTAGTGCATCCTGATGCGCTGAAAAGGACCTACATGAGGATAAATTCTTTGGTACTGAATATACAAGAATTAGGCCTCAGTGGTGCGTTATTTCTTAATCTCTGTTCCTTAAATAGGATCGTGTGAAATTAATAACTATTGCTTTGACTTATGATGGGAAGACAATCAATGTGATTCGATACCTTGTATCTTGGGCAATATTATTAATTACATGACGATTGCTAAGATTTAATACGGAGAATCGCGTGCAAGTACGACTTGCTTGATTTGTCCCCTTGGTGGGCTCAGAATCTTTATCATACCAAATCTTGCAAGTGGAAATTTATTTCCGGTATGGATAGTAATGTTGAGTTGTCTTTACTCCAAGGACAAAGATATTAATTAATATAAAGTATGTTCAGTGACTTAATTAATTAATGGACTAAGATAATCTTAAACGCGAGAAACAATGACCGGGAGCCATATTATTGTGAAGTTGTAATGTGGGTTAAGATGGATAGTTCAATATTAATTTTATAGTGGAGTAAATTAATATTAATGGGCTTGAATAATATTTTGGCTAAATATTAAAGCTTCATAGCCCATTGGAGGTCCAATCTTAATTCTCCTAAAGGCTCCTCAAATAGCCCAAACTAAAGTCCAATTAATGAAAAGGAGAAGAAAATATTTTGGCCTATTTTTCCTCTATTATTTTCGAAAAAAATGGGTAGGAAGAGAGAAAAGATTTTCTTGATTTTCTTGGAAAGATTTTATGGAATATGTATTCTTGGAAAACAAGTTTATCCCATAAATTCAAGAAAAGTCAAAGATCTTATTTCTTTCCTAAACTAGTTGATATTTTCAAAAATATCTATAATATAAGGAGGTGGGATTTTTGTGGAATATTTTAATTATGGAGAAAAGAATATATTGGATATATTCAAGATTTCTTGGAGATCAAGAAAAAGATTTTCCCATCTTATTCCTAGTGTAAATTTCAACCACCTTATGTATTATAAATAGGGGATGAGTTTTTCATCCCCAAGTGTAATTTCATGTGTTGAAAAATTAGAAATCCACAAAGGTGGTGGCCAAATATTTTATTTTCTCCTTTAGATTAAAATCGTTCGTTGATAATCCTCCCACCGGATTACGTTTGTGAACGTGGGACACATTTGAGAAGACGCTTTGGGTTGATCCATCGTCTCAACGGTTGTCTCTACGAGAGGTTAGTATTTACGTAATTTCTAAATTCCGCATGCGTAGGTTTTACGTGAAATACGTGTACGCATGATGTTTATTTGCTTATTAAATATTATGTTGAATTGAATTAGCATTAATTCATGTTAGTAATTAATTGATTAATTTAAATATGTATTTAAATTCAACTCGAATAGATCCGGGCACCCCTAATTTCCCAACAACTGGTATCAGAGCCTCGGTTTCGAGCTCTGTATTTAAATTGTTATTTGGTCATTAAATTTTATTGAAAATTGGATAGTAGAATTGCTAGATCTGTTTTGCAGGTATCCTATTGTCATGGTATTTAATGTGTTTATTTATTACATGCGTGTGAATGGTTTTAATTCAACTCGTTCGAATTTGTTTTTCTCGTGAGAAAATCCACGAGTAGATTAGGCTATTTGATTTGTTCAATGTAATAGACTAGTCTAGATTTAGGTTTATTTATTTTATAAAATAAATTGTAACCTGATAGAAGACGAAGACGGAGATGAAAAATTAAAACGGATCCGAAAACCAGACTGGCGGCGGCGTGCATCGTCTGAAAACATGCCAATGGAGGCATCGCGACGCGAGATGTCACCAGGCGGACCTGAGCATGATGCCGACATCGGCGCGATCGGCCCGGGGCCGCCAGAGCCGGGGCGCTGGCGCTTTTCTTTCGGCCCGATTTGAGGCGGAACGCAGGCAGCCTTGCGGCCTTTGGCGATACTGGCGACCCAGGCGAGCGAAGCCCAGCGTCTTGTGGCGTAAACCTGGGCGCCAAGAGATCTGTAGCGCTGCCGAGTTCGCGTCTGGCGAGGCAAAAGGTGAAAAGCGGGGGGCGAGTTGGGGAATTAATTGCACGGATCTATTCGGGATGAATATTTAAATACAAATTTAATTCTAACAATTTCAGCGACGACATCTCTCGCAAGGTGATCTGACGAGTCTCGCATTTTTGACTCGTCAGTTGGCTCATCTGATTTTGGTGTGTCAAGAATCCACTTGTGCTTTTGTGCAGTTAGGACAATTATAATTTTCCGTTTCCAATCAATATAGTTTCCATACTTATTCTATTGAATTTAATTATAATAGCAGTGGATTAAAAGGTAACGACATTCTGAACTGAAATAAATAATAATATGCATAAGCATAAATATATCACAAGGTTCGATCAAATGTTTCATATTAAAATCTCAAAAAAATATGAACATGCATCATCCAACATCTCAAAACAGTTTAAATAAGCCCGCGTGGGGTGGGTCATTATTTAAACACATTCAACGAGTTATAAACAAAACGATTTACAAACCTTTAATATCCAGTTAATAGTTGGCTCCCCACTTGACCAATATAAAATTGGCGAGGACTTGAGGAAATATATGCATATCAATTTTATACCTAAAGTAATAACCATGATTAAATATAGAATTATTATTTAAACTTTGAGCGAGCCTCGTGGGGAGGATCATAAATCGCCACTAGTAATAATCCACAATCATCCATCTGGAATTTATTCATGTGAAAAGCTATCTTTTGACCGTCGGGGGAATTTCTCCAAAAGAATTCACAAATAAATAAATCATGGAGGTCAAAATTAATTCAATTTTATTATCCTGAATAAAATTGTTAATTAATTATTTAAACATACTTAGTAATTTTTGAAGGTAAGATTTTTCATTTGGCAATTCTCATGCAAACACATTTAAACAAATTAAATAAAGCACAATAAATCAAGCAAAGAGGAAAAATAAACATATTGGGCACAAATTATCCATTGTCATGGTTTGATTTTTCTTGGCTTGATTTTGAAGAAAACGACATATAAATTTCTCCCACTCGATCGTCTAAGTAGATCGCGGTAGGGATCTTGAGCCCGACATCCGGACGGCCCCTTGGCGAAAGCGACTGTTAGGATTATCTTTGGAAAGTATGCTTTTACTTTGTATAATCAAAACCTGAATTTTGGACTTCTTTACTGAAATAAATTGTTTATCACTGATGCTTTAAATATCATCGAATGTTACATATATTTACTACATAACTGTTCAATAAATAGTATGTGTTACATTGTAGTTAATTTAGTGATACCAGATCACAGAAGATTAAATTAACAGTCCCTTGTAACCAAAAGTACACCATTCACGACCTAGATGAAAATGAACAATCCATCGTGAAAGGTTGAAGTGTAAGGCTCAGTTGGCTTGTCTTGACCAAGATATTACACTAGTGCATGGTGATGCCTTTGAATAGGACCTCTGAGGAGGACAAATTCTTGAGCCCGAACAAGGAAGAATTAGACCTCGATGGTTCGTTATTTCTTAATCTTAAGTCCCTTAAATAGGATCACGTGTGGTTGGTAACTATTGCTTTGACTTATCACGGGTAGAGAATCAACTAGATTCAATACTTTTTAACTTGGGCAATATTATTGGTCACATGTGATTGCTAAGATTTATCTGAGAGAATCGTGTGCAAGTAAATGTTGTTCGATTTGCCCCCTTGGGAGGTTCATAAGATTTATCATACCAAATCTTGCAAGTGGAACTAGTTTCCTAGATGGATAATAATGTTGAACCGTTCCTTAACCAAGGACAAAAATATTAATTAATGGAAAGCTATTTCAAATTGCTTGAATTAATTAATGGGCTAGATAATCTTAAACACGGGGAATTAATAATCGGGAGCCATATTGATTTGTAATATGGGTTAAGATGGATAGTGCAATATTAATTATGTAGTGGGATTAATTAATATTTATGGGCTTGAATAATATTGTGGCTCAATATTGATAATTCAAGATCCATTGGAAGGTCCAATCTTAATTCTCCTAAAGGCCCCTCAAGTAGTACAACATAAAGTCCAATAACTGAAAAAGGTGTTTAAAAATAAAATAAATCTTGTTGCATATTTTTCCTCAAAATTTCGAAAATTATGGATTAAAAGGGGGGAAAGATTTTCTTTGAATTTTGTTATGGAATGAAGATATGTATTCTTGGAATACAAGATTATCTCATTAAATTCAAGAAATCTCCCACTTGGTTATCCATATAGTATATTTCGAAAATCTTGAAATATAAAGGGCAAGAAAGATTTTCTTGAAAAGATATTATGAAAGATATGTATTTCTTGAAATACAAGAATATATCATAAATTCAAGAAGATCCAAATCTTGGAATCTTGTTCCCTATATTTTTCAAAAATATTCCATAACAAAGAGGAGTTGGGATTTTTGTGGAATATTTTAATTATGGAGAAAAGAATATATGAGATATATTCAAGAAATCTAGGAGATCAAGAAAAAGATTTTCCCATATTATTTTATCCCAAATTTTCGACCAACACCCTCTATAAATAGGGGATGAGTGTTTCATTCCCAAGTACAATTCCATGTGCTGGAAAAATTAGTAAATCCACAAAGGTAGTGCAACAAAGTTTATTTTCCTTTTAATTGGGAAGGTTTTTTCCACCGGATTGTGTTTAATCAAAGGTTTTTCGAGGCCATTGCCATTCCAAGAGAATGCGTTCACGTAAACTCGTAGAAATTCCGCATGGGTAGGATTTACGTGAATCGATTATATGCATGATTTGTTGTTGAACTATTATTTGAATTAATATAGGATTAATTCATGCTAGTAATAATTATCAGAATTAAATTTGTATTTAAATATTTATCCCGAATAGATCCGTGCAATTTATTCCCCAACACGACCGCGTCCGTGCGCCTTGGCACAGCGTGCATCGCCCATCGGTGCTCGGCAACCTCAGCGAGCTTAGCCAGCGTCGGCCTCGGCGACCTCGGCGGGGTTCGGCGGCGGCAAGATACCAGCGCGTGCATTATAGCGCTTACCAACCTCATCTCGCCCATGAAACTTCAGCAGCGCCGTCCGTCTTCGCCGTCTGTAGCCATGTCGCCTTCGCCTTCGTCGCGCGCATGGTCCATGGCGTGCCCATCTGGCGCCCGTCGCGTGTCGCCCGTCCGTGCCCGTCCGCATGGCGATGTCCGCGTCGTGCGCGTGCCTCCTTGGCACATTTCGCGGGATGCACGTCTTCCACGTACGGTTCTGGATCTATCCTTTAATTCTTAAATCTCAAATCTCGTTTTACGATCCGGTTACAATTTATTTACAAAAAATAAACAAACCTAGATCTAGACTAGTCTATTACATTTGATCAAATCAAACAAAACCTAATCTACTCGTGGATTTTCTCACGAGGCAAAACGAATTCGAACAAATCGAATTAAAAATCACAAGTTATATGCATGCATAAATAAACACATTAAATTCCATGACAATTGGATACCTGCAAAAAAGATCTAGCAATTCTACTATCCAATTTCAAATTTAATAAAAATGAATTAAATTACAATTTAAAATTCAGAGCCCGAAACCGAGGCTCTGATACCAGTTGTTGGGGAATTAATTGAACGGATCTATTCGGGATGAATATTTAAATACAAATTTAATTCTAACAATTATTACTAGCATGAATTAATCCTATATTAATTCAAATAATAATTTAACAACAAATCATGCATATAAACAGTTCACATAAATCCTACGCATGCGGAATTGCTACGGTTTTACTTGAACTAACCTCTTGGAGTGGCAATGGTCTCGTCGATTAAACACACCGAAAAGCCTTCCCAAGTATTCCCTAGTCCTTGCTCGACAATCCTGTGGAAGGATGCTCGCGAACAATTAACAAAAGGGAAAATAAAAAATTGTTGCACCACCTTTGTGGATTTACTAATTTTTCCAGCACATGGAATTGTACTTGGGAATGAAAGAATCATCCCCTATTTATAGATAGGTGGTGGTCGAAAATTTTGAGGAAAAACCAATGTGGGAAAATCTTTTCTTGATCTCCAAGAAATCTTGAATATATCTCATATATTCTTTTCTCCATAATTAAAATATTCCACAAAAATCCCACCTCATCTTGTTATGGAATTTTCAAAAATCAAGAGGAAAGAATCCAAGATTTGGATCTTCTTGAATTTATGAGATATACTTGTATTTCAAGAAATACATATCTTTCATAATATATTTTCAAGAAAATCAAGAAAATATTTCTTTTCTTTAATTATTCAAAAATTTTGAAATTTACAATATGAATAACCAAGTGGGAGATTTCTTGAATTTAATGAGATAATCTTGTATTCCAAGAATACATATCTTCATTCCATAACAAAATTCAAAGAAAATCTTTCTCCCCCTTTATCCATAATTTTCGAAAAAATATGAGGAAAAAATAAGCAACAAATTTATTTTATTTTTAAATATCTTTTTCAGTTATTGGACTTTATGTTGGGCTACTTGGGGGGCCTTTAGGAGAATTAAGATTGGACCTTCCAATGGATCTTGAATTATCAATATTGAGCCACAATATTATTCAAGCCCATAAATATTAATTAATCCCACTACATAATTAATATTGCACTATCCATCTTAACCCATAATACAGTCAATATGGCTCCCGGTTATTATTTCCCGTGTTTAAGATTATCTAGCCCATTAATTAATTCAAGCCACTGAAATAGCTTTCCATTAATTAATATCTTTTGTCCTTGGTCAAGGAACGGTTCAATATTATTATCCATACCGGAAACTAATTTCACTTGCAAGATTTGGTATGATAAAGCTTATGAACCTCCAAAGGGGGCAAATCAAACAAGCGTACTTGCACACGATTCTCCGTATAAAATCTTAGCAATCACATGTGACCAATAATATTGCCCAAGATAAAAAGTATTGAATCTCGTTGATTCTCTACCCATGACAAGTCAAAGCAATAGTTACCAACCACACGCGATCCTATTTAAGGAACGAAGATTAAGAAATAACGAACCACTGAGGTCTAATTCTTCCTTGTTCAGTTATGGAGAATTTGTCCTCCTGTAGGTCCTATTCAGTGCATCAGTCATGCACTAGTGTAATCTCTTGGTCAAGACAAGTCAATCTGAGCCTTACACTTCAACCTTTCACGATGGATTGTTCATTTTCATCTATGTCGTGAATGGTGTACTTTTTATTTACAAGGGACCATTAATTTAATCTTCTGTGATCTGGTATCACTAAATTAACTACAATGTAACACGTACTATTTATTGAACAGTTATGCAGTAAATATATGTAACATTCGATGATATTTAAAGCATCAGTGATAAACAATTTAATTCAGTAAATAAGTCTAAAATTCAGTTTTGATTATACAAAGTAAAAGCATACTTTCCAGTATAATCCCAACAAAATTTGGGCGAGGTTGCCCACCTTTGCCCTGCCGACGCCGTGGAGTACATACATCTGACGCTAATTCTGTGCATAAAAAAGACGGCGATGATCGCTTCGACCAAAAGCGGGCGGATCTTGGCGTGCATCCCGTGAGCTACTTGGCGTGGCATTTCGAGACGGAGTTATTTTCGAGACGAACGAGTAGGGGAAATTCAAGATGGCGTTTCTTCAAAATCAAGCCAAGAAAAATAAAACCATGACAATTGGATAATTTGTGCCCAATCTGTTTATTTTTCTACTTTGCTTGATTTATTGTTGTATTTTCTTATGCTTTGTTTAATTTGTTTAAATGTGTTTGCATGAGAATTACACAATGAAAAATCTCAAATTCAAAAATTACTAAGTATGTTTTAAATAATTAGTTTGGTTTTTAATCAAATTAATTTTGACCTCCATGATGTATTTATTTATGAAATCTTTTGGAGAAATTCCCCTAAGGGACGACCAAAAGATAGCTTTCACATGAATAAATTCCCAAAATGATGATTGTGAATTATTATTAGTGGCGACGATGACCCTTCCAAGAGGCTCGATCAAAACGAAGTAGTAATTCTGTATTTAATCATGATTATTACTTAGGTACAAAATTGATATGCATATACTTCGCCGAAGCCCCTGTCAATTTTGTATTGGTCAAGTGGGAGCCAACTATTAATTAATTTTTTTTAATTAAAGGTTTGTAACTGTTCTTGTTTGTAACCTGCTTGAATGTGATTTAAATGATGACCCTCCCAAGAGGCTCATTTAAAACAATTTTGAGATGTTGGTTGATGCATGTTCATATTTTTTTGAGATTTCAATATGAATCATGTGATCAAATTATGTGATTTTCTTTGTGTTGATCCAGATATCGACACAAGATGTGTGTTTATTTCAGTTCAGCATGTCGCAACCTTTTAATCCACTGTTAATATACTTAAAGTCAATAGAATTGTATTGGAAACTATGTTGATTGGAAACAAAAGTTATGATTGCCCTAACTACACAAAAGCACAAGTGGATTCTTTGTTGGGATTATACTGGAAAGTATGTTTTTTACTTTGTATAATCAAAACTGAATTTCGGACTTATTTACTGAAATAAATTGTTTATCACTGATGCTTTAAATATTATCGAATGTTACATATATTTACTGCATAACAGTTCAATAATTTGTACGTGTTACATTGTAGTTAATTTAGTGATACCAGATCATAGAAGATTAAATTAATAGTCCCTTGTAACTAAAAGTACGCCATTCACGACCTAGATGGAAATGAACAATCCATCGTGAAAGGTTGAAGTGTAAGGCTCAGATTGGCTTGTCTTGACCAAGAGATTACACTAGTGCATGACTGATGCAATGAATATGACCTACAGGAGGACAAATTCTTCAGAACTGAACAAGGAAGAATTAGACCTCAGTGGTTCGTTATTTCTTAATCTTCGTTCCTTAAATAGGATCGCGTGTGGTTGGTAACTATTGCTTTGACTTATCATGGGTAGAGAATCAACGAGATTCAATACTTTTTATCTTGGGCAATATTATTGGTCACATGTGATTGCTAAGATTTTATACGGAGAATCGTGTGCAAGTACGCTTGTTTGATTTGCCCCCTTTGGAGGTTCATAAGCTTTATCATACCAAATCTTGCAAGTGAAATTAGTTTCCGGTATGGATAATAATATTGAACCGTTCCTTGACCAAGGACAAAAGATATTAATTAATGGAAAGCTATTTCAGTGGCTTGAATTAATTAATGGGCTAGATAATCTTAAACACGGGAAATAATAACCGGGAGCCATATTGACTGTATTATGGGTTAAGATGGATAGTGCAATATTAATTATGTAGTGAGATTAATTAATATTTATAGGCTTGAATAATATTGTGGCTCAATATTGATAATTCAAGATCCATTGGAAGGTCCAATCTTAATTCTCCTAAAGGCCCCCCAAGTAGCCCAACATAAAGTCCAATAACTGAAAAAGATATTTAAAAATAAAATAAATTTGTTGCTTATTTTTTCCTCATATTTTTTCGAAAATTATGGATAAAGGGGGAGAAAGATTTTCTTTGAATTTTGTTATGGAATGAAGATATGTATTCTTGGAATACAAGATTATCTCATTAAATTCAAGAAATCTCCCACTTGGTTATTCATGAAGATAATTTCAAAAAATTTGGATAATTAAGGGCAAGAAAGATTTTCTTGATTTTTTTGAAAATATATTATGGAAGATATGTATTTCTTGAAATACAAGAATATCTCATAAATTCAAGAAGATCCAAATCTTGGAATCTTGCCTATAATTTTCGAAAATTACTCCATAACAAAGAGTAGGTGGGATTTTGTGGAATATTATAATTATGGGAAAAAGAATATAGGAGATATATTCAAGATTTCTTGGAGATCAAGAAAAGATTTTCCCACATTATTTTCTACCCAAAATTTCGACAACCTATGCTCTATAAATAGGGGATGACTCTTTCATTCCCAAGTACAATTCCATGTGCTGGAAAAATTAGTAAATCCATAAAGGTGGTGCAACATAATTTATTTTCCTTTTGTTAATTGTTCACAAGTGTCCTACCACCGGATAGTCGAACAAGGATTAAGGGAATACTTGGGAAGTTTTTTTGGTTAGTGTAATCAGCCAGACCGTTGTCATCCCAAGAGGTACGTTCACGTAAACTCGTAGAATTCGCATCGTAGAATTTCGTGAATTAATTATATGCATGATTTGTTGTTGGATTATTATTTGAATTAATATAGGATTAATTCATGCTAGTAATAATTATAAGAATTAAATTTGTATTTAAATATTTACCCCGAATAGATCTGTGCAACTTATTCCCCAACAACTGGTATCAAAGCCACGGTTTCGGGCTCTGAATTTTTAAATTGTAATTTAATTCCTTGACATTAAATTTGAAATTGGATAGTAGAATTGCTAGATCTATTTTGCAGGTATCCAATTGTCATGGAATTTAATGTGTTTATTTATGCATGCATATAAATTGTGGTTTTTAATTCGATTCGTTCGGATTCGTTTTTGCCTCGTGAGAAAATCCACGAGTAGATTAGGATTTGTTTGATTTGATCAATGTAATAGACTAGTCTAGATCTAGGTTTATTTATTTTTTGTAAATAAATTGTAACCGGATCGAAAAGCTGGAGGAGATGAAGAATTAAAGGATAAAATCCATAATCGGGTGCGTGGCATGAAGTCGCGCGAAAGCTGCTAAGGAGGCCTGCTATCCTTGACAGACGACCTATGTAGTGTGCATGGGCGCGGGGCAAGGCCGAGGACCGAAAGCGTCTTGGAGCGTCTTGTGAGGATCGATCGCTGCTTTGCCGAGTGGGCGGCCGAACGAAAATCTGGGGATTTGGCGGATTTTAAAGCGGGAGCCGAAGGATTTTGGCGGGCGGGCAGGTCTGGCGCGCGTGCGTCGCGATGCCTGAGAACAATGGTACGCCATCTTTGGCCTTAAAACGCAACCATCTTGAGGCGTCTTAGAAGGCGATCTTAGAAAGTTGACGAAGCCGAGTGGCCGAGGCCCGAATCTTGGCGTCATCCAATCTGTGCATCCCGCTCTGAAGGCGTTGGCGTTTGAGATGGAGTATCTTTTCGAGACGATCGAGGGAGAAATTCTAGGTGTGTTTCTTCAAGATCAAGCCAAGAAAAAATCAAACCATGACAATTGGATAATTTGTGCCCAATATGTTTATTTTTACGCTTTGCTTGATTTATTATTTGGGTCATCTTATGCTTTATTTAATTTGTTTAAATGTGTTTGCATGAGAGTTGCCCAATGAAAAATCTCACCTTCAAAAAAATTACTAAGTATGTTTAAATAATTAATTGACAATTTTATTCCTGGATAATAAAATTAAATTAATTTTGACCTCCATGATTTATTTATTTGTGAATTCTTTTGGAGAAATTCCCCACCTGACGGTCAAAAGTTAGCTTTCACATGAATAAATTCCAAATGAATGATTGTGGATTATTACTAGTGGCGGCGATGACCCTCCCACGAGGCTCGTTCAATCTGAAATAATAATCCTCATATTTAATCATGGTTATTACTTAGGTATAAAATTGATATGCATATACTTCCCAAAGTCCTGTCGATTTTATATTGGTCAAGTGGGAACCAACTATTAATCTGGATATTAAAGGTTTATAATCTTTGTCTTATTTGTAACACTCTTGAATGTGTTTAAATAATGACCCACCCCACGTGGCTTATTTAAAAAGTTGTTTTTGAATGTTGGGCGATGCATGTTCATATTTTTTGAGATTTTAATATGATGCATGTGATCGAACCTTATGATAATTTTGTGCTTATGCATATTATTGTTTATTTTAGTTCATCATGTATGACCTTTTAATCCACTATTCAATATACTTAAAGACAATTTGCTCCTTTGGTGAAAATTTTGTTGATTGGAGTCATAAACTTACTATTGTCCTCCTTGCTGCTGCAAAGCCATAATTGGGTTCTCACCACACCTAAACCCGAAAAGCCAAAAGATGAGTCCACTAAAAGCGGTTAAGAAAGAGTATCTTTTTGGGGCGATCGAACAAAATGGCAAAGTGTACCATCTTGGCTTCTATGTCGGTGTTGCAACACCAACACGAAATGTTGAGACATTGCGGACATCATGGTAGTCTTAAAGCGATGTTTCAACATCAAAAGCGTATTGTGGCTCGTCGGATCACCATGAGGGACTTTCTCTCTATGAAAATGGTGGAGGAGCGCTGTAAAGGGAGCATGTTCTCCGGATGATGGCTCACCTTAACAAACTTGAGGTACTTGGTGCTTTGAATCGATATCGAGACCCAAATCGATTTAGTGCTCCACTCTCTGCCAAAAAGTTTTGAAACGATTCGGTGAACTACGGATGAATAATCGAAGTTCTCGATTCTGATCTGCTGCAAGCTTTAGTCTCGGCGGAGGCGATATTGGGGCAAAAAGAGACAAGCCTTGGTGGCAAATGGACCTTCTTCTTCTTCTTCTAGGCGAGGGGTGGTAAGAACAAAAAAGGGACAAAGGCCACTAAGCAAGTGAACTCAAGTGTTGCCAATGGCAAAGAAAATGTGAAGAAGGGTGGTGGAGTGAACAAGCCAAACTAAGGGGAAGTGCTTCAAGCTAGCGGTGAAAAAAAGGACATTGGAGGTCAGCTGTTCCGGACCCAAAAGGAATGGAAAGAAAGATAATTCTCACGCACTAGTTGTTGAAACTTGTTTAGCGGTATGCCTCCCATTTATGGGTGGTGGATAAAGGGATCCACCGATCATGTTTGTTTTTCACTTTACGGGGGTTCAAGCCCGACCCAGTAACTTAGTGGGAGTGAGATCCTCATCACCTTTGGCGATCTTCTGAGTGGCGGTGAAGCGATGGGAGAAGTGCACTGTCTTTTGAAGACCGAGTTTTAATTTTAAGAGATGTTCTTTCGTTCGAGTTTTAGAAAGAATTTGATTTGAGTTTCTAAACTTTTTCATGATGGATATTCGGTTACTTTTAATAAAGTTGTTACCATTTCTCTTTTTGATAAATTTATCTCGCATGAAACGTTGTCGAATAATCTCTATACAATTAATCATGCACACCACTCACGAAAATGCATCCTATAACACATCAACTATTTCCGAGAAAAAAAAACGTTCATCGAGGCGTGAGCAGAGACACTTCTTTGGCATCTAAGATTAGGTCATATAAATCGAAAAGAGGATCCAAAGGTTGGTGAAAGGCGGTTCCGCGGGAGTTTCTCCAAGTTGAACCAATTCCAACCTGCGAATCATGTTTGGAGGGTAAAAAAAAAATGACCAAGAGGGCATTTGGAGCCAAGGGAATAAAGTCAAAAGAAGTGTTAGAGATCGTTCACACGGATGTATGTGGTCCAATGTCAACCAAAGCAAGATGAGGTTATGAGTATTTTGTCACTTTTATTGATGATTACTCAAGGTACGGTTATATTTTCCTTATGAAGCATAAATCTGAGACCTTTGAGAAATTCAAAGATTTAAGGCTCAAGCGAGAGAATCATAGGGAAAAAGCGTATCAAGTCTCTACGATCCGATCGTGGAGGCGAATACCTCGGCGATGAGTTTTTGAACTACTTATCGATGAAGGGATTGCATCCCGACTCACCGCACCGGAACCCCTCAACAAAAGCGGGGTTGCAGAGCGAAGATATGAGAACTCTTTTGGAAATGGTTAGATCTATGATGAGTTATCGCGGATCTTCCCAAATCGTTTACGGGGTCATGCCTTGGAAGCAATGACTTACATTACGAACTTGGTGCCATCCAAATCGGTTCCCAAAACTCCCAAAGAATTGTGGACCGGGTCTGAAGCCTAGTATGAGACACATGAGAATTTGGGGTGTCCGGCCTCGTGTTGGACAAGGAAGCCGTAAATTGGATCCTCGTCGAATTAAGGTTGTTTGTGGGATACCCAGGGAACAAAAAAGTGTATGTTCTATGGTCCCGAAGATCAAAAAGGTGGTAATAAGCACCCACTTTAGATTTTTGGAAGAAGACTATATGAGCGAAAGAAGACCCGTGAGAGTGAGATTACCTTAAATGAGCTAAGGGGCTAACCTCAATGCCAATTTGTACAAGATGACATACCAAACGACAAACTTACTGGCAAGAGCCTGCGTCGTAGTGGGAGGGTTGTGAAAGCGATCCGAGAGATTCATGGGCATAGGAGAGTCCTCGGTTTGATTCCCGGACAAGACGAATCGGACCCGATGGATATATGACGAAGCAATCCAATACAAGGATCTGATTCTTGGCAAACAACAATGAAAGCCAAAATGGGTTCTATGTTTCATAACAGTGTGGGAGCTAGTCGAACCACTTAATGGGGTCAAACCCATTAGTTGCAAGTGGGTGTATAAGAGAAAAAAAGGGCCCAGGACGGGAAGGTGGAAACCTTCAAAGCAAGACTCGTGGTGAAATGTTATACTCAGAAAGAATGGATCGATTATGAGGAAAGCAAGTCCATCCGAATTCTCTTATCGATTGCTGCGCATCTCGACTTTGAAATCTGGTAAATGGATGTCAAGACAGCTTTCCTTAACGGAAGTCTTGATGAAGAGATCTATATGCAACAACCCCAAGGCTTCATTGAAAAAGGCCAAGAACACCTGGTTTGTAAGCTCATGAAGTCCATTTACTGGACTCAAAAGCAGGGCATCTAGAGCTTGGAACCAATGTTTTGATCATGTTATAAAGTCTTATGGGTTCGATCAAAATGAGTTCGAAAGTTATGTGTACAAAAAGCATGTCGGAACTGCATTGGTATTCTTAGTACTATCGTAGATGACATTCCGATCATCGGGAATGATGTAAAGGTGTTATCGGGGCGTAAGGGCATGGCTTTCAAAAGCAGTTTGATATGAAGGACTTAGGGAAATCGTACATATCCTTGGGATCAAGATCACTTTCGAGATCGCAAAAAAAGGATGATAGGCTTATCACAAGCTTCATACATAGACACCGCTTGAAAACGATTGAAGATGCAAGATTCCAAGAATGGCTTTGTACCTTTCGGATATGGAATCCATCTATCGAAGAAAATATGCCCTAAGACCTTGAGGAGATAGATGACATGAGAGGCATTCCTTATGCTTACCGGTTGTCGGAAGCCTTATGTATGCAATCTTTATGTACGAGGCCGGATATCTGCTTTATCGTTGGCATGGTGGCAAGATATCAAAGTAACCCGGGAAAGAGCATTGGGCCAGCGATTAAAAACATTTTGAAGTATCTGAAAAAAGAACTTGGGATAGAATGTTGATTTATCGGTCGAGATAGTCAATCCCCATTGACTACTACGGACTCGGTTTCCAATCGGACATAGACTTGAAAAATCTACCTCCGGTAGTGTGTTTTGCATGGGGGGAGGAGCCGTGACATGGAGAAGCGTCAAGCATAAATGCATCGCAGATTCTACCATGGAAGCCGAATATATAGCTGCTTGCGAGGCAGCGAAAGAAACGGTTTGGCTCAAGAACTTCCTAGTGGACTTGAATGTGGTTCGAATTTGCCCGCCCAGAATCATCATTTTATTGTGACAATCTTTGGGCGATTGCAAATTCAAGGAACCAAGAGCCCACAAAGCCGACAAAACACATTGAAAGGAAATACCATCTTATCACGAGATATCGTTTAGAGAGGAGATATAGATGTGGCAAAGATAGCGTCAGAAGACAACCTAGTAGATCCATTCATAAAGGGTCTGCCTCTGAATACATTCGAGAGACATGTGGAAGGAATGGGTGTCAAGACCGTTGCCAATCTGCTTTGAGTATAAGTGGGAGAAATTATTAGGTTCGTGTAGGTGACATTAGATGTCACAAATTAGGAACTACACGAGACATGTTGTAGTATACTTAAAAGCAGACTTTGAGTATAAGTGGGAGATTGTTGGGATTATCTTTGGAAAGTATGCTTTTTACTTTGTATAATCAAAAGCTGAATTTAGGACTTATTCTTTGAAATAAATTATTTATCAGCGATCTTTAAATATTATCGAATGGTACATATATTTCTTGCATAAGCTGTTCAATAATTAAATGCGTGTTACATTGTAGTTAATTTAGTGATACCGGATCACGAAAGATTAAATTAACGGTCCTTGTAACTAAAAATCGCCATTCACGACCTAGATGGAAATGAACAATCCATCGTGAAAGGTTGAAGTGTAAGGCTCGGATTGGCTTGTCTTGACCAAGAGATTACACTAGTGCATGGTGATGCAATTTGAATAGGACCTCTGAGAGGACAAATTCTTGAACCCGAACAAGGAAGAATTAGACCTCGGTGGTTCGTTATTTCTCAATCTTCGTTCCTTAAATAGGATCGCGTGTGGTTGGTAACTATTGCTTTGACTTATCATGGGTAGAAATCAACGAGATTCAATACTTTTTATCTTGGGCAATATTATTGATCACATGTGATTGCTAAGATTTATCTGGAGAATCGTGTGCAAAATCTTGTTTGATTTGCCCCCTTGGGAGGTTCATAAGCTTTATCATACCAAATCTTGCAAGTGGAATTAGTTTCGGTATGGATAATAATGTTGAACCGTTCCTTGACCAAGGACAAAAGATATTAATTAATGGAAAGCTATTTCAGTGGCTTGAATTAATTAATGGGCTAGATAATCTTAAACACGGAAAATAATAATCGGGAGCCATATTGACTGTAATATGGGTTAAGATGGATAGTGCAATATTAATTATGTAGTGGGATTAATTAATATTTATGGGCTTGAATAATATTGTGGCTCAATATTGATAATTCAAGATCCATTGGAAGGTCCAATCTTAATTCTCCTAAAAGGCCCCTGAGTAGCCCAACATATAGTCCAATAACTGAAAAAGGTGTTTAAAATAAAATAAATATTGTTGCTTATTTTTCCTCATAAAATTCGAAATTTATGGATAAAATGGGAGAAAGATTTTATTTGAATTTTGTTATGGAATGAAGATATGTATTCTTGGAATACAAGATTATCTCAAAAATTCAAGAAGATCCAAATCTTTCAAATCTTGCCTATAATTTTCGAAAATTACTCCATAACAAAGAGTAGGTGGGATTTTGTGGAATATTATAATTATGGAAAAAAGAATATATGAGATATATTCAAGATTTCTTGGAGATCAAGAAAAGATTTTCCCACATTATTTTCTACCCAAAATTTCGACCACCTATGCTCTATAAATAGGGGATGACTCTTTCATTCCCAAGTACAATTCCATGTGCTGGAAAAATTAGTAAATCCACAAAGGTGGTGCAACATAATTTATTTTCCTTTTGTTAATTGTTCACAAGTGTCCTACCACCGGATAGTCGAACAACGATTAAGGGAATACTTGGGAAGTTCTTTTGGTTAATGTAATCAGCCAGACCGTTGCCATCCCAAGAGGTACGCTCACTTAAACTCGTAGAATTCCCGCATGCGTAGAATTTACGTGAATTAATTATATGCATGATTTGTTGTTGGATTGTTATTTGAATTAATATAGGATTAATTCATGCTAGTAATAATTATAAGAATTAAATTTGTATTTAAATATTCACCCCGAATAGATCTGTGCAACTTATTCCCCAACATTCTTGACACACCAAAATCAAATGAGCCAACTGACGAGTCAAAAACGCGGAGCTCGTCAAATCACCTTGCGAGAGATGTCGTCGCTAAAAATGTTGGAGGGCAATCCCGTAAGGGATTACATCCTCAAAATTGATGGCCCATCTGAACAAACTTGAGGTCCTTTGGTACTCCACTCTCTGTCCAAAAGTTTTTGAGCAATTTGGCCTCGCTAGCTGATTTGTTGCAAGCTTTGGTCTCGGACATTGATGGAGCACAAAACTCAAGCTTTGACGGAAAGTGATCTGTCTTCATTTTCTAGGCCAAGGGAAGGCAAGAAGAAGAAGAGGACCAAAAGCCATAAGCAATCAAACTCAATTGTTGCCAAGGGCAATGGTAAGATTGTTGGGATATAACCCCAACAAAGATGAGAAATGTTGGTGGTGTCAAGAAAAATCCAAAGAGGAAGTGTTTTAACTGCAAAAGGACATTGGAGGTCAGCCTATTCCAACCCCAAAAGGGCCGGAAAGAAAGGTAATTCTCAACACTAGTTGTTGAAAATTGTTTAGTGGCGTATGCTACCCATTAGTGGGTAATGGATACGGGGTCCACTAATCATGTTTAATTCACAGGTTCTAGCGGACCCGACAACTTAGTGGAAGTGAGATCCTCATCACGCTAGGCGATGCTCACGAGTGACAATTTGAAGCGATGGGGCGTGTCAATTGTCTTTTGAAGACAAGAGTTTAATTTTAAGAGATGTTCTTTATGTTCTGTTTTTTTAAAAACCTAATTTACGTTTCAAAACTATTTCTTTGATGGATATTACATTCGTTTTAAACATATTCTTTGTTATGCGTAACGATGTGGTTATCTGTCATGGAACTTTATGGAACAATCTCTATATTATTAATGGTTCACATCACTCACAGAATGCATCCTATAACACATCTACTATTTCAAGTAAAAGGAAACGTTTGACTAACGTGAACGAGACACTTCTTTGGCACCTAATATTAGGTCATATTAATCCAAAAAGGATCCAAAGGTTGGTCTGAGATGGTTCATTGGAGTCCCTCCTGATTGAACTATTTCCAACTTGCGAATCATGTTTGGAGGGTAAGATGACCAAGAGGGCATTTGGAGCCAAGGGGCTTAGAGCTAAAGAAGTATTGGAGATCGTTCACACCGATGTATGTGGTCCAATGCAAATCAAAGCAAGAGGCGGCTACGAGTATTTCGTTACATTTATCGATGATTACTCACGCTATGGATACAATTTTCTAATGAAACATAAATCTGAGACCTTTGATAAATTCAAAGAATTTAAGGCTCAAGTAGAGAATCATAAGGAAAAAGAGTATCAAGTTTCTCTGATCGATCGTGGAAGCGAATACCTCGAGGATGAATTCTGAACTACCTATCGGAAGAAGGATTGCATCGATTAGTTGTGCCTTGTACCCCCCTCAAAAAAAATGGTTGCGAGCGAAGAAAGCGAAGCGCTTCTAGAAATGGTAAGATCAATGATGAGTTATCTTGGTTTACCAAAAATCATTTTGGGGTTTCATACGCAAACATCGGCTTATATTCTGAACTTAGTACCATCCAAATCGGTTCCAAAAAACCTCTAGGGAGTTGTGGACAGGGCGCAAGCCCAGCTTAGGATACATGAGGATCTGGGGGTGTCCGGCATATGTGTGGATAAGGAAGCCGGGAAATTGGATGCACGTTCGGAATTAAGGTTGTTTATAGGATACCCCAAAGGAACGAAGGGATGCATGTTCTATGGCCCCGAAGATCAAAAGGTCATAATCAGTACGCAATTTAGATTTTTGGAATTAGACTATACGAACGATAAAAAACCTAGAAGCGAGATTACCTTAGAATAACTTAGGGGCCCAGCTCCATTGCTAACTATACAAGAAGACATACCATGCGTCACACCTACACAACCGGAACCTCGTCGTAGTGGGAGGGTTGTCAGACAACCCGAGCGATTCTTGGGGATCGGAGAGTCCTCGGACTTGATCTCAGGAGAAGAATCAGATCCATGGTCCTACAATGAGGCGATCCAGGACAAGGATGTGACATCTTGGCAAACAAAGAATGGAGGCGAGATGGGTTCAATGGATCACAATAAAGTGTGGGAGCTAGTCAAACCACTTAATGGGGTAAAACCCATTGGAAGAAGGGATTGCATCTCAGTTGACTGTGCCCGGTACCCCTCAACAAAATGGGGTTGCAGAACGAAGAAACAAAATGCTTCTAGAAATGGTAAGATCAATGATGAGTTATGCGGATTTACGAAAATCGTTTTGGGGTTTCATACAAAACAACGGCTTATATTCTAACTTAGTACCATCCAAATCGGTTCCAAAAACCTCCTCAGGGAGTTGTGGATCGCGGTATGACCCTTAAGATACATGAGGATCCAGGGGTGTCGGCATCGTGTTGGATAAGGAAATCGGAAATTGAATGCGTTTTAATTAAGGTTGTTTATAGGATACCCCGAAGGAACGAAGGATGCATGTTCTATGGTCCCGAAGATCAAAAAGTCGTGTCGATCTGGGGATTTAGATTTTTGGAAGAAGACTATATGAACGATAAAAAGCCTAGAAAGCGAGATTACCTTAGAAAAGAACTTAGGGGGGCAAAACCGTTTAAAGTAAGCCTGAAGACATACCACAGCGTCACCCTACAAAGGAACCTCTTCGTAGTGGTGGGGTTGTCGAACAACCCGAAAGATTCTTAGGGATTGAAGAGTCCTCGGACTTGATCAGGAGAAGAATCGGATCGATGGTCCTACAACGAGGCGATCGAGGACAAGGATCGACATCTTGGAAAATAGCAATGATAGGCCGAGATGGGTTCAATGGATCCTGATAAAGTGTGGGAGGACATTATTGGGATTATCTTTGGAAAGTATACTTTTACTTTGTATAATCAAAAGCTGAATTTCGGACTTATTTATGAAATAAATTGTTTAACACTTGATGCTTTAAATATCATCGAATGTTACATATATTTCTTGCATAAGCTGTTCAATAAATAGTCGTGTTACATTGTAGTTAATTTAGTGATACCGGATCCACGAGAAGATTAAATTAACGATTCCTTATAACCAAAAAGTACACCATTCACGACCTAGATGGAAATGAACAATCCATCGTGAAAGGTTGAAGTGTAAGGCTCGAGATTGGCTTGTCTTGACCAGAGATTACACTAGTGCATGGTGATGCATTTGAATAGGACCCTCTTGGAGGACAAATTCTTGAATGAACAAGGAAGAATTAGACCTCGGTGGTTCGTTGTTTCTTAATCTTCGTCCCTTAAATAGGATCACATGTGGTTGGTAACTATTGCTTTGACTTATCACGGGTAGAGAATCAACGAGATTCAATACTTTATATCTTGGGCAATATTATTGGTCCTGGCGATTGCTAAGATTTATCTGGGAGAATGGTGTGCAAGTATGCTTGTTCGATTTGCCCCCTTTGGGAGGTTCATAAGATTTATCATACCAAATCTTGCAAGTGGAACTAGTTTTAGGTATGGATAATAATGTTGAACCGTTCCTTTACCAAGGATAAAAGATATTAATTAATGAAAAGCTATTTGGTGGCTTGAATTAATTAATGGGCTAGATAATCTTAAACACGAGAAATAATAGCAAGGAGCCATATTAAATGTAATATGGGTTAAGATGGATAGTCTTGATATTAATTATGTAGTGGGATTAATTAATATTTATGGGCTTGAATAATATTGTGGCTCAATATTGATAATTCAAGATCCATTGGAAGGTCCAATCTTAATTCTCCTAAAGGCCCCTCAAGTAGCCCATCATAAAGTCCAATAACTGAAAAAGGTGTTTAAAAATAAAATAAATTTTGTTTTGCTAATTTTCTTCATTAATTTTTGAAAAATATAAATAAAAAAGGGAAAAGATTTTCTTTGAATTTTGTTATGGAATGAAGATATGTATTCTTGAAATACAATATTATCTCATTAAATTCAAGAAATCTCCCACTTGGTTATTTATATGAAGTTTTCGAAAATTTTGAAAGAATAAGGGAAAGATCTTTCATGATTTTCTTGAAAAGATATTATGGAAGATATGTATTCTTGTAATACAGGTATATCTCATAAATTCAAGAAGATCCAAATCTTGGAATCTTTATCCTTGTTTTTCGAAAATAACCATAACAAGAGAAGGTGAGATTTTTTATGGAATATTTTAATTATGGAGAAAAGAATATATGAGATATATTCAAGATTTCTTGGAGATCAATAAAAGATTTTTTCCTCCCTATTCCATGACAAAAATTTCGACCACCCCTCTATAAATAGGGGATGAATGTTTCATTTCCCAGTGAACACGAAAATTAGTTTTTCGGAAAAATATCAGCGTCGATAAAATATAAAATATTTTGAAACGTCGACAGATTGTGTATTTTCAAAAAACATCAATTATGAGTGTACAATTCCATGTGCTGGAAAAATTAGTAAATCCACAAAGGTGGTGCAACAATTTTTTATTTTTCGGTTTAACGAGCATCCTTCCACGGATTGTCGAGCAAGGACTAAGGAATACTTGGGAAGGCTTTTTTGTGTGTTTTCATCGGCGAGTCCATTGCCATTCCAAGAGGTTGCGTTCCGCGTAAACTTCGTAGTAATTTCTCATCGTAGGATTTCGTGAAAAATTTTTTTATATCGTGATTTGTTGTTGAATTATTATTTGAATTAATATAGGATTAATTCATGCTAGTAATAATTGTTAGAATTAAATTTGTATTTAAATATTCATCCCGAATAGATCCGTGCAATTAATTCCCCAACAAGCTGTATCGAGCCTCGGTTTTGACTCTGAATTTTAAATTGTAATTTAATTCGTTTTCATTAAATTTGAAACCGGATAGTAGAATTACTAGATCTTTTTTGCGGTATCCAATTGTCATGGAATTTAATGTGTTTATTTATGCATGCATATAAATTGTGGTTTTTAATTTGATTCGTTCGAATTCGTTTTTGCCTCGTGAGAAAAATCCACGAGTAGATTAGGATTTGTTTGATTTGATCAAATGTAATAGACTAGTCTAGATCTAGGTTTATTTATTTTTTGTAAATAAATTATAACTTAGGATCGGAAACGGATTTTCGGAGATGAAGAATTAAAGGATAGATCGATCCATAATCGTGGCGTGTGCGTCGGCGTGCCAAAAGGGAGGCATGAGCGCGCATCTGAAGCGATGCGCACGCACGGTAGTAAAATCCACAAGGTGGTGCAGCAATTTTTTTATTTTTAGATATGAGCATCCTTCCACCGGATTGGCCAGGCAGGTAGGGAATACTTGGGAAGAGAACATTGTGTTTTAAATGACGAGTCAATTGCCGTTTCAAGAGTGCGTTCCGCGTGGGCTTCGTAGTAATTTCTCATGGTATGAGTTTTAAGGTACGTTTTGTAATGAGTTTGTTGTTGAGATTGTTATTTGAATTAATGTAGAGTTAATTATGCTAGTAATAATTGTTAGAATTAAATTTGTATTTAAATATTCATCGAGAATGGTCCGGGTGCGAATTAATTCCCAACAAGTGTTGAGCCTCGGTGTCGGGCTCGAGATTTTTAAGTGTAATTTAATTAAGTTTTCATTTAGAATTTGGCTGGATAGTAGAATTACTAGATCTTTTGCGGTATCCGATTGTCGTGGAATTTAATGTGTTTATTTATGCATGCATATAAATTGTGGTTTTAATTAGATTAGTTGGAATTCGGGTTTACCTAAGTAGAAAATCCACACGAGTAGATTAGGATTTGTTTGAGTTTGATCAAATGTAATAGACTAGTCACAGATCTAGGTTTTATTTATTTTTGTAAATAAGTGATGTAACGGAATCGAGGAAAGCGAGAGAAATGAGGAGAATGAAGAATTAAAGGATAGATCGAAGCAGGCGTAAACTGGCGTCATTAATGAAAGCGTGCGAGGAGCCTGTGGCGGCATGAAACGCTATCGAACCACCTGGCGATGAAGTGAGGAGCAGGGCAGCCCGTATGAAAGGGATGCGACGCGCATGAAATGACCTGGCGCTGCTGACATCGTCTGTAAGCGGATCGTGAACAATGGCGTCAATAAGGTACAAAAGCGGATCTGCTTATGTATCTGCTTGTCATCACTTGCCCCTACCGAACCGAGGCAGCGGCCCGAGCACCGAGATCACCCGACACGATAAGCGTCTGTATTGTCACCGGAGATCTACGAATATGTCCTTCAACCCCGAGGCGGCGGATCTCGGCGCGTGCATCATTTCTTGAAGCTTCTGGCGTGGCATTCGAGGCGGGAGTTCTTTTGAGGCGATCATGTGGGAGAAATTCAAGATGGCGTTTCTTCAAAATCAAGCCAAGAAAAATCAAACCATGACAATTGTATAATTTGTGCCCAATATGTTTATTTTTCCGCTTTGCTTGATTTATTGTTGTGATTTCTTGTGCTTTATTTAATTTGTTTAAATGTGTTTGCATGAGAATTGCCCAATGAAAAATCTGACCTTCAAAAAATTACTAAGTATGTTTAAATAATTAATTGACAATTTTATTCTGGATAATAAAATTGAATTAATTTTGACCTCCATGATTTATTTATTTGTGAATTCTTTTGGAGAAATTCCCCCCACGGGACAGTTAAAAGATAGCTTTCACATGAATAAATTCCAGATGGATGATTGTGGATTAATACTAGTGGCGACGATGATCCTCCCCACGAGGCTCGTTCAAAGCGAAATAATAATTCTGTATTTAATCATGGTTATTACTTAGGTATAAAATTGATATGCATATACTTCCCGAAGTCCTGTCAATTTTATATTGGTCAAATCAGAGCCAACTATTAATCTGGATATTAAAGGTTTATGCTTTGTTCTTATTTGTAACACTTGCTTGAATGTGTTTAAATAATGACCCACCCCACGTGGCTTATTTAAAAAGCTGCTTTTGAGATGTTGGGCGATGCATGTTCTTTTCTTTTTTTGAGATTTTAATATGAAACATGTGATCGAACCTTGTGATATATTTATGCTTATGCATATTATTATTTATTTGATTCGAAGATATCGTAACATTTTAATCCACTTTGCTATTATACTTAAAAGTCGATAGAATAAGTATGGAAACTATATTGATTGGAAACAAAAATTATAATTGTCCTAAGCTTGCACAAAAGTACAAGTGGATTCTTGACACACCAAAATCGGATGAGCCAACCGACGAGTCAAAAAATCGAGACTCGTCGGATCACCTTCGAGAGATGTTGTCGCTTTGAAATTGGTGGAGGCAAACCCGTGAGGGATTCGTCCTCAAAATTGATGGCCCATCTGAACAAACAAACTTGAAGTTCCAGTCTGATTATAATCTGGAGACTCGAGATGAATTTGGTACTTCATTCTCTGCCCAAATGTTTTACGAGCAATTTTGCCTCGCTTAGGCGATTTGTTGCAAGCTTTGGTGCAGGCGAGAGATGTTGATAGGGCACCAAACTCAAGCTTTGACGGCAAGTGGTCCGTTTTTCATCTTCTAGGCCAGGGATGGCAAGAAGAAAAAGGTGACCAAAGGCCATAAGCAATCGAACTCAATTGTTGCTAAAGGGCGAATGATAAGATAACGAATCTTTGGTGGTGTCGAGGAAAATCCAAAGAGGAAGTGATTAAGGCTGCGGTGAAAGAGGACAATGGAGGTTTGCTGTTCCAACCCCAAAAGGGCGGAAAAAAGGTAATTCTCACGCACTAATTGTTGAAACTTGTTTAGCGGCGTATACTTCTCATTAAATGGGTAGTTGATCTGGGATCCACTAATCATGTTTGCTTCACGGGGTTCAAACCGATCCAACAACTTAGTGGCGGTGAGATCCTCATCACACTGGGCGTCTTCTGAGTGGCGGTGAAGCGATGGGAGAAGTGCACTGTTTTTTGAAAGACGGGGTTCTAATTTTAAGAGATGTTCTTTATGTTCCCGGTTTTGGAAAAAATTCACTTTCGGTTTCTAAAAATCATTAATGGATACTTAGTTTCTTCTAATAAGAATGAGATCATTTCTTGAAATGATGAGTGTATCTGTTATGGGACATTGATGAAAAATCTCTATACAATTAATTACTTTTTCACTCACTCAAAATGCATCCTATAACACATCAACTATTTTTCGATAAAAGCGTGAACAGAGACACTTCTATGGCATCTAAGATTGGGACATATTAATCGAAAGAGGATCGAAAGGTTGGTAGAAGGCGGTTCATTGGAGTTTCTCCAAGTTGAACCAATTCCAACTGCGAATAATGTTTGGAGAGTAAAATGACCAAGAGGGCATTGGAGCCGAGGGAATAGAGCCAAAAGTGTTAGAAATCGCTCACCGGGGCGTATGTGGTCCAATGTCAACCAAATCAAGGGGAGGTTATGAGTATTTTGTCACTTTTATTGATGACTTACTCAAGGAATGCAGTTATATTTTTCCTTATGAAGCATAAATCTGAGACCTTTGAGAAATTCAAAGAATTTAAGGCTCAAAGGCGAAGAATCATAAGGAAAAAACGTATCAAGTCTCTACGATCCGTCGTGGAGGCGAAACCTCAAATGATGAGTTTTTGAACTACTTGTGCGATGAAGGGATTGCATCTGGTATTTGCACCCGGAACCCCTCAACAAAAATGGGGTTGCGAGCGAAAAAACAGGACTCTTTTGGAAATGGTTAGATCTATGATGAGTTATCGCGGATCTTCCCAAGTCGATTACGGGGTCATGCCTTGAAACAATTGCCTACATTCTGAACTTGGTGCCATCCAAATCAGTTCCCAAAACTCCCAAAGAATTTTGGACCGGGCGCAAGCCCAGTTAGAGACACATGAAGATTTGGGGGTGTCCGGCCTACGTGTTGGACAAGGAAGCCGGAAAATTGGATCCTCGATCAGAATTAAGGTTGTTTGTAGGATACCCCGAGGGAACAAAAGGGTGTATGTTCTATGGTCCCGAAGATCAAAAGGTGGTAATAAACACCCACTTTAGATTTTTGGAAGAAGACTATATGAACAAAAGAAGACCAGAAGTGAGATTACCTTAAATGAGCTAAAGTGGCTAACCTCAGTGCCAACTGTACAAGATGACATACCAAACGACACACTTACACAATCGGAACTTCGTCGTAGTGGGAGGGTTGTGAGACAGCCCGAGAGATTCATGGGGATAGGAGAGTCCTCGGACTTGATTCCCGACAAGAGCGAATCGGACCCATGGACATATGGCGAGAGAAATCCAAGACAAGGATCACGGGTTCTTGGCAAATCAAAAGCGGCAATGAAAGCGAAATGGGTTCTATGGATCATAACAGTGTGGGAGCTAGTCGAACCACTTAATGGGGTCAAACCCATTGGTTGCAAGTGGGTGTACAAGAGAAAAAAAGGGCCAGGACGGGAAGGTGGAAACCTTCAAGGCAAGGTTTGTGTGAAAAGGTTATACTTTCGAGAAAAGGATTGACTATGAGGAAACTTTTTTTAGCCGTAGTAATGCTCAAGTCTATCTGAATACTCTTGTCGATTGCTGCGCATCTCGACTTTGAAATCTGGCAAATGGATGTCAAGACAGCTTTCCTTAACAGAAGTCTTGATGAAGAAATCTATATGCAACAACCCCAAGGCTTTATTGAAAAAAGGCCAAGAACACCTGGTTTGTAAGCTCATGAAGTCCATTTACGGACTCAAGCGGGCATCGAGCTTGGAACCAATGTTTTGATCATGTTATAAAGTCTTATGGGTTTGATCAAAACGAGTTCGAAAGTTGTGTGTACAAAAAAGCGTGTCGGAGCGCATTGGTATTCTTAGTACTATCGTTAGACAACATTACGATCATCGGGAATGATGTAAAGGTGTTATCGAGAGGTAAGGGCATGGCTTTCAAAAGCAGTTTTGATATGAAGGACTTAGGGAAGCCGCGCGCACATCCTTGGGATCAAGATCACTTTCGAGATTGCAAAAAATGATGGTAGGCTTATCGCAAGCTTCATACATAGACACCGTCTTGAAGCGATTGAAATCTCGAGGATTCGAAAAAGGCCCGTACCTTTCGGACATGGAATCCATCTATCTATCTAAGAAATGTGCCCTAAGACACAAAAAAGGAGATAGATGACATGAAAGGCATTCCATATGCTTGGTACTTTCGGGAAGCCTTATGTATGCAATCTTTGTGTCTTGACGAGACCGGATATCTGCTTTGACGTTGGCATGGTGGCAAGATATCAAAGTAACGGGGAAAAACATTGAATGATTAAAAACATTTTCAAAAGTATCGAAAAAGAACTTCGAGATAGAATGTTAATTTATCGATCGATGATAATCTAATACCCATCGGCCTACGGACTAGGATTTCCAATCGGACTTAGATTCGGAAAAATCTACCTCCGATAGTGTGGTTTGCATGGGGAGAGTCATGACATGGAGAAGCGTTAAGCGAAATGCATCGCAGATTCTACCATGGAAGCGAATATGTAGGCGCTACGGCAAAATGGCAATGAAAAGCGGTTTAGCTCAAGAACTTCCTAGTGGAGTTGGGCGTAGTTCGAATTTGCCCGACACAATCAGCTTTATTGTGACAATCTTTTTCGGGGAGGCGATTGCAAATTCAAGGGGAACCAAGAGCCCACAAGGCCAAAGAAACACATTGAAAGGAAATACCATCTTATCGAGAAATCGTTAAGAGAGGAGATATAAATTAGCAAAGATAAAGCGTCGGGAAGATAACCTGGCGGATCCATTCACAAAGGGTGCGCCTCGAGATAGCTTTCACATTCGAGAGAGACATGTGGAAGGAATGGGTGTCTCATTGGGGAATAATTTGCATAGATCTATTAAAATTGGGGTGAATATTTAAATACAAATTTAATTCTTTAATTATTACTAGCATGAATTAATCTATATTAATTCAAATAATAATCAACAACATATCATGCATTTAATAATTCACGTAAAACCTCGCATTAGAATTCTCTGAGTTTACGTGAGCGTACCTCTTGGGATGGCAAATGGTGTGGTGAATAGACTAACAAGTAAGGACTTCCCAAGTATTCCATAGCCCTCGTTAGACTATCCGGGTGGAAGGATTCTTGTGAGCGATTTAAGAAAAGGAAAATAAATATGTTGCACCACCTTTGTGGATTTACTAATTTTTCCGGCACATGGAATTGTCCTTCTCACAATTGTGGTTTTTCAAAAAATACAATACATCGGCGTTACAAAATATTTGATATTTTATCGACGATATTTTTCCAAAAACCAATTTTAAATGTGTTCTGAGAATGAACCATTCATCCCCTATTTATAGAGGCTAAAGTGGACGAAAATTTTTGGCAAAATATGATGTGGGAAAATCTTTTCTTGATCTCCAAGAAATCTTGAATATATCTCCTATATTCTTTTTCCCATAATCATAATATTCACAAAAATCCCACCTTATCTATTTGCTATGGAATTGAAAATATTGGGGTCCAAGATTCCAAGATTTGGATCTTCTTGAATTTATGAGATATTCTTATATTTCAAGAAATACATATCTTCCATAATATCTTTTCAAGAAAATCAAGAAAATCTTTTTTGCCCACTATATTTTCAAGATTTTTTGAAATTATCATTATAGATAACCAAGTGGGAGATTTCTTGAATTTAATGAGATAATCTTGTATTCCAAGAATACATATCTTCATTCCATAACAAAATTCAAAAAAAATCTTTCTCCCATTATTTCTATAAATTTTTGAAATTTTAGTTGGAAAAATAAGCAATAATATTTATTTTATTTCAATCACCTTTTCAGTTATTGGACTATATATTGGGCTACTCAGGGGGCCTTTAGGAGAATTAAGATTGGACCTTCTAATGGACCTTGAATATCTAATATTGAGTCCACATATAATTCAAGCCCGTAAATATTAATTAATCCCACTTACATAATTAATATTGCACTATCCATCTTAACCCGTATTCACGATCAATATGGCTCCGGTCATTATTTCCCGTGTTTAAGATTATCTAGCCATTAATTAATTCAAGCCATTTGAAATAGCTTTCCGTTAATTAATATCTTTTGTCATTGGTCAAGAGCGGTTCAACATTATTATCCATCTTAGGAAACTAATTCCACTTGCAAGATTTGGTATGATAAAGCTTATGAACCTCCCAAGAATGCATCGAACAAAAAAGCGTCGGAGCTGCGTACTTGCACGATTCTTCGTATTAAATCTTAGCAATCACATGTGACTAATAATATTGCCCAAGATAAAAAGTATTGAATCTCTCGATTATTTACCCATGATAAGTAAAAGCAATAGTTACCAATCCCACATGATCCTATTTAAGGAATGAAGATTAAGAAATAACAAACCACTTTACATGGAGAATCTAATTCTTCCTTGTTAGGTTACAAAGAATTTATCCTCTCATAGAGTCCTATTCCGATTACATCAATCATCATGCACTAGTGTAATCTCTTGGTCAAGACAAGCCATATATGAGCCTTAAACCTCAACCTTTCACGATGGGTTGTTCATTTCCATCTAGGTAAATGAATGACATACTTTTAGTTACAAGGGGTATTAATTTAATCTTTTGTGATCGGTATCACTAAATTAACTACAATGTAACACGTCGACTTATTGAACATTTATCACGGTAAATATATGTAACATTAGATAATATTTAAAGCATCGGTGATAAATAATTTATTTGATAAATAAATCGAAAATTAGGTTTTCGATTATCTGACAAAGTAAAAAACATACTTTTCGATAATCCCCTTGATTAAAGAGTTTACGTTGCCCCTTCAGGATCGCTTTGAGTATAAGTGGGAGAAATTATTAGGTTAGTGTAGGTGACATTAGATGTCACGTATAAGGAACTACGAGACATGTTGTAGTATACTTAAAAGCGGACTTTGAGTATAAGTGGGGAAATTGTTGGGATTATCTTTGGAAAGTATGGGAATTAACTAAATTTGGACTTATTTTTCTTGAAATAAATTGTTTATCATCGATGCTTTAAATATCATCGAATGTTACATATATTTCTTTGCTTGCTTGTATAAATAAATAATCATTATAGTGTTACATTGTAGTTAATTTAGTGATACCTGGATCAGTGATTAAATTAACGATTCATTCAAACAAAAAGTACACCATTCACGCACATGACCTAGATGGAATGAACAATCCATTTGAAAGGTTGAAGTGTAATATTGGGCTCGAGGGGGCCTTGGCTTGTCTTGACCAAGAGATTACACTAGTGCATGGTGATGCCTTTATTAATAGGACCTACAAGAGGACAAATTCTTAACCCGAATTCCATCGAACAAGGAAAAATTAGACCTCGGTGGTTCGTTTGTTTCTTAATCTTAAATCCCTTAAATAGGATCACATGTGGTTTGGTAACTATTGCTTTGACTTATCACGGATAGAGAATCAATGAGATTCAATACTTTATATCTTGGACAATATTATTGGTCACATGTGATTGCTAAAGATTTATCCCGAGAATGAATGGTAATGCAAGTTCTGCATTGTTCGATTTTCCCCATTGGGAGGTTCATAAGATTTATCATACCAAATCTTTCAAGTGGAACTAGTTTCGGTATGGATAATAATGTTGAGCAGGTTCCTTTACCAAGGATAAAAGATATTAATTAATGAAGCTATTTGGGTGGCTTGAATTAATTAATGGACTAGATAATCTTAAACACGGGAAATAATAACAAGGAGCCATATTATCTCAGTAATATGGGTTAAGATGGATAGTCTTTATTTAATTATGTAGTGGGATTAATTAATATTTATGGGCTTGAATAATATTGTGGCTCAATATTGATAATTCAAGATCCATTGGAAGGTTCAATCTTAATTCTCCTAAAGGCCCTCATTAATTCCAATAACTGAAAAGGTGTTTAAAAAATAAAATAAATTTTGTTGCAAATTTTCCTCATTAATTTTGAAAAATATAAATAAAAGGGAGAAAAGATTTTCTTTGAATTTTGTTATGGAATGAAGATATGTATTCTTGAAATACAAGATTATCTCATTAAATTCAAGAAATCTCCCACTTATTATTTATATGAAGTTTTAAAAATTTTGAAAGAATAAGGGAAAGAAAGATTTTCTTGATTTTCTTGAAAATATATTATGGAAGATATGTATTCTTGTAATATAGGTATATCTCATAAATTCAAGAAGATCCAAATCTTGGAATCTTTATCCTTGTTTTTTGAAAATAACCATAACAAGAGAAGGTGGGATTTTTTATGGAATATTTTAATTATGGAGAAAAGAATATATGAGATATATTCAAGATTTCTTGGAGATCAAGAAAAAATTTTTCCTCCATATTCCATGACAAAAATTTCGACCACCCCTCTATAAATAGGGGATGAATGTTTCATTCCCGATGAACCACCGAAAATTGGTTTTTTTAGGAAAAATATCGTGTCGATAAAATATCAAATATTTTGAAGCGTCGACCAGTTATGTATTTTTCAAAACGTCAATTATGAAGTGTACAATTCCATGTCTTTGGAAAAATTAGTAAATCCACAAAGGTGGTGCAACATTTTTTATTTTTCCTTTTGTTAATTGTTCGCGAGCATCCTTCCACGGATTGTCGAAGCAAGGACTAAGGAATACTTAGGAAGGCTTTTTGGTGTGTTTTTCATCGTGAGTCCATTGCCATTCCAAGAGAATGCGTTCCGTAAACTTCGTAGTAATTCGCAAGACGTAGGATTTACGTGAACTCTTTTATATCATGATTTGTTGTTGAATTATTATTTGAATTAATAATTGATTAATTCATGCTAGTAATAATTGTTAGAATTAAATTTGTATTTAAATATTCATCCCAAATAAATATGTGCAATTAATTCCCCAACAGGAGCTAGTCAAACCACTTAATGGGGTAAAACTCATTGGATGCAAGTGGGTATACAAGAGAAAAGGGGACTGAACGGAAAGGTTGAAACCTTTAAAAGCAAGACTAAATGGCGAAAGGGTACACTTTCGAAAAGAAGGGATGGAACTATGAGGAAACCTTTTCGCTCGTAGCCATGCTCAACTCCATCCGAATTCTCTTTTCGATTGCTGCGCACCTAGATTTTGAGATCTGGCAATTTGGATGTCAAGACAGCTTTCCTCAACGAAAGTCTTGATGAAGAGATCTATATGCAACAACCCGAAGACTTCATTGAAAAAGGCCAAGAGCATCTGGTTTGCAAGCTAAAGAAGTCCATTTACGAAATAAAAGCAAGCATCCGTGCTTGGAATCGATGTTTTTGATCGGGTTATAAAATTCTCGGTTTTGATCAAAAGCAGTTTGAAAAGTTAATGTGCATAAAAAAGCGGCGTGGAGGCGCCTTGGTATTCTTGGTACTATCGTAGATGACATTACGCTCGCCGAGAATGATGTAAAGATGTTATCGGGCGTAAAGGCATGGTATTTGTCAAAAGCAGGTTTGATATGAAGGACTTGGGAGAAGCGGTCACATCCTAGGGATCAAAATCACTTTCGAGATCGCTTGAAAATGATGATCGGGCTTTCTCAAGCTTCATACATCGATCTGGATTTTGAAGTGATTCACATCTGAATTCCAAGAAAGGCTTTGTACCTTCGGACATGGAATCCATCTATCGAGGAAATGTGTCCCCAAGACACAAAAGGAAATAGATGACATGAAGGGCATCCGCTTATGCTTGGTTGTGGGAAGCCTCGTATGCAGCGATCTTGTGCATGAGGCCCGGATATCTGCTTCGTCGTAGGAATGGTAGGAAGATATCAAAGTAACCACAGGAAAAGAGCATTGGACTGCGTTAAGAACATTACGAAATGTCTGAAGAGGACCGCAGGGACATAATGTTGGTTTATCAATCAGACGATCTAATCCCCACGGTTATCTGGACTCGAGTTTTCCAATCGGACATAGACTCGAGAAAGTTAACCTCGGGTAGTGTGTTTTGTATGGGGGGAGGAGCCATAGCGTGGAGAAGCGTTAAGCGAAATGCATCGCCGATTCTACCATGAAAATTTGAATATGTAGGCGCTTGTGAAGCGAGAAAAAGAAAGCGGTTTGACTCAAGAACTTCTGGTGGACTTGGGCGTCGTTAGGATTTGCCCGCCGCGATCACGGTTTCTTGTGATAACTTGGGAAAGCGATTGCAAATTCTAGGGCAAAAGAGCCCTGAAGGTCGACAAACACATAGAAAAGAAAATACCATCTTATCACGAGAAATCGTTAAGAGAGAAGACATAAATTAGCGATTGCGTGCGAAGACAACCTGGCGAGATCCATTCACAAAGTGTTACGCCTCGAGTACATTCGAGACATGTGGAAGGAATGGGTGTCAAGAGCATTGTCGTCTGCTTTGAGTATAAGTGGGAGAAATATTATTAGGTTAGGTGTGGGGTGACATTAGATGTCACATAGAACCTGAGGCATGTTGTAGTATACTTAAAAAGACTTTGAGTATAAGTGGGAGATTGTTGGGGTTATCTTTGAAAAGTATGCTTTTTACTTTGTATAACCAAAGAATTTCTTATTTATTTCTTTGAAATAAATTATTTATCACATCTTTGCATTAAATATGAATGAATGTTATATATATTTCTTGCATACCCGATTCGATAAAATCGATGCGTGTTACGTTGTAGTTAATTTGGTGATATCATATCACAGAAGATCAAATTAACAGTTCCTCGTGACTAAGTACAAATTCACAACCCAAATGGAAATGAACAACCCATCATGAAAGGTTGAAGTGTAAGGCTCGGATTGGCTTGTCTTGACCAGGGATTACACTAGTGCATCTGATCTTGTTTGAAAATGACCTCTGAGGAGGATAAATTCTTTGATGCGAATATCAAAATTAGACCTCGATTAGTGCGTTATTTCTTAATCTCCGTTCCTTAAATAGGATCGTGTGAAATTAATAAGTATTGCTTTGACTTATGATGGGAAGAGAATCAATGCGATTCGATACCTTGTATCTTGGGCAATATTATTAATTACATGGCGGCTAAAGATTTATCTGAGAATCGGCGTGCAAATCGACTTTCTTGATTTGTCCCCTTGGTGGGCTCAGAATCTTTATCATACCAAATCTTGCAAGTGGAAATTTATTTCTGCTGCCTCGGCAATGTCCATTCCGCCAATTTAACGAAGTATTCTCTACCTTCTCGGCGATGAGATTGTCCGCCTTTACGACAATGACATGCCCACCCTCTCGGCGTTGGCTCCCCGCTGCCTCGGCGATGTTCATTCCGCCGATTTAGCGAAGCATTCTTTGCCTTCTCGGCAATGAGATTGTCGCCTTCATTGGCGTTGCCACGTGCTTGCGAAGTGGTCGTCGACGAGCACAGAAAAGACTCGTACAAGGAGCCTCGCTACCTCGGAGTACGAGCACATAAAAATTGACGACGAGCGTAGGAAATATCCTCAACCCGGAGGCTCATTCTGAACTATCAAGACCTTATAGGACATCTGAGCAGGCTCGCGGGCAAACATTGTGACCGAAGATGCAGCGAAGGATGAAATATTATCAAGACATGAATCAAGGTCGAACTCTGAGCAAAGCCAAAGCCCGACCTTGGGGGGTATTGTTGTAACCGATCGACTACCAGTCAAAGACCACCTGCCACATGTCCACCAAATGAATAGGTGGACGAACCGCGGGCCACTAATGCAGGGCGAAAGCACGGTGGCCGAACCACAGGCCCACACGGTCCGGATGAGCATAGGTGGGCGAGCACGGGCCATACCCAGTCGGGCAGGCACGACCACATAGGGCGACCACATCGGCGTCCCGCAAAGGGGTTTGGCGGGACAAAATTCACACTAAACCCGATTGGGCGAACACAGAACAATACCCTGACATGGCCTTGGAGCTAGCATGGCCCGCAGGCATGGGAGTGAACACGAGACTATCGAGCTCTGCGTGCTTTCGCCGGTAGGCGACTACAACATATAAAAAATAACCTCGCCCATCTAAAGCGTTATATATATACCCGGAGACCACTCACATGCTTTTCAATTAGCGGCGCGAGCATTTCATCTGAGCAGCGAAAAAGCGCAACGAGGGGTAGCAATGTAATCGAGGAGTTATGCGAACTTAACCTCCGATCATTTAAAGAGCCCAGAAGGCCCGTTGTTTATCCGCCTTGTTAGATGGTTCATCCAAGCAACCACGAAGTCAACCATAACAACAAATAAGCGTGCACCCACATAAGCGAGCATGAGGAAAAGCGGGAGACCAATGAAAGGCAAGGCCCATGTTCGCGAAACCACATTGGTTAACAGGCGAGATACCATGAAACCCGGTCGAGGAAGGTAAGGGGTGCTCACCTCACTAAGCGAACACAAAAACCAAGCCACACACTAAAGCAACACCACACAGGCAACAAGACAAAGTCTTCACAAATAAGCAAAAGCAGGATGTGGGCAGGAGAAAGCCTGACAAGATCGTGTCGACACCTCTTTGCAATCTTGTTGAGCAAGAAAGGCTAGCTCACCTTTCATTTGTGCCATCACCGGCTTAGCGAATAGTATAAATAGGTCCTTAGAGGGCGGAGAAGGGATATTTTTTTCCCACATGTTTGCTCGATATTCACTCTCCATTCCACATCATACTTGTGCTCGCTACATCCCAAGTCACTAATAAAATAACCACGGCAATGCAGCCCCGGGCGTAGTCAATCTGTAATGAGTCACCAAATCTTTGTTGTCGTATATCTCATATCGTGCTCTCCATTTAGAACATACACTTGTGCCGCCACATTGCACATGTCTGCTCCACATTGCACTTATGCTATACGCACACCTTTGTGTTAGGGCGTTGAATTTTATTTTGTTTTTGTTGTCAATCAACACGGCCACAACATATTTTCCACATAAGGCGACTATCAACAATCATTCACTTATAAATTAAGATTATAATATTAAATGATATTATTATTATTTTTTAAACAGATATTATTATTAGTTATAAATATAATAATATCAATTTTATACTATCAATATATTTTATATGAAAGTTTGTGTAATTTATTATATATGTAACACCTCATGAGGGACGAGCAAGAATACTAGCAATTAAGAATACTAGCAATTTCCTACGTACTATCAAGCCTAATAAAAATCTACATAAAAATACTTGTCTTATCTATGAAGCCGGATAAAGTAGGGCTTCTACAAAATGTTTGTTAAAGTAAAAGCGTTGACGGTCTATTACCGCTACCATTCCATGTTTATTATTGTAGGACTTTTATGAGCCAATCCGACAGAATCGATTACAAAAAGTAAAAAGTACAGAAATATGAACTAAAATTTATTCAAAAAGTAATTTTAAGGAATATGGTAGACATTAATTAATTTTCAGAAGCTATTTAAATCTTTGAATTTTTTGACCTATATATGTGACATTTGCATACTTGGATTCACGTGATTCTATTAGGAATAGACCATGTCAACCTTCTTAAATGTAAAAAGCTTTATTACAAGCTGAATGCTTCCAATTTACAAAAAAAAACCATTTAACAGGCTGAAAATTTCCTCCATTTGATTTGCTCAGCCTTAGGAAAGGGAAAGAAAACGATGTGCCCTTTGTGCACCGTATACTAATATTACAATTGTTTCTAAATTAACACAATTGTTTTTAAAATATTATTTTAATAGTAAATCTACGATGAAACTTATTTATAATATGAATTTTATCTGTATATTTATAAAAAAAATAGCACAACACTTATTAACTGATATCTCTATGCTTGTAAATTAAGATTATATCATTAAATGTTAGGTATCAATTTATAAGAGTAGTGGTATCATTTTATAAATATAATGATATCAATTTTATAGTATAAACAAATTTCAAAAAAAAATTTGTGTATTTTTACAAACAATAATAATAATGATATCGTGGTGCACAAAGGTGTACATAATATACCTTCCATATTTGTGTTTCTAAGTAAAGGGTAACATAAAAAATTAATCTCAGTTAAATGCTCGAATTTGTAGGGGTATAGAAATATATTAGTTTATATTATTTCTCTAATACTCTCCCTAATTGGATTGAATTACTCTTCTGCGGAAATGCGGAGATTTGAACGCAGGACTTGGCCATTAGCAAAAGGCTCTTGTGAGAAAAATAATATAAATAAATTAATTTCATATTTTTTTACAAATTTTAATTTTTAGATGAAACGAAATTCTTTAGCTCTTATATCATGTAAAAATTGCATTTCGTCTAAAAGTTCAAATTTATAGAGAAATATAGAATCAAATAATTTGTATTAATTCCCTAACACGAATCATTATCTGAGTCTCACTTTGTAACATCAGTGCATAAGTGCATTTATGTATAATAAAATATTCACTACTATACATTTGAGCTTGGAGAGCTCCACTTGGACAGTCCTTTTTTCGAATAGCTCTCCAAGTGGTCCCTTGAAGAGCGGTTCTATTAAAAAAAAAAAAAAGTTAAAAGCTGTTGTCCAAGATCAAAAGCAAACGGTTCATAACCCATTTGTGCAAATGTCTTTGAGAGGCGGTTTTGAACCCATTTGTCCAAAAAAAAAGCTTGGAGGCGGTTCATGCTACGCTCTCCAAGTGAAATAATTATTTATTATTTTTTGTAAAGCGTGTATTTTTTTTTTATTTTTTGTTTTTTTGTAAATTCTTTTTATGTACAATTTAAATATTTTATTCTTTAAATTCTAAATGTTATTTATTTTTTAATATTAAATCTTATATAATGAGATTAACACAAACCCTTATGTAAAACTTGTTCATAATATTAAATTCATAATATTACACTTACGAACTTGTATCACTATTAATTCTTATAAATTAATACCTATAATATTTAATATTCTTATAAATTAATTCAATTTTGTCTAAGTATTACTTATTTAGATATAAAAGTACTATTACTTGTTTAAATAGAAAAGTATTACTTGTTTAAATAGAAAAATATTACTTGTTTAGATAGAAAAAGGTATAACTTGTTTAAAAGAAAAGTATTACTTGTTTAGATGAAAAAGTATTACTTGTTTAAAGGAAAATATTACTTATTTAGATAGAAAAGTATTGTTTGTTTAAATAGAAAAGTATTATTTGTTTAGATAGAAAAGTATTACTTGTTTAAATAGAAAAATATTACTTGTTTAGATAGAAATGTATAACTTGTTTAAAGAAAAGTATTACTTTGTTTAGATGAAAAGGTATTACTTGTTTAAAGAAAAATATTATTTATTTTGATAGAAAAGTATTAATTGTTTAGAAGGAAAAGTATTACAAGTTTAAAAGAAAGGTAGTTAAAAAAAAGTACAAGTAAAAAATATAATTTTAATTTAATTTAATTTAATTTAAATTTAAATTTAAATTTATATAAAAAATTATTATATAAAAATGTGATTGAATTAATAAATAAGATAATTGAAATAAAAAATTTTAAAAAAAATTGTAAGAAAAAAAATTTTTTTTTAGAACATATAAATTAATTTCATTAAGTAAGCATAAAAAAAGTAAGTGTCCGTGAATTGATCCCATTCGGGCGCCCAGGTCCGTGTTAGGTCCCCCATGGGAGGCGAATAATTGCCTCAATTAATTGGGGGACTTGGTGGACTATATATATGAGATCTTGGTGGGTCAGTGCCTAAAAATCGATTTAAAAAATATATATATATTAGGCGGTGGTTGAAAACCCATTTGTCTAAAAATCTTACCAATGATTCAAAACCCATTTGTCAAGTTTTCTTGGACATCGGTTTTTTTATCATTGTCCAAACTTGAACGGTATTACTTGGAAAAGCGGTTATATTTCTCCAAAGTCATTTTTTCACGATTGTCCAAGCTCAAATGTGTATTAGTGATTATTGTTACTAAAACTTAAAACTACATATATATATATATACACACTATTATGTTATTATTATTTTTATAAACCAATTTGGGATAAAATTGTTTAGGACTTTAAGCGCAATTATAGAAATTGATAAAACGAAATTAAATAAGAATAAATTCTGTGACTCGGTTAAATCATAAATGACTCACGTGTGATGACACTACCAAACCAAGAGGTTTATAAATATTTTTCGATGATAACAAATCTGATAAATCAAATAGATATTTATAAAAGCGAAATTTAGTCAAAACCCTAAAGGCCCGCGTTTGTTTTGTGCTTGAGGTGGATGCAGCAAATCCGAATGAGGAATAAAGTTGGATTTGACAAATCCTGTGAATAGTAATTTATGTTTTTTTTGTAGGATGTGGTAGAAGTAGATGAGGCTTTATGACATTTTATTATTGTTAGTTAGTATGATAATGATTATATGAAAGAAAAATGTAAGAAAAATAGGAGAGATAATGAATTATTATAAGAAAAATATGAGAGAAAATGAGTTAGTGTAAAAATAGTAATGATGTAATAGTTTTAGTGTATAAATATATAATAGGTGTGGATGTATATTTGAATGGAGGAAGAAATATGAAAATTCAAAAAGTGTCCAGGATGGGAGAAAGTTCATCGTCCATTCGAATCTTCCAAGTGAAAAACAAACACTGTGTAGGGGTATATTATGTGCATTGAAATGGTGAAAAGGATGCGCTAAATCAAAATTGGAGTAAAGTGACTTCGGGGCTTGGCGATGGGGCGCTTTCGGCAAAATATCAAATCGCATTATTTTTCAAATTAACTTACATAAAATGGACACAAATTGATGATACGTAGTAACTTTATTGGGATAAATTTATTCAAGGAGATTTGTCATTTGTATTTTGACTATTTCGTACGTGGTCTCATGAGGCCAAATTGTACCTTCGTTGTTATACGATATACTTACATAAGATGATTTTATTGTGAAACGGAGCATAATGTGAGTATTGTATTTTAATATTTAAAAATAATGAATGTTAATTTGTACTATTTATACTCTGTTTTAGATATGAAATAAATAATAAATACAATTTTATTATAAATATACAAAAAAAAAGCATAAAAGAAATAGTAAAAAAAGAGTACATATGAATTACACGGTAAACATAGAAATACGAGTATGAGAAAGGTGTGAGAGTTCTTTAAATTAAAAAAAGTGAGAGTACTTAATTAAGTGTTAAATTCTCTATTAATAAAACTGAATATCAATTAAGAATGAGCTATCAATGATGTTTCCACATGATACGTATTAATTTCAAGATTGATTAACTTTGCCTTGTGAAATTTTGAATGAACTTTTTCCCTATTACATTCACTCGATTTCAACACATTACTAGCTAGGTACATATAATTGTGTAGATGCAATATTCATTAATTATATTTAGTATTCACCATTACGTACAGTAGAACCTTCGCAAATCATATTAATTTTTCCTTCAATCTACCCTAATTTTCAAAATTTTTAATCAATATTTGATTCGATCTCAGTTTTATGACACTTAAAGGAAGAATATCAATAATTTTTTTAATATTCAAATTATGTGCCTGAAATTGCTTTTTCGAGAATTCTCATATATATATATATGTTATATAAAAAAATTGCCATGGAAAGTGGAAGCTACTTGGAAATTGGGTGAATAGAAAGGACAAGGTGGTGAAATAACTCGATATCTCAACCGTCCATGTGCTGCTGAGTCAAGGGAGTCATCCAATCCAACAGTTAGTAATCCAGAAAAGACTGACTCAACATTCTCGTCAGCGATTGACCGAAACCACGCGAAGGAAGCAGGAAGCCTCATTAGTCGTTGCCTATAAATATGCACCCCAAAATTTCCACTCTTCATCATCCACACTCAAATTCAACAATCATCTTCAATATTCAACGTTCTCTCTAGAATTTACCAAAGTCATCTTTCAGTTCACTCATTTCAATTTTTCATATAATTTTCAAATTCAATGGCGAACCAAGCTGAAGTTTCAACGATTGAGAAAATCAGAATGCATCTTTTGGGTGAATTTTCTGACGAAGTAGCCACGACAAGCTACAGTATTAATTCCTCGATTTCGAGCTCTGAATCCGACTCGCAATTTTTGACTTCCGATTCTGGCTTCGAAATTTCCGATTACATCTTCGATTTCGAGAAAAATTGCCATAATTTTGTGGATCTGGTTACAACCCCCAAATCAAAGCCTTCGCTGCGGATTGAAGTGCCTCCGGCGGTGAAGAAGTTCGAGTGGATCGAATTCGGCGGCTCCTTCGCGGCGGCGGAGGCGGCGGAGGAGGAGGTGGTGGAGGAGGAGCGGCACTACAGGGGAGTGAGGCGGCGTCCGTGGGGAAAGTACGCGGCGGAGATTCGCGACCCGACGCGGCGGGGATCTAGGGTTTGGTTGGGGACATTTGACAGCGCGGCGGAGGCGGCCAAGGCGTACGATAGCGCCGCCTTCAGAATGCGCGGAAGCAAGGCTATTCTGAATTTCCCGCTCGAAATTCAACGGGAGATCGAATCCGGCGCCGCCGCAGGAAGCGGAGGAGAGAGGCGGAGGAATTCGTGCAGGCGAAAATGGGGAGATCATGTGAAACGACGGTGAAGAGTGAAAATCAGGGTGGGCGCCTTTGACGCCGTCGTTTTGGCAGTTATCCCCATTTCCCAATCAAAGCTCCTAGCGATAATTTCGATATTGTTTTTGAATCTTATCCTCTTGCTAATACAAAAAATATAGTATGTCGTACAAATCCATCATATTATGGTGGGTTTTTACTTTAGTTGACAAGAAAAATATAACAAAAAAAACAAAAATGGGATTTACATATGGGTGAAAACGGATCGGATATGGACTAATAGTGCTTATATCGTATTCTAAATCATATTTTTTTCTCGAATTCGAAGTCGGATACGAAAAAGTCGGATTCGAATACGAATTTGGAATATTCGGTATATGGATACGAGAAGGATATCGGACGAATCAAGACCCATGATCGAATAACTATAATCGGATAATATATTTAAATACGAAAATCGTGAAATGTGATTATGGCGTAAAAAAAAAAAAGCTACATATGTAATATTTAAATAGAAATTAATCTGAATTATAAAAATTATATCTCTTAATAATATAAAAGCCCAAAAGTTATATATCATTCAATCATCAATAAAACAAATAATATATAGCAGCTTAGAAAATATATATAATATTTAAGGATCGAAATTGAAAATCGTATATATCTTTTGCCCTGGACCGCCTAGGACTTTGTGTTTTTTTTAATATAGAAATAAATTACTTAATAAAATAAATATATAATATAAAATACTATTGAAGAATCTGCCTTCAACAACCTGCCAACATATTGTTGAACAATTAAAAACAATTAATGGAAGACTCTAGAAAGTACAAAAGTGGTAGGCACGTGCCTTGAAACCTGCAAACAGGCCTTGAATGCCTAAAACCAAGTCAAGATCAGTTACTTCATCCCTCTTTCTCTCGATTTGAAACAAGACCAGTTCTTTCAATCTTATTTTTCTCAACAAGTAAATCATAAAAAATTTGAAACAAAATCTTCGTCCCTCTCTCTCAAATATGGTAGGATATTATGTATTAGATTAGAATCCAAAATCAACTATCAAATATCAAATTAAGTATCGTAGAATCTTAATTTTTTTTATATCGAATTAAATCTTGTTGAATCATTTCTCGAATCGATTGAGAAATATCGATCCGTTTTCACCCTAGATTTTCATCGAATTAATCCATTTAAACACCTCAAATACAACAATAATCAAGTTCTCTATGTTGAGTCAAATATTAGCACAAACTCAATCGTATAATTTGTTTATTGTATAAAATTGACAATATTACGTTTATAAATTGATATTCTTATATTTAATTTATTTTGTGTTAAAATAAAAGGATGTTTATCCTACATCGATTTTAAATAAAGAGTTAGAGCTTCCAAAATTCTATATAAGGAGTCAATTAGCCTTATAATTGATTCTAGTTAAATTCATTTCACATATTCTATTGTAGTAGTTTTGTGAGAAGATGTGAGTCTATCAAAAGTTTGTAATAGTGTAGGAGTGTTGAGTGAGAGAGATGAATTTTGTGTGATTGTAAAAATTTATCATCTACAAATAATTTTTTTTTTGTGGGTCGTGGTTTTTCTCCGATTTTGGAGTTTTCCACGTAAAATTCTTGTGTTGGTGATTGTTGTTTTTTATTCTTTTAATTTCTCGTTTATTTTATTTTTCTCTTATTGTGAATTGGGATTTTTTTTTTGAAGGCGTTGTGAATTGGGACTTAATTGCCCAACAAGTAGTATCATAGTAGTCGGTCTAGTCTCTAGATATTACGAGTATGCTATGTGGTTCTTGACCTAGTCGATCTTCCACATCATAAAAGAATACTTGAAAAGGTTAGGGTTCAACAAAAGGTGGAGAAATAGTATGTCAAAGGCTTCAATTTCAATGAAGTTTGATGTGGAGAAATTTGATGGGATAATCAACTTTAGCTTGTGGCAAGTGCAAGTTAAGGATGTGCTGATACAATTTGGTGTACACAAGACTCTGAAAGGATGACCAGGTTCGACTAAAAGTACAAGCAAAAAGGATTCTGGTATGAGTGATGAAGATTGGGAGGATCTGGATCTGAGATCGCAAGCACAACACGTTTGTGCTTGGCGAAATATTCTTACAAATATACCGCAGATTTCAAGTGTCAGGGTTGTGGGGAAAAGCTAGAGGCTCTTTACCAAAGCGAAGGGCATTCGAACCGATTGTACATGAAAGAACAATTTCACACCTTCGGATGGATGAAGGTATGTCAATTTATGATCATTTGAGTACTCTTAATGGTATTATCTCTGAACTAGAGGCATTTGAAGTGAAAATTGAAGATGAGGATAAAGCGTTGAGGCTCATCTTGTCTCATCCGCATACTTGTGAGCATATGAAACCAATTTTAATGTATGGGAAGGAAACTTTAAATTTTGCTGAAGTCATAAGAAAACTTCTTTCTGAAGAGAGAAGACTGATGAGTGAAGGGCGAACTTCAAAAGAAAATTCAGCAATGGTGGCTTTTAGCAAAGGAAGGAAGAAGGACTTCAATGGTGTTGTTTGTTGGAAGTGCGGGAAACATGGACATATAAAGTGAAACTGTCAAGGTGGAGCGGTCATGGCAAATAACTCTGAAACTAACACTATGACAGACAGTGATGTCTGTTGAGAACATGAACATCCTTATGACATGTCCAACTGCCATGGAAAAGCATGTGAATGTTAGTTGGACCACATGTGTATTGGTTTGGCATGGATACAAGGTGTGTGGTGAATGATGTCGATGGCTGAAGGACTTCTAGGGGAGCCAAAAGCTAGAAGGAGCATCATAGTTTTCAGCAAGTTTTTCGACATATGCTAAAGAAAATTCTTAGAATGATTTATTCTAAATGGTTGGAAATTCTTAGAATTGTTGATTCTAAGTGTTTTATTCATATGGTGGAGTAGGTTATTTTCTATTTTGAGAATGATGATTCTTTAGTTTAAGAATCATGATTGTCGGTGAATAAAATTGAGTTTTTTTTTTTTACCAAAATTGGAGATTGTTGGACTTATTTTGTGTTAAAATAAAAGGATGTTTATCCCACATCGATTGTGAGTAAAGAGTTGGGGCTTCCTAAATCCTATATAAGGAGCCCATTAGTTTTTGTTACAATTGCACCAAACAATACACTTTAACCTTGTGATTAATTCTAGTTAAATTCATTTCACATATTCTATTGTAGTAGTTTTGTGAGAAGGTGTGAGTCTCTCAAAGGCTTGTAATAGTGTAGGAGTGTTGAGTGAGAGATATGAATTATGTGTGACTCTAGAAATTTATCATACAGTGATATTTCTTTTGTGGGTCGTGGTTTTTCTCCGGTTTTGGAGTTTTCCACGTAAAATTCTTGTGTTGGTGATTGTTGTTTTTTATTCTTTTAATTTCTTGTTTATTTTATTTTTCTCTTGTTGTGAATTGAGACTTAATTTCCCAACACACTGCTCTTATAAATTAATATTAGTGACATTTAATATTATAATTTTAGTTTATAAATGCAATGATATCAGTTGATAATTGTAGTAAATCTAATAGTATAAATTTCATACTATAAATGAGTTTCATCGGAAATTTACTCAATATTAGAGTAACAATTCAAAATTTAATATTGGGGTCAAATGAAGTGTTTAACATTTACATATATATTAAAATTTATACATATTTTTCGATGCTTTCGTTATATTGCACGATACTTTAAAATATAAAATTTATTAATAATTGAGATTTAGAAAATTTAGGTAACATAAGATTGTTTGTGTATCAAAAATTGTGTGTAAAGTATAAAATATATAGGAGTGTGTAAAGTAAAATATGTGGGAGATAGAGTATTGAGTACATGATAAATTGATAATAATTAAAAATGGGGGATAGATGTTTGATTGTGTGTTTTTAAAATTTGTTTGAAAAAGAGTGAAATAAGTGTATTATAGGGTGAAATTGTATAAAATTTGAAATCCTATTGTAAATGGATAAGTGTAACGATCGGGGGTTAAGCGAGATTCTGAGGCTCGAAGCTCGGGTGGATCCTGCTTAACATGAAAACCGACGGTCCAATTCGAGTTCAAGTGTTGAATGTCCAACGATGCTCGTCGACCTCTAATGATCTGGCGAACTCTCGCTACAAACTCGGGAGTTGGGGTGACCTCAGAAGAACAAGCCCCAAATGTCCCTCTCGTTTCTCTTCTGACGACAAAAGATCAAATTGTGGCGGGTGTCATTATCAAGACAATATATCAAAGTACAGACGAATTAGTGGTGCATTTAATGTTCCAGCACTATGAATTTAAGCAAGAGGACACCCGAAAGATTGTGTCAATGTCGTTGAGTTCTAGATGCCCAAGAAATAAGAGAATTTGGGCTGCTTTCGAAAAAACTAGAATTGCCTTTATTAAATCGGTCTACTACCTTCCTGATCAACAAATTCTCGAGGTTTGGTAGCGAGCTCTTGTGCCCGCCACAGTGGAAAAAAGCTTTGGTAGATCCGGGTCCACCTAAATTAACCACTTCCTTTGGTGGCGTGCATTGATTCACTATCAACTTCCGTGAATCTTATTAAACGAGCTTGCTTTCAAACTCGGCGTTTCCTTCGATTAGGCGAAGAAGCGAAACAGTGTCCCACATCCTTCTTGAGCATGCGCAATCCATACATGGGGAGTAGCCCTTTGAAGTTGGTTCCACTCCCTTTAATACATGCCTTCAAACTCCTACCTTTGGAGTATATTGCACACCGAAGGGGGGTTGGGAAGACACTTTTTGCAATCATAGCTTGGAATATTTGGAAAGCCGAAACTCTTATTTTTAGAGGACCAAACAAGATGCAACACACATTTGAAGTCGGTCCCTTTTTTATATTAAGCGAAACTTATGAAAAATGGGGAGGAAGTGAACAAGCGATAAAAAAACACCCTTGACAATAACTCTTGGGCGCCCTCGGCGAGGAGCCCTAAAGGTGAACTTCGGATGCCGCTAGCTTCTCATATTGCATTGTGGGCTTCGGTTTTGTTGTTAGAGATTGGAAAGGAAAGGTGAAACTGGTGGGCACTAGTCGATGCACGACGATCGATAATAGCACTTTGATTGAAGCATTGACATTATGTTTTGGTTTGCGAAAGGCGTAGGATAGGGTGCTGTACATTTTGGCACTTGAAACCAACTTAAAAACCTACGCCTCGATTAACAGCGGAAAGTTAGAGTGTTGGAGAATTAATTTTCGAATCTATTAGGATGAATATTTAAATACAAATTTAATTCTAACAATTATTACTAGCATGAATTAATTCTATATTAATTCAAATAATAATTCAACAACAAATCATGCATATAAATTTATCACATAAATCATACGCATGCGGAATAGCTAGGAGTTTACGTGAACTAACCTCTCGGAGTGACAACCGTTGAGAAGATGGATATCCCGTTCACATGAACAAACCCAAAGAGTCTTCTCAAGTATTCCCTCGTCCTTGTCCAACAATTCGGTGGAAAGATACTCGTGAACAATTAACAAAAGGAAAAATATAATTATGTTGCACCACCTTTGTGGATTTCTAATTTTTCCAACACATGGAATTGCATGGGGATGAAAAATCCATCCCCTATTTATAATACTAGGTGGTGGCCTATATTTGCCGTAGGAATAAGATGGAAAAATCTTTTTCTTGGTCTCCAAGAAATCTTGAATATATCCAATATATTATTTTCTCCATATTTAAAATATTCACAAAAAATCCCACTCATCTTGTTATGGAATTTTAGAAAAAAAATGAGGGACGAAATTTCCAAGATTGAGATCTTCTTGAATTTATGAGATATTCTTGTATTCTAAGAATACATATCTTCCATAATATTCTTTCAAGAAAATCAAGAAAATATTTCATTCCTTATTCTTTCATTATTTTCGAAAAATACAAAATAAATAGTCAAGTGGGAGATTTCTTGAATTTAATGAGATAAACTTGTATTCGAGAATACTTATCCTCGTTCCATAACAAAATTCAAAAAGAAAAATCTTTATCTCTCTTTATTTATTTATTTTTGAAAATTTAGGAAAAAATAAACAACAATATTTTACTTAATTTTAAACACTTTTTTTGATTATTGGACTTTGTATTTGAAATTTCTTGAGGGCCTTTAGGAGAATTAAGATTGGACATTCCAATGAACCTTGAACTTCCAATATTGAGCCACAATATTATTCAAGCCCATAAATATTAATTAATCCCACTACATAATTAATATTGCACTATCCATCTTAACCCATATTACAGTTAATATGGTTCCGATTATTATTTCCGCGTTTAAGATTATTCACCATTAATTAATTTAAGCCCTTTGAAAATAACTTCACATTAATTAATATATTTTCCTTAGTTAAAGAACGACTCAATATTATTATCCATCTTAGGAAAACTAATTCCAAACACAAGATTTGACATGATAAAACTTATGAGCCTACCAAGGGGACTAATCAAACAAGGCAGCACTTGCACATCGATTCTCCGTGTTAAATCTTAGCAATGCGATCATATAACTAATAATATTACCTAAGATACAAGATATTGAATCACATTGATTCTATACCCGTAAATAAGTCAAAGCAATAATTATTAATTCCACATGATCTATTTAAGGAGCGAAGATTAAGAAATAACTAACCCTGGCGAGGTCTAATTCTTACATATTGATCTTTGGAGAATTTATCCTCTTGTAGGTCCTCTTGATCTGACATTATGCACTAGTGTAATCTCTTGGTCAAAACAAATTCAACTGAGCCTTACACTTCAACCTTTCACGATGGATTGTTAATTTTCATCTAGGTTGTGAATTAAGTACTTTTAGTTACAAGAGACTTTTAATGTAATCTTACGTGATGCGGTATCACTAAATTAACTACAATGTAATACATATTAATTATTGAACAGTTATCAATAAATATTTGCAACATTCAATGATATTTAAAACAGCGATGATAAATAATTTATTTAACAAATAAGTCCAAAATTCAACCTAATTATCTGAAAGTAAAAACATCTTTTCAAATTATAACCCCAACAAGAGTTAAACCCTTACTCACTCAAAAGCGATCATGAACAGCATCGTCATATGGCAAGAAGAAAGCAACAACAACTTTTTGTTTGGGGGAGGGATGGAGGGAGAGAGAGAGAACACCATCATTTCTTAATCAATAAGATTTATTTTTTAATACAAAAAATATGAACCTAATATAAGAGAGAGTGAATATTTATTTAAATGAATTATAGTTGGGTTAATGAGTTAATTTATACTCTCTCTGTCACATTTTATGTATTTTTTTTTAACAATTTTTTTTATCACTTAAGATAAGAAATGTAAAACAAAAAATTGTCGAAAGGTTAAATCCGATAGTTGGAGACTCCAAACGATAATTTGAGAATGACCCGAATGTCCAAACAAAATAAAGGCAGGCAGATTAGTTTTTCTATGAAAATGACAAATCACATAATCATTATATTGTCTTGATATAACTTTACAAGTCATTGCGAAAATTGATACATAATCCGCCTTTATTTTACCTTTACAGGCGCCAATACCCTTACTTAAGGTTGTCTCACTCACCATTCTACTACTCTCACTATGAAGTTATGTTCTCTTCCCTTATTTGAATTTTGAAGCTTATGCTCGTGAATTTTAACGTAAAAGATTAATTTAAAAACACGAAGAACAAAACAAACACTCTCAACTACTGAGAGAAATCAAGCCTTTGGTCAATTAACTGACAAAAGAGTTTTAGAGCTATTTATCGTCTTTCTTTGTTAGTGTAAGAAATCACCCAATCAACTTACAATAGAGGCGGATTCAATATGGTGTAGAGGCGGATTCAATGTGTAATAAGGGGCACAAGTGTACTCCAAAGCTTAGGTACTGAGTTCGACCCCCAGCTGCAGCTATGCTTTTTTTTCTTTTTAAATTGCGCTTGATTTATTGCTTTTTTTCGTTTTATGCTTATTTTTATTTTCCTTTTTAAATTGCTCATTCTTTTTAAGTTTTTTGCTTTTTTTTGGCTTTTTTCCATTTTTTGCTTATTTTTATTTTCCTTTTTAAATTGCGCATTCTTTTTTTCGATTTTTGCTTTTTTTTTTCTTTTTTTTCGTTTTTTTGCCTTTTTTTTCCTTTTAAATTGCGCACATTTTTTTTTCCTATTCATTTTTCAGATTTGCTTCTAATATAGATATACCAAGTCAATGAGATTTGAATTCAAATGATTGTAGATTTGTATAGATTGATATCTTCATCTCTTTTTTTTTTTTTTTACTAGTTTTTTGCCCGTGCATTGTCCAAAAAATATTAAAACACTCTCCAAAAGAAAAGGGTGAGCAAGTTAACAAATATTAAAAATTAAAAATCAATTTTCAAAGCAATAGTAAAAATTTTAAAAAAAAAACATATTTTATTTATTTACGTGTTTCAACAAATTTTCTTCTACAAATATAATAGGTGCTGGAAAATTATTTGATTTCTTTTCCTTTTCACATAATTTGGAAAGTAAATAGTATAAAACATAAAAATATGAATCTTGCTAAAGAAAATTAAAAAGTCCTATATGAATCCATGGTATGGAAAACAACTGAGATAATAAAACAAAAACAAACAAAAAAATTCATGTGCGGTTCATATAAATTAGCTAGATCTTCTCCTTTCACAGTCTCCCTTCCGAAGAGAAAAATATAACCATTTGCTTTCAGTGGTTGAAATGCATCACAAAGCATCCAAGATTGTTGCAAAATAACTATTCAAAGAAACCTCAACATAGACTCATCAAATTCATTGATGGACCAACACGCTCAAGTTTTACTTCACCAAAAGATTGCCACTCTAATTGTAAAATTTAGTTTGGAACCCAGCTTATTAACTTACTTCTATAAATAATTCACGAACTCTATCCATGTGATGTGCCTTCCTCTTCAATCTCAACTTAAAACTGCCTAAACATTTCAAGAAAAATTATTACAATACTGCATAACAGTATGTAAATACCAACATTAAGGGTCAATAGTTAACCATGAAAATCAGTTTATGAGCATTTGATGTGGAGTTTGAGCGGAAACATAATGATAAGACTTACTATATCAGTAGGCTTATCCTTTATGTACTCATTTCCCCTGGATGCAACCACCCTCTCCAATGTCTCTTGATTTCCAGGCGTCTATTGTTTCCGACCTACTTCAAAATAGGCAAAAATTTCAGAATACAAAATAAATACTAAAATCAGAAGAAAAAAGATAAAATCGCATTAAAAAATTAATCATTTCAGAATAAAAAAAGATAAAATCGCATTAAAAAATTAATCATTTAAGTAACAAATGCTTTAAAGTTCAAACCTCCAAGTACCAATAAACCTTAAGTTCAAACCTCTAAGTACCAAAACATCAATAATCAATTAAAACAAAACATCAGAAAATAATGAAATTGTTACTTCAAATATAACCTATATGATGCAAACCTGTTCACGAAGAACTGAAAAAAAATGAGAAACTATGAACTGATCCGTGAGGCAACTGGTATTGAGCCCCAGCTTTGTGCTAGATTTGGTAATTCCAATTTTTTCATTTTTAGATCTTTATCTGTTAAATGTGAATTTCTTATGAAATCTTAATGGCCTTATATTAAATTTATAAATCTAGACTTTTGGGACTGATTTTGTTTTCATAGAATTATTAATTGAGTTTAATTTTCAGCTAAATTGGAAAAAAACATGATTCTTTTGTAACATATTTATATTATTTGTTAAACTGTATAGGCTACGGCAGGTTGGTTTTTGAAACACATTTCTCTTAAAATGATTGGAAGAGGCTACTTGAATTTAGCGCATAAAGTAATTTGGAGTGTAGGAGTTGAGATGCCAACTCGCTGCATATTGGATTGATAATTTGAGTTTACCATGCGGACTCATCTTTGCTCTCTTGACCAACAATTAGGTGGCATGGCTTTGGGGCTTTTATTTTGTTCCAAATAATAGATACCACATATCATAAGTTTGTATTTAGATTGAGGATTTGAAATACAATATCTACTAAATCATACAAAAATTACTTGAAATGAAAGTGTTGGATTTAAAATCCATATCAATCCAAAAAGCATAACTATGGATTTCAAATCCAACCTCGGACGCTTCAATCCAAACACACTAAATGGCAGAATATATTTTAAATGTTCATATTTCTACTAAGAACATGCATGAAACTGCAATTTATATGCATGATGTCATGTGGAGAACTAATATGTGAGCAGTTTTCACATTTTGACTGGCCATTTTGGTGGCAGAGTTTGGGAGCTTTTAAATGATCAAAGATAATATACTTATACCAACACGAAAAATTAATAGGTGTAGACTTCAATTTATAATAATATATTTCTCAAAAGTCTATCTAGCTATAGAAGCTGCCAAATTTAGTAGAAGTTCATAGTTTTTAAATTTATCCAATTGATTAGTTGCCCCAAAGCGGCGACTTAGTTACAAAAACGACATCAGATCCAAAATAGTTATTGGCTGCTAATCACAAATTGTACTATCCTTATTGGGGTATGTGGTATACCATAAATTTACTTATTTGCCTGATAAAAGAAAAGGACTATAATTCAATTTGTCGGTAAGGCCTCAAGAAACGTACCTCAAATTGTTTGTGAAGGTGCTTCGGACTTCTGTCGACAATCTGAGTGTTGATTAACCATATAATAGAAATGCAGTAGGAAATATTAAATGTTGGATAATTCCTAATGAAAATCATGGCTCTAACATTTCTTGAATAGGTCATGCAAAAAGTAGTTGATAAGTCTAATGCAAGCTTAGAGAACTGAGACATCAAACCTCTGAGGTGCCATACTTCTCTGAAATAGCTAATGAAAAGCATCATTCCTGCCTCCACCAGCTAATCTCCAGTAGCTTGGTTCAAGTTTGTGGATGTAACTCGCTTTACTTCACTAAATGTTGGGCTACAAACCACGGGCCTCAAGATCCATATTCCTTATCTGTGTATTTATCAACCCGTCTCAAGAAAAAACAATAAACAAACCATAAAAAAAAGGAAGCAAATAATTTTGACATTGGTTGTCTTATACTAATGCTTCTGCCTCATCTAGTCCAGTTTGTATTTCAGCAGTCTTTTTGCTTCTTTGAATCTACAAAAGAAATGACATGTTGGTCATTCACAACCAGTATGAGCAGCAAAGCATACTTATGTTCTTATTACTAATTAAACGCAAATTTACTGAATTAGTTAAAGTAATCATAGAAGTTCTTGTGCTGATAATACTAAATTTCAAGATAGTTAATTACAATTAGAATAAGTAATAAATTTATGATGATAAAAATATGTGCAAATTGACCTTATTGGCATTGGTATGAGCTCCTCTGCAGTGCTTTTTTCTCTGCAATCCTTGATTGAATTCTCTCCAAATGCAAGCAAAACATTGGATGCAAATTTCTCAATTGAAAGGGAATAGATAAAAATTACATAGAAAATTAGTAAACGCAAGGTAAAACAGATTGAAAAAGGAAAAAATAGTGTGAATCAAAATAAAACATGGTATCTAAATTTAGAAGAAAGTACCTTGTAACACATCTGAGGGTTATCACTATAATAGAATCTCCAAACAATTTCAGATCAGTAAATCTGAAAATCGAAACAAACTGCGCAAATATGTTAAAATTAGAAGGAAAATGCTGTCAAAAATTGGAATAGCGCAGAATGAAGGCTGAGAGAAAAACCACAGAAAATAAACTCATTGGCGTAGGAAAATAATCAAATTACAAATCTAATTTGACGATTTCATTCGGAAAATAAAAAAATCTAAAACAAACGAACCGGCGTCACTCAGATAGGAAAATAAAAAATCTAAAGAATGACTCGACTTACCCATTTGATTCAGATAGGAAATTATCATATATGACGACGACGTACCGGCGTCACTTAGGCGTCAAGTATGCTTTTTGACCACAGCGGCATCGGTTTTGTCACTGGTCGCACCAACTGCGGCAGCTCTGTTAGGGCGGTGGTGCCCGGAATTCTGGCGGCTGAGAGAGGATACATTTCCTGATACTTTTTCTGTGTGAGATGTAAACAAATCTTTTTGAACGTTTTACTGTGAATGAAGAACGTAATTGTTATCTCAATAACGAAGAACAAATTTTCGAAGAAGATGAAAGGTATGCTGGGAATCGAAATCGGCTGAGGCAATGGAAAACAGAGTGGAGAAAAATGAAACGTTATATGAAAGAAGATAAATAATTGATACTTTAATTGATTGAAGCTACAATGGCATTTTTCACAATTAATACAATTAATAATCACTAATCAGGCAAAGTAAAAGTTAAGAAAGGTGTATTTACGTTAAAAATTTTGAATTATCCCCCTTTTTTTTTTAATAGTTTGGAAGCATGTTAAAGCGTAAACATAAATGAAGTTGAAGTTATCGGACATCGAAAAAGGCGGGTGAAATGTTTACTCCTCTTTTATATAATATCTTAGTTTAGTCTTAATCGTACGTGGTTTTCTAATTAAAAATTATAATATTTTCAATAAAAAATATATTTAATAATTAAAAATATAAATATGTACCCAAATTCACTAAATATAAATTAATAATTTTTTAAGGTGTATATTAGTAAATTTTCTTAAACATTGGGATAAGATTATTGTGTCAAATATTATTTATCCATGTTAGTATGAAGTTGAAACCTACAAATCAAAACAAAATAAATCGACTAAGAAAAGACTAATAAATTAATTAACATATAATAATTTTAAAAAAATGAATTATAATAAAAAATATTATTTCCACATAAAATATGTTAAGATATATATAAGAGCAATTATAAAATAAAATTATTTATTAAGAAATTAATATATTAATATAATTCACACTAAGATAAAATAAATTTAGAATGAATATTTTATTTATCTTAAATTAAGTCAAATAAAAATTACCAAAAAAAAATATAAATGAACAATATTATATAGTTAAATAAAACCTATGAATTACACATTTTATAAAAATAACACATAAAAATGACATGTGTAATCAAATTTCTCATTGAATGACACATAGGTTAAATTAACATGGAGTTGACACATCATGAAAAAAAATTCTCTATTAATATATTTAATATATAGAAGGATATATAGGGGATTGAGGATTGTTTAGGATATACAAAAATAGAATTAATTACACATATAATTTATTTTTAGTGACATGTAGGATTTATTTTTAATGACATGTACACCAAACTTCTCTTAGAATGACACATAGGTTAAATCAATGTAGAGTTGACACATCATCAAGAAAAACTCTCTATTAGTAATATAGGGGATAAGATTGCCCAAAATTCAGAACTGGCGAAAATTTAGGTTACTGAAGAATGAAAAAAGCTAATTGTGCAATAGAAAATATAGAAACATGCAACTAGCGAATACAGTAACATACAACTATATAATACAGAAACATGGAATTAATTAATATTGAACTGTGCAACTAGAAATACATAAAAACGTGCAACTAGCTAATATAGAACCATGCACTATAAAACATAAAAACGTACAACTAGCTAATATAGAACCGTGCAACTATAAAACATAAAAACGTGCAATTAGCTAATACCAAAACATGCAACTAGCTAATACAAAAACACACAACTATATAAACAACAACATGCAACTAGCCAATAGTGAACCGTGCAACTAGAAAACATAGAAACATGCAACTAGCTAATACTGAAACATTCAACTAGATAAGACAGAAGCGAGCAATAGAAAAACTTCTTGATGGAATGTGAAAATTTTGTCAATCAAGACAAAAATAAATTACACTTTAGAAAGGAATCTTGGGCAAAGTTCAGTATAATTTCAGTCCTAAAATTCGATTCACACCTAAGAACTATGATTTTTTAATTTAACCAACAATAAAATTACATGATGATAAAGATACTCACCATGGAAAAATCCTATATATGGATGACGAACCCATTTAAAATCTTCATTGTTGAGTAATTTCTGAATTAAAGGACTTCTTCAAGAAGAGAGAATAACACTTGGGAAGAATTTTGTTTGAAAGAAACGGATCTGGGTGAGCTATGGGCTGCGCGTGGTCGACGATTGCTTTTAGGTCTACGCCTTTTGCAATGAAATGATTTTGAGCGATGAAAATAAGATTTCAAGAAAAAGAGAAATTTAAAAGGATCCGACTGCATCTATTCAGGTTGAGCCATGGTGAGTGTGTGCACCAATTGCATATGAGACCTAGCCAAATTGTATAAGTTTTACTCCATCCCCAACTCGATCCGACCTGAACCCTATCATGCCCAGCCCGAACCTGACCGAGGCATCTCAATAAAAAAAAAAAAAAGCAATAATTATTTTATATTATATTATAATTAAAAATATATTTTTTAATTATTAAAAAAAACTTATAAATTTTATTAGTCAAAGCGTTTTAACAACTTATATTTATATAACAATCTATATTCAATGTTATTTTCTTCTAATTATAAAACAAATGTCTTGTGCTTGGCCGTGTCCATAAAAATCATTATGTGGGGCCGTATCCCAAATCGATCTGATTCAACACTCTCTAGGCGTGGTTTTGCAAGAAGCAATGCCGTTGTAAGGGAGGAGAGGGGTACATGGGGGTACAATTGTACCCCCAAAATGAAATGTACCCCTCTTTATATCTTGTATTAAAAAAATAAAATTGTATTTTATCATGTATAATTAGAAAAAAAATATCAAATGTATCCCCATATTTCAAATTCTACTCAAATATATCCCCGAATCTCAAATTAAGGATCCGTCCTTTGCAATGCTTAACAATTTTTCCTCAAAGTAATTACGGGCCCAACTTAAAAGTCATAAAAAACTCTATAATAATAATAACGTGTAAAAATATTTTTTCCTAATTCATTATTGTTTTTTGTTAATATTTATTTCAAAATAATATATATCTAAAAATTTCCTAATAACTATTCATTATTTAGTATCCTAGTAATTATCAATTATTATTTATTCTAAAGATTTATTTTTTCTAATCTAGTAATCTAGTGTTGGGCTTGGTGTTAAAATAAAAGATTTTTTGTCCCATCGTCGGATGAGAACAAAAGGAAATGAGATTTCCAAATCCTATATAAAAGTCTTTTGTGTCTTTTATTCTGAGTGCATCGATCCAATACACTTTAGTCTAGTGTTTGATTCTATTAAATTTCTTTCTCATATTTGTGAGAAGGTGAAAGTCTGGGTAGATTTGTAATAGTGTAGGGGTGTCGAGGAGAGATATGGTCTACGTGTGATTGTAGAAATTTATCATATAGTGATGTTCATTTAAGTAATCCGTGGTTTTCTCCGATTTTGGAGTTTTCCACGTAAAAGTCTTGTAATATTATTATTTTTTTCTTCGTTTATTTCTCATTTGTTTACGTTTTTTCCTTGGTATGAATGGGGCGGAGTTCCCAACAAGTGAATATCGAGCAAAGGATTCGGGTCTCTTGATATTACGAGTATTCTCTGTGGTTGCAAATGATCCTTCCACATCGAAAAAATTCTTGAGAAGGTCCGGGGTCACTTGAGAGAGAGGTTATTCAATTTAGGGTTGGAGAAAGCGGTATGTTAGAAACTTCAAGTTTCATGAAGTGGTGACGTAGAAATATGGTGGAAGAATCAATGTGGTGATGTAATCTGGGTTACACAAGGGGTTATCGATCAAGGTGGAGCATTTGCGGTAAATAACTCTGAAACTAACATTATGCTTGATCGAAAATTATTTCATGTTAAAAGAAAATAAAAATTCTTTTGGTATTCCCAACTGCCGTGAAAGAGAGTGTGATAATGTTAGTTGGACCGCATGTGCATTGGTTTGACATGAATGGAAGGTGTGTGGTGAATGTAGTTGGGATACGTTATGCGGGATCTATTAGGGATGAACTTAAAACACAAATTTAAATTCTGGAATTATTACTAACATGAATTAATCCTATATTAATTCACATAATGATCACACCAACAACATCATGCAAACAATAAGATCTAGAAGTCCTAGCATGCAGAATTTCTAGGAGTTTACGTAAACTTACCTGTTGGGTGACAGTTTCTGAGACAGACAAGATCAGGTATCTGGCTACCAATCGAAAGTCCTTCTCAAGTAAGGACAACTCAACATTAATTAATATTTTTTTATACGTTGAAGTAAGGACAACTCAACATTATTATTCATCTACCGAAAAAATTAATTCCACTTGCAAGATTTGGTATGATAAAGGTTACTGGCACACCAAGGGGACAAATCATACAAGACTTTCCAACCACCGCGATTCTCTTGTATTAATTTAGTTAATTGTCATGTAATTAATATTATTGCCCAATATATAAGGTATCAAAATCAATGATTCTCTTCTCGGCATAAGTCAAAGCAATAATTATTAATCACACATAATCCTTATTAAGTGGCCAAGATTAAGAAATCAACAACCACCGAGGGTCTAGCTCTTTATCCCCTAAGTCGATCGTAAGAGTTTATCCTCTCTGTAGGTCCGCTTCAGTATAGCAAAATGCATACACTAGTGTAATCTCTAAATCAAAACAAGTCAATCGGGCCTTACCATCAACCTTTACCAATAGATTGATTGAGCTAAGTTGTGAAACCACGCACTTTCGTCTAAAGGGGTTTATTAATGTGATCTTTTGTGATCTGGTATCACCACATTAACTACTGATGTGACATGTCTATTTTTTTGAATAGTTTGCGGTAAATATATATATCATTTATTCATATTTAATGCTGCGATGATAAATAATTTATTTGATGAAATAAGTGTTTTATACATAGGTTATACAAATTAAAAACATACTTTCACGTATAACCCCAACAATCTCTCACTTATACTCAAAATGCATTTTTTTAAGTATACTACAATATATATAATGTATTACTCGTGACATCAAATGTCACCTACACCAACCTAATAACATTTCTCCCTTATATTCAAAAGCAGTTGACAACGTGATTAACACTTATTCCTTCCGCGTCTCTCGAATGTACATTGGCGGACCCTTTGTGAATGGATCGTAGGTTGTCCTCCGATCACGATCTTTGTCACCTCTATATCTCCTCTCTTAAGATTTCTCGTATAAGATGGTATTTCCTTTCAATGTGTTTCTTTGGCCTTATGGGCTCTTGGTTCCCTTGAATCCATATTGCTCTGGCATTATCACGAGAACAAGTGATAGTCTTTGAGCAAGTCGGAGCTAGCGTCGAGTCCTCTAAAGTTCTTGAGCCACCTTTTGCTTCTTTTATTTGCTTCTGGCGGACTACATGTCGGCTTCCATGGTAGAATATGTGATGCATTCTGTAATGCTTCTCCATATTCTGACTCCTCCTCTAGACAAAACACACTACGAGGTAGATTTTACGGAATCTAGGTCGATTGGAAATCTGAGTCGTGTATCCCACGGAAAATAAAAGCTATCGACTAATAAACCAACATTCTATCCGAGTTCTCTTGAGATACTTGAATGTTTTTAACAACCTCGATCCGCGGATTTCTGGTTACTTTGATATCTTGCTACCATGCCTGACGTATGAAATATCTGTCTCGTCACAACTTTGCATACATAAAAAAAAGCTTCCCTCTGCTGGCATAAGGAATGCCTCTCATGTCATCTATCTCATTACGTGTCTTGGGGCACATATCTTTGGATAGATGGATTCCATGTCTGAAAGGTACAAAACCTTTCTTGGAATCGACATCTCTTGAAAAGCTTCAAAATTGTATCTATGTATGAAGTTTGCGATAAGCCTATCATCATTTTCTTGCGAGCTCGAGCGATCTTGATCCCAAATGATGTGCCGGCTTCCCCTAAGTCCTTCATATCAAAATTTGTTTTGATAGTCATACCCTTCGTCGACAAAACCTTTACATCGTTTTTTGATGAAGCGAAATATCGTCTCGTATAGTCTTAAGAATACCAAAAGCGGTTCCATCACACTTTCTATACACACAACTCTCGAACTCATTTTTGATCAAACCCATAAGATTTAATTACAGTCAAAACATTGGTTCCAATCACGAGATGTTTGCTTTAGTCCGTAAATGGACTTCTTGAACTTAAAAACAAAATGCTCTTGGCTTTTGTCATGATAAAACCTTGGTACATTTGCATATAGATTTCCTCATCAAGACTTCTATTAGGAAAAGGCGTCTTGACATCCATTTGCGAGATCTCAAAATCTAGATGTGCGGCTATTGCCAGAAGAATACGGATGGACTTAAGCATAGCTCTGGTGAAAAAGGTTTCCTCATGTCGATACCTCTTTTACGAGTATATCTCTTTGCCACTAGCCTAACTTTAAAGGTTTCAACCTTTCTGTTCGGTCCTCTTTTCCTCTTGTAGATACCCCATTGGGTGGTTCAACTAGCTCCCATACTCGATTATGATCCATTGAGCCCATCTAAACTTCCATTGTTTGTTTGCGAGGATTACCGTCATCTTGTCTTGGACCGCCTCCTTGTAAGACCGAGGGATCGATTCATTATCCTCGAGGACTAAATCTGAAGATTCTCCTATCCCCATGAATCTCTCGGGTTATCGGACAACCCTCCCTCTGGCGAGGTTCGGTTGTGTCGGTGTGACACTTGGTATGTCAACTTGTACAGTTGGTATTGGAGTTTGCTCTCTTAATTCATCTAAGGTAATCTCACTTTTAGGTTTCCCTATTGTTCATATAGTCTTCTTCCAAAAATCTAAAGTGTGTACTAATTACAACCTTTTGATCTTGGGGACCATATAAAATACACCTTTTTCGTTCCCCATGGGATATCCTATAAGCAGTCTTAACTACTGAGCGTGCATCGACTTTATCGAACTTATTGTCTACATACGTATCTGGGATACCCACTAGATTTTCAAGTGTCTTAAATGGGCTTCGCCGATCCACAATTCTCTCGGGGTTTTAGGAACCCGATTTGGATGGTACTAAGTTCGAATATAAGTCGTTTTTGTTTCAAGGCGTGACCCCAAAGCGACTTGGGTAGATTTGAATAACTCATCATTGGCCCAGGACCATTTCTAAAAGCGTTACATTTCTTAGATTCTGCTACCCCTTTTGTTGAGGGTTTTAGTTACAATCAAGCGGGATCGATTCCCTCGTCTAATAGGTAGTTCAAAAACTCATCATTTGAGTATTCCGCTCCGCGTCGGATCGTAGAAACTTGATACTCTTTTCCTATGTTTCTCGGCTTGGCTTTGAACTCCTTGAATTTATCAAAGGTTTCCAACTTATGCTTCATAAGGAAAATGTGCCCGAACCTTGAGTAATCATCGATAAAAATTCTGAAATACTCATAGCCGCCTCTAGTTTTTCGTTGACATTGGACCACACACATTAGTGTGAGCGATTTCTAACACTTTTGTGGTCTATTCCCTTGGCTCCAAATGCCCTCTTGGTCATTTTACCCTCTAAACATATGGTTATGAGTTGGAAATGGATTACCCTCTAGTGAGTCATCTTTCTGACCTTGAATCTATTCAGATTAATATGACCCTGTCGAGATGCCAAAAATTATTTAGTTCACGTTTTCTTTTATTGCTGAAATAATCGATGTGTTATAAGATTCATTTTGTGAGTGGTGTGCACAATTAATAGTATAGAGATTGTTCATAAAAGTTTCATGACAGATAAACACATCGTTTCTGAAAAATAGTAACTTGCTTATTAAAAAAACGAATATCCATCGAGAAAATAGTTTAGAAAGCGAGAATTAGGTTTTTCGAAAAATAACATAAAGAACATCTCTCAAAACTAAAATTATATCTTCAAAAGCGGGTGCCCGTCTCCCAACTTGATTGCCACTCTAGTAGCATCGTCCCGGTGTGATGAGGATCTCGCTCCCACTAAGTTATCGGTCGGCTTGAACCCACCCTGTAAAATTAAAACAAACATGATGGTGGATCCATGTATCCACTACCCGCGAATGGGTAGCATCTGGCGCTAAACAAGATTCAACAACAAGTGCGCGAAATTACCTTTCTTTTACGGCCCTCTTGGGCTTGGAACAAAAGACCCTCGGTGTCCTTTTCACCACGGTTGAAGCACTTCCCCTTGGGATCTTTCTTGACACCTCCAACATCTTTCACCTTACCTTTGCCCTTAGCAACACACAGAGTTAAACATACGGCTTTTGGCCTTCTTCTTCTTCTTACCATCCTTTGGCCTAGAAGAAGAAGATGGACCCTGCCATCAAAAGCTTGAGTTTGGTGCCCCATTAATGTCTCTGCCGAGATCAAAGCTTACCTTGAGCCGGTAAGCGTGAACTTCGATTATTCATCTGGTAGTTCGGTAAAAATGCTCGAATCTTTTTAGAGAGAATGGAGTACTAAATCGTCTGGGTTTCGGATCGTGTCTACCGCAAAGAACCTCAAGTTTGTTCGGATGGCGATCATCTTGAGAACGTGCTCCGCCATGGGCGTTCCCTCCACCATTTTACTGCGACAATATTTCTCGCATGGTGATCTGACGAGCCGTCGGTTTCGATGTTGAAACATCGTCTTAAGACTTTGCATAATTTCCGCGGCGATTTGTAAATTATTGGTGTTGGTGTTCGCAACAAATCGACATTGATGCCAGCGGTACATTAGCCATTTCATTGCAATGCTCCCGGTCATTATACTTTTCTTATCCGCTTTTCTCGACTCTTGATTTAGCTCATCGAGGTTTTTTGTGTGTCAAGAACACATTGGGGAATAAGTTACCTGATCTATTAAGGGTAAATATTTAAATACAAATTTAATTCTTATAATTATTACTAGCATGAATTAATCCTATATTAATTCAAATAATAATCGACAACATATCATGCATATAATAATTCACGTAAAACCTATGCATCTTTGAATTCTCGAGAGTTAACGTGAGCGTACCTCTTGGGATGGCGGTGATCGGCGGATTAGACTAACAAAAAAAAAAAAGAACTTCCCAAGTATTCCCTTAGCCCTCGTTAGGACTATCGGTTGAAGGATTCTTGTGAAACGATTTAACAAAAGGAAAATAAATTATGTTGCACCACTTTTGTGGATTTACTAATTTTTTATTTTATGGAATTGTCCTAGGGAATGAAATAATCATCCCTATTTATAGAGACCGGTGGTGAATTTTGTGCCCTAAAATAATGTGGGAAAATCTTTTCTTGATCTCCAAAAATCTTGAATATATCTCACCATATTCTTTCTCCCATAATTATAATATTCCACAAAATCTCATCTTCTCTGTTGCTATGGAATTTTTAAAATTGATGAGTCAAGAATCCAAGATTTGGATCTTCTTGAATTTATGAGATATTTCTTGTATTTCAAAAATACATATCTTCTATAATATCTTTTCAAGAAAATCAAAGAAAATCTTTCTTGCCCTATATTTTCAAGTTTTTTTGAAAATCTCTTATAGATAACCAAGTGGGAGATTTCTTGAATTTAATGAGATAATCTTGTATTCAAGAATACATATCTTCATTCCATAACAAAATTCAAAAGAAAAATCTTTCTCACAACTTATCCATAATTTTTGAAAATTTAGGAAAAAAATTAAGCAACAATATTTATTTTATTTTAATCACCTTTTTTTACTATTAGGAGAATTAAGATTGGACCTTCTAATGGACCTTGAATATCTAATATTGAGCCACAATATTATTCAAGCCCATAAATATTAATTAATCCCTTACATAATTAATATTGCCTATCCGTCTTAACCCGTATTATTGTCGATATGGCTCCAGGTTATTATTTCCCCGTGTTTAAGATTATCTGGCCATTAATTAATTCAAACCCACTTGAAATAACTTTCCGTTAATTAATATCTTTTGTCCTTGGTCAAGAGCGGTTCAACATTATTATCCATCTGGGAAACTAATTCCCTTACCAAGATTTGATATGATAAAACTTATGAACCTCCCGAGGGCGAATCAAACAAAGCGTGCTTGCACACTATTCTTAAGTATTAAATCTTAGCAATCACATGTGACTAATAATATTGCCCAAGATAAAAAGTATTGAATCTCGTTGATTAGCTACCCATGATAAGTCAAAGCAATAGTTACCAATACCACGTGATCTATTTAAGGCGAAGATTAAGAAATAACGAACCGAGGTCTAATTCTTCCTTGTTCGATTTAGAAGAATTTATCCTCTGTGGAAGTCCTATCGATTACATCGGTCATGCACTAATTGTAATCTCTTGGTCAAGAAAAAGTCAATATAGGCCTTACTTCTTCAACCTTTTAGCGATGGGTTGTTCATTTCCATCTAGGTAAATGAATAAGCGTACTTTTTTTTTTTTACAAGGGAATTTATTAATTTAATCTTTTGTGATACGGTATCACTAAATTAACTACAATGTAACAACGTCTGCGAATTATTGAAACGATTATGCGATAAATATATGTAACATTCAATAATATTTAGCATCGATGATAAACAATTTATTTCGATAAATAAGTTCAAAATTCGTTTGATTATACAAAGTAAAAGCATACTTTCTAGTATAATCCCAGCAGAACCCAACTTGTGCTTTTGTGCAATTAGGACAATCATAAGTTTTTCGTTTCCAATCAACATAATTGTCACGAGATAGTTGATGATCTTTAAGTATAACATCTGATGGATTAAATGGTTGCGACATCTTTGAACTTAAATACATAACATTTGTATAAGCACAAAATTCACATAGTTTTGATCATATTATTCATATCAAAATCTCAAAACAATATGAATATGTATACGTAGACATCTCAAAAGCAGTTAAAATAGATCCGTGGGGTGAAGCTGTCTATTTAAACACATTCAAATAGGTTACAAACGAGGAGCGATTACAAACTTTTAATAAAAATTAATAGTCGGCTCACGACGACCATATAAAAATTAGCGGGAACCTCGGTGGAGTCGTTAATAACAATTTTTTATACCTAAGTTATAACCATGATTAAATCTGAGGATTACTAGTTCATTTTTTAGCAAGCCACTTTCGTGGGAAGGGTCAATACCTCCACTTAATAATAATCACAATCATCGCTTTTTAGGAATTTATTCATGTGAAATCTATCTTTTTGGCCATTCAGGGGAAATTTCTCCAAGAATTCTCAAATAAATAAATCATGGAGGTCAAAATTGACTTATTTTATTATCGAGAATAAAATTGTCAATTAATAAAACATCTTAAATTTTCAAAAGTGAGATTTTCTTTAGACAATTCAAATGCATGCAAACACATTAACAAATAATTATGCATGAAATTAAAACCAAGCATCAAGACAAAATTAAATCAAGTTGAGCACATATATCAATTGTCATGGTTTAAATTTTAAGTCTCGATCTTGAGAAATAAATCTCTTTTGTAGCCTTCATCGTTAAGTCTCGAAAAAAAGCTCCCCTTTGGACGCAACAATTCTTTAAAAATATCCTCCCGTCTCTAGTGTTGGAGCGGCGTCCGTGCTGGAGGTAGCTCTCGGCTCGTCTTTGCGTGTCCGCGTGCCCTAAACGCCAGCGTCAAGTAGCCATCCCTATCGCCGTCGCTCAACTTCTCGACTACTTATTCCGTGACGTCTTTATCCTTCGAGCCAGAACTCTGCCATTAATTACCCGTCGTCGCATACAATGCCATGTCATATATTAAGCATACCGTGCTCACTATCCAAATGCGCCCGTATATGTAGCAGCATAACCTTAGCCCACTCTGCTCCCCTTTCGGCTCCTATGCTTTAACGCGTATGATCTCGCCGGCCTTCAGCCATGCTGAGCTTGCGCTTTATGTCATCGGCCAGCGTTAAACCTTGTCTTGCTTGTGCCTAGCACTTCCGTGCTTTTAGCTCATATCGTCAGGAAGCACTTTATTAGTTGTCTTTAATTCTCGTCTTAAATGCTTGATCCGGTTACAATTTATTACAAAAATAAATAAGCGTCACGATCTAGACTAGTATATTACATTGGATAAAACAAATAGCTAATCTATCTAAGTGGATTTTCTCCACGAGAAAAATAAATCACGACGAATCCAGAATTAAAAATCTATAATTATTTGCATGTAGATAAATATTCATTAAAATACCATGACATTGGATACCTACAATCTGAATCTAACAATTCTACTATCAATTTCAATTTTAATGAACAAAAATTTAAATTACTCTTTAAAAGACGGAGCATGAAGTGGTGGCGTACATAAATATGGTGGAAGAATCAATGTGGTGATGCAATCTGGGTTACACAAGGGATGCTCGATCAAGGTGGAAGCGGTTGCAGTAAATAACTCTGAAACTAACATTATGCTTGATCGAAAATTATTTCTGTTAAAAGGAAATAAAAATTCTTTAGTATTCCCAAGCTGTTTGTGAAAAGAGAGTGTGATAAAGTTAGTTTGTTTGCATGTGCATTGGTTTGACATGAATCAAAGTGTGTGGTGAATGTTGTTGGGATCACGTTATGCGGGGATCTATTAGGGATGAACTTAAAACATAAATTTAAATTACGATTATTACTAACATGAATTAATCCTATATTAATTTACATAATAATCACCAACAACATCATGCAAACAATAATCACGTAGAAGTCCTAGCATCACGAAATTTCTAAAGTTTCAATGAAACTTACATTGGAGTGACAATTTTAAGAGACAGACGAGGATCCAGTGTCCCCGGTACTTTACCAACGAAAAGTCCTTCTCCAAGTATTCCTAGCCCTCGTTCAATAACCTTGGGGGGGGTTCTCCGATGAACAATTATAAACAAAGGAAAAAATATTTTGTTGCACCACCTTTGTGGATTTCTAATTTTTCAAAGGTTGGAATTGTGTTGGGGATGAAAAAAATCATCTGTTTATAAAAATAGGGCGAATTTGTGCCCTAAAGGGATATGGAGAATTTCTTTGTATCTTCCCAAGATCTGATCTTGAATATATCTCATATATTCTATTTTTTCCATATAAATCACAAAATATCCTTTTCTTCCTTTCTTACAAGATTTTTGAAAAAAACAAGGAAAAAAAGAATCAGATTTGATTTCTTGAGATTATGGGATAATCTTGTATTCGGGGAATACTTATCTCTTTCCATAAAATCTTTTCAAGAAAATCAAGAAAATCTTTCCTCTTCTTTTTCCATAATTTTTAAAAATAATTAGGAAAAATAGGGCAATAATAGTTTCTACTCCTTTTCATTTTAATGGACTTTAATTGAAATTTCTTGAGGGGCCTTTAGGAGAATAAGATGGACCTCATGGAGCTCTAGATTCCAATAATGAGCCATTAATATTAATTAATTCCTTTATATAATTAATATTGCACTATCCATCTTAACCCATATTACGTTAATATGGCTCCGATTCTATTATTTTTCATGTTTAAGATTATTTAGTCCATTAATTAATGAAGCCACTAAAAAGCTTTACATTAATTAATATCTTTATCCTTGGGTGAGACAACTTCAACGTTATTATCCATCTGAAAATTAATTTCACTTGCAAGATTTGGTATCATAAAGGTTTTGAGCCCAAAGGACAAATCATACAAGACTTTCAGCAACGATTCTCTGTATTAATTTAGCAATTGTCATGTAATTAATATTATTTCCCGAAGATATAAGGTATCGAAATGCTTAATGATTCTCTTGCCCGACATAAGTCAAATCAATAATTATTAATCACTCCATTACCTTATTAGCGACAAAAGATTGAAAAATCAACACCACTGAGGTCTAACTCTTCATCCCATAAAATTCGATCTGGAAGAGTTTATCCTCTGTGGAGATCAAACGGCCCCTTGACGTACACTAGTGTAATTTCTAGGTTAAAACCAACCAGTCAATCCGGGCATACACATCAACCTTTACCCATAAATTGTTTAGATCTATCTAAGTTGTGAAACACCACACACTTTCAAATCCAAAGAGGCGTTAATGTGATATTCTTGTTGATGTTATTGTCTGAGGCACCGATCCGTTGTAAGGACATAATGATAAATAATATTCATTATTGGTTTAATATTATTGTTTTTATTTAATATTAAATATGACATTACACTTGTTAGAATGTTATGTTTGATTGTTTGCATGTGTTCCTTAGTCATTGTTGTCATTGAGGTTGAGAACTTCCGGATGACAGGCATATTCTCAAATAGCCCCGTCGAGGATGCATCCAAGAATGGAATATTGATGATGCAATTGAATTGGTGTCACGATCTCTATCATACTCTTAGAGAGTGTAGTAAAGATCTCATTGTTGAGGGTTATCTTTTGGAAAGTATGCTTTTTTACTTTGTATAATGGCCCAATTCTGTCTTATTCTTTGAAATTAAATTATATATCATTGTTGCTTTAAATATGATTGAATATTTATATATATTCTGCATAATTGTTCCAATAATATGTCGTGTTATATTGTAGTTAATGTGGTAGTACCCGGATCCGCAGAGAATCACGTTAACAAATTCACTTGTAAGCAAGTACAAATTCACACCAGGATGAAATGAACAATCCGTAAGTGAAAGGTTGAAGTGTAAGGCTTAGATTGACTTGTCTTGACCAAGAAGATTACACTAGTGCATTATGATCTTGTTGAATAGGACCTACATGAGGATAAATTCTTGACCTTGAATATAGAAGAATTAGATCTCGGTGAATTCGTTATTTCTTAATCTCCGGTCCTAAAAGCGAATAGTGTGAAATTAATAACTATTTATTTGACTTATGATGGGAAGAGAATCCATACGTGATTTGATACATTATATCTTGAGGCAATATTATTAGTTAGATGGCGATTGCTAAAGATTTATCACAGAGAATGGAGTGATGCAAGCTCATCTTGCTTGATTGTCAATTGGTGGGGTTTTAGAAGCTTTATCATCTGCGAATCTTGCAAGTGGAAATTTATTTCGATTATGGATAATAATTAGTGTCTTTTACTCCAAGGATAAAAATATTAATTAATATAAAGCTTTTCGGTGACTTAATTAATTAGTGGACTAGATAATCATTGTGAGAAAATAATGGCAAAGTCATATTGACTTGACATCGTAATATGGATTAAGATGGATAGTTCAATATTAATTTTATAATTAATAAATTAATATTAATGGAAGCAGATAATATTTTGGCTTAATATTAAAGTTTCATGGCCCATTGGGTCCAAATCTTAATTTATAAAAGGCCCCTCAAGCTCTTACAAATTAAAGTTCAATTAAAATGAGAAAAATGTGTTACTATTCTAATAAATTTTGAAATTAATAAATAAAAAGGGAAAGGATTTTTCTTTGAACTTTTGTTATGGAATGAAGATAAGTATTCTTGGAATGCAAGATTATCTCGATGAAATCAGAAAACTCCCTTGGTTATTTATTTAGAAAATTTGAAAATTTTGAGTAAATAAGGGAAGGAAAAGATTTTCTTGATTTTCTTGAAAATTATTATGGAAGATATGTATTCTTGCAATACAAAAGAATATCTCATAAATTCAAGAAGATCTAAATCTTGGAT